>CANTUT010000039.1:6250000-7450000 GCA_947687605.1 Reutealis trisperma | reverse complement strand
TCTTAAAGGAAATATCACATGATTATGATCATATATATATATATATATATATATATATATATATATATATATATATATATAGGTTAAATGGATCTAAGTATAATAAATTTACACAATAAAAAAAATGATATATTTTCTCTTTAATCTTTTCACATAAAAGAACTTCAACATATATTATCCATCCCTTCATAACTCTTAACTAGTGAAAATTTTTACATTGCATTTTCACTTTTGTGTTTTTTTAATTATTGATTTTATTAAATAATATGGTTTGAAAAAACAATATATTTACTAAGTTTTAAATATTTCAAACACGGTTTACTAAAAATTATTTAACCGATCTTGTACCAAACCAAGAAAGAGTAATCCTCCAACGTTTGAATGAAAAAAAAAAAAATTATGCTTTCTAAGTTTTAAATGTTTCAAATGCTTCACTAAAAATCATTTAACCAATATCAAACGGACATAAAGTAATTGATAAAGTGAATTTAAAATCAATAAATGTATATAATTGATAAATCAATAAAAAATTTACTACTGATGTGTGTGTTATTTTATTTTTTAAAAATATTTGTATCACATGTATAACTGCTTCTTATTTATAATTGATTAACTGCTCGAACAAACCCAATTGATTAAAAATTTAATTAAACGCGCTTAAGGAAACACATATTCTAATAACTGCTAAACTCTACAACTTAAGTGGATTCTCCAATTGTTTTTAGTCAAATTTGGATCCATTTGACTTGTCAGACTAAAAAAATTGAGAACTGATATTATTGTCAGATCCAGACTGATGAGGGACAAAAATGGCCTCTATAGGGGGTCCTTATTTTTCTCTATATATAGAAGGGACAAAGGTAAAATAGAGAGATCTCTCTCTCTCTTTAGACTCTCTCTCTAGTCTAAATTCTCTCAACTGGCTTGCTGACTTGGGCGTCGGAGCTTTCTCGGAGGTCAGCCTCCAGGAGCCTTTGACCCTCTTTCTTTCTGTATGCAGGTCCTACCCCTCATGGGACTCTCCCTCTACAGTCTATGATGATTTCAGACTCATCAAAATGGCGCCGTCTGTGGGGACGTCACAAAAAAGTCGTATCCCAACCTCTATTTCTACCGGAAATCATTTTTTCAGTCACCAATATTCTTGATCATCACAGATTTAGCCTTCACCGACATTGATCTAGGAAATTTGAGTATTTATCTCCAACAAAAAATCAACAAATAAAAAAAAAAGCAAGAAATATCAGTTCGAGAGAGAGGAGAGAGAAAATAGATTGCCATAGCTATTTCCCCATCTCCAATGACTATTAGATAACACCTCCACCACCAGAAATAAGTCCACACGCCAATTGGTCATCCTCCAGAAAATCATCATGAATCGACGTTAGAAATAGCCGCACCTCCCATCTAAAGCCGATGGTCATCGGAAACTTCCAACCACATTTTTTGCCAAGCCACAACTCTATTCATGACAATTTTTACATTGATGAGATCCTCGTGATTCTAGCTTCATTTTGGTACCAATTATGCAGCCAATCTATCGCTGGAAAGATAGATTAAAAAATTAGCAACCAAATCTCTGCAAACATATTCCAGTCAGAATCTGAGGTGTATCGCCAATCGATCACTGGCAAGTGAGTCCCACGTGCCATGAAAACTTATTTGCTAAAGACCAGAAGTAAAGGCCAAAGGTCAAAGGCGAAGGCCGAAGGCTGAAGGTCAGAGGCTGGAGGATGAAGGCTGAAGGTTAGAGGCTGAAGGACGAAGGTTGAAGGTCAGAGGCTGGAGGACGAAGGCCAGAGGTTGGAGGACAAAGGCTGAAGGTTAAAGACGAAGGCCGAAGGCTGAAGGACGAAGGCCGAAGGTCGAAGGACGAAGGCCGAAGGTCGAAGGATGAAGGCCGAAGGTCAAAGGTCAAAGGCCAAAGGCCAGAGGCCAAAGCTGAAAGGACGGAGGCCAAAGGTCAAAGACGAAGGTCGAAGGTCAGAGGCCAAAGGACGAAGGCCAAAGGACGAAGGTGAAAGCTAGAGGCTGAAGGTTAAAGACGAAGGCCGAAGGTCGAAGAACGAAGGCCGAAGGCCAAAAGCCAAAGGTTAAAGGTCAAAGGCCAAAGGCCAGAGGCCGAAGCCAAAAGGACGAAGGCCGAAGGTCAGACGCCAGAGGACGAAGGCAAAAGCTAGAGGCTGAAGGTTAAAAATGATGGTCGAAGGTCGAAGTCGAAGGATGAAGACCGGAGGCCGAAGATCAGAGGCCAAAGGACGAAGGCCAAAAGTCGAAGACAAAGCCTGAAGGTCAGAGGTTGGAGGAAGAAGGCCAAAGGTCAAAGGACAAAGGACGAAGGCCGAAGGCCGAAGGCCAGAGGCCAAAGCCCGAAGGATGAAGGCCAAAGGTCGAAGATAAAGACCGAAGGTCAGAGGCCAGAGGATGAAGGCCGAAGGCCACAGGACGAAGGCCAAAGGCGAAGGCCAAAAAGAAAGCTAGAGGAGAAAGCCAGATGAAAATGCTAGAGGCTAAGATGAAGCCTACCAAGTAAAAGCCTTTAATAGGCGAATGTCATGACGAGGTGCATGGCAAAGCACGCCAATACAGATATATTTTACATATTTTTCATGCTTTAATTAAATTTCGTGATATTAATTGCCAAAGTATGATGCGAATATGTTGATAATCTTGCATGAAAAATTATCTATCATGACTATGTAGCATAAAATGCTATGTCATATTTGATGCTGATACATGATTAGTTGTGCATATCAAATACTATTTTACTACTAATTATTGTTCAAAAAATGGATTTCAACTAAATCCATTATTTTTGCGGGGGAGTGAGAGTCCCTCAAAATGGCATGATTCAATCAAAATTCATTATTTGAATAACTTACAGCATGCTACATCTACTAATAATTTGCTAAATTGTTATTACATGCTAAAATTATTATTATTATTAAAGTCTGATTAGACTTTATATGATTCATGTTGCATATAATATATTTTCAGAAAATGCAATCATATAGGTTAAACGAGCATCTTACATAAATTTGTAGTATATAAAGTGCACATATTATATTTTACGCTCGTATAACCCTTGTTTATAGCAGGAAATAATGCAGAATTTGTCATTTGATGGGAACAATAACGCTCAACTTGGTAAAAAGTATCAAGATATTCAAATCAATTGATTAGACATTTGATGATATCAAGTCTAAAGACAAAGAGCTTGGACAAAGTTTCAACAAACATAATCTGCTAGGTTAAGCTTAAAATGCGAAGAAGCCTAGGCCAAAACCTAACAGGTGGATTCAAGAAGACTATTGGGGTTAGCTCAAAAGAGGAAAGTAGAGGCTAAAAGCCAAATGTGACGAGTACTCCAGGCGAAATCCCAATAGATAAAAGCCTTGGTAAATCCAGGCGAAAAGACCTAGCGAGATTCTAGGCAATATACCTCGCAAATGCGAGATGTGCTTCCTGAAGAAGGAAGTAAAAGCCCTGGTAAATCCAGGCGAAAAGACCTAGTGAGATTCTAGGCAATATACCTCGCAAATGCGAGATGTGCTTCTTGAAGAACGAAGTAAAAGCCCTGGTAAATCCAGGCGAAAAGACCTAGCGAGATCTAGGCGAGAGATCAAGTTCAGCTACAAGGCAACAAAAGAAGAAAATGAAGAGTCGAAAAGACTTACACTTTGTCAATGAAGCTACAAAGGGAAAATTTTCCTCTTCGTGGGGGGAAGAAAGATGACTCACAAAAGCAACTTTCAAGCTCTCTGCAGAAGCTACTCAACCATATGAAAAATAAACAATGAAGATAAAGTACTCAAGAATTGTACAAGGCATTGAAATGAAGCTTTCTAAAGACAAGCCATTTCATTTTAGCAAACAATATTGTATTTGTATAAAATATTCAATTATGTAAATGTACTTGTAAAAAAGAATCATGTACTATACATAAAAGAAAAGAGAAAAAAAAAAAGAAGAATAAAAGAAAAGAGAAAAAAAAAAAGAATAAAAGAAAAGAGAAAAAAAAAGAATAAAAGAAAAGAGAAAAAAAAGAAAGAATAAAAGAAAAAGAAAAAGAAAAGAAAATTATTATTATCATTTAAATCCTATTGAGACTAGCTCAAAAGATGAAAGCCCAGGCAAATAGCTAGAGGTGATGAGTAGTCCAAGTGAAAGTCCAATAAGCGAAAGACCTTGTCAAGGCAAGGCGCCAAAGACCTAGCGTAAGCTAGGCATATTATTATATAAGACCTCATATGGCGAGGCAGATTCGAGAAGATCTCCAGGTGAGGTGATTTTCATAAGACCTAGCGTTCGCTAGGCACATTATTATTATGTAAGTCCTCATCTGTCGAGGCATATTATTATCGAAGACCTCCTAGCGAGTCGGACTCCTTAGCCCTCGACAGATTCGAGAAGACCTCTATGAGATGTGGATTTCATAAGCCCTAGCAAAAGCTAGGCATATTATTATATAAGACCTCATCTGGCGAGGCAGATTCGAGAAAACCTCCAGGTGAGGTGATTTTCATAAGACCTAGCGAAAGCTAGGCATATTATTATATAATATCTCATCTGGCGAGGCAGATTCGAGAAGACCTCCAGGTGAGGTGGATTTCATAAGACCTAACAAAAGCTAAGCATATTATTATATAATATCTCATCTGGCGAGGCAGATTTGAGAAGACCTCAAGGTGAGGTGGATTTCATGAGACCTAGCTATAATACCCAAGGTCTCCATAGCTCATCAGAGTTATAATAATACCATAAAATATAAATTTTGGGTATAGTATCAATGACATAATGATAGGATGACAGAAACTCTTGTTGATGCTAAATGCTTGAGTGTGTACATTTATGAGATAGGAATATTTATTGTATGTTTTATTGAATTAATTTTAGGCAATATGGCTTAGTTTAGGCTTAATATGATATGGGAAGGTAAGATTTAAAATGCCAAGTGAAAGGGAAAGGAAAAAAATTACGAAAAAATTTTAAGTTCCGGAAACGTTTTCGGGTGAGCTTGTTAATGGGCTTTTGGACTCAAAGCCCAAGCCCATAGAGTGGCCGGCCCTAAGGCCTCAAATGTTGGTGGAGTATGACTAAAGAATGGTTAGAACAAGTTAATTAGGGGTTAGGATGAGAAAGGAATTAGGTTAGCCATATTTGTTGACTTATGCCAACTTTACACCTAAGCTTTCTACTTTTCCATCACCATGATTAGGTTCACTTTGGTGATGATGGTGTTCATTATTTTGATGCTTAGTCACCATACACCTAAGGGCCATCTCAACCATCCATCTTGATCAATCTTAGCCCTCCATTTCAAGTAAAAATGTGACCATTGATTTTGTGTGATTAAATCACCACCATTGATTTTATTTGTATATAAAATGAAATTGTGTTAAACCATTTCATTTGTAACCTACACCAAAAATTTCACCCTCACCAAGGACTAAAAACCTCCCAACTTGTTCTTCAACTTAGAGCTAAATTTGAAGCATTTCAAGGTAAGATTTATTGTTTAAGTGATTCCTTTCTTTCTTTAACCTAAGTATGATAAATTGTTGGCAATTATTCCTTTTCTTTTGATTTCTATAATTGGATTTTGGTGGAATGATTTGAAGAGGAGTTAGTTTGGCATGTTAAGTGATGAAATATGAGAATTGGGGTTAAGGATTTGGGGTTTAATAGGTGAATAATAACAAGGGAAGCATGAAAGGTCAATGAAGAGAAAATTTGCATAAGGTTCGGCCAAACTAGGAATTTTAGGGGAAGTGTCCAAAATTTTTTTTAACAATATCTAAGGTTAATTGGGATGTTGAAAAGTGGTTTAAAAATGTAAAATTTGAATTTAGAGATTTTATTCAAAAATTGAAATTCTTGAAGGCATAATGCATGATATAAGGAAAGTATGTAATGTGAAGTGTAGTTTGATGTTTGATTGTTATGGTAGGCTTTGCATAACATTAATTTTATCTTGGAAAGATCAATTTGAGATTTGATTGAGTAATTTTGGGTTTTCCCCAAATCATCCCAATTTGGTAAAGTTAGGGTTTATGAGAATTGGAAGAGATTAGTTTCAATGGGTGAATGAATGTTGATTGTTTAAGCATTAGTTTGATAAACATAAAATTTAATTAAGGAATTAGGAAGGAAAAGGAACCTAATTGTTTTAATGAAAGGATTTGGACAACATGGGATTTTGAAATAAAATGATTAAATAATTAATGTGTTTATGTATGTTATTGTTTAATGTATTGGAATGTGTTTGGTGATTAGTAGTAGGAAGTTAATATTAAGTTGAGTTAGAATGAGATTAGCAAGTTTAAGGAGTAGGAATTAATGTATGATTATTTGGGTGTATTTGTAGAATCGAAAAGTAAAGGCATTGCTCGGGATACCGATGAGCCTTGTTATACTCTGCATTAGAACTATCAGTATAGGAGCAAAGGAGCAAGAGGTGAGTACTTAATAATATAATATTCCTTGTTTCATATACTTGAACCTTTATTGTTCCAACCTTAATGGTTGAATTGTTTCTATCCCTTGAAAAGTTGAATGGCTCATTGATATTCCACAATCTTGATTTCTTGATAAGCTTAATCTGCTTATTGAATATTGAACCGTTGATATAATACTTCCTTGATTATTGAGCCAAAGTGAACCAAACATTTCTTTATGGCACTTGGCCAAATGAGTCTATATTGTTTGATCTTATAGTATGATCAATAATGACAACCCAATTGATATTATATATTATCCATTGTAATATTATATTTCTTGTGCTTTAAATATAAGTCTAAATATTGGATCACTTTTCTAATTAAAATGCATTGCAATTCTTTGGCATGCATGATATGCTTTACCAATTATTGAATTAAATATCCCTTATGGCACTTGGCCACATGAACCTTGTTGCTTCTTTTCCCAATATGATCAATGATGGAAATTTTGATTATTTAATTGATATACTATCCATTGAAGTATTTCATGGATGGAAAGGAAAAATGTTTTAATGATATCGTGGCAAGCAGAATACCCCTCTGATGTGGGGCAATACATCAGACATTGTGCACAATGGTAATGAACCTGCGGATAGGGTAAAGAGTATCCGAACCCTAGCTGGGAAGGGTTTATGGCCCCCAGTACGTGCGACCCGATCAGTTGTACGTGTGACTGAAATGGGAGTGAGCAAGGCGTAAGCCGCCACTCAAGTGATAATGATAATGTGGGAAACACACCGTTTCCATAAAGGAAATATTCTGCTAAAAATGCAATAATTACTGTATATGGAAAACTATTCTATAAGAATGATTTTTATTCGTTTCACTTCATTGCTATAAGAAATTATCACTAAACCACCTATCACTTGCTTACTTTATACAGTTTTACTATGTACTCACTGAGCTTTGTCTCACCCCATAGTTGTTATTTATTTCAGGATCAGTTGACGGTTTGGCAAGGTAAATTCCAAGTTCTGCATCTCCGCTTGGAAATTGCGTTGCTGATTTTGGGTATCATTATGTATATATTTTGTTATAAATTTTGGAGGTTTTACTCTAGAGCTCCATGTTTTGTTAAAAGTCTGTAATAATGGTATAACTTAGAGTATCATTAATATGTGTGGTTGGGCACTATCTTACTATATCCAGATGTATGATTAACACTCGCTTAAGTTGCAATTAAAATACTAGAAAATGGAGTTCAAAAGCGATAAATTTGAAAATGAATTTAGATGTTGAATGACTATTACATGGGAATTATGGCTACGATCTTGGGTTAAGGGTAATGTACTGGTATAGTTTATGAGTTATAGGTTGTTCTACGGGTTTAGGTGACCTTATGTCTCCCTATGCCCTAGGACAGTCGCGGCTCAAAGATGGGTCGTGACACTAGCGAAAGCTAGGCATATTATTATATAAGACCTCATCTGGCGAGGCACATTTGAGAAGACCTCCAGGTGAGGTGATTTTCATAAGACCTAGCGAAAGCTAGGCATATTATTATATAATATCTCATCTGGCGAGGCAGATTCGAGAAGACATCCAGGTGAGGTGGATTTCATAAGACCTAGCGAAAGCTAGGCATATTATTATATAATATCTCATCTGGCGAGGCAGATTCGAGAAGACCTCCAGGTGAGGTGGATTTCATGAGACCTAGCGAAAGCTAGGCATATTATTATATAAGACCTCATCTGGCGAGGCAGATTCGAGAAGACCTCCAGGTGAGGTGGATTTCATGAGACCTAGCGAAAGCTAGGCATATTATTATATAAGACCTCATCTGGCGAGGCAGATTCGAGAAGACCTCCAGGTGAGGTGATTTTCATAAGACCTAGCGTTCGCTAGGCACATTATTATTATGTAAGTCCTCATCTGTCGAGACATATTATTATCGAAGACCTCCTAGCGAGTCGGACTCCTTAGCCCTCGACAGATTCGAGAAGACCTCTATGAGAGGTGGATTTCATAAGACCTAGTGAAAGCTAGGCATATTATTATATAATATCTCATCTGGCGAGGCAGATTCGAGGAGACCTCTATGAGAGGTGGATTTTATAAGACCTAGTGAAAGCTAGGCATATTATTATATAGTATCTCATCTGGCGAGGCAGATTCGAGAAGACCTCCAGATGAGGTGGATTTCATAAGACCTAGCAAAAGCTAGGCATATTATTACATAATATCTCATCTGGCGAGGCAGATTCGAGAAGACCTCCAGGTGAGGTGGATTTCATAAGACCTAGCGTTCGCTAGGCACATTGTTATTATATAAGTCCTTATCTGTAGAGGCATATTATTATCGAAGACCTCCTGGCGAGTCAAACTCCCCAGCCCTCGACAGATTCGAGAAAACCTTTATGAGAGGTGGATTTCATAAGACCTAGCGAAAGCTAGGCATATTATTATATAATATCTCATCTGGAAAGGCGGATTCGAGAAGACCTCTATGAGAGATAGATTTCATAAGACCTAGCGAACGCTAGGCATATTATTATGCAAGTCCTCGAAAAATTGAGGCATATTATTTATAAGACCTCCGAGTGAGGCAAATTTTTTCGAAGACTCCTAAGTGGAGTGGATTTCTCTAAAGTCCTCGATAAGCTGAGGCAGGTTTTTCTTGAAGACTTCCAAGGAAGTAGATTTTTAAAAGTTCTCGAAAAGTCGAGGCAAACCGTTATTACACAAGTCCTCATTTAGCAAGGCAAAGGCTTTCTTGAAGACCTCTAAAGAGGTAGATTTCTAAAAGTCCTCGATAAGTCAAGGTAAATCATTATTATCCAAGATTTTAATTAGCAAAGGCCTTTAATGTCGCTAATTAGCGAAGTGCATCAGACAAAGACCCCTAATTTCCAAGCAAATTATCCAATCAGTGAAGCATATATTATTATGTGAGCCTTCGACGGATGAATCAAAATACCTAAGGCCTTAATAGGCGAAGTAACTCTTATTAGAGTCCTTTACCAATGAAGAATATTATATAAGACCTTCCTTGAGAAGGCATATTATTTTAAGACTATAAGACCACCCCTGAAGTGGCAATCATGCAGCTTATGTCTTTGTTCAGGCATGCAACTGCTTCTCGGTCAAGCTAATCAGCTCGCCTTATCATTCAAACGCCCAAATGCCTCACATCGGGCTAATTAGCTCGTATTATTATTTAGGTGCTCAGACGCCTCTAGATTGAGCTCCTTAGCTCACCCTTTACATTCAAAACATCTAGCAGCTTTCGTATCAAGCTCATAAGATGCTGCCAAATTAGCGATTATACCTGCAACGCAGATGAATCACAAGCAAGGAAAGGATATTTCTACTCCCTCAGCCTTCTCTTCAGCATGCTTGATTAGACTAGGGAGTGGGGGGCCCCTAATGAGGGACAAAAATGGCCTCTATAGGGGGGTCCCCATTTTTCTCTATATATAGAAGGGACAAAGGTAAAATAGAGATCTCTCTCTCTCTCTCTCTCTAGACTCTCTCTCTAGCCTAAATTCTCTCACCTGGCTTGCTGACTTGGGCGTCAGAGGTTCTCTCGGAGGTCAGCCTCCGGGAGCCTTTGACCCTCTTTCTTTCTATATGCAGGTCCTACCCCTTATAGGGCTCTCCCTCTACAGTCCATGATGATTTTAGACCCATCACAGACTAGCCGGCCAATATAGATCGAAAAAATCAAAAACCAGAGGCCAGGCCGGTCCAAGTGAAGCTTGAAGCCTGGAGATGATAGACCCGGCAAAAAATCATGCAAACCGATAATCCAACCAACTCGGAGGATTTTTTGCGAGTGACTCGGACTAGATTTTTTTTTTTTGCCAAATTTTTAAAAAATATGGTTTTTGCAGGTAATTTGTTTTCCTTTTTTTTTTGCTACCAAATAAAAAAAAAATCAAATCCAAACTAGCACTTGGCAAGCTTAGTTCGGTTTGAGAACTGTGTACGCAAATCATGCTTATACATTGAAAGTATTCCAAACTATGGATTTGCACCCCCTCTGCGCACAAGAAAAAGCCTCATGGACTACTTTTTTAGTATTGAAAGAATAAACCTTTCAGTATTTACCACATTCTAATTTTGTAATTTTTCAATGTGGGACAGTTTTCTTACTTCCCTTATTATAAAATTTATTTTAAACTTCAAATCATTATTCATCATTTTTATTAAATGATTATTCAAATTCATCTTTTTACATGGGAGAAAGCAAATCCGAGTAAATCTCTTACTATTTAACCATCTAAATTTAGGTCCCAAAATAGCCACCTAATAAGTTAATTTGCTATAATTTTCTCTAGTTAATAGTCTCAAAATCACATTTTTTTTATAAGTAATATTCAATAACCGGTAGAGTAACATTATAATTATATGTATATTATATTTATTTTTAACGTATAAATCTAGTGTGTGTGTGTGTGTATATATATATATATATATATATATATATAATTTAAAATTTCTATTCGAGTTATGATCTGTGATATTCTGACTTCACCGATTTTAAGACTGGGGTTTAAAAATATAGCCGGCCACCAAATCTCAGTCCAGGTTAAGTATGAAAAATAGATTTAGAAGACTTAAAAGAAATATGGATGAACTAGCTAGATACCTGATCACCTGAGAGACCTGAACTGATTTTTTTTTTTTTCGCGTTGACATGCCAATTAAAAAAAGGTGATGGGATTTTTTTTTTTTTTTGCAAATTTAAAAAAATTGCAAAGCTAACTTGGTAAGGGCCAGCCCATCTTGGTAGGGCATTCATGTACATAGGTTGCATATTTGCATATTAAACTTAGATTTGAATAGTGTATTTACACCCCACGCATGAGAGATAGCTTAATTGGTTTTTTTTTAGCATTGAAAGAATGAGTTTTTCAATATATACCGCATTCAACTTTGTATCAGCATTTTAATATATATTCATTCCAACTTTATATTTTTCTAATGTGCAATGATTCACTTTTCATAGCATAGACTTTAATTTAAATTATTATTCAGACATTTACTATTTTGAACATATGAATATTTAAATTTATATTTTTTACGTAGGAAAACACAAATTCTATTAGACCTCTCACTAACGAGTTGTGAGGCTTATTGAAATTTAAGTGTTAAAATGACTACTAATGAGTTAATTTATCATAATTTCTTTTAAGTAATAATTTAAAATTCATATTTATTATAATTAATATTCATTAATTGCTCACATGACATTCATTAATTTTAATTGTATGTAATGTTATATTTATTTTTAATATATATGAAATTATTTAAAATTTAAGTTCGCTGTTGGTTGAATTTCAGTTCAGTGATCCTTTATCTTTTCCAATTATAAAACTGGGCTAGATTTGAAAACATTAATGTTTATTTATTATTGTGTGTTTGTGTGTTTTTTTTTATATTTTCAAGATACACTATACATAACTTAGCCCATATATAATCTCTCATTAATTTGTTATCATCAATCATGTCAAAAAGATTAGATCAGGATTAATATATGGGCGAAGTTATATATAGTGTTTAATTTAGTAATGTACGACAAAAACGACCAGTAGCAACTAACCTTAATTAACTTGATAATGTAATTATTATAAGATACTAAATTGTTGTATATATGTTCGTTAGTATCGGGAGATTTGGACACGACAAGTCAAAAGTCAGAGTAATTAGCAGAAATTGTTAATTAAGGATTGATACGTTAAAAAATTATCAATTATAATGACTCATACCTATTTTTTTCCTTAATGTAAAAACGTTAAATATAATTTTTTTCTTCGCGTTAAGACATTGTCAAAATCAAAAGTTAGAGTGCAAAAACACTTTGAGAAATACAAAATTGATTTTTAATTTTAAAATTATAAAGCTTTTATTTTCTCAATCGAAGCAGGATTAAATACTTCTTTTAATATTTATTTCTTTGTTGAGAAGCTTTGACGCATACAATATATAATTATAGGTATTTTCTATGGTTATTTTGTTTTAAAATAAAGTAACTTATTTTATTTACGAAAAAAATAAATTTTTTATGAAAAATTACAATTTTATTTACATTTTTTTATAAAGTACATTATTTTTTCCCAATTTCACTTAATTACGAAAAAAGTTTTAATTTTACAAAAAAAAATTATTTTATATAAATTAATAATTTTAAGAGAAAAATAATTTTCTAATTGCAAAAAAATATATTCTTTTAAAAAAAATTACAATTTTCTTATAAATGATATCATACAGACAAATACTTAAATTACTTTTTTTTAAAATAAAACACAAAATTTTATTTTTTATGACCAATAGAATAATAACAAATAATAAATATAATTAAAATATATAAAGTATTGTAATTAAGTTAACTTCCTATTATATTTTACTAATTAAAAATAAGAAAAGTTAGAATAATTGATGTAGTATTTTAAATTTAGATATCTATAAATTTTATAAAAAATAGTTTAATTTATAAAAAAAATAAAAAGATTGTGATTTTTCATAAGAGAGTATTTTTTCATAATTATAAAATTATTTTTCTTTTCATAAAATTATTGTTTTGCAAAAAATAAGTCAATATTTTCTTAAAATTAAAGATTTTTTCACAACTAAAAAGAATTATAAAATAATAGTTTAATTTACGAAAAAATATAAATAAAATTATAATTTTTCGTAAAAACCTTATTTTTTCGCAAATAAAATAGATTACTTTGTTTTTAAACAAAATAACTATAGAAAATACCTGTAATTATATATAACCAATTTTTATTTTAGCTAGAAAACACCTAACTACTCTGTTTAGTCAGATAGCTAATTAAACATTGACCTCACAATTTAAGACATTTTTATAGTGCACAACCACTTGATCACAATTAAGAAACACAAAATCTTTTCTGTAAAATGATAGTGATAATTAATTAGAAGTGCAAATGAGTCAAAATCGTTCATAAATGACTTAATTTCCAATTCGATAAAAGCTCATTTGCGTTCAGTTCATTTTATAAATAAACCAAGTTTGAATCTGACTTTAAAATTTGATGAATAAATGAGTCGAATTTGAGTAAAATTAAAACTTAACTCAATTAGTCTCGTGAACAATACAATTAATAGGCTCGTGAACAGTTTGATTATTATTATTATTATAGTAAAGTATTATTTAGTTATTGAGATTTATTTAAATTAATGATTTTATTCTTGCAGTTTGAAAAATTCATTATTTAGTCCTTATAATTTTATTCCACTAAGCAAAATAGTCATTTCGTCTGTTTCTACAAAATACATATAAAAAATTTAAAACACCCCTTATTTTCTTTTAAATTTTTCCTTACTGCCATGATTGACACTATTACCCCTGTCTTTTCTTTTCTTAAGTTTATTAATTAACTTCTTAAATATAAATTAATAATATTTCACTCCTAGCAAAAATTAATTTCTTAAAATATAATTAATATCTTAAATATAATTATTTGTAGTTATAGATTATATTTAATCTAAAATCCAGCTGTACCAAAATACTTGCAGCTTCCTCCATGTACGAAATTGTAAAAATCCCTTCTCTCAAATCCTTCTGTTCCATTCAGATTCCTGAGGAGCAAATCACCACTCTCTCTACAGCTTCTTTATACATCGTCGCTGTACTAAAAGCAATAAACCCACCATAACTAAGCCCTACCAAACTCAATTTCTTTAGTGAGTTAGCCTCCATTACTCGCATCACACACAATGTTCCACTCGCGTCCCATTTGGGCTAGTTGAAGATAGCTGCGCCTTGTCGTAATTGAGATTGCCAATGCTTCAAAAGAAAAATTCAACTCCCATAGTTTCATTGATTTACCAAGTCAGTTTCTAAACAATTAAATAATTTATTATTTTCTCTTTCCACATTTAAAACCTAACTAATGATTTTTTTTTTTAATTCCTTTTTGGCGTTGAAAATTGCATGGAACTTTTCTTTTCTTTTTCTCCCAACTCAGTTTACTTCGGGATTGTATCTTCTCGTGCTCACGCTTTTGGTCTCATAGGATTGACGAGGGATATTTTGGGAATAAAAATAAAATTTTAATATTAAAATATTATAATGTTGGCTAATGGGAAATGATTGAAATTTTTGACAGAAAGATTATTTCACCTAATAAAATAAAATTATAAATATTAAATAATGATTTTTTCAAATTATAAAAATAAAGTTATTATTTTATATAAATTTCAAGGATTAAATAATATTTTACTCTTATTATTATTATTATTATTATTATTAACTTAATAATTTTGGTACTCTAAAAAATATATTTTAATACTCCTATAAACTTTTTGTAATTTAATTTGACTTAAATATATATATTTTTGATTAATATGATCTAATATTTTCTTATTATATAATATAATATTCTACTATTTAAAAATATTTTTTATTAATTAATATTTTTATAATACATATAATACTCAATTTTATGATTAAATTCACTAATTAGATGCTTTTGCTTTTATGTTAATTTTAAGTATTTTTGTTATAGTTGTTTCATTAGAAATAAATATTTAGCAAGTTAAATATTTTGATAAGTTATAAACGAGTTTCAAAATAAATTAAGTTTAGTTCAATCACAATTTATTAATTAGTTGAACTCAAGTTAAGTTAGATCCAAACTCGAGTTCAAAAAAAATATAGAATCAAGTTTGAACAAACTAAAGCTCAGATTCGGTTTGACTCGATTACACTCATTACAATTAATTATTTATTCCAAAACTCAACTAAAAGTCAAAAAATAAAAAAATAATATATATATATATATATATATATATATATATATATATATATATATATATATATATATATATATATATATATATATATATATATATATATATATATATCACAAAAAACTCAGTAGTTATTATTGAAATGAAAAATAATTCCATGTGAAAATCAGTACAAATCAAAATGCACAAGTTGAATAGGAATAAATTTAGTACTCACAGCATAGCCAAATGATAATACATCTCTCAATCAGTACAAATCAAAATGCACAAGTTGAATAGGAATAAATTTAGTACTCACAGCATAGCCAAATGATAATACATCTCTCAATCAGATGATAAATTCAAATTCAAATTTCCTATACCCAATAAAAAAAAAATAAAAAAAAAGAATAAATTTATATAAGTGTGGGCCAATTTTAGTCTCTTTAATTGCGGGCCTAATGGGTATTATTTTTTAGCCATTTATCTCTCCTGGCACTTATATGGGCCGGACTTATATTATAATATGGGGTGTCCATTATTTTCAGACCGGCTCAAAAAGGGATTTAGTTATCTTCGGATATATCGGGTATCCACTATCTTCAGCCCGACCCAAAAAGATTCAAATAGTTGCAGATCTAGCAATTTTGGAATTGGGAAATTCACAATGATTGCTATGATAGAAAAAACTTAATTATCATAAGCATCTAAAATAAAACCAAATTTAGACAGCTTGGATTGATTGATTTGTTATCTAGCAACAAATTAAATTATGGTAATAAGGTTCTTTTCCTATCATTTTCTGTCAAGCACAAACCTATGTCTTGAAAAACATGTCTGACCCCTTATATTCATATTTAGATACATCCTACAAGTATTACTGTGGATAAAATTATTATCCTCCCTCCAATATTTGGCTCAACAAATTTTTTTTTTTTAAATTAATGCCTAATGAACTGAAATAAATTACGTAATATAAGTAATTTTTCTCTTTTAATATTTCTTACCAAATTAGTACTTACTGGTACTTGAACAAGTTATTTGAGACTTAAGAGTTATAATTTTTTTTATTATATATTAATCAAAAATCAAATATTTGATTCTCTGTTCCAAAATAAATCAAATACTATCTAAAAAATTATACTGTTAAAATTTTGAAATTTTAATATTCGATTGAAGTTTAAGGTTCAGTTTTATAATTTTAATAGTGACTCAAATACAATTAAATTAAATCTTATTTGATTGACATTATAATTAATATTTTTATGTTGGAATTAGAGAGTCTATTTAATATGAGAAATCTTTAAATAAGTTTGGTGAGCGACACACTCATATTATAACTCAAACTTTAAAACATTAGGTTTACAAGTCATTTTTACTTATATATCTATCATTAATTATATCTATTTTCAATATGAGATTTTACACACTTGAAATAATAATATTTAATCATATTACAAAATAAATATCCGATCAAATGTGAATGTGTTACTAACATAATAATGAAGACTTATGATTTTACTTCAGATATACCATGTGCATGTGTACCATATATTTTTGTCATTGTTATCATGGCTCTTGAGTATATTTTTGAAAGATACTATACCAATAATAATATTTGATGAATATTGAGTTTGTTTTTGGACATACTTGCAACTGAATTTGTTGGACTTATGAGCAATTTATTAAGTAACAAAATAGCTAGTGATGTCGGAGAGAAAAGAAAAATAATTAATTAATTAACAACAAAAATCTTAAAATTGGCCCCATCTAGGCTTGTTACTTGTGTCACCAATTTTTGCTATTTCTAGTAGGGTAATGGTGGTGTGGGGACTGCAGACAAAGAGAGACTTGAAGCTATACCTCTATTGAAGGGAAAAAGACTCATGTGAAAGGATTATTAAATATTAATATAAGATGAAAAAGAGATCATCACCAGGGAAGAAGAAAAAGGGTCCATGAGAAGATTCATGGTGGGGTCATAAATAGCCAAAAATATCATTAAATTGTATTTTTTTTTTTTAATTTTCATATATAATAAAATCAAAATATTATGAAATTTTCCAATATCAAATTGCAACTATATATGTCAAATCAAATAGAATATTACTTCCATCAAAAAAAATTATCATCTTTTTTTGGATATTCTGAAAAAATTATTATCTTTTTATTAATAAATTTGTTTTTTACTTCATTTTTCATCTTTACTCCTTACTAATATTTATCTTAAAAATACATTTAATATCTAAAAGAAATAAAGTAATATGTGAAGTATTTTGAGAAAAAAAAAATTTAAAGTAAAAATAATTAAGAATAGAAAATTCAATTTAACTTTATTTATTATATTATTAAGGATATAACATATAAAATATCATTTTATTTATTGTACTCTTAATTTTTGTGAAAAAAAAAGATAATAATCTTTTTAAGACGAGATTAATATAAATATAATTAATATGATAGAAATCGATCATAATTTTAAACTTATCACTTAATCAAAATCTCATTTCTATTAAATTAATTATACTAATATTATGTCAAGATAAACAAATGAACAGAAAGCATGAGGACCACATTTAATTAAGCAAAGAGGCTTATAAGGTAGAGATATCCCATCGCATGATTAATAACTTAACCAACCACGCTTTTAAAGGCAAAGTCCCATATTTTTTTCTCACTAATTAATTAATCTATTATTTAATTAAATAGTATAATTAAAAGAAAAAAAAAACCCTAAATTGGTAGGGCCAATTGCCACTCCATTGCTCCTCCTTAAAGCTAAGTATAATCATTCCTCCTTTTTCAATATCCTCTCTAAAGGTCTTTTTTAAAAATGATTTGTATATTACTTTCAAAGTTTTAGCTTGCGATCCATCCAAGCAAAAGTCACTTCTTATTTTTCACATCAATATGGTGAATCATTTACATCAATCAACAGAAAGCCCCTCTTTCTTTCAATAATCTCTACTATGTCTGTGTTTTATTATTTTATTTATCAATCTCTACTACGTATAAAAACGTTTTAAACACCATATATTATATTTATATTATACCTAATTTTTATTTTTAAATGCTCTAACTAATTCATCAACATGTTACATATACATGTCATAAGATAAAGACCTTTCTTTCTTAATTAATTTCTATAGCACGCTTATGTGTATATATATTTTTAGTAAATTTTAAGTATTTAATTTATGCATACGTACATACAATACCGTATAATTTGACATAATCAAAGACCAAAATCACTTTCATATATATATATTTCAGAAACTACTTATAAACTAAAGTATTGTTATAGTACTGATGAAGTTTAGTAGTCAAAGAACGGTGAATTTAAGAGTGACATGATTCTTTATCTGGGGCCTAATGAACTCATTGTAAATAGCATATTTGGCTTGTTCATCATTTAGGTCTAAAAGGGGAGATTCACTGTCTATATATAGGAAGAATGGTTGGTTAATTATGTTCTTCTATATGCATAATGTTGGTGTTTGTGGGGTTGAAAAGAAGAATTGCATTGTTTGTATTAATTATATATTCTTACATAATTTTATTATGTTCTTTGTTAAACAATTTAATTTCATTATATTTTTTTATGTAATTGGAAAATTTTATAATAAAACGAGCTATCAGCGTTTGAATTCCTAATTTTTTTTATATGTTTTTAGATAATTAAACATTCAATTGGTTATTACAGTATTAGTGAATAGATAGAATTTTCTTACTTATTGATGTTGAAAACAGAATTATCAAGAAAAAAAAAAAAAAGGGGATTTCATACTGACAATTATATTGTGCCCATTGCACTAAAATATATTCGAAGAGATCTCACTATATCAGTCAAATTAAATTTAGATTTATTTAATATTTGGAAATTGATCAATTAAAGAATGTGTTTGCTCCATTCAAAAGTAAATCTAATTTTTTCTTTTTGGGGTTTATAACAGTAAATGGTGATGAATTGTTAATAAAAAGTAATAATTTATATAAATTGCCACTAAGTACTATCATAATTTAATTATATTTTTCCCTTCCAAGAAGGAAAAATAAAAGATAGTGTGTATATATATAATTAATGCTATAAACAGGTTGATTGCTTACGATATTACTAATTAATTAAATAAATTCATGAACTCTATATACATAATAAAAGTCAAGAAAATTGTAATTAATTTAGACTGGTCAAATTAATTACTATCACAAATTAGTATATAGAATTAAAAAAAAAATCATGACAAAATTGAAATATTAAACCTTGTATATATATTATGATTAAATTTGAAGATATGTAAAACCCTATGTATGGCCATTACTAAAGAGGTCTCATCAAGGAGTTGTTGTAAAGCAACAACCAATTGGATTTGATGATGTTAACCATGCTACGTATAGACGTTATTCCTACACAATAGTATAATTTTCTTGTTAATTAAGCAAAGACAAAATCAAGTCAAACTGATTTAAAGTGTATTAGACTCACTGTATATAGCTTTTAAATCATAAGTCCTTCTCATTGTTCTTTTTTTTTTTTTTGGGTAGGGGGGGGGGGGCATATATAATATAATAAAAGCCTTGGTTAATTAGACTTAATTTTTTCTTTTATTTTTATATAAATGGCAGTAGTACTAATTTTTCATCTGGGTATATGATTTGATTTAATGTGTTTCGTGATGCAAACAGTAACTAATTAATAATATTATTATTTCCGAAATAATAATTATAATAGTTATTATTATTACAAATATTAGAAACGAAGTCTTTTCTTCAATAGTTGATATGAATATATTATAAGTAACTATTAAGAAAAATCAATATTAAGTGATTTCATTATCATAAGGTCTATACATGTCCCCTAACTAATTAAGAAGTTTATGGTTATAATCATTCCTTCTGTTAAAAAAATCAAGATTATAAATTCTTGATGATAAACGGTACTTAGGCTTTTTGCAAAAGCCTAAATATAAAATTCTTATTTCTTAATATAAAGAAACTGGTAGTGAAAGTAATAATAATTAATACCTTTTAACCCTTATTACATTTTACCTTAATTACGAGAATCCTAATATACTAATCGAGTATCATACTTAGTGAAAAGGATCAGCATCGATTTCATAGCAATTCAAGGATAGATTTATTTATTTTTTATTAATTTTTTATGAGCAAATAAATGGTTATGAAAAGTAGATTTAGATTATGCATCTAAAATGCAAGTATGCTGTCACCTAATGTAGTCATATTTGAAACTGCTAGCAATGCAAGAAACTTCTTATCATAAAGTATGATTTCTTTTCTTTTCTTTTCTGTCTCCAATCAATATGTTTAATTAGATATTTACATATTAAATATATAATTTGTAATTTAATGAAGAGATTAACAGTTCGTTTAATACATAGAATTGTTTAACTAATCCGTATTATTAGTAAATAATATAATATCATACGTTTAATATATATAATTCAAGTTGAATTTAATAATTATAATGGTTTAACTAACCCATGAGATAGGTATTATCTAATACCTAATCCTCCATATTTCTAGTAATTTTTATCCAATAGGATTTGAATTAAGGTGATGTATTATATAAATTCAACATTTAAAATTATAATTTTAAGTATTTTAAAGTTTTATATTATTTGATAATACTTATTTCTATTTCACAAAAAATAATAATTTAATATTTTCAATAATTTAGAAATTTCAATACTTATAGTATTTAACAATTAAAATTCAATTCTTTAGGTACAACCTAAGTAATCAAACATTTTGTTAATTAACCATTATAATTTTAATTTCATAACTTGAAATATGATAACTAATCTTACGTTTTATTAGTAGTTAATAAACAATATATATCCTTAAATTTTGTTATAAATTATAATATATTCAAAAGAAAATAATATATATATATATATATATATATATATATATATATATATATATATATATATATATATATATATATATATATATATATATATAAATTTGGAAATTAGAACTGGCCGCCATATTACTATTGCACCACATATTTGTCACATTTCATAGGTTTTGCAGCAGAGATCCGATCCCCACTTGCAGTAAGTATCCTTTTCTACAAGTTTCAACCATTACACACATATATATATCTTACCACATTATCTACTAAAATAAAAAAATTAAAGAAAAAGAAAATCCTTCAATCATTTTCTTAAAAGAATATATATATTATATAAATGAATATATATAAATAAATGTATGTGTCAGCTTATAATTGGAGAGGGTTAATTTTAGATGAATGGGACAGTGGAAGAAAGATTTTGCAAAAACCCCTTGTTTAATTCAGTCTGTGAAACAACCGGCAAAGCAAACAAAAAGAGGGTTTTATGGTTCGTGAAAATGTTTGGTTACGTAATACAACTCTTCTACTACGTAGAAAAAATAGAATGAGAATAATAATAATAATAATTAAGAATAATAAAAAGAATATTATAATAATAATAATAATAATAATAATAATAATAATCATAATCATAATAGCTAACCGATGAAATGTCGTTTTAGGGTTAGATGAAAACTGGGGTCCCTTAAATGGACCCCATCCTGGTTTCAATGTCGGCTATTTTGTACTTGTGTTACTTTTAAATTGGGAGAGAGAGTTCAATAGTTTGTTGCCTTAGCTAAAAACTAATTAAGCTTAATTATATATCTCATCAATCTCTATAGTTT
Source organism: Reutealis trisperma (assembly GCA_947687605.1). Lineage (NCBI taxonomy): Eukaryota > Viridiplantae > Streptophyta > Magnoliopsida > Malpighiales > Euphorbiaceae > Reutealis > Reutealis trisperma. The sequence goes on along the minus strand of CANTUT010000039.1, from coordinate 7,428,092 downwards.
CTTGAAATACTTAACCAAAACAAACCAGTAAAAGATTACAAGTTCGATCAAGAACTACAAAGAAAGAATTAAAGAAACTTATTGTTATTATTGTTACTATTATTATCATTATTATGGGTCACCATTCTTGCTGCAACCAACAGAAGGTTAAGAGAGGTCTTTGGTCACCTGAAGAAGATGAAAAGCTCATTAGATATATTACTACTCATGGTTATGGATGTTGGAGTGAAGTCCCCGAAAAAGCTGGTTAATTAATTTTCTTTCTTTTAATCTTTCTGTTAAGCATAATTTTCTCCTTTTCTTGATGGGTGGAATAATTTTTTTAGGGCTTCAAAGATGTGGTAAGAGCTGTCGTTTGAGATGGATTAATTATTTGAGGCCCGATATTAGAAGAGGAAGGTTTACACCAGAGGAAGAGAAGTTGATTATTAGCCTTCATGGAGTTGTTGGAAACAGGTTTAATTTCTTATTCATTATATATATATATATATATATATATATATATATATATTCACTAATTAAACTACATTTCCCATTTTAGTTACTTTGCTAAGTTCTAATAATTGATAACCCCAAGTTTGTTCTCTGTATATCCCATCTGGGTTTCTTTAAAAACTATATCCAGGTTCTTCTTCCTTTTTTTTTTTTTTTTTTTTTTTTTTGGGAGTTGGGGAGGAAAGGTGCTTGCAATCAGACTATTTGTATTGAAATAAGTTGATTTCTACATTATTTTTTTTTTAAATTAAGCAAACTTCAAAAAATAAGTTTGGCGTGTGTGATTCATTTTATTCTCTTAATAATATATTTTTTTGGTGAAATTCTTTATAATATTTTCAAGAAGCAATCTTCTCTATTGTTGAAATAGTTCTTTATTAAGCAGCTATCTACTGTATATTAGGAGACGTTAAGAAGGCAAAATCAGAGGTTGTAACACACATTTTCAGTGGAAACTACATGTCTCTATACATAATCAACCCCCATCACTTTCCTTGTTCTATATACATTACTATGCATTTCCCTTTCTCTTTCTCTAAGTTATATTAATTTTTATATGGATTACTGGTGATTTATAACTCAATGATACTAAATTTGTCTTCAAGATTGTGAAATTAGTTACAAGTTTCAACTCTAGTCAGTGACTAATAATTAAACAAGAAAAACAAAAATTATGGTTGGGTTGATCACCTGTAAATCACTACTTGTTTAACTTAATTAGACACTTTAACTAGCAGAATTGTTTTGCTTCTTCTTTGTGATCTATGTTTTAACTACCAAGCATATGCATATGGAATTGTAGATGGGCTCATATAGCAAGTCATTTACCTGGAAGAACGGATAATGAGATAAAAAATTATTGGAATTCATGGATCAAAAAGAAGATTCGAAAGCCTTCAGCACCTCAAAACACAACTAGTGCGACAACCAGCACCGATCATTCACATATGAACTATGGTTCAAACCAACTAGATTTAGTGAATCAAGATTTGACAACAAGGCCTCATCAACTTCAAGACCAAACCCTATTTTCATCCTCGGCTCCTTTATTTATGTTCGACACTAGTACTACTGCTACTACTACTACTTCACTTGATGGAATTGTGGATAATGGTGTACATGTTCGAGGGGAGATTTTTCAAGAACCAGCGAGTTTGAATACAGAAACATGGAATTCAAACCATCATCATCATCAAGTTCAAGCACTTCATCCGCAAGCTACATTTAGTATTGGAATGGATACAAATTACTTGCCACCATTAATTGAGAATATGGAGAACATGGTGCCTATAGAAATGCAATCTTGTAGCATGGATGAAGAAGGAGAAATAGCATTGGGATGCTTACAAAGACAAGAACTCAATGAATGGGTTGAATCTCAACAATGTTCAAATTTTCTATTTTGGGATAATGTTGAAGGATCACTTGGTGGAGAAGAAATTGCACCAACTTCTTCAAGTATGGGAGCTACACTTTCCTCTTTCCCTTCATCTCTATGACTCTATAAGATATATTTATGATGGTGCAATATATGACCTTTGTTTCTCTATTGATCCTTTTTTTCTTTTTTTTGCTATAGAGCTTTCAAAAATGGTTCAGGCTTTTGAAGACTTTGTTAATTACTTTTCTTTTCTCCATTTTTACACCCCCTTTTCTTTTTTATAACTTCCCAAATGGTGAGATTGTGAAAATGTGAGGAAATTCTTGAATTATATAGTATCATGCAAGTGTTTTTCCTGGTGTTTGGAAACAGAAGAGGAAATTAAGAATAAAAGGCAATGCAAAAACCCGCACAGAGTTTGACATGATGATGATGGTGATCATGATTCATGAGTATTAACCTTCCAATCTTTCACGTTCACTGTGTTTGTTCATGGTGTTAATGGTTCTGCTTCTTTGATCATTTTTCTCTCCCTTTTTTTCTTTAGTTTCCCAACTTTTAAGCCTTAATTTTGAATAACATACTGGTGAATTCCCTTGTATATCTTACTTATTACTTACTTAGAGAGTGACAAAAGAAAAAGCCAAAAAAAAAAAAAAAAAGGTGAAAATATCAAACAAATGTAATTTAACAGAAATGATTTATGGGATCATGGATTTTTTTCTCTGTGTTCAATTAATTGTTTTCTTTGCAATTGGACTAATAACTCAATAGTTCAAATGCTTCTCATTAGTATAACAAACCAAAAATTCAACTCCAGAAGATCTCTTCCTTCTACAAATTTCTACTTAGATAGGCAAAAACCCAAGCAGCTTAGATTTTAGCCCGAAAATGTCATGGTTTGATGGGAAAATCTAAACTGATCCGGACTAATAAAAAATTATGAAATTGCCAACTTTTTTATACTGCTTGAGTTTTTGCTATTTAAGTGGCTTAAAAATTTTTCTGACATTGCTTCTACATCAATGAACCATTCCATATTTGAGTTTAATGTAACGTAGTATCTTACCATTTAATCAATGATTAATTTTATTGATTATTGATCAAGACTAACATGCTCTTGAGAACGATATGGTGATTATATATGGATGCATGAAAATTGATCAAGCAACAATTCATTGATTTTATAAGTATATACAGTTGATTAATGATACATCTTTAGACAAAAGTAACATGCTATGAGGCCTTGGAAAGAATAAAATTACGTTAAAGGAGGCAAAAAAATTTCAAACACAAGTTGTTACATTATGATGCATTTCATGTTAATTAAGGAAGCTAATGATGATGTCTTGTATATGTTTCAAAGTTTCAAATGATAACTTATTTCATATTCTGAATTAATATTCCTTGTTAATTGATTATGGTATCAATTATCATAGTGCTTCCAAAAATTTTTTTTTAACAGTACTGTAAATTGATTGTAACAACTGTTCTCTGTTGTTAGTGAGGTTATATATAATTTAATTTAAGAATATTTTTGCCCCTACTAATGTCTTTTCATTATCACTTTAGCCCAAATTCTAGTTAACCAAACACAAATTGCACCATTCATTAATAGTAACAATTATTATAACAAGAAGAAGAGCAGCAACATTTGTAATCATACTTAGCAAATAATTGAAGGTCCCATATATGCTTAGCCTCACTTCAAAAGACTATAATTTGGCTCCCAATTTTTTATTTTTAAATATATGTAAAGGTGGTGAGCAGCAGATTTTAGACTGACATTTTCATAGCATCGACATCAATCTAGTCATACCAAATCTTATTAATTTATATGCATTATATTGGAGGGTTCCTATATAATTATAACATTTTCAAATTTAATAAGGTTATGGTTGAGGAAATGAAATGTCTAAAACTAACAAGCAACAATATATTAATTCTAGTATAATTTTCATTAGAAATTTGAAGCCTATTGTTATTGCATATGCAAAGGGGGGAAGACAAAAATTAAGTTAAAGAATTTTTAGAAAGTTATTAGACATCTACGTTTAATTTTTTCTACATTATATATATAGCCTATATATGTTTGCTCATGGTTAACGTTCTTTCATATATGTATGCTTTCGCAGGCTGTCCTCTCCTGGCGTGGTAATCGTTTGGTTGTTATCCCTTGCTTCAAATGACTTAATATATATATATATATATATATATATATATAGAGTAAGGGTGTCTAATCTATACTTTGTGAATCTGATGTAGATCACGGATTATTGAGAATATAAAATATTGTTATGAAGAGCAAATCTTTTATCAATGAGGCTAATTTTCGAGATTAAATATTAATTCTCTAATCTCAAGGCAAGGGTTGGCTAAAAATATAAAATCCATTTGTTAACATAATGTTAGGTTCTTAATCAAGCCTTAATTAGGAACTTAACATTATGTTAACACCATTATTCTAATTGAAAAATTCTCAAGGTACACTTATTACTTAGCTAATAAATAGTCATAATTAACAAAAAAAAAAAAAACTTAATAAATATATGGAAAATTCCTGGCCAGGATGAAGCAAAAGATGTGTTCCTTAGGAAAGAAAATCACCACGCTTCAATGGGAAAAGAAGAAAGTTGTGTTTAATATTTTGAATTAATTTTCTGGGACTTGTTCCAATATAGAGAGCTCAAAGGGTTGGTATGTTGTCTGTTTCGTTAACTTTTGTTTTGAAAGAAATCAGGATCTCTCTTATCTTTTCTTAATATTTTGTGTAATGCCTTTTTTTTTTTTTTTTTTTTTTGGTAAGCTAGCCTGCTGCTTTACCTCTTTTTAAAGCAACTAATTAATATATGTGGTGTTTGATAAGGTTATTTAATACTTAAATTTAATATTAATTTTTAATATTTAATTGTCTTAAATTATTTAGTAATATATATTTTAAAAATTTTAATTAAATTAAAAACGACTTGAAATAATAAGTAAAAAATTTTTATTTTTTTTTAAATTTAAAAAAATTTTAACTTAAAATTTATATTGATTGTAATAAATTATTAAATAATTTTATATTTTGAAAAATTTAACATTGGCTTTTTATTTAACAGTCAATTAACACTTATTTTGACCAGTCTTCAGAGCGTTAAACACACGCATTAGTTCGAGAGAGTGTAGCATATTATTATATACTAATACAGTAAAGTTACGATTTTGGGTAAAAGTTCTCTTCTTCAGTGCAAACCCATACCTAATTGCAAAATAAAATAAAATATCAAAAGAAAATCAAACATCACTGTGACTGGAGAAGACGACCGTTGACTTGAACGGACGAGCCTAGAGACGCTAGCCTGACGCGCGACTTGGCTGCTGCATCTCTTCCAAATTTGAAGGAACATCACCATTATTCCTGCAAACAAATCAGATTTTAATCCAACATTACATGGGTGATTTCTTCCATTTTAATTTATTTTTTGAAGGAAACTAAATTGATTAATTGTAAAGGTGTAAGAAACTATATCCACTGTTGTAGTAAGAGTTTTAACAAGTTTGTCAAGACTTATTAAATGGAATGGGTTTTACATAATATTTTGCATTTTTTTTTTTTGAGCAGAATATATTGCATTTTTTTAAGAATAGTATAATCTGCAATATCATTCAGTTCATTAACTTAATATAGAGAAGATAAAATAGAAGTAGATTTATAAATTAGTGTCTTAATATAGTGATAAAATGAGATTATTTTAAAAGTAGATATCAGAGTTCAAATATTATTAATGTTAAATTTTCCTTCCTAATGATAAAAAAAAAAAAAAATAGATTTAACTTATATCATAATTTAATTATTAGCGCATATACCATGGGCATTTGAATTCCCTTTTCTAAATTATATATATATATATATATAATCCAAAAACTGAGAAAATTTACTTTTGTCCGCCCGGAAACTTCAATTTATTAAAATGGCAACAACTGGTAACTTCAATTTATTAAAATAGTACCAACTTCACTGCTTCTTCACAAATTTATCCTCTCTGTTTAGGAAGCAACAAATACATTTTTACAAAGTATTAAAGTTCATTAAATGTAATGCATTTATGAGCAATCGATGTAACCAATTGTAGTACTCTAGTTTTATAGCTTTTAGAGTAGAGTTTTTAACATCCTAAAAACATATGCATGTCCTTGCCTATTCATTAATTTATCGGATATATTAAATAAAATTTAGTATGCTTGCACAATATATCTATTATTATTTATATAAGCAATTGATATTGAACAAAATAAAAAGTCACAATAAATAATATATATTAAACAAAAAATAATATATTTCTATCAAATAATTAGTATATAATACTTTTTAATATTTAATTTATGAAATATATTAAATAAAATCAAATTAAATTAAATATACTTAAATAATATAATTAGTATTTATTAATGTTTATATAAATTGTGAATTTCAAATAAAATAAAATGTCACAGCAAGCAGCATATATTAAACAAAAAAAAAGTATATTTTTACAAATAACTAGTATCTAATATTGTTTACATTTAATTTATATAATATATTAAATAAATTCAGCATAGTTCCATAAATTATTATTATCTACTATTATTATACAAGTTATGAATTTCAAATAAAATAAAAATTCATAACAAATAGTATATATTAAACAAAAAATAATATAGCAAATAATTAGTATCTAATATAAATTCACTATATTTCTACAATATAATTAATATTTATTACTGTTTATACAAGTCATGTTTCGAACAAAATAAAAAAGTTTTGATGCATAGTATACATTAAAAAAAATATATATAATTTTAGCAAATAATAGTGTTTAATGCAAATTCAATATATTTTCATAATGTAATTAGTACGTACCATTCCTTATATAAGTCATAAATTTCACATAAAACAAAAAAAAATGTAGCAAATAATATATATTAAACAAAAAATAATATGCTTCTAGTAAATAATTAATATCTTAATATTTAATTTATTTTTCAAGAAAATTGAAAAATTAAATATTAAAATTGGATAATTTTCTAAAAAAAAATCATAAACATTTATTAAATAAATTCAAAATTATTATAAATTTTATTAAATTAATGATCCATTGCAAAATAAATCTAATAATTTAAAATTGAAAAAATAATTAAAAAGTAAAAATATAAAAAAGAAAACTGAAAAGCTATAAATATAAAAAAATATATAAAAAAAAATAAGGCATACAGCGCAAATTTCTCAAAGTAAAATTTGCATGTACGATCTGGCAAAAAAAAAAAATGCATGTAGGAAAGCCCAAAACAGGAATATTGTCTCAAAAAAACTAAAATTAACAGTCAGGGCCCAAGAGAAAAGCCCAAAACAGCCTATAAATATTTCATATAGAAAGATTTAGGGTTTCTTCTGTTAAGCAATAAAGGACTGCTAAAACCTCAGAGCGTCGCATTAGTTGCCGCCACTTATAGCAGCGTCTGAGCTCACCGCCATCGGCAGCCATGGTAACTCCTTTCTCTTCCTCTCCGAACAATAATCTTGAGCAGAAGAACCTGAAACAATTAGAAAGTTGCTATTCTTAGTAGCCAATTCACTTTAATTTACATACATTTTTTCAGATCATTCCTGAGAAGAACCGCCGGGAGATCTCTAAGTACCTCTTCCAAGGTCTCCCTCTCTCTCTCTCTCTCTCTAGATTTAGTCGTATATATTTAAAGAATTGCATTGTAGTCTGGCTAGAAACTGGAAGCATTCTTTTGCATTAAGGCCTCATTTTTAGATTTGTTTTTATTTTCTTTCATGTTCGTATCTTTGAGTATTTATAATGTATGCGTTAGCTCCTTTATGAGAATTTGAATCAGTATTTTGTGCGTATTTATGTTAAAATTTGCATGTTCTGCTTAATCTAAATTTTAGCATATGTATTTTTTAAAGAATAATTTTAGGGTATGTGTAGAAGCTAGGGAATGTAAATTTATATTTGAATCCCAATAATCTTGAACTAACAAATAGAACTTAGTGATAATCTTAAAATAAATGAAATTAACCATAGTCTTCAAAAGTTCCATTTTACCGTAATAAATCAAATATAGGGTTTACATATTTGATTTCTGTAAATGTATTGATTGCTGCATATTGTTAAAATATTATATGCTGGTATGTTAGTGATTGTGCATATGTTTGTTAGTTTATGCGTTTTGTATGCCTCTTTGAGTTGATTGTTAATTTGATTTGGTTGTTTGTATGTGTGCGTGTGGTTTATTTATTTATTTTTTTCAGAGGGAGTATGCTATGCAAAGAAGGACTTCAACCTTGCAAAGCACCCAAACATTGATGTGCCAAATCTACAGGTTATTAAGCTTATGCAGAGCTTCAAGTCAAAGGAGTATGTTCGTGAGACCTTTGCATGGATGCACTACTACTGGTACCTTACCAATGATGGTATTGAGTTCCTTAGATCGTATCTCAATTTGCCATCTGAGATCGTGCCAGCTACATTGAAGAAGCAAAGCAAGCCCCTTGGTAGACCCATGGGAGGCCCGCCAGGCGATCGCCCACGGTATTTTATCTTCCCTTTGTTTTTAGGGTCATGAATTTTTTCCTCATATTTAGTTTTGGCTTTCTTGATAGCAATTTGTGATTTCTTCAATTACTTCTCCCATCTGGTTGCTCTTAAATTCATTATTTCATATGACGTAGCTGATAGATTAGTAATATCCAAATTTCCTTGTTGTTTACAGTGTCATTTAGGTTTCACTTTTAAGTTTATTATAGCTGTTCCATATAATAATCACTAATCTGATTCTGTTATGTTGCTTTAACTTAGTGGTCCCTCTCGTTTTGATGGAGAGAGGAGATTTGGTGGTGATCGGGATGGATACCGTGGAGGACCACGCGGACCTGGTGGTGACTTTGGTGACAAGGGTGGAGCCCCTGCTGATTACCGACCAACCTATGGGGTAATTACATGATATATCTGTCTTTTCCCTTTTCATTCCTTGATAATGTTCTTCTTTTTTTTTTTTTTTCATTTTCACTGTCCTTAATTCAGTGTGCCACCTGTGTATATTGCATGTTTGAGCACAACTGTTGTTAATGCCTGGGGGTTTAGATTGTGTTGTTCGTCGAACTTTGGAATCTTGGTGTAGACTTGTTTGAACTATTTGATGATGATGATAGGACGGCATCTCTTTTATTTGCCATAGTGTAATTTTGGGAAGTTTGTTAATAACTTTGTATATCGATGATGAGAAAATTCTATTTTTTAATGAGTGATGATCCCTTCCATCCGACTTTAGCTCTATAACTGTTGTTTTTCCTTCTATGGTGTCTTATTTCTGCATCTGGATTTTCAAATGCAAACTCTTCAATTAGCTGAATTAAATAGTTCGCTTTTACATTTTTCCTTGTTAAAATTGTTGGTTTAGATGGGAGGACATACATGAATTGGTACTTGATGGTAATTTTTCGGCCAGTGCTGTAAATTGCATATTCTTATTGAATTTGACTATTTAATTTGCAATATAATTTCTTTGTTCATTGTCCCGAAAATGCAGGGCGGCAGTGGAAGGCCTGGCTTTGGTCGTGGTGCTGGTGGTTTTGGCTCAGGTGCTGCAAGCTCAAATCTGTCTTGAGGGAATGTTGGTTTTTGGCAGTTACAAGCAGGGATCAATATGATTTGTTGCATTTAGAGAGTTAATACTAGCGCCTGATAAATATATATTAGTGTGGGGCGAGGCGGTGTTGGTGGATCTTCATTTCAAAATTTTGCTGTCTGCGCTTTGATGAATTCAATTTTAATGAATTATTGTCATCTCTTTTAATGTTTATACATTGTTCCCTGCTTCAAGTGCAAAATAATTAGTAGTACACGCTTATTTTGCAGACTCTGGTCTTACAATGAGTAAGGAAACATGCTTTTGTAGCTTAACTATCAAAATCTTATTTTATCACTTCACTCTTCCGTCCCACGCCCGTTCTCCACGCCGAGAAATTGTAAATTACTTCCCAGTAATCATCTTGTGTTGCTAGTGTATACGAGTTATTTATGTAATTCGCCAGCAGGTTGGGTATAAGGATAAAGATGTCAAACAAATTACAAGCTTATTTTAGCGGTTTAGCACTGCTCCTATTCACCGCAAATATGCAGTAAGAGGGGAGTCTCCACATAAGTGGGACTCTCCACTGAGATGGTGAGCCCAAAAAATGTCGCGGTAATTGGCTATTCAGATGCTTCTGATGTCTTCTGTTAAACATCATTTGCCTTCCTGCGAATAATTTCTAACATCGACTTCTACTCGAAATAACATAATTCATGAGATTTAACACCAAAAAAAAAAACAGCTCATTCAATATAAAGGGCTGTAATATTTTATTTTTTTTATGACTACTGTACATAAAAGCTCACAGCTCCTCTAAACAGTAAGAATACAAAACATGCACAAAATCCAATATACATAAGAACATTCACGCTGTCCTATTTCAGAAAGGAAATAGAAAACAAAGATCCCCGCACTATTAGACCTCATTCCTTGGATATCCAGCGCCTGCTACACATTAACTTAGTCCACTTCCTCCATCTTGCTCTCCACATTGCCTTCTCCCTCCAAAGCTGGCATTTCTGTGTCCACTTCACCAGTCTCTTCCTCGTCAATTCCCAGACCCAATTTCAGCATCCGGTGAATTCTTGCTGCAAATGTGTTTGGATCGTCAAGACTGAAACCAGAAGTTAGAAGGGCAGTCTCAAAGAGCAACAGCACCAAGTCTTTAACTGATTTATCCTTCTTATCTGCCTCAGCCCTCTTTCTTAGCTCCTCCATTATGGGGTTATTTGGATTGATTTCCATTATCTTCTTGCTAGACATGTAAGCACTCATGCTATTGTCTCTCAAAGCCTGAGCTTTCATGATCCTTTCCATATTAGCAGTCCATCCATATTCACCGGTAACCAAGCAGCAAGGAGAGTCCACAATTCTATCAGACACTATTACTTTCTCCACCCTCTCCCCAAGGATCTCCTTGATTGTCTTGCACAAGTTCTCAAAAGACTTCCTATTTTCTTCTTTCTTCTGCTTCTCCTCCTCTGATTCTTCAAGCTGTAGTCCTTCCTTGGTTGCAGACACTAGCTTCTTCCCATCATATTCCTTCAACTGTGTCACAGCATACTCATCAATAGCGTCAACCATGAAGAGCACTTCATACCCCTTCTTTTTCAGCTTTTCAAGGAAAGGAGAGTTCTCAACAGCTTTCTTGCTCTCACCAGTGATGTAGTAAATGTGTTGCTGGCCTTCTTTCATTCTTGTGACATAATCCTTCAAGCTGGTCACATCATCACCGCTCTTCGTGGAATAGTACCTAAGCAAATCGGCAAGCTTGGCCCTGTTTTGACTATCTTCATGTATACCCAACTTGATGTTTTTAGAGAAGGCTTCATAGAATTTGTTATAGTCTTCCTTGTTCTCTGCTATGTCATTGAACAATTCAATACATTTCTTTACCAAATTTTTCCTAATCACCTTCAGAATCTTGTTCTGTTGCAGCATTTCACGAGAAATATTTAGTGGCAGGTCATCAGAATCAACTACACCTTTAACAAATCCCAGATATTCAGGAATGAGCTCTTCACAGTTGTCCATGATAAACACCCTCCTGACATAAAGTTTGATATTGTTCATTTTCTTTCTTGTGTCGAATAGATCAAATGGGGCTCTTTTGGGAACAAATAGTAGAGCCTTGAACTCCAGTTGCCCTTCAACAGAGAAGTGCTTCCAAGCAAGAGGGTCTTCCCAATCATTAGTGAGACTCTTGTAGAAGGAAGCATACTCTTCCTTGGTGACTTCCTCTGGCTTTCGCAGCCAAATGGGTTTCTGTTTGTTGATAAGTTCCCACTCATGAGTCACCTCCTTAACCTTCTTTTTCTTCTTAGAATCCTTTTCTTTGTCCTCATCAACCTCCTCCACATCACCTTCTTGTTCTTTCTTGGTTTCCTCATCCTCATCATCACTAACATCTTTCTCTATAGTCTTCTCAGTCCAAAGATAGATAGGGTAGCTGATGAACTCAGAGTGCTTCCTCACAAGGTCCTTCAATCTCCTCTCTTCCAAATACTCCAGCTGCACCAACAAGAATTTCATAGTAATTAACTCAATTCTAAACCAATGTTATTTACTAACCTAGTTATATGCAAAGATGATAAGTCTTTAGGATTTAATCCAAATTTCAGATACTAAGACATCGGATTCAGAACCCAAAAGCAATCTGAATTCTCAGTTACAGAGAAAAAAACAAAAGCAGATACAAGGAGTTGTTCTCATTCTTACCTGGTCATCCCTAAGGAAGAGAGTGATTTTGGTTCCTCTATCCAAAGGTTCTCCATCAAAATCCTTCCTAACGCTGAAAGACCCTCCAGCCTGGGACTCCCAAACATATTGATCATCATCATTGTGCTTTGTGGTTACAACCACTTTCTCAGCAACAAGATAAGACGAGTAAAACCCAACACCAAATTGCCCGATCATGCTCACATCAGCCCCAGCCTGCAATGCCTCCATGAATTCCTTTGTACCAGACCTTGCAATTGTACCCAGATTGTTCACCAAATCTACGAACAGAATTCATAAGTTCAAACAAAACCCAAATTCAAAGCAGGAATAAAAAATAAAAAATAACATTCACATTTGATTTATAGAATTACTCGTTTACCTGCTTTCGTCATGCCAATGCCACTATCAATAACAGAAAGAGTGTTGTTAACCTTATCAGGCACAATCCTTATAAAGAGCTCCGGTTGAGAATCAAGCTTACTCTTGTACGTTAAACTTTCAAATCTAATTTTGTCCAGTGCCTAAAACAACCACAATTAAATGATTCAGACAAAAACTTAAAAAATTCAAAAGGGTATTTTAATTTCTTTGATTTTCAATCTCTTTCTTGCTACGTTCTGATCAAAATGACAAGTAAGAAGAGGAAAAGATAATTTTTTTGCAAGTAATAACTTACATCAGAGGCGTTGCTGATTAGCTCCCGAAGGAAGATTTCTTTGTTACTATAGAAAGTATTGATAATAAGACTGAGAAGTTGGTTAATTTCCGCCTGAAAAGCAAAGGTCTCAGTTTCACTCATCTGCAAATCCGCCATTGATCCTCCAAATTCAAATTCGACCCAGAAAAAAATTCAAGAAAAAGACTTTAAATTGAGTTTGATTTTGGTTTTTTGATTGTTTCTCTGTTTCTGATCACTGAGATAACATATATGAAGCGGTGCTTATATAGTCTCTGACAAACAGATTCCAGTGGGTTCTCATGCCAGCAAGGTGGAGGTGGATACGCTGGAAGGTTTTAGAATGAATTTTGGCGGCTTTCTAGACTAATCTGTCTTTTTCCTATTGTACCCCTTAACTTGTACACTTGATTAATAGCCTTCATTGGGGATATAATGGTAAATGTGTAGCACCAGTGTCTTGGTTGTGTCGTTTTTGCTGACCGAATAAAAGAGGATATGGGTGTAAAATAAATTTTCTTTGTCGTTTTTGCCGTTTCTGTACTGCCTTAAAGAACGATCGTTTTTGGTGCAGTGATTTCATTAAACGACAAGTCGCTTTATCCCGAGACAACGAGAAATTAAATATTGCGCAAATTACATATTTTTTTGTGATTTGATTTTTAGTACAATGTGACTTGTAATTTCTAACTAGTACAATGTGACTTGTAAAATTAAATAAAAAATAAAAATAACACCGAAACCTAATAGTTTTTTTTTTTAATTTTCCAAATAAAAAATGCAAATAAAAAAGTAAAAAATACATTGAATAAATCCAATATAAAAAGAATATTGAAATATGTGTGCATACTCTTTTTATATAGTTTTGTGACTTTCTAATTTTTCAATTAATGACATTTTGTATTTGTTATTTTTGATTTATAATAACATCTCATATTCATTATTTTCAATTTATAATAATATTTATTACTTTCATTTATTAAACTTAATTAATATTCTTCACATTAATTAAAACATAAATAAATTATGCAAAAAATTTTAAAATTCTATATAAAAAAAAAAAGGATAAATATAAAGCTTGTCAAAGAGAGAGTCACCAACTTTCTCTTAGTTTTGGGCTTAATCTATAATAATATATAGATGGATTTTCCGGAAAAAAAATTTTTAATGGTCCGCAGGTAAATTTATGAATTCAGTTATATTATTTCTTTATTTTTTTTGAAGTATTCCGTTTTTCATTTTATAGTCTTAATAACTAATGTGAATTATAGATTTTTTTTTTACAACTCATCAATCATATATAAAGATGCATTTTTTAAAGGGCAAATTATTATTTTATTCATAAGATTTGATATAATTAACTAATTCATTCATATTTTTTAAAAAATTAACTAATTAGCTTTTCAGTTTTGATTTCGTAAAACCATTTAGTTTTTCTATTTAATTGTTATGCTTTTTCTATTGAATTTATGAAAAATTATTAAAATGCTCTTATATATAATAAATATAAATATAATTTTATTATTTAAAAATAAAAAATTTAAATTAATAAAAGTAAATAACATTTATATAATTATATAATAATTATGTTTAATATCATCAAATTATAAAATTATTTATTATCATGTAATTATTATACATAATAAAAATAAAAAAAAATATTTATATTAATAAAATTAATATTGTTTAAATTTATTAATTTAATTTTTTAAATAATAAAATTAAAAGTATATTTATTATATATATAAGAGTATTTTAGTTTTTTTTCATAAATTTAACAAAGAAAAAGTATAAAATCTGGACGGAATGACTAAGTTGTTTGATAAAATTAAAACTAAAAAACTAATTAGTTAGTTTTTCAAAAAATATAAAAGAATTAGTTGATTAGGTGAAATCTAAAAGATTAAATTGTAATTTATCATTTTTTAAAAGAACTATTCAAGAAACAAGCAATCTAGGTCTCGTTGCTAGTTGATCTCAAACTTATTTAATTATATTCCTATATCTGGTTGATAAGATTTCTAAAAATAAAAAATTATTATTTTTACATATTCTTCTATTTTCTATTTGTATTAAAAATTTCTAAATTTCTTATATTTTATTATTTTGTACTCGCCGTTTGTATAAATTAATTTTGATTATACTAGTTAATTATATTATATAATTAGTATAATAAATAAATTAATATATTATATTATTAATTGTCATTTATTTAATTTAATATAATATAATTATTTAAATTAACTATGTTTAATAATTTCGAAAATTTTTAGTAAAATATTTATTTAAGTTAAAAGTGTTTAATAAAAATTAACTAAGATAATCAAAAAATATAATATAACTTAATTTAGAATATATTAGGTAATTATATTATATTATTATTATTATTATTATTATTATTATTATTATACATGACTTATATATATGTGAAATTATTATTAATATATTATTATTATTAGTGGTTCAGGGAAGTGAATGATTCCATTATCCCAACGATTTATAGCATGCAATGTAATTAATGTAAACCAGATCTCTAATATCTAGTTTTTATTTATTTATTTATTTTAATTCTTAAAGAACTCTAACATTCGGTTTTGAAAAAATCTGCCACCCCGTCAATACTGTTTTTAACAAAATTGGTAATTTGACAACCGATTCGCTGGTCCGCACTAAAAAAAAGGTATATATGGGTAATTTTTTGCTACTTTATTTTTCCAAAATATTATATTGATGAAGGAAGGTTGAAAATGAAGCCTCATTGTCCCATTGTAACAGATGTTGAAATGAAAGAGAAGGCCATGAGAATTCTTATGTGCTATGATCCAATTTGGCTTCGAATCGGATTGCATATTTTTTCAATGGTGATTCGCTGTTGCTTGATGGGGATGGCAATAGCAATCAAGAAATTGCCTTCTTGATCACTATGATGATTTTAGGGTTGCTAACTTTTTGTTTGTGGAACGGCACCATTTCTATTTTCTTTTCATTTATTTTTTGATCTAATCATCATGTCTAATAAGTTAATCAGTTGACTAAAAAGTCATCATATGCTTTTAATTATCATATACTTTTAACACGTATAATTTTTACGTTATGTTAACACAATTAAAAAAATCTTTCAATATGATGAAAAATAAAAATTTAAGAACTCAATATAGACAAATAAATTTATAGAAGTTTAATAGTCAAAACTGTGAAAGTTCGAAAGCTTAAAAATGGGTTTTGCCAATTTTTATATCATAAAACTATTATAATTAAATTAGATGACAAAATCTTATATATATATATATATATATTTACTAGACTAAAACCCGCGCATTGCTGCGGGTATAATAATTAATATTTAAGTGAAAAATAACAAAGAAAATAGCAGAATATTAATTAGCACAAACATTATTTTTTTAAAGTACATATTGTTTTATAAATAGCAGAAAACAATCTAATACAAATATTAAATAGCAAAATTTATAGCTGAGAATGAGACGAAGAGGAAGTTGGCCTGCACAAAGAAAAGAAAAATTATTATTTTAAAGTATATATCTATTTTTTATTTTAAAAAATATAGAATATACATCTTACCTTATGCAATTTTTTTTTTTTTAGATATATCAGATGGAGATAAGTCAGAGGGTAAATCAACTGGAACATCTGTTGATTGACTTGCATCAGGATCAGTAAAATCGAGAGCTCGTTTAATTTTTTTGTGGATGATTGGCGAAAATGGAGCTCGAATAACAGTTGATCGCAAAGATGGTGTTGATACAGAAGGCGGCAAAGGTAAATACAAATCAAATTCATCATTAAAAATGTGAACCACTTTAAAGGTTAAATCATATGGATTTTCAGAATGATTATTGATGACAACCTGAAATAATTTTGTCATTCCATAAATTCGTGTCATCACAGCCGAAAGAGCAAATTTATCCTTAGCAGTCTGTACTAAATTACTTGCTAATAATCCTATAAGATCAGCAGCAATCCGCCCGAAGATGAAAAAAGTAGTTTTTCCAGTACCGTCAGTAACGATGACATTGACTTTGTACCTATCATGATAATAATAATCAATTAATTGACAAATTAATTAGATTTGCAAACTTCTATAAAAATTGATTGCACATAAAATACCATGGAATTGGAGGCTCAGTGATTTTCTTGCAGTTATCACACCAAACTTCATTACCATAACTCGTAATACCAGTTTTGCATTTAGGGCATGCTCGATACCACCATCTATTAGAAAAATCAATAATTTTTATAAATGCTACACATGTAAACTTGATATCCTACAAAATGAAAAAAAAAAATTAATAATATACAAAATTTTATTCCCTTTGATTTTTTTTTATAAGTACCTTGTCTGCATGGATGTCTAGAGAACGGAGTTCAGTAATTTTTTTCCTGTTGATGTTTTTTTCCATCTCTTTGTCATGTACCAATGGAGTTTGAATTTCAAGCCTTGCTATCCTTTCAATTGGTGGAATAAGGCTAAAAAAAATGCAAACAATTAATATAAGGATGATATCATTCAACGAATGCCTATAGTAATTGACACAAAATTATCTCACTTACGTTTTCCTAAAATCATGTATCTCAGTAATGTCCAAATTGACGAAAATTTTTGTTGCTGATGAATTGTACAGAACAGCTTTATCTAGAATTTAATACATTTTTTTTGCTAACATTAAATTTATTTAACAGAAAATAGATATAATAATAACGAATTTAAAAGTGAAATAATAGATAAAAAAAAAAGGTCACCATCATATTTCTTAATGATCATGGACAGGAAAATAACAATCACAGCACCATCGCGTTCTTGTTCCATAATTTCTGTTTCTTGAAAATCAGTGGCCATTTTATCCCATAAAACCACCTCTAAGGTTTTATCGCTACATTTGACAAAAAAGTTAAAGAATTATAATATCATAATAACAACAATAAAATAAAAGAAATAAATATAATCACATAACCAAGTATTCAATAAAAAAAATCTAAAATATTTAATTTGTATTGGACGACGCTTCACAATTCAATTACGAATATTTAGATCTTGAGCATTGCCAAAAGAGACGATTTGTCCATAAACATCTATAAAAAATAAAGAAGTTAAAATATATAAAATGCAAAACATATTTTTTTATTTTACCGTAACTGTAAATTAAAGATTTAAAAAACCTATTAGCTTTGTTTTGTCCCCGGCTCGATGATTAATTTCTTCAAATTCAAGGAAATCAAATCTTTCAAAAGGTATCGGGGTCTCATCATCAGGAAGGAGCTTTACAAAGGTATTCTTTATTATCTTAATGCGATAAGCATGAGGACTAATTTTGTAATTTGCTTGGGCATGCAATAGAATAAAACTAGAGATATGATAAATACTTCCTTCAATTAACAGTTGACGAAATTGGTCTGCATAATATTTAGGTATAGTGGCTTGAATTGTGTCACCCTAGAAAAAAAATTTAATTAGAATAAAATTTAGAGAATGAGTCATAAAATAATAATTTGAAAGCCAAATGCAATATAAATAATACCTTTTCATCAATCATTAATAAGTTGACGCTAAATAGCTCATCAGGATTGTTAATATTAACAAAGTCCCAAATCCTCACAACACGCACTTTAATGCGAATGTTCTTCTTTTCATTATCATTATCAGACAGCAGCGTGTACGACATAATTGTTTAAAAAATCTGTCGTTAATAAATGAAAGTCAATACTGGTTCAATGAAAAAAAAAATTATATGTAATAATATATTATTTTATAAATTATTGAATATTTCAGAATATACAATGTTTTTTGTGTAATTCATTTTTTCAATAGAAGCATTATCGTCATTTTTTTTATTTATTGCAACTCGCAAGTTCTTATGAGAAGTGACTCTAGATAATGCAACATATAATTGTCCATGGCAAAATACATTATCATGTAAATATAAACCTACTTGATTTAATGTTTGACCTTGGCTTTTATTAATAGTCATACAATAAGAGACCCTTAATGGAAATTGTCTTCTTTTTAGTATAAAAGGGAATTTATTTTTTTTTATAAGAAAGAATAATTCTCGATATATATACTTTTTTGCCATGGTGTGATCCAGATATTATTATAGCTTCTATAACTTTTATTCCTAAATTAAGTATTATTAATCTTGTACCATTACATAAACGAATGCTAGGATTTATATTTCTTAGTAACATAACAGGCGTATTTTTCTTTAGTTTTAGTTCATGCTGAGGAAACCCGTTGAATTTTAAAGAATTTAAAAATTCAACCGGATAAAGAATTTCTAATTCACTAACATTATTTGTTGTTTTACAAATAGAATCAGAACTATAGTAAATTTCTTCGTTATTGGGGTTCAAATCCATGATTTTATTATTAACAATGTCAACAATTTCATTTGTAGGTGTAATTATAGATCGATCTTTTATATAGTTATAATCATCATAATTGGCTAAAAAATTAGGATAAGTTTCTTTAATTATTTGTTCTAATGGATCTTCATGATCAACAACCAAAAGATTTTCAGGAAGTTCTATCCAATCATTTTCAATCTCATTCGCATTTAATTTTATTTTAGGTGCAGTACCATCACCAACAGATAAAATCCACTTAGAAAAGACTAATAATTCTCTATTGCAATTATCATCGTTTGAATTGGAAGATAATCGCATGTTAATAGTTAGTTTAAAAACTTTAAAAAAATCCCATAAATAAGAATTTGTTATTGATGAACTTATAATATCTTCTTTTGTACCATTAATAACTACAGAAAGTATTTGCCTAAAATCTCCTCCAAGTAACACTATTTTTCCACCAAAAGGATTATTAAGCTTTTCTTCATCTGAATCACATAAAATATCTCTGAAAGATCTATCGAGTGCTTCAAAACAATGTTTATGGCTCATGGGAGCTTCATCCCAAATTATGAGACGCGTTTCTTCTATTAATCTCGCTAATTGGCTGCCTTTTTTTATTTCACACGTTGAATTCTCATTTAAATTTAGCGGTATTTTAAATCTTGAATGAGCAGTGCGACCTCCGGATAATAGTAATATAGCAATTCCAGACGAAGCAACAACCAATACAATTTTCCCCTCAGACCTAAGCTTTGAAATAATCACTTCATATAAATATGTTTTACCTGTTCCACCATATCCATATATAAAAAATAATCCCCCTTTATTCAAGTCAACAGCAGAAACGATGCTATTATAAATAATAAGCTGTTCATTATTAAGAGTTTTAATTAATTGATCATGTTTAGATTTTAATTGTAATATATCATAATTTAATTCCTCTGCTAATAATCTATTGTTTATATCACAAATAAATGAGCGATCAGGCAAAGGCAAATCATGATCAGTTAAAGATGTAGAATTTTTATTAAAAATCTTCTCTAATTCTAATAACACTCTATTTCTTAAATAATTATCTGATATAGATGCATCTGGTATCTCTAATGTATACTGTAAATCATGTTTAATATCATCAGAAAAATGTTTCCAAAATGAATCAAATAATTTATTTGGATTGTTTACTTCACAAAATAATATAATTATTGCAAATAAATGGCGAAGCTGAGAAGATGTTGCAGACAAAATTGCTTCTTCAATGGCATTTACCCATTCTACGTCATTTCCTAATAAACCATATGCATTACATGCAGATTGAAACGTTGGGTGGAGAATATTATTCACAGTTCGTATTTCTTCAAACGTTTTAGGTCCTTTAACAATATTTAAAAGCATTCTTAAATAATAAAGTTCACCAGAATTAGGATGTACATAAGCAATTCTACCAATAGAATACCCTTGTTTTCGTCTAGTCCATATTTTTTGTTGACTTTGCCAAAACCATTTAGTTGGAAATTCAACATATGTAAGAGACTTTGCATCTTCATACAAATTATTTGCATTCATCCATTCGGTTAACATATTACATTCAAATTCTTTTTTATTTGTTATATATTCTAAATCATTTGTTGTTTGAAACAAAATATTGTTCATATTTGGTAAATGTATCGTAAGTTTTTCTACAGACGGTTCTCTATACTGGATTGGAAACTCATATAATCGCCATGCAGCTTCATTTGCAGTAAGATATCTACAGTCTAAATAAGTTTTTATTTCATCGAAAACCGTATCTTCATCATTGCCATGATTTTCAGAATTTTTTTCATGATTTCCAATAAATGCACGTATCCTATCGGTTCCTTTGTTAATATATTTAAATAAGTATTTAACTAATGTAGATTGACAACAGTGTTCAATGCATATATGTGCTTCGTATTTATAAATTAAATCTCTATTGTAGGGGACAACAAAACCATTATTGATTTTTTCACCACATTTAACCACAAAATTTCCATCGTTTCGACGTCTGTAAAATGTAAATCCATTTGAGTCGATTGTTGTAGCATCTTGGTATTTTTTTGGAAAAAATTTGGTGCATTTATTATTTTTCATACAAGGAGACAATGGATTAATAGCACCACAGGGACCATGTATCATAAATTTTGAAACTAATTGATATGCATCAAAATCTATTTCTTTTGATGGTATTTCTGCAGAGATCAAAGAATCGATGTCAGAAGATGTTCTTGGTATATCATCTTTATGTAACCATATCAAACAATGAATATGAGGCAAACCTCTTTTTTGGAACTCGACAGTATATAACAAAGCAATCACTCTGCCAAAGTGTTCATTTTTTTAAATATCTTTAATTAATTCATCTACCTTAAGTTTGAAAATTCTACAAATAATTTCTGGTCGATCTTCAGGTTTTTGGCCAGGTATATAACTTAGCATTCGTTGAATCTCAGGCCATAGTGGATTGCAGGTAAATGTTAAAAAAAAATTTGGATGGCCATAAAATTTACATATAGTCATTGCATCATGATAATGCTCTAACATATATCTTGGACTACCTGTTTAAGTAGAAGGTAATATAATTATAGGTTTTCCAATGTCATTAGGATTAGTGTTACCATGACGCACAACATTTTTAATTTGACTGTATATCTTAGATCTAAATTCTTTTTGATTGCGTCGAATAAAATCTAATCTTTCTTCTTCTACACATGTATATGCGTCTACAATATATTGTTGAAATAAACGACCACTTCTCAGTAAAGTCTTCCCTTCATTTAAACGATGTTATAATCTATAACCGTAATATTCGCGCATCGTAATACATTTTCTATTTTTTGAAGATTTATTTCTATCAGTTGCATATTCAAGGTCAGTTCTATAACCATCTTCACCATAAGGAAATAATATAGGATATTGCATAGCCATTAGACTTGGATGCAAAAAGCTAATGCGTTTTAGTAAACTTGATTTATGCTCTATAATTAGATCCCTTTGTTTATCATATGTTCCAAAATCTCCAACTATTAGGCCAGCTATTTCAGAAGATGTTGGGAGATTATATTGTAAACTGTATGAACTTCTTTTTCCAATTAATCTTAATTTTAAAGGCAAATAATCACTCTCTTTAAACTTATCACCAACCATTCTAAAACTCTTTGCAAGTTCATTATATTCATTAAACATTTGCATGAGCCCAGAAACAATCAATTCATTTACAGAGTTGCCAAATCCATCATTAGAAAAATTAGAAATTCTATTGCAAATTTTATTTTCTGTGTCATATATATATAGTTGAGCAAATTTAGGCTTTTGACTATCTTCGGGTAATAACGAACCAATCAAATGATGATTCTGACCACATATTCTAAAAACATAAGGCCCTTGTCTTTTATTTATTTCATAATCTATTTTACCACCCATTGAACTAAAGGCAAACATAGCATTATATAACCGTATGAAATCTGTAAAACTTGAAGAAACAGGCCCCCCATTATAATCTAATAATTTATCAAGAAATTCAGGTGTTTTGTTTAATAGGGGTAGACGTATTTTTCCGCTCTTACAACATAACTTATATATTTTTTTCCTTTATTAGAGTAATCACATACTCGTTCATTAGACCAATATAGAGCACCGCAATGGACACATTGGTTGTCAGGGTAGCTTAAGTCTGATTTTTGCAGACAACGCCCTATTAAAAATTAATATAATCATTAGTTCATGATATATAT
Source organism: Reutealis trisperma (assembly GCA_947687605.1). Taxonomy (NCBI): domain Eukaryota; kingdom Viridiplantae; phylum Streptophyta; class Magnoliopsida; order Malpighiales; family Euphorbiaceae; genus Reutealis; species Reutealis trisperma. The sequence goes on along the minus strand of CANTUT010000039.1, from coordinate 7,405,105 downwards.
ATATATATATATATATATATAGACACACGCACGTTGAATACAATTTTTTAATAAATGAATATTTACTTTTAAAATTAGGGGAAGAAGAATATTCATCCTGGACAAAATGCTTTTGCTTTCGTTCTATACGTAAATCATTCGGCAATGCAGTTGAGTCTGTTATAATAATTTTAATTGTTAGGCTTAAATATTCTTCGATTGTAAGTTAAGCACAAACATATTTAACGTGGGGAATACCTGCAGATGGATCAGTAAGAACAACTGGAATTTCAATTAAATGCACGTCAACCGCATTATTTGAACATGCAATTTTTAAATTTGTACGTTTTCTTTTGACTGTTTGAAATAAATAGAGTTATGCCCCGAAGTAATATTATATAACATTATTATTATGTGTATAATAATATAAATAAATATTAAATACCTGGTTTAGTAATAAATGATTCAATCGGAATATCTACTAAATTATCCATATTTGAAGTGCAATTATCTAAAAAATCACGATCGCAAATAAATAGAAAAAAAATAAAAAAGTTAAGGAAAAAAACGTAAATTAAATATGGAATGTAAATATTTAATAACAACATAGAATACATACCATAAAAGCTGAGAAAATACTTATGTTCGAAACCTGATAATAAGATAAGCAAAAATGGCTAAATCAATCATATGATAAAGCTTATTATTAAAAAAAAAAGCGTTGACTATCAAGAAGTAATGATTAATTGGCAGAAAATAAAATGTAAAAAAAATCGATGGATCAAAACGCATGAGGATTTTATTAATAACTAATATAAATTACTCATGGGCAAGTTAAAATATCAATCTCATGAAGATAAAAAAAATAATAATAATAATACAGCACCATTCATCAATCACCTAATAAAAACCTCTATTTTTTTTTTTTGCAATTAACAAACTAAATGTTATAATATGGTTAAAGAAAAAAAATTATGAGATCAATATGTTGTATTATTTTCAAAATATTTTATATAAAAACAAAATAATCTTTGTATTATTTTGTTGCTTATATGTTCAATAACCAGTTAATAATAGTTTTACCTAATTTTTTTTTCTGCGATCAACAAATTTTCAATGCTATGAGATATGTATCATCCTCAAAATAATCCCAATAAAAAAAGAGGATTTTTTGGTATTATTCTATCATATAGCAATCTCTGTCAACTTCATTTTTTTCAAAATTTTAACATTTTTCCTTTATTGTGGTATTTTTATTGATTTTTTTTAATCAAAACAAATGATTTTGGTTTAATTTTTAGGCAAGAAATTGATCTCTAATAATTTTGTGAAATGAACAATTTTTTTTCTTTATAGGTTTTTTTTACTATATTATTAAAACATTTAATTCATGGTTAATTATATATATCAAAGATATATATATAAAAGATGAAAATCAATAAAACTAAAAAACAGATAATCTTATGGCAAATTGAATTGGATTAAAAAAATATAACACCATTAAAAAAAAAAAAAAGTTCATGTACAAAGGAAAGTGAAAGTTAAAATATATTACATGATATTTGAACTGGAGCTTAGAAACATTTAAAAAAAAAATACTATTTTCTAGTAGACAGCAATTTAAAATGTGCATAACAACACTGCTGCACAACAAAACAAAAAGATCCATGCAAACTAAACTAAAATATTACATAATATCTTAACTGGAGCTGAAAAACATTAAAAAAAAATAATCCAGTTTCAAATATAGACAGCAGTTGGGAAGGTCCATGGCCAAACTTCTAGACAACAAAATAAGTCCCCAAAAAAGTACTTGCAAAATACAATTCAAAGCAGATGACTAATTCCTCCGATGTTTGCCTTGATCCTCTTCATAATCTTGGTTAGTTTTTGATATTTTTTGGTCATAGCATTAAAATCATTACTAATTTTATCAAAGGCGGTATTCAAAATACCAACATCTTGTCTCTAATATATTTCAGATTTAATTCTAAACAAAAACATGTCCCTAAAATTGTAGTCAATCACTTCAAAATTATACACAGTCCTTAAATGGTCAATAGCTGCATGAGCAGCTGCATTTTTTGCATCCTCAGGGCATACTACAGAAATACCAGTCATGAAAGTCAAGTAGAGATTTCCATCAAAGGCACGGTAAGAATAATCCACTCTACACCAGTAATTGTTATCCTCATGCTGTCCAATTTGATAATTACAATCAGATAATCCAAGTTCAAATAATACACAGTCCAAGACACATTCCATAGGTATTTTAACAATCACCATTTTAAAAAAACAAATTAAAAGGGAGCAAACTCACAGTGGACCAAATAGAACAAAAGAAACCTGTTCCAAAAAAAAAAAAGAGATGAGCAGCAAAACAAACATAAAGTCATTCGTGAACTAAAAAAAGAAATTTCCAAACGAAGTAAAGAAAATGAAGATCATAAGTGATGGAAAACATATAAACACAGAATCAAAATCCACGTGTATTAAAAAAGAAAAGGCAGAAAGAATAATCACAAAAAAGTACATAGGACAGTACTTAATTTTTTCATTAAAAAAGAAATCAAGGTATGGTTCAGAAGGAAAAAAAAACATGCATTAAAGGGAAGTTTCATTAATGGCAAGAAATCTTTAATAAAAAACTGTACACAGAAACAAACCTCAACAGAAGAAGCAAAGGAAGAAGATATAGGAACAACCTCAGTTATCAAAGTATTTATAGAATAGTTCCATCAAAAGTAGAATACTGTTGGGGCAGAGCTAAAGAGGCAAAGAACTGTAGCGGGCAACCCCAGCATTTAATGCCGCTCTTAATGGAAGATTTGTGAAGATCTCATAAATGAATAAAAAATTATTAAAAATTATCAGGTGTATGCATACATACAGTCAGGAAAGAGAATGTGCTTGATAGAACAGACAAAGATACACTACAAACATGGTTTCGAAACATGAATCTCACAAACCAAGTGATCTAATCTGAATGACAAAAAAAAACCTTTAAAATGAAAACAGGTATCACAATATTTTAAAAAAATCAACCCAGAAGCAATTGTTATAATATAGATTATAAGGAAAACCCATTCAAAGTCCAATATATAGCCCATTAACTTAAATAAAGTATAAAATGAAACAGGCAATTATTAAATTATTAAACAATATAAAACTGAAACATGAATTTTAAATAAATAATACTCCCGCTAACCCAAAGCTAAAAAGCAAGGATTGCGAGGTATCATTTACATGCATGAAATAACCAAACAATCAAAGGCTACGGAGCCTAGATCAGCGGTCACAGAACGGTTTCAAATCACAACCCAAAGCTAAAAGGCAAGGATTGAGATTAATTATTTGAAACAAATGGACTGAGCTAAAAAAAAAATAGATCGTTAACCAAAATAGAAAACACATCTGCCATGCATGATGGAAGACCATTAACTCAGGCTACAAAGGCATGCATGACAATCACCAATAATGATAACAAAAAAAAAAAAAAAAAAAAAAGCCAAGCAAGAAATTCAAAAACCGAGTGATAAAAAGTTAGAAAGCCAAAATCACCGGACATGCAAGCTGGGTGACGGCACGGCCAATGGCTAAAGAGTCACGGCCAACATTAACAAAAAAAAAAAAAAAAAAAACTAAAGCATAAACAACTAGAAGACAAAGGCAAACAGCAGCACCTGCGCCCATGGCTAGAAAGCTACGATGCAGGTACCACCACGCCTAAAAACGGGAAACAAAGCACCAATGAAGTTCTTCCAAGCAATGCCACATGCAGACAATGGCTACAAAGCCATGCCCAACACTGACAACCGAACGACAAAGGCTATAAAGCCAAGATCGTCCGGGCTAAAACAGCAGCACCTGCAGCCTTGGCTAGAAAGCTAAGGTGCAGGCAGCACGCTGTGCAAAAACGGGAAAGAAAAAAGAACAAAGCATGCAAGGGAGGAAGAGAGAAAGAAAGGAAAAAAAATGGAAGAAACTGGACAGGTGACCAGCGGGAGCAGAGAAAAAGAAGGGAAGAAGGCAAATAAACAGGCTAAGGGAACAGTGAAATCCCCATATAATCACTTAAAACGGCGGCGTTTTAGGCTGAAGATATTAAGTGACAGGGGCAGGAAGGTAATAATATAGACGGCGCCGTTCGAACAGTGGCGTTTTGGGCCGAATCTGACGAAATGTCTAACATATCCCTGCCAAACGGCCGCGTTTGAGCATAAGGCAGTAACAGGCGAGGACGAGATGGTAATAAGACAAAGCGACGTCGTTTCGAAGGCAAAGATTACGCTGGAGCCAACACAAAAACGCAGCGTTTCATTTAAAGGCATGAAATGTCTTAGTTAGCCCTATAGAAACGGCGTTCTTTCGTTCAACAACAAACAGCGAGCAGGGGCAAAATAAAAAAAAAAAAAAGAAACATTCAATTTCATTCTATTTACAAAATCGCCACTGCAATTGCACTATTCCTTGGAGCCTCTTAATTTTATAGTATTGGATAATGTGTGTGTGTGTGTATGGTTTTAATGGTTACTACAATATTTACACATGAATTGTTATTACTTTTTTAACAGTTAGATTAAATCTAACGATTTTAGTTTATAAATCTAAAGGTTTTAGTTTATGTTGAGTTTTTAATAACATTTATGACTATCATTTATTAATTTAAAAAATCTCAATTTTTTAAGAACAACTTATAGGTAACTTTATTATATGGCATTAATTTAAAACTTTTTAACCAATTAAGTTGTAGTGACACACTTTAACAAAGTTCATACCATGGTATTAATTTAACCAAAGACCTTGATTAAATATATCAATAGAAAATAGATTAATATAGATCAATAGATATTTATTTGCAATTTAAAAAAAATTAAGGGATTATAATTTTTTTAGGTTATGTAAATAATGTAAATAATATATATATCTTGTATTTTCTAAACATCACAATAATTTCTCTCTTTTACAATATTCAACCATTAGTGGCTTCTAATTAAATCTATTTATGGACCAAGTTTGGATTGGTAAAATATTAAATTTTTCAAAGGCTCAATCCACAAATCTCATCAATTTTCTTGACTAATTAAATCTCAACGATCTAGATCACGAATAAGTCTACTTCTAAAAAACCAAAATGCAACCTAGATTTCCCTCCACGTATATTTGCTACCTCAAATATTTCACGTGTTAGTAAATCACCATAATCTCCTCCAATTTTTTAATTTCTTTGTTTTTTATTAAATCTTTATTTTGTTCCACAATATATCCGTAAAATATATTATCATTTTAATTGAATTATATTACTATTTTTAAATATTTTAAATATAAATAAATATGAAATTGGTCTCTATATATTTTTATTTTTATGTTTTATATATATATATATACATATATATATAAAGTTGTAAAATAAAATTAATCTCTAATAATAATTAATTTAGCAAGTTATTAAATTAAATTAGACAAAATAAAATTGAATTGAATTTTTTTTTAGGTTATGTAAAATATAATTATTACAAGTCTTTTTTTTTTTTTTTATGATTTGTAGCGTTATTAACCTTTTCAATTGTTTAATTTTTAACCTTTTTATTTAAAAATATATAAATAATTGATAAATAACTTTTATAATGAAAAATATTTAAAATTAAATAATTGAAACGCATGAAGAGTTTTATCAATTTAAATATTTTCACTTTATTTTAAATAAAATTTTGTTCACAAAATAAACGGCTGAACTATTGAAATATTAGCAGAGATCAACAAATTTAACTCAAATGAGATTTCCTCCATCTAATACAAATCATCCTCAATATTGAAAGTAAACCAAGCTAAAACATGGACAATTTTATTTGCATGTTATTAAAAATGAACACATTCCTAATAAATACTTTTATTTTCATTTTACATTATATTTTTAATGAAAAAAATTATATAATGAATTTTTCTATTTTATTTTAATTTTAAGGTGAAAATAATTGTTATATTTCTTATGTGAGAAGTGAACATTTTAAATTGTCTCTTTAGTAAAATTATTATAAATTCATTAATGATAAATGGAGAAGATTCGAATTTAAGTTAATTGGCTATGTTATATATGTATTCACATAATGTTTAGATTATATCTAGGTGTATTACATTTTTTATGTTATACTATTATTTTTTTGAAAAAAAATATTTATCATAATTAAAAATTGTTATTTTTCATGTAATTATAACTAATAATTAAATAAACACCTTTAATAAATAAAAGAAGATTGAAAGAAAACTCTATTTTAAACAAAAGGAGCTTGAGAAAATAGTATATAAATCTAAAAGTTATATTAATTGACAAATAAATTTAATTTTTAAATTAAAAATTGCTATTTTTCTATATTTTTAACATAAAGACCTTGTTACAAAACCTAAAAGTTACATTAATTGTTAAAGTAAATCGCCACCAAGAGAATATATGTCTTCTCAGCTCTCATCTACCCACTGGCTTGCCCAACTATTTCTTATTTCTTTTTAATTGAATTTTAAATTCTAAATTTACATGTACAGAAAAATTAATTGAAGTCTATTTTCTTTGCACTCCATCCTATAAAATAATTAAATGGCGTTGTTTATACACTAATTAATAATTACTTTCTTCTTAATTAATATTTATTATAACATACATAATGATTTAATATTTATAAAAATTCTTATGATGGTTGCTAAGAAACCGTAACCATTAAAAACTCTTATACATATATATATATATATATAGAATAAAAATTCAAAATTGGAAAATTATATTTCTTAAATTAAAATTTTTTCATAATAAAAAAAAAAAGTGATCGTTAATTTTCGAAAAGCTTGGACAACTATGCTTAAAACATCTAATTTAACATTATTTTCCCTAACTTATCAGTGAAATTTTCCTTATACACAGTGGATATTTATGGGATGTAAGAAAAGTATATTTATTTACTTTTTTTTGAAAGGATATTTAATTTTTTGTATATGTAGAAAACAAAATATTTCTGTATTCTACATATATAAATTCAATTTTTACAATAAAACAATATATTTTTTGTACTTCTATATCTGTTTTTATAATAATTTATTTGATGTTTACTAGAAAGTTTAAAAATTAAGAATCATTTTTAATGATTCCGTGAGGCAGTATTGAGCATCAGGGCCCATGACACCCAGACACAGCAGAGCCCAAACTTTAAATATCAAATTATCGATCATAATTCTCTGCTAGGTACAATGATCAAGCTGGATGATTGGGTTCATACGAATCTTAATTGCAACCCATGAATTTGAAATCGTACTAATTTTATGATTTGGGCTCTATACCCAAATCTAACTGTCTTTAAATATTTTAGAGGAAATTTCACCGTCTTATTTTTTTCTAATTTTAACATTTATGTCCTGATTTTTTGTTATCATATTTACACTTTGTTAATTACTTTTTTATTTTTACAAAGTTTTTTGTTTTCATCTCTTTCATTCCTTTAATTTTTACGATTTTATTGTCCTCCTCTCTTATAATCATAATATATGAACTTAATTATCAATTTTTTTATATAACAAATTTGTCAGCGACATCATCTACTTGAAATGTTATACTTGTTTCTCGGAAAATGTTTCAGATATCTTTCCTCAACCCTAACTCTTCCATTTTTTAGATCTCTAAAATCAATTCATTAAACCCTTCAATACCAATTCAAATGTTTTATTAATTCAATGTATAAACCATTTAAATTAATAACATAATTTTTATCATTCTATTTACTTTGTATCATCAAGAATCCCATATTATATGAAAATAAGAGTATATTGTTAAATAATACACTAAATTGTTGTCTAACATAACAAAATATTTCAAATTGAATAAACAAAGGAAAATTCATATTATATTCTTACATCTTATTAATAATAACTATTGTTTATTTCCACTGATATAAATAACCCATTTTTTATTGATAGACCATGATAATTATCCGGGTTTAATTAATTATTTGATTTTCACAAATATTTTACTACAACTTGTTACTAGAAATTAACCACATTTTTTGATAAATAATTTTTAAAAAAATAATAATGATATAACTAATAATTAAGTCCGTATGTTATGGAGAGAAAGGGTGTCATTTAATATTTGATAATCAATTCAACATGTAAAATTACAAAAAAACTATACATACATGAGAATAACAAGATATTATTATAGTGTATATATATATATATATATATATATATATATATATATATATATATATATATATTAGTTTATCATAATTTTTAATATAAAGATTACAAATTATACCTATTACTAATGTAGTTTCAAGTTTATTAAACTATTAATAATTAAAATTGTATTTATAATTATCATATTGTTATAATTCTAGTGATCATTGCATAAATATTTACACATTAGTGTAACAATGTAAAAATGGCAAAGACATTTTTAGATACCACCATTAATTCCATTCCATACTCAAAATAGGTATATGCTTTCATATTACACAAATTCAAGTCCATTAATAGTGTTTTGATTAAAAAAGTTAATTTTATTGAATTAATGTCGTATACAAACAATACTAGATACTTATTATATACTAAAAAAATACTAAATTTTATAGTAATATATACTGGTTGCTGTGATATCTTATTTTTACTTGAAATTGTTGACTTATATAGATAGTAATAGATACTAATTATATTGAAAGTATACTGAATTTTATTTAATATATTCCACAAATTAAATGTTAAACAGTATTAGATACTTATTATTTGTAAGAAATATTTTTTTATTTAATGTATACTGTTTACTATGATTTTTTATTTTTTTCAAAATTCATAGCTTGTATAAATAGTAGTAGATACTAATTATATTGTGTAAGTATACTAAATTTATAGTATATACTAAGTATTTGCGAGAAGTCTACTATTTTTTGTTTAATATATATTATTTGTTGTGATTTTTTATTTGTTTATTTTGAGTTTTTTTTTTGAAATTTAAAGTAAAATGTAATTTTAAAAGCATTTGATTTTATAAATATAAATTTAATTTTTATATGAAATAAATGATATTGTACAAATTCATGAAAAATCTAATATATAAATTTAGATAAATTATGTTTTTCAATTTAATTATAGGTTAGTAGTTAATCAATTTTGAATTTTCATAAATAAATTTTAATATGATTAAATTAATTTTTTAATTTTAAATGGAAGTAAAACCAATATATGATAACAAAGAGAAAAAAAAAATTGGACTTTGATAGATAAAAAGAATAAAAGAGATTAAATTTGTAAAGAATGAGAGAAATTTAGGATATTTTTGCAAAATAAAAAATCAAGAGAAAAAAAGTTATTTTGTTTAGTTTTTAGATTATTTGTGTAAAAATCCCTATATTTTAACTTTCAACCTCAAACTCGATTATTAGAATGATTGAGTTTTTGTTAGGTTTGTATCAATTTAGCATAAAATTAGAACACAATGCTATACTAGGATAAAATTTTCAACTATTTTTTTTCATTTTAATTTTGAGCATGAAAAGGGATTCAAACTGAGTTTATATATATATATATATATATATATATATATATATATATATAATTCATTCAACTAATCAGTTATTAAATAATGGTCAGGTTGGCTTTTTTATTTCCTTTAAAGATATGGACAGTGAGAGATTTTAAGTTTAAATTTTTTAAAAATTTGATGAGAGATGTTAAAAAATAAGACTACTCTTATTATGTAGTTTGATATATTTTTATTGGGTGTTATACTTTCGTAATTTAAAAAAAAATAAAAATAAAAATAAAGGAACTCAAACATGGTCTTATCAGCGGATAGATCCTCTTAAATGGACTTGCAATTTATTATGGTTAGCAAGGTAATTAACTAACTATACGTAGAAAAGCAGAGTATATTGCTATCAAGCTACCTACCAAAGTAGAAAAGAAGCCCCAAATTAAGAGGCTTCTTGAAGCATATGGAGATGATGTTGAGAAAGCCTGCAAATATCTCGTGACCATATAACCACCAAATCCTTAAAGCAATGAAATGGGATATGCATTCGTGTACGTGCTCCCCTCCACCTTAGGAGTTTATTTATATTTGGTGCTCTATAACAAAAAGCTTTTGACCGGTTGTATTGAAATCGCTTCTGCAATTATGAGTTCTCAAGTTCAAATATCTGAACCAAATCAAATAAGAAAAAAAAATTTATTAAATACCTTAGAAATTTGTATATGAGTATGGCAAAATAATTGGTTTAATTTTACTGTTAACCTAAAACCATTAATTATTGCCTAATAATTATATAAAATTATTTTTGCTTTTTACATACGATTAAATAACATTATTGAAAATTTTGTATCTAATTATAAAATATGGGAAAAATGATTATAGATAAGAAAGAAGAAGTTTTATTATTACTTAGACTTAATTAGATAATAGTTTGAATTGAAAGCAGGTATATGATATTCAAAGAAAGTATGCCAAGATTTTGATTTATATGTATAATCAACTTTTTCTTTTATGATATTATTTTGAAAAAAGATTATAATTGGAGAAGCAGTCATCCATAGCTGAATCATTCAAGCAAAGCTTATTTTCTACTTAATTAGATTAAAAAAAAAAAAAAAGGAGACAATGGCATTGGTTGTTAAATTATATATAATAAATAGAGTTAATTATTAAAATAATATCAAATTTTCTTATTTATCATAAGAAAAACTGGCACAGGATATCACATTATAATTAAAAATAAATAAATAAAACTAATTGAACTTAGTAATTCCCTCCCTCTCTCTCTCTCTCTCTTAATCATTTTTACTAAAATAAATATCGTATATTAGCCCAAATAAATAAATACAAAGATTGTATGCACTTATAAGTGGCGAGCTGTGATTGGCTAACAAGGAGACGGACCAACAAGTTAGCTGTACCAAATCAAAAGCGCTTCTTTAAATTTTGGAACGGTAGAAAGAAAAGTCTCCTCCATTTCACGGATATATTCAAAAGTTGAAAGAAAAGCTCTCTCTTCTTCACTGGTTTTAGCCATTTGCCTTTGCCTTGGGTTCACGGTTTTCACACTCATCTCTGTTTTATCCTTCAAAAATCTATCTACAACGTAACAAATACACCCATTAACCAAAACACATTTTCAGGAAGAAGCTGAAGTTGCTTAGAAACATGGCTGCAAGTACCAAAGAGTCAAGTTCTGGTTCAACTGCTGAAGCTGGTCATGGTAGTAAAATAAAAGGTGTCCCAACACATGGTGGTCGTTATGTCCAATACAATGTTTACGGTAACTTATTCGAAGTTTCCAGTAAGTATGTTCCTCCCATTCGCCCTATCGGCCGTGGCGCTTATGGCATTGTCTGGTAATTTTTTTTTTTTGGTTTCCTGATTTTGATTTAGTTCTTGTTTCTGGGAATTTTTTGTGGTCTCTTGATGTGGGTCAATCTTTATTTTCATGTTTTGATCGGTGATGTTAGCTTATATGAGAAGTGGGTTTGATGAATCTATGGCTAAAGGAGCTTTTTTCATTCATTCATTATCTGTTTTATTCATAAAATTTGAATAAAACAATAAAACATGATATATGATAAGAGTCAAATTGTGTTTATGCCTCCATTTTTTTGCAACTTCATTTCAAAACTTGGATAATCTCTCTCTCTCTCTCTCTCTCTCTCTCTCACTCTCTCTCTCTCTATCCGCTGTTACTTCTATGTTAATCTTGATTTGTTGAACATGTTTGATTTCTTGGATAGAATAACTAATGGTGTTTCAGCAGGACTTATACATTTTATCGACTATTTGGAAGCAACTAATGCCCAAAAAATGGGGCATAGAATCAGCCAATAACTTTTTCTACACATAAGGGGTTGGAAGGAGCATTTCATCGTGTTTCATTTGAATGTGTCTCTGTTTTGATTTCTAGGATGAGACAAAATTGGACAATTTTCATATTTTTTCCATGCTGCAGTCACCAAATTTATTTATGCATACTGATCAGTCTTGTTGTATTATGTGTGTCTTTGATAAGTCCTTAGATTTTGTGTATGGAATATATTCACTATTTGGAACTTTGGCAAGCATTACAATAGACATCAACACAACAGCAAGCCATAGATGGTTCAACCTAAAAAAAAAAAAAATATTTAAGGCTGTAGAAATACTAACCTCTTCCCACAAATTTGAGAAACTGTCTACTGATACTCTGATTGCTCTGAAACTTGTTAGACCTTTAATTGAATGGTGGAAAGTGTGGTAATATTTAAATTCTTTCTTTTCAGTGCTGCTGTGAATTCAGAGACACGCGAGGAAGTTGCCATTAAGAAGATCGGTAATGCATTTGACAACATAATAGATGCCAAAAGAACATTGAGAGAGATTAAGCTTCTTGGTCACATGGATCATGAAAATGTAAGTTTCAGTTTTCACTTGAATATTCAACTTTTACAATTACCTACATGCTTTCTATTTTCCTGCTTGTTTTTCCATTGCTTTCTAATCCCAAACTCAAGCTATGACAATGGAATTCTGGACTATTCTAATATCAACATCATATTAATACAGGACAAAATGACTGTACTTGAGGACATAAGTGCATACCTGGCATGGCAGGGGTCTGCATATTTATTTGTTTAAAGTATCTGTTAACAGTAGGGACTCAGGGCTCTGTTAGATGCTTCACTTTGCTATGTATGTTTTGAACTAGAATGCTTTCTATGTCCTACCAGGCTACCAATTGAATTTTACGGGTAGTCATGGCAATAGGACTAGAGTCCTTTCTATACGTTACAGTTGTTTTCCCTTGTATATAGGTTTGTTGGTTTACCTTCATTTGTGTGTTTGGAGGCAGTTCTATGTAATCACTTTCCATTTCTGCCCCTTATATTGTGCTGAGTTTTATATATTGAGTTTCTCACTTCTTTCCCTTGCTCAGGTTATTGCTATCAGGGACATTATACGACCACCAAAAAAGGAGGCTTTCAATGATGTGTACATTGTTTATGAATTGATGGACACTGATCTTCATCACATTATTCATTCTGATCAACAACTGACCGATGATCACTATCAGGTTTGGCACCTATAAGAATGTTTGGGTCTTTTGCCTTGTGGTTGGTTTAGCTGAAAACCTCATAGCCTATCTAGGTGCTTGCTTGCTGTTTTATTAACCTCTCTGATCACATGGTAGGAATTTATAATTTATGACATACCTTAATTTTTTTCCAATAGAGTTTACTCGAGATCATAAAAAGCAGACGTGACATAAGAAAGGGAATAGGTAGCATCTTGGTGATTATTGCAGCTTGATTAGAAGCATGAAACAAGTTACTCCAATTGAAAGTTTTAGCAACATGCATCAACCGGCACGTGGCAATTATATTGTAGCCATTGTACATAACATGATAGTGGCCTTGACCATGAGCTATTATAGCTTCAATGTCATGTGGAAACAAAAATGTGGTATTTATCACATATTGGAGATTTTAATGTCAAGTTTTAGCACATTCCCTTTAACTTTCTCTCAGGTTTAAACTAACAGTGGTGGTGCAAACGTATTTCATTAAAGTCAAAGTAGATATTTCTGTGTTCAAGAAAAGGCAGATGGGATACATCATGTCATCACCTGAAGTTTTGGTATCATGAAATCTGGGAACAATATCATGCCCATTGTCCCTTAAATTGCAGGATTGGGTTCTTATGCTCATTCCATGGCAGTTCTACTGTTGCTTGAAGTTGTTGCTGTGGACTATAACAAAAACAAGCAAAAATTTAGATATTAAATGCTCATGACAACATATGTCCAGTAAAATTTGAATTTTCTTTAACATTCAGTAAGGAAAAAGAACATTATAATATTTGATAAAGCTACTGTAGGAGATGTGATGAACACGTTTCTAATCATTGTTGTTCTGAGTGCTGCTTAGTGTAATTAAGGGTCAAATAACTGGTGAACATGAAGAGCTGCATGCTACTAGCTTCTAGGTACACTTGCAAGCCTCACTGTTTTGATATCATTGTTCCTATTCCAGACTAGAGTAACTATTAAGAAAGAAGCGGATATGTATTAAAAAGATGCTATATGTGCATAGCAAGTCATTTTGTCTTCTAGGGTTCATAGAAATGTCTAATGCTAGTTTGGCCATGTTTATTTCGGGAATTCACTTTTATTAAAAATCAAAATGTTGAATGTTTGTGCTGTAACATTATCCTGCCCTTGTAACCCTTGCAAGTTAATACATCATGATTGCTCTAATACCTAGATTGCATTTGAAATTGCATTTTAGACTGATAGATTCTCAATTGAATCTTTTGCAGTACTTCTTGTATCAGTTGTTACGAGGACTGAAATATGTGCATTCAGCTAATGTCCTGCATCGTGATCTTAAGCCCAGTAATTTGCTTCTTAATGCAAATTGTGATCTCAAAATTGGAGATTTTGGATTGGCAAGGACAACATCTGAAACAGATTTCATGACTGAGTATGTTGTCACTCGTTGGTACCGAGCACCAGAGTTGCTCCTTAATTGTTCCGAGTACACTGCTGCAATTGACATTTGGTCTGTTGGTTGCATCCTTGGTGAAATTATGACCAGAGAACCTTTGTTTCCTGGGAAAGATTATGTTCATCAGCTGAGGCTTATTACAGAGGTATGAAATTTGGAATCAAAGTTTAATTAGTTTTGAACAATCCAACCTGGTTTGAGTCCCCCTTCACCCCCCGCCAAAAGTAAAAAATGGATTGGTTGCCTTCCTCCCTTTACAGGGAATCATACTCTGACAATAGGTTGTGAGCAATTGTTTTACCAATGTCTAAACATGATCTGCACCCTGCACAATGGTTACATTTAGCAACAATGGTTATACTATAGAAGAAAACACAGCTAGTCACTTCTTTATTTAGACTAATAATTATTTATTTGTCTGTCAGTTTAGAATTAAAAAGAGCAATGTTATCTAGTGCATGGCAGGTTCCCAGAGTTCAATCTTTTTGACTTGTTAATTTGTAGAAAGCATGGAAATTGATTGGTACATTACATATTGCAGGAGTTGTTAAGCCAAAACTAGACTGTTTGGTACTGCTAACATTTTCTTTCATATAAGAAAAGACATTCTCTGTCAATTATTTTTCATGAATGAAGGAAATTTTCTTTATTCTTTTCATAACGTTATTACTAGTAAAATCATACATGCATTCTTTTTCTTTTTGTCTCACAGTTAATAGGTTCACCTGATGACGCTAGCCTTGGTTTTCTCCGAAGTGATAATGCCCGGAGATATGTTAGACAGCTTCCACAGTACAGAAAGCCGAATTTCTCAGCAAGGTTTCCCAATGTTTCTCCTGGAGCTGCTGATCTTCTGGAAAAAATGCTTGTGTTTGATCCCAACAAGCGCATTACAGGTATGAGGAAAGATTTCAAATTTCCAAGAACTGCACTTTCATACACTGACTTGTATCCTTTTTGTTTCTGCTCCACCATTGGGAATTTATATTTCTGCATCTGTTTGCAGTTGATGAGGCACTTTGTCACCCATACCTGTCGACTCTTCATGATATGAATGACGAGCCTGTCTGCCCTAGGCCTTTTCATTTTGATTTTGAGCACCCATCATGCACTGAAGAGCACATCAAGGAGCTCATCTGGAGGGAATCAGTGAAGTTCAATCCAGATCCTCCAGCCCATTAGGAAAAAATGGATAATAGAAATACAATGGGAAATGGAATAGCTTCTTTCTGTCAAATACAATATGTTGTTCATCAACATTTCCTGAGAGTACATAAACTTCACATTCCTAGACCCTGAAAGATACAGTCGCCCAATGTTCGAGTCTTCGAGACACCAAAGCGCAACTTCTTTCAAGGGATTTGGGTGCTCATATTTTTATGTTAATGCATGAAGTGCATTGTAAAACTTAATGCAAATCTTTTGTAAGTACTAGTAGTTGGGAGTTTTAGGGGTAGGAGCAAAGCAAGATTGAGAATGTTGCATTGCTTATGGATCTGATTTATATTTTCCATATTTTTTAAATAAAATGAAGATATTATTGTGAAGAGCTGTTTGTCTGTTTATGTTATGTTGTATATAAATCTTCTTTTTTCTCTATAGCTGCTTATTTATTAGGTTTTATATATTAGGCCGATGCCTTATTATAGCTGGTATCTTGGCAAATTTTCTTTTTAGAACTTGGGGCTAATGGCTCTATACTTTTCAATATTGGACTCAACGACGATCTCATATGCAAAATGATTGATGTTCAGAGAAAAATTCTGACCAGTTCTCAGGCATAGTTTCAATGTGTTTGAACGTTTTGAAGGATTCTGCTATGCAACTATCTTTATAACAATGGAGTTCTGTGCTTATATCTTGAGATCATTATAATTGCCTCATATTGTGTGAATTAAATTCACACTAAAGTGCAATAGTACACAAAGAAACCAAGTTGCCCTGTACAGAAACTTTGTTCCCAGTTACAAGTATCTCCTTCTGGAAGAGCACATCTTGAGCTCAATATTCTCAATTGGCAGGCTATCTTCAGGAAAATTGCAGGGTGAAACCTTCCCTGGCTCCTGGTCAGGGAGGAGATCACAAGGTTTTGGAGTCACACCACTCGAAATCCCTGCAATCTCAGTGCAATTCCATTGAAGCTTCTTCGGCTTTTCTGTGAGCTCAATGGTCACATTAGATATGCAGATTCCAGTGAAGGGGTCACCAGCAATGCCCTCAAGTCGAGCTGCCATTGTTACATTCTCGGCCACCATATCACGGTAGTTGATATTCTCAACCACAGGGATTGCATTAGGATCCCAGTTATTATCAGGATGAGACCCATAATTTCCTGTCATCCAAAATACCCATTTCATTGTTTTCATTGTCATCCTTCTAACATATATCTCCTTTACATAACCTCCTCTTCCAACAGAAGTTTTTATTCGAACACCTGATTCTGTATCAATGGCTGTGATATCTTCTGCCCTGACATCTTGGATCCCACCAGACATTTCACTCCCCAATGCAATTGCAGCGCTTGTGGGGGAAATGCAGGTGAGCCTTCTGATTAAAAGCTGCTTGGTAGGCATCCCAAAAGAAATACCATACTCATCCCAACCACTCTTAACAGCCACACAATCATCACCAGAAACGATGTAACAGTCCTCAATTCTGGTGTTTGTGCATGAGTCTGCAGAATTAAGCATCATAAGTTAACAAGTTTTCACGACATGAAAACTATGTGAAAGCAAAACCAGCAAAACATTTGATTGCTGGGAGAAAAAAAAAAAAAAACCGTATTTTAGAACACAGCAACAAATTCAATTTCCAAATGTTTGACCTGGATTGATCCCATCAGTGTTTGGAGAATTCACTGGTGCAAGAATTGTAATGCCTTGAACAACAATATCGCTGCATGAGAATCAAGAATCAAAACTTAAAGTCTGTTTGGCATTGCTGTCGAGGTAAAAAAAAAATGTTCATACGTTTAACTAAACATAATTAAAGTTTATTTTTCAAAATAAAACTTTAATGTCAATCAGACTCTTAATTTAGTAAAAACAAATAATAAGTACCTGCAATAAACAGGATGTACATTCCATGAAGGAGAGTCCATCAATGTAAGGTTGGAAATTATAATGTTATCAGAATACATGATTTCTATCAGGTAAGGCCTGGTGATGTTCAACTCGCCATTGCGAAATTTTTGCCACCAGAGATTTCCCTGACCATCAATAGTGCCATTGGCACCTAAAAAAAAAAAAAAATCCATAATTTACACAAATCAAATATGTGATAAAAAATTAATTCTTGTAAATTTAATTTAATAGGAGATTATACCTGTTATTACAACATCGGTAAGGTTGGTTCCAAAAACAAGACTGCTATATCTTCCACCTTCTGTATCCCTTCCTCTACCGTAGGATGGCAATGGTTCAATCACAGGCCATTCATTCTCATCCTAATTCAATTTCCATAATGCAGGACATATTAATCACATAATTTATTATTATGACTATTAATTAGATTAAGAATTATACTAAATATGTAATTTTAATATAAATTAAAATTGAAATTTCTTTAATTTAAGTATTAGGAGGAGAAATCGAAACTGAATTTATTACTCAGACTATATAACATAAAATAAAATTCCTTAAAAATGAAATAAAAATAAAATTATATTTCGAAAAAATTACATTTTTATTTTTTATTTTTTTTTTATATGTTAGGTCCTTAAATTCCAAGATGCACTTTTCATTTAGGTCCACAACATTTATGACTGAAATTTGAGGTTGGTCCATCCTGTATTATGAGGTTGGTCCCACATAATTTCCTTTTTAAATGTTGGTTTGGCTTTTTAAAAAAATTCATTAGAAATAATTTAATTTAATTCTATTCTACGTATTAATAAAATTAAATTGAATTTTTATAAAAAATTATTATTTACAATAATAATAAATTCAATTTATTTTGTTTTTTAATTACCTTTATTTAACAATAACTGATAATAGTAAAATTTTAAGAAATTAAAACAAATATTTATACAATTTAACTATAAATCAAGTCTTAAATAAATTAAACTTTTGCGAAATAGTTCTGTGATTGAGGCACAGAAAATGGGGAAAAAAGCGATAAACTAAACCATTAATTATACTAAAAGAATTTCTAACCTGAGAGGCAAGAAGAACAGCATCTTTGTCAAGAAAAAGAGTGAAATGGCTAGTGAGATTAAAACTTCCAGTAAGCCATTTCCCAGGAGGAACATAGAGTTGGGATCCACCATCTTCTGAGAACTGACTCAAATGTTCAATTGCAGCTTTAAACGCATTAGTATTTGAAGTTTCTCCGTCTCCAACTCCTCCAAAATCTTTCAATGATGCTTCATGACTTCTGCAATTTATAGCTTCATATTCAAAACACCCTAATTTGGGACTTTTTCTACTTTCAACTCCACTCATACAAACAATTACCAGAACTCCAATTACTAATACCAAACCACCCATCATCTGCATAATCAAAAAAATTATATCAAAGAATTAATCAAGAAATTTTAATTAATTCTTTTAAAAAACTAAAAATAATGAAATTAATTAATTACCTGAGAACTTCTTGGACTTCTGATCGACATCTCCACTGTTATATATAATATCACAAACTGCTGTGGTTTTGGTGGTGGAGAGGCGGATTATATATATGTATATAATATAAACGCATATATTCATTCAATGTCGCCAATATACCATTCTATAAATAGTTTTTTTTCCTTGAAAGATTCTCGATAAAATTACAAATTTAACCTTTGATAGATTGCTTGAAGTTTGGAAAAGATTAACTCGCTAGACAAGTCTTCTAAGAAAGAAATTGTCATTTTCTTTTAACTTTCAAGTATATGCATCCATTAGTTATGGGCGGCCGGCAGGTCTTCTAGTCTCCATTCTTTTTTTTTTTTTTTTTTAATGGTTCTAAACTATTTTCTGATTAGCTATATATCAATGGAAATTAAATTTCTTTTTTTATTAATATAATAATATATTCATTCAGAAATTACTTTTTTAAGTGCTTCTTACGAACATATCTTAAGAGTTGAATTTTGAAAAGTTCTTATTTACACTATAAAAATATCGATCATCAAATCTAATGAATAAAAAAAATATTTTTCAGACGTACATTCTTTTTTCACTAAAAAACATTGATATGTTTTTTATTATATTAGACGAATGTATATAACCGCAAAGCTAACTCTCAAATTATAATCAATAAAAAATTAATTTTCTATCTGTATGTATTTCCTTCATTCTAAAAAAAAGTGGTCATTAAGAAAAAATCACTATTTTTAAGATAGTAATAACTTTATCATAAGTTGTCAAAAATACCTCAATTAATTACAGTATAAATTAGAAAAATATCTCTCATACCTGAAAAATATAAGAATAAATTATTTATTTTATCATTTTTTTATTAGATTGCTAAATGACCACTTATTTATGAACAAAATTAATTTTTTTAATGATCACTTTTTTCAAAATGGAGAGAGTAAGTTATTGTTAGGCTATATCTGCCAAATATCAAATCTTTGAATTCTTGGTCCCAGCTAATATTTATTTGTTGTTTGGTTTACTATTAGCTAGCGATAATTGACGAAGACAATGAATTAAAAAATGTGTCTGATAGATTGTGATCAAATAAATTTTTAATATAAATTTATATTAAAAATTTATTTAAAAATTTATTTAGTAATATTATGTTTTATTTCATTATAGCTTACTAAATATTATTTTAAGGATAATTAGTTTCCTTATTAACTGCCAAAGCTAAAGCATGTGTTAGTTTTGTTTTTGTGTAGAATTTTCCTTGAAGCTAGTTGAGAGAGGTGGGCCATGAAATCATAAAGTCGATTTGAAGTTACTATATATAATACACACCTAAGTTGGTTTTAAATTTGACAAAAAAAAAATAATAATAAATTGAGTATAATGAGAATAGGGCATGTTGAATTTATGCCAAAACCCTGTAAGGCTATATTATATCAATGTTTTTAAAATTCTTCTTTGCTCAATATACTGATCCATCAAATCCATTAATTCGAATATCGGTTTGATTTTATTGATAATAAATTAAGAAATCAAATTAATTATTGTGATGATACTTAATTTAATCAATTCGATTGAATTGGTTAGTTTGATTTCAAAACATTATCTATTTAATCAAACTATACCTCTCTTCTTTCTATTTATTTTTTATAATAAGGAAACTCAATAAATCAAAATAATATTATAAACTACATAATAATAAGAAATCTTTTCTTTTTAATATCTCTCATCAAATTAATAATAAATTTTTTATGATTTGAGATATTTAAACTTGAAATGTATCACTTTTCACATTTTTAAATGAGATAATAACACTAACCAACCACTAGAGTGAAATTTTCAATTAATTTCAAAATTTTTTTAGTATTAATTTTATCACTAATATTCAAGCTTCATTTCTAAGTAGTCTCTCACTTTACCATTAGGCTAAAACACCAATTATCTAAAAATTCTAGTTAAGTAACTAAAATTGTATCAATACCATTAATTAGCTTGATTAATAAGATTTTAATTTATCAATGCTTTCTAAAATTTAACCTATTAATCTAGTTCAGCCAGAAAGCAAAGGGCAGTTGAAGAATTTCCATTATTCCATATGGAGAAATATACATTTTCCACTTTCCTTTAGTCTATCACACAGCCAAGTGAAAATCTAAAGTTGAACCTAAAATGCTATATTTATATTTTATATATCATTATTATATATTTATATTTTAATATTATTATTATAAAATAAAATAAAATATATTGGCGCACATGGCACAAACCTTAGCTCCTGCCTCGTGTCAAGTCTGTCTCCGACCCAATAACTGACTAGTGATTACCACTTTCAGCGGTAGTTTTTTTAAGGTTTTTTTAGCATCATTATCGTCCAATCAAACGGACGTATTTAAAGTAGTGGGTCCATTCAGTTGCATGTAAAATTGAGCAAACTAAAATAATTAAAATTTTTTGAAAGACAAAATCTTAAAAATTGAAATTAAAAAAAATATATACAATGATATTATTATATGAATATTTATTTATTTATAATACAAATAGTTTAATTTGATTTGGTTATTATAATTTTTTATCATAAAAATTGAATTAAAGGAAAAAATGTTTCCTGAATTTGAATTTAATAGTATTTAATTTTTATTAAATTAATTAATAACTAATTAATTAAAATTTTTTAATAAAATATAATTTTTTAAAAAAATTTAATATTTTAAAAAATAAAGCATTTAAAGTCATAAAAGATCAATAATTTGAAAAGAAAATTTATTTTGGATTGTTAATGGAACTGTAATATAGAAAAAGCAAGAGAGATAAGAAAAGAGATAGGAATCTCGAAAGATATTCCCTTTCACTGGAATTGGATGTTTTGGCCCACTTAATATGGCTTATGCAATTGAAAACTTGTGATCTTTTCTCATTGCCTTCACGGGCAAATGTTTTTTTATGTGAAACAAAACCCAACATCATATCATGGAATTTGATTTATCAAATAATATTGAAACTAATTTTTTTTTTTAATGCAAAAAATATGTTAGTTTAAGCTCAAAATTAAGAGTAAATTATTATTTAATTTTTAAAATTTAATCTAATTAATTAAGTCATCTCTATTTTTTAATAAATTAACTAATTATTTTTTCAATTTTAATTTCGTTATATTATTTAGTCATTCGTTCAACTTTTTTACTTTTTTTGTTAAATTTTATAAAAAATAATGAAAATGCCATTGAATATATAATAAATATATTTTTATTTTTAAAAATAAAAAATATTTATATTAATAAAATTAAATAGTTAAATGACTATTATATAATTATTATATAATTTTATTAATTTAAATTTATTATTTTTAAATAATAGAATTATATATATATATATTAGTTATTTTGCATAAATTTAATAGAAAAATTATAAAAATTTGATGGTATGACTAGTAGAATCAAAACTGAGAAATTAATTAGTTAATTTTTTAAAAAATATGAATAAATTAATTAATTATGTCAAATTTATACATAGTAATTTGCTTCAAAATTAATGGTTATATACTTTTTTGTGGGTTAAGAAAATTGCCCACTAAAGCGCAAGAACTCAAACAAATAATAAATAAAAGCATTCACGAGACAAGTTACGGAAAATGTAATGTCAACCAAAAAAATTAGTAATACGAAAATTAATTAATAATTAAATTCACATTTTTATTGCTAGTATTATTTTGTGTGATAGTGGGCTTCTTTGTGTGGTTCTTGGTGAAGTATAATATTCAGTTAGGTTTGCTTTAATTTCTAAAGTGCTTTACACGAGTAACCACTTAAATAATTTCATTTTTCTTAAATTTAATTTTAATCTGTTTCTTATTTTAATTCTATATTTTCTGGTCATGGGATAGAATTACAAGGCATGGAGACATCTAATTAAGGCGTATTTTATGGTGAAATTAATTAATTAAGGGTCCTCCATTTTCGGGTAGTTTTGTCTCATTTTGTCAATTAGCATTTACAATTTCTCAGCCAAAAAGGTTGAAATTTCAAATTTCTTTCGGATTATGATGTTAGGTTTCCTTAATATAACACCCCTTTCTTTTAATTCTTTTTTAATTTTCAAAATACTATAAAATAATACAAGTTTAGTATTATTATTATTATTATTATTATTTTTTAAAGAAGAAAATAGATTTCATTCAATCAAGCTCAAAAGCATCAGCAAGTAATAAAGAGTGAACGAAAGAAGGCTCAACTTGCCAACACATAGGACTGCCGTAATCACAAGCAGCCTTAGATATAGAGTGATAAAGAAGACTCTTCTTGAATTAATGGTTATTGTTTACTTTGTTATATAAATTTTTTTAAATTTAATCGATTCTGAACAAAATTTCAAATATCAATTTTATACAATTAATTTTAAATTTGTGAAAACTATATGATACATAGGTATGCCGTTAATTTATAAAAAAAATATTTTTTTTAATCCAAAATCAACATTTAACAATAATTATACTAAATTAGCAAAAGAGACATCTCAGTAGAGTGCTAAATAAGTTTAAAAAAAATTCTCAATTAATAGCGTTTTAATATGATTTTCTACTATTATATACAAGCTGATAAGAAATAAATATGATTTTTATCTTTGGATTCTAAATATGAAATCAGAGTTATATATTTAGATAATATAAATGTATTTAAAAGATCCATAAATAAATATCTCTAAAGATAATTTATTGCGAAAAAATCTTGAAACTCATTTAGGATAAGTCATCATTATAAAGGTATCTCACCAATATATTTTTCTGTTAGATTGAGCCATCTGTATAAGATCTTTACTCCTAACTCTAAATCACCCTCGCTAAAATCCCATATATACTTAATTATACTATATTGCATGGTCATCAATACTCATAACTCAGAATATGTCAACTATTGATGCAC
The DNA here is from genome assembly GCA_947687605.1 of Reutealis trisperma. Taxonomy (NCBI): domain Eukaryota; kingdom Viridiplantae; phylum Streptophyta; class Magnoliopsida; order Malpighiales; family Euphorbiaceae; genus Reutealis; species Reutealis trisperma. Next base: position 7,381,128 of record CANTUT010000039.1, on the reverse strand, counting down.
TAAAATAGGACAAATTGCCTGATTCTGACACCCAGCCAAAGCATGACTCTAATACAAGGGAAGTGGTGCAACAATAAGAGCTTGACACCCTAGAACCTTATTTATCTTATTTTACCTAAGCCCTCTGCACACCAATGGCAAAAAAGCACTAATGTACCAACTAACATCTTTTTTTGCTGGCGCATATGATATAAAATAAATATTTTCATTTACCATTATTCTTCATTTCGTCGTTAGAGAGGGCTCATCAAGTCTAATTTGACATTTCAATACTTGTACGCTCGTTTTGCATGTTTCAATCCAAAACTCAAACTCAGAGAGAAAATCCATCACATTTCTTTTGAAAATCTCTCAAACATCATAAGCATTATTTTAATTTTGTTTTCCATCAAGATAGCTCCCACGTGATAAAATATTAGCATTCTAGAAACCAGTGGTCATCCCTCTCTCTCTCTTCCATCCCATGTTTGCTCTAATTTATTTTTTATTATTTTCTTTTAGACCAAGAACAAATCTTTTTAATTAATGATGATAGTCTAATTCTTTTTATTTTGTTTTCTGAATTTTCCTTTTCAATAAATATATTTTTCAATTATTTAGATATATTAACTTTATCATTGTTAATGTAAATTGGTTATACTATTTGTGTTAATTTTAATTTTATTTTCTTAGTGAGATTTATTTTTTTCATATCTCAAAAATTTAAGTTTTCAATTTGATTGATGAGGTGAAAGTCAAAGATAGACAACTTAATAAAAAAAAAAAAATTAACCTTTTATCTTTATTTTTGCATTCAACAAAAATTAATCTCCTACACGTATCTTTGTTAGTTCAAATTAGATATTTTTAGTTTCCATTTTATTATTAGATAAAAGTAAAAAACTATTTAGGGGATGAAAATGAAAATGTATGTATGTACGTGCAAGCAAGACAAAGCTCGTTATGAATTTTACATGCGAAGCCCAAAGTCCTGAAATTCTGGCTCATTATGAGTTTTATTTAGCCTTATCATACATAAATTCTAAATATCTCCGTTTGGTATAATTGAATTTTTAAGCATAAAATTCATTTATAGAAAATAAAATTTAATTTAATTATGTTAAATTTTATAAAAATTGAATTCATGGAATTGCAATGTATATTTTCATTCAAATTAAAAAAAAAAAAAAGAGAAAATATGAAATTACAAATATATAAATTTCCAAAAATATCGTAAAATTCATTTATATCATACATGACCTTAACTTCTCTAATGGCTAATCTATTTTTTAGCACACATGTATATTTGGAATACAATCTTAAAATTAATTTTATTTTTCATTCTCCACAAATGTATAATTCCATTCAAAATGCATCTGCCAATTTCCATGAACGGAATGACTAATAATGCACCTTAACATACCTATATTAATATATACATGGAAGCTCATAAAGAGCCATGGGGATTTTTCTTTTTGTTTTTGTTTTTTTTTTTGCTAGGCCACACGTGTCTCATGTCTTTCGCGTGAAATTAATTATATTTGAGTAGGATGAAACTATAAAGATAATAAAAGTTCCAAAATAAGAATTTAATTATTTTTTTTATTCTGAAAAAAATGATCATTAAAAAAGTTAGTTTTATTTATAAATAAGTAGTCATTTAAAAACCCAATAAAAAAAAGTAAAATAGCTAATTTACCATTGTATTTTTCAAATATGAGATATATTATTCTAATTTATACTGCAATTAATAAAAGTCTTTTTGATAACTTATGATAAAGTTATTACTATCTTAAAAATGATGATTTTTTTTAATGGCCATTTTTTTTTAAATAAAAAGAGTAAATTATAACAATTATTTATCAGCTTATTTATGTTCTCGGGTAAAGAGAATTACTGTAATTTGATTTTATTTAAATTAGGCTTACTGCAGCAAGATATAAAACTATTATATTATATTACAATATCTAGAGACTTGCAAGACCCTTAGAAAACATGCATATTAATTGTTTCGTTAGTGAAAATCTCTCAATTTTCTAATCATGGAAATGAGAAGTTTTTTCCTAAATTTATGTTTTAAAGCATTAATAATTACAGGTTCTTATTATCGATTTTAATCAATCTATCAAGTATTTATTAAATTTACAAGAAAATTTTAAATTATAAATTTAGAAGGCTTCAATAAAAAAATTAAAATCATCCCCTAAACTTAAAAATTATGAATCCAAACTTTCAATTATAACTTAATTAATTAATAAAAAAAAATTAAGTTATTAAAATTATGGGATGAGGTTCAATTTTGATCATAACGTTTAGGCTATAGAGTACAGTGACACCTAATGTTTTCGAAAGATTAATTAGCCTTTTCAAGTATTCAAAATTTTAAAATTAAACATATATTTTAACGCTTCACAAATTGGTATATAACTACCATTTGTGGGTTCTTTTATTTTTATTTTTTTAATTTTTAGTACAACATGGACTAAAATTTCACCTTCCTACTTTGTCAATCCACTTTAATTCCCCCTCTTTCAGTTCATTGCCCAACTCACCCATCTTCAACTCATCTCCATCTGGTCTCTCTCTCTCTCTCTCTTGTTTCGCTGACGGTTACTCTTCCAAACAGACCCATTAAACACCATCTCTTACCTCAAATTGACCAACACACAACATAAAAATTTGAAAATAACTTTGTTAATTGAAACATGTTGTGGCCCATTCGATTTCTTGAATTTTTATATCATAAAAAAGAATTCTTTAATTACTCAAAATTTTAGTTATTGATTAATAATAATAATGTAAGAATGAAAATAAGTAATTTTGGAATAATAAGGTTATAATTTTATACTTACTAATTAATTAAGCCAAATCAGCCAAATCTCAGAATTTTGTAGTAACTCTTTATCTTATTAATTTTCTCGAATTCTCTAACTTTTTTTTTTAAAAATAAAATGTAAGTTAAAACATGATTCATGAGAGTGCATACAACATATAATATAATATATATCAACCTCAATCATTAATTCCAGCATGCACAATATGCTTGATCATATGTACACAAAAGTGACAGATGACTCTCTACATTTACATGTTAAAAGTTAAGCAAAATTTATTTTATGTTTCACAAATATAATTATTGAAACACATCTAGGTTAGAAAAATAGCTAAAATTACTAAAATTAGTACTCATTGTTGGAAAATAAATCTCATGTTAAATTAAATGTAAAAGTAAGATTTCTAAGTGATTAAATATTAAATCCAATTGTAAAACATGAATTTCAAAATTTGTCACTTATTTCTGTTGTTTGGAAACTCAGATTTTGTAACAGCTCAATTCAAATGATTTTTTTTTTCTATCAATTTTTATATTTGAAAAGATGTAGCTAGTTTATAATATTTAATTCTTTTACTATAAAAAATAAATAATTCCAAAGTAAATAGAAATTTCGTCACTTTATAAAAATTTAATTCAATTAAAATTTGCTTTATCATCAAATTAAACAAATACATATCATAATTTTCAAAAGTTTAAATATTATTAATTAGTTATTGTCAGATAAATATAGGTAATTAAAAAATAAAAAATTAAATTTATTCTCTCTCTCTCTGTATATATAATGTTTGAAATAATTCTTATCCAAGAATTCATCAAAAGAATTAAATTAAATTAAATTTTTTCAAATGAATTTTTCCAAACAAAGTCTTAGCATGGGTACAAGACTTTATTAAGAAAGAATCAAAAGAAAATTTTGATTTGAAGATAGATTTCATATTGATTAAATATAAGATATTTGATGAGTTTATATATAATTGAGTTTTCTAATTTCAATAGCTAGTTTTTGATATTGATACTCTCATGATTATATAACCTTTAATATTTTTATATAATATTATACTAGGTTCAATTCAAGAGAATCGAATTAAAAAAAAATCGTGATTGAAAGAAGAATGAATTAAAGATTATGTGCTATGTTTCCAGGTAATCTAGGCAATGACACTTGATGTGAAAATAAATCTCATATTGATTAAATATAAGATATTGAATAAAGTTATATATAACTGAATTCTCTAACCTTAATAGCTAATTTTTTAAGTTGGTACTCCCATATTTGTATAAGTTTTCAATATTTCTACATTACCTACTTACATAGTGTCACTTAAGAAAGGCAAATACAAACTATACTACTAAAGATTTCACACTGAAAAATACTAATCTGACTGTTCAAACTTTCGAATTAAATTGAATGTTTTCACAATACGAGAAAAAAAAAATTAGAGAAAACAATGACTATGACAACGTTATTAATAGTTCTAAGTTCCTACACTTTGTACAAATATGAATCTGATTAAGTTCTCTAATGCGAGTTAACTCAGAAGCTAAAGATAGTAGAATGTATATGCTGTAATAATTAACACCAGGTGCTAATATTTTTCAGAATTATTCTCACAAAAGAGTGGGAAAATAGTATTATTCTCAGCAAATTAAACCCCCGAGCTGTCATAAAACACAAAATCCAATAAACACCATTTAAGAGGCCATAATATATAAGAATTTTCCTGACTTTATATTTGTCAATTAAATTTTTTTTTTTTTCAAAATATTTATCATTTTAAAAGGTATTTATTATTTTTTTCAACTTTATTCTTTCTTTATTTCTCTATTAAACATTCACATTAATTATTTCTTATTTTTTTACATCAAAATCAAAAAAGAATATTTTAATTTTTTAATTTAAAATTATAACAATTAAATGACTTTCTTAATCTATATACTAAAATCTTAAACGACTTATATTTTGAAACAGAGGTAGCAAGAAAGTAGGCATGAAAAATAATTAAAAAATTTAATTATATAAGCTAATTAGTGTGTATATATATATATATATATATATATATATATATATATATATATATATATATATATATATATATATATATTTAACCACAAACATAAGCCGGCTAATTAATTTGTAGTTACATGTAAAATGAAAAACCATAAACACCATACAAAAGCTATACATACTTAAAAACAAATTCATAAACAATGATGGGACTGATAATCCCTTATTTTCACACAACCTACTTGAAACCCAACATACTATATATTTAATTAATTGGGATTAATCCCTTTATTAAAGCTGGAGAAAAGATTAACATTAATTACTTATCTCCAAAGAGATATCCAAGAGATGAACCTCCTCCAGGCACTGATTTCACTTTTGTAGATGGACGATCCTGGAAAAATTACAAATTCCATGTACTAAGTTATTAATTACAGTATCAGTAAGTTCTGAGTTATTTATATATATTAAAGTCATGCATCTTCAGAACTGAAATGTTACGATTTTCAAAAAAAAAAATACTCACAGTAATGAAGTTGCCAGAATTCTGGCCTTGAGCTCGGGGGTAATTATTGTTTGAGAGGACCTTACTGTTGTTGTGCTGATCAGAAGAAGGAATTTGTGGAGGGTTTTCGATCTCAGGGATAGTATCAACACCATATGGTGGTAGGTTAACAATCCGGGAAGGCGGTGGTGCATTTGGCTTTTCATCGGACCCAAAAAGATAGCCTAAGGAACTCTGCCCGCCGCCGTAGCTTCCACCTCTGCTCATGGCTGCAGCCTAGCTCTACCAAAAGTCAAGATCTGTGATTAATTGATATATTGGTAAACTACAAAAAAAAAGAAGGGGAAAGAAAAGAAAGATGATTAACCCTAATATATTGCGAGTTTATATGTGCATACACTTTTGGCATGGGATGCTAATGATACGATGATGATGATGCATTATGCATATATCTTGTTATCATATCTATGTACACATATATATAATATAACCCACTTGGCCTTCAATTGATGTGTGTTATTCACTAAAGTGGATGCATAATCAATTTTATAGTCCTTTTACTAACTTCAGCGAATCGGCTCAATTGATTAAATGGTAAAATAACAAATTTACATCTCTAACTTATTTATTATAATTTAATTTTTAAAATATAATCAGTAGATTTCTAAATATAATATAGGTTGAGGCAACACACTTTTAAATTAATTTGAAACCCGATAAAATTACAAATTGACCATAGTATATTCTTAACTGAATTAAAAAAAATAATAAAAAAATTATTTTACTCATGTATATTACAAGAACATGAATGTGTGCATTGTATGTATGTGTATATATTCTTATGATTATCATGGGAATTGGGATGGTGTATATATATGCGTATCCCTAGAAACATCATGTATGAGATTGGAGAACAAAGAGAGTGGTTAGACACCGTTAACCATGCATTATCAAAGCAAATCATCATAATGTTGTTGATGTTCTACAAGGTATATATGTACCCTTGTTTCCCCATATATATTACTACCTACAACATGAAAAAATTTAGTTCCTTAATTTATACTGTGTAAGAGTCAATATTGGAGAACTGAAAACTCAATTAGGAAGACTTAAAACTTAAAAGTTTAGTAGCTCCCTCCCATTTTATGAATTTTTTTATACATCAAAATAGAAAGAGCGCACAATATGAGATTTATGAATGAATTTTTGTACATACATTTATTTGATTCAATCAAAATATATCACATCATATATAGAATAAAGAAAAATAACTCTTCTTGATTGTAATTCGGTAGGATAAGTTTTGAATGAAAAAAATGAAAAATAAATTCATTTACCAACGACAATAGTCTATAAAATTATTGTATGGAAATTTATTAATATTGTAGAACCATTGAAGAAAAATAAATACATAAATATAATTTTATCATTATGATAGTAATTTTATCATTATGATAGCAATCTAAAACATGAAAGAGTAATCATTAGTTGAAATTGTTTTTTTCCCCAATATGAATTCACAGCCTATCAAAAATATTCATGATTTCTCTATATGAAAGGACTATATATACTAGCTATACTTTCCCACATTAGACAAAGAAATATATAATTAAATAAAATGATACATGAATCTTTTTCTTTTCTGTTTTTTCTGTAACTAGTGAGAGTTTGTTGCTATCAAACAGTAAGATTGATTAATACATACACAATGGCATGTGGAAGTTTGAATACTTGCATATCAACATATATATGTGTTGGTAACAAATGTATATACACATGCACACCTAAATATGTCCGATGAAAATAATGACTTTATAACTGTTTTTTAGGAAAACAGAGGGGAATAAGTTGGTCAACTGTCAAATTTTAGTGGGCTCAATATGGTAATAGAGTAATTGTCAACCATAATTTAGAGATTAGTGGTTTATCAGGTCCAATAAAAAAATAACAGGTAGTTATAAAAAGGATATTAATATTTTAATATCGGATAAAATATCGAACATATTCATAATAAAATTATAAAATATCAATATATGATTGATTTAGTATATAAAGAGATAGGTAAACCAAAAATAGCTTAAAATTTTCCTTTTCTAATGGATGTAATTGATAAGATTAACACTAGTTTAAGTAACGTCACTTGGCTCATGGATATTCCTTAACACATAGTTAACATCTATTGGGCTCCATATTGGCTGCAACAATAATTGCTATGCACGGCTACCTTTGCCATAATTTTTATTTTTTTTAATCTTGAAAATAGGGATTTTCCGTCCATCAAATTTAAATTTTTTTAGAAGAATAAAATTTAAATTTGTAAAATTTTAACATTCACTTTTAAAATTATTTCATTTTCTCAATTGAATTAAGATATTAAATAGTTTTTTTTAATAAAAATGGAATCATGTATGTATCATTAGTTTCTAACATATATATATCTATATATATATATATAACATATTGTGTTAAGTTCACCTTTTTAATATGATAATAAACAGATCAATTACGTTAAAATTAAGAGCTTGGTAAATAAAATTATTTTCACATTTATGATTTAATTTGAAGAATCAAATATGATTAATAAAGAGATTAAATTTTATTTTGATCAATTGAACTAATCCCTTGAAGTTAAATATATTAATTATTTTAGTGAGAACCTCATTAGTGATTATGCAATTAATCACAATATATATCCCAACCAAATTAAATTAATCGTCCAAAAAAGTTGATGAAACCTCACTATGAAAAGTACAAGAAAAATATATTTGTTTCATGTGGGTATTACTGTGACCTATGTTTTAAGTGTCATCAATCTAAAAATAATAATAATAAATGTGAATGTGGCTTGAGATAAACCACAAAAATTAATTAGTTGGGATTAGTTAAAAAGGGAGATAATTAATTAGAATTTAGAATGGTTAAATCAAGTTAATGGGTGAGTTTAACAGGAAAATTAAAGGGAAATAATATCTGTAATTAGTTGGCCTAGTGTTGCAATTGGACCCATAGTGACTTGTACTCCTCAAAAATAAAAAGTAATACTAACAAGCAAGATCTAAACAAGCTTAAAGTTAATTCAGATAGACTTAGTTCGGTTGGAAGGGAGCTTGTAGGCCAAGGAAAGCAAAATGGTCGGTTTGTCCATGGCATCTCTGCCTTTGGTTGCTCAAGAAATGGTAGCTAACACATATATAGGATCCTCAGAAAGAATTATGAGATCAAATATAATTAATGTGGCATCCATCATAGACTCGTTGGGTATACCTTATATAAATTAATAGTTTGAATCCTGAAATTAAATTATATCGCGAATAAATTATGAGATTAGGTGCTTTTAAATTGATATCAGTACTGTGAAAATACCAGTCTAATTGAAATGTTATGGTATTCTTTTGATCTACTGCTCACCATCTTTAAATAAAAAAACAAAATTATGGAAATTCTGAAAATATGAATTAGATAAGGCATTCAAATCAAAATGATTAAAAGTTGACAGAAATCAAACCCAAAGGGACTGCGATCTATATATATCCTATGTCGAATATGTTTAAGGTGTATTCAGCTCATGAATGTCATTATACAAACACTATTATGATGGCTATGGCCCTATACACATATGTATGTGATTGAAAAGCTTAGTAGTGGGTCCATAAATTCAACATCTAATTCCCTTTCAATACTCCACATTCTGCCTAAAAAGCCAGCTTATTATTTATGTACTTCAAGGGTTAAATAATTGCCTTTCAGTCTTTGCCTGTACTAATCTTAGTTTGACTAAATAATTTTTTTTATTCATAGCACATATTAAATTGAGTTTAAAAAAAAAATACTATAAGTTATAGATTATAATTTAATTAAGCATGTAATTCTTTTTATTAATAATTTTCATTAAATTATTGAAAATTCTCATATAATGATAAATAAATAGATTCCAAATCTTTCAAATTTCGATATTTTAAAAGAAATGAAAATATTAATCTAAGCTAATGATTATGTTTCATATTGTGTAGAAAAATGTTATATGTCACATTGATTATCATAATTTATATATGAATGTTACTGATTTATTATTAATTAGTGTTATGTACTTAAATTTCAATAAATAAATAGTAATAGAAAATTTTTGTCCAAATCAATTATATAGATTTATTTAATTCATCGAATTAATGAGCGATGAAATATTTTAATTAATATAACTTTTTTCACATATATTTTTTATTCAATAAAAAAATATTGATACTATTTTTTTATTTCATATATTTTTATTTTATTAAATTGATATATGCATTCAGTGTAGGCAATACTCACTATATAGTAATAAAGGTGAATCTATTTTTAAGGAACAGAAGGAAGGGGCTGAGAAGTTGTGCCCATTTAGATTTGGTTTTAAAAATGCACATTATCAATTCATTAGTCATAATTCATTTTTTTTATTTATCTTTTAAGGATATAAAAAGTGATAAATTTTGAATTTAGATTAATATATATTAATGAGTTGTAATCTACAATATTATTGCGATTTACTTGACTTTTATAAAAAAAAAAAATGCAAATTATTATTTTTAAATAAATTTAATGATTCAAATAAATATATACATATATTTTTTTTTTGCACAGAAATTCAAATAAATATATTTGATCATTATATATGTTGGAATATTAATTCGTTTTAAATGATTGAAAACAGAGGCCACTTGACCTTTAAACTGAGCAACCTAACCAATCCATGAGTGGATGTGAATCGCATAAAGCTAGATAATGGAGTTGGTAGAAAAAAGGAAATTAATTTGAAACGAAATGTCCATTGATTACATATATGCAAAATGTATCTCAGAAAGGAAAAGATTAGAAGTCATGTTAAGACTCAAGACAACACATAACCGTCTTAATTGACTATGGAATTAAATCATTAATACAACATCAATGAGTATTAGTATAATATAATAATAATAATAATGGAGTAATTTTCGGACTTTTGATTTCCTCAAAAAAAAAATCAAGCTTTTGAAATCTGTATGTAAATTCAAACTCTAATCAAAAGCTCAATTAACGAAAAGAAAATCATTAATACAAAATTAGAAACATCCTGCAGCTTAATTTTGGTTGAAGTGGAGAAAAGCAGGAGACCAGCACCAAACAAGGCAACTATTAAACCAATTTGGAAATAAAGTATACAAATGCTTCCACTAGGTTTTCTTTTTTTATTAATTTTATGAGGGAAATTGGAATCCTGACATTCACTAATTAAATTTTCGTCTGGTAAAATATTATTATATTTGTTATTGACAATTATTCACCAACTAATTAAAGTGGTTTTAGGTGAGTCTCTTCACCTAAATTCAGTAGCCAAAACTTTTAAACATCATTAATTTTTTATTGTTATATAGGTATGATTAATGGTTTAGAATAGCATGTCAATTTGCCCTCTTTTTGTCTTTAGGTTGGCCCTTAACAACAAAATTCATCTCCATAATCATTAATTAATATATAACTAAAATTTTAAAAATAGAAATTTCTCATTTTACTTTTAATTAAGAATTAACTGTTTATCATTAATAATTAATCAGAATATTAAGATTTAATTCCACCTTACTGATTAAGGTTTGAATCTTATAATTAATCTAAGAAACTTTAGGTTTTTATGATTTTCTTGATTGAAATGAGAAAGTGGAATTAGTAATAAGATATTAAGAAGTATAAAAATTAATTCTAAAAAAAAATATGTATAAAAATTAGCCACTTTTTTTGAAAAAGAAAATCAAATTGCTAATCTAAATATATCCTAAAAGCTCTATTTCATACAAAAGGCCTGTAGGAATATTGGCCCAGAGAGTCCAAACACACTTAGCCTTAGACCTAAGTCCAAACTATATTGAGCACAGAAGCCCAAAATGCCTGAACTCAACTGGCTCGCCTTGGACCTAAAACCATTGCCCTTTCACACCTAAAAGGCCCAAATAACCTACTTAAACCATCAGATTGTTGATGTGAATTCATGCTAGAAGTATTCAATTATGATTTTGCATAAATAATAATAATCTCCATTAAAGAAGAAAATTTTCTAATAATAGTCAATATTTTAATTTATTTTTATATTTTTCTAATTTTTGAAAATTTATCAGTTTGATTCAAATATACATACTTAATAGTAATTATGTGATGAGTATCCTAACATTTAACCTAATTAATGAAATAGTCTCTCCATTTTAACAAAATAAATCTACAGTTCCTCAATTTTGTTTCATTAACAAAATCGTTCTTTTGTCCAATTTTTTGACAAATTCCATTAAAAATAAAAAATAAAATTTTAATACCTAAAATAATCCTCCCATAGTCCTATCTCTCTCTCTCCTCTCACTCTCTCAAATTCAACTGCCCTTACTAATTACTACTAATCACATCATCATTAGCTGTCCCTCTTGCTATTTGATCTACATCTTTTATTAATGTATTAAAATTTTCTCTCTGATAATAAAAATTTAAAAAAAAAAAAATTGACGGAGTTGGATACAAACTACCTACCAAAATAGGACCATATTGCCATCTCCAGTTGTTTATATGTGCAACCCTATATCAGAGGAAGAGGAAATGAATAAAAGAACATAAAATAAATTCCACTCGATTAAAACTCATTGCTACCTATTATTGGTGCCTCGAATTTCTATTCATAAAAGGCTTTAATTCATTAATTGAAACTAAGATAGTGTTTGCTAAACTGAAAATTAAGTGTTGAATATAATAAATACTGAAAATTTTAAGTTTTAAATATCAATCTATTCGATAACTATTATTACTGAAAATTCTTTTTTTTTTATTAGACATATTTAACCTTATGATGTGGTATTTAATTTTTTTATTTGCGTTTTAATTTGTGAATACAATTTATACATTAAAAAAGTCATAAATAAAAATAAAGACAATAATTATATTAGAATAGTATTTTTCATAATATTTCAAAAAATAAAAATTATTAAACTTAAAATGAGTATGCTTTAAAAATAATAAACAAGTAAAAAAATACAAATAAAAAGCTAATAATCATATATTAATTAAGATAAGAGTATAATAGTAATTCCGATTAAAAAGTTTTAAAACCTAAACTATTGAATGTGTTTAGTTAAAATTTTAAATCAAATATTTTAACTTATTATTTTAAGTTGGAGTTTTTTTAGATTATTAAACTAACTTTAAACTAATAAGTACTGAAAAAATTAAATTAAGTCATTAAGTTGGGTTATCAAACAGGGGCTAAGTCACTTTTTCCTTCTTAATTTTGTTAAAGTATCCAACAAATTTCTAATTTATTTAGTTGAATTAACTTATTTGTCTTTCTTTGATTTAGAAAGTTATCGTACTCTAATACTAAATATATGTGTGTTATTATTATTGTTTTGAACATATTGCAATAGTACAAGTTAAAAAATTCAAGGGTTTATTTTTATAAATCAAGAGTGCTATAATCTCAATCTTATTCTTGATAGTGGTGAGCATATTGAATGTATTTAGGTTAAGAGTTGAGTGTTATTTTATATCTCTCTAATTTATTTTTCAAAATATAGACTTACGCTAAATCATATAAATTTATATCTTCTATATTTATTTTTTTTTATCGTTACATTTATATTATTTAAAATAAATTAGATCCATCCTAACAATACCCGCAAAAATCAACTTGCATAAACATGGATTAATGCAAGCTGACAATTTGAAACTCAACAAATGATAAGATCAACTTGTAGTTCACTCACTGTATGTACAATTTGCATTTTCAGCATTATACAACAAGGAACTTACAGATTGCTTTGCCCAGCACAAATAATAAATAAATGCAGCATGCCACGTTCCGCTGATAAATATAGAAACCCAGCATAAACAACAGCTCATATAGGACATAAATCACAAAGCAACAGAATCAGGCTTCTTAAGCTAAATTCCCATTACAGGCAAATGCCCTCCTCTTCCTCCAGGAAATTTTTAATTTGTTCTAGAGCCTGTTAAAATATTTACTGCTTATCAGTTAACCCACCATTATGCTAGTGCAAGGACGTAGGCTAGTAGTAAAAGTACAGAGTTCTTTACAAAATATGTCCGGTGTTAGCTTTATTTTTTTTACCGTTTTTCCATTTTATTTTTTTTTATGGTGAAGATGAAAATTTTAAAATTGAGGGCTATTTTAGTCAATTTATATGTTTTTAATGGATTTTTTGACGGAAACATCATTTAGATAATGGAAACAAAAACTTATGAAATATATATATAGTGAGTTGAAGAGTGATAAATACTTGCTTTTTTTTTTTTTTTACTTTCTCCTTTAATTTCTTCTCTTTTATCATGATCATACATAAATTAAATTTATGAATAATATATATTTATAAAATTTAATATAACTTACACGTCATTAGTTTTTAACATTCTTCTAGTTAGTTTCTTAAAACACAAAGATTATTTCGTTAATTATATCAAATTTCAAAAATAAAATAATGTTTTATCCTAATATATTTGGATATTTGTACAATTTTATTAAACTATTAATACTATATACATACGAATAATTTCTTTTTCATTGTAGTTTAAAATTCATCAAAATCTTACAAGTCACTGTAACACAACTTCTCCTTAACCTTGTTAGACACAATTTATATTTTTAAAATTTTTATTTTCATCAATAATATATGTGATTTTAATTTGTATATTTAAGAATTTTTTATTTTATTTAGTAAGATTTTACTTTTCTCATTACTATTATTATTACTTGTTAATGATTTCATAGATACTCAATGTTGTTATCATGTCATTTTCTAATAAATTCTTAAATATTCTTACTGAATCTATTATCTTATTCATATATTAAACAAATAGAAATAAAATACATTCATTAATTAATGTAATATTATTAATTGATATATCTTATTTCTAATAAATTATTATAGGAAAAATGTGCAAAAAAACCTCTAACATTTGGCAATCAGGCCTGTTAGGTCTTTTTAAATATTTGTAATTCAATTACATAATTTTTCTTTTAATTTGGCACTCTAATGGTATTAATTCCACTTTTAAGGGATTTGGTGCAACCACGTAGGCAACTCATTTTTTTTTTATTCTTATTTAACAATTATTTTTAAAATAAAAAATAATCATAATGATTATTATAATATAGGTGGCTCAATTTTTTTATTTTTTTATTTAATAATTATTTTCAAATAAAATAGATTATAATTTGAAACTAATTATTTTGAAAAAATTATAATTTTTCAAAAAATTATAGATAAAATTATAATTTTTAAAATACAAAAAAATTATTTTCAACTAATTTATAATTCTAGCTACATCTTTTTTTTGAAATAAAATAAAAATTCAATTAAATTATTACTATTCAATAATTAATAACTAAATATTAATTATTTTAGCTGAAAATAAAAAGCCTAAAAAAAGCCAAGCAATTGTTGAGCCACCTACTGGCACTTTTAGGTAGCTTTTTTTTTTTGACACTTATAAGCAGCTATTTTTTTTTTACTTTTTTATTTTCTTATTTAAGAATTATTTTCAAAATAAAATAATTATAATTTTCAACTAATTATTTTGAAAAAAAAATTATAATTTAAAAAAAAAGCTAAAATTATAAATTTGAAAATAAAAAATTATTTTCAACTAAATTATAATTTTAGCAACATATTATTTTCAAAATAAATTAAAATTCAACTAAATTATTATTATTATCATTCAATAATTAATAGCTGCATATTAATTCTTTTAGTTGAAAATAAAAAATTCTAAAAAGAAAAGCAATTGTTGAATTTTTTAATTTAATTTAATTTTTTAATATTTTAAGCAATTATTGAATTTTATTAACAATTTTATTAATGAATTTAATATATAAACATCAATAATTTTATTAATAAATTTAATATATGAATTCAATGAATTAATTTTATTAATAAAAATTATGATTATTTTTTATTTTAAAAATAATTATTAAATAAGAATAAAAAATAAAAAAATGAGTTGCCCGTATGACAACACCATTCCGCTTAATAGACTCCTAACAATAAAATTAACACTATTAAAATTAAAGAGCTTTTAAAATCAAATTAAAAAAAAAAAAGAATATGTAATTAAACCATAAATATTTAAAAGAGTCTAATAAACTTAATTGCCAAATGTCAAAATCTTTTTTGTGTCTTTTTTCATTATTCTATAAGTGATATTAGATTATTAATTGACTTATCTCATTTTTGTCGAGTTAATTTATAAGTTACCTGGCAGGCTTAGTTCACATTATAATTTCTCCCACTCCCCTACCATCTTGGATTTGGACCACATGGTGGTCTGGAAACCAAAGGGCATTTCAGTAAATGCATTCAACAAAAGCATCAAACGGTATAAGCAGAGAAACAGAGCGACCCGTTTATAAAACGGTTCTCCACAATACAACCTCAATCTCACAAACAGTTCTCCATATCTCACTCAACCTTCTTTTGTTTCTAAAATCCAATAATTTTCCAAAACCTGTCTTTTATTTATTTATTTATTTTATTGACATAAAAAAAATTCTTTTTAATTCTCAAAGTCTACAATCTTTGAATTTTCGTTAGCTTCAAGCCAAGACTTAAATGGCAATAACTGCAATATCTGCAATTTCAAGCTCTCTACAGTACAGTTTTGGCCAGGGTTCTCTCTTTATTTCAAAACCCAATAACTCCATAACCACCCCGACACGATCATTCAAAAAGGGTTTTGTTTGGAGAAAAAAGCAGAGCTTGAGAATATGCTTGATCACGGGGAAGAAAAAAACAGAGCATGTTCTTGAAATTAATGATAAAGACGAGAAAGAAGAAGTCTTTAATGGAATCAAGAAACGTCCCTTGCTTTCACATGTAGAAGAGAAACTCGCGAGAAAGAAATCAGAGAGATATACTTATCTTGTTGCTGCAATTATCTCAAGCGTTGGCATCACTTCAATGGCTGCCATGGCTGTTTATTATAGATTTTCTTGGCAAATGGAGGTAGTTTTGATTTTTCTTTATGCTCCTAATTCAGTGACTTAGCTAGGATTAGTGACAACAAAAATTTTAATAATAATTTTACTTTGGTAATTATAGATTATGGCTTCAAATCTTAATATTAGCCTCCAATTCATGTAAAAGCTTATAGGTAGGTTAGATAAACCAGTATCGATATCTTTATACTAAGTATAGTAATTAATACCCTGTTAATATAAATTAATTATTTCTAAAGTTTAAATTTTTGGCAACTATTGATAATTTTAAAAGAAATGTATTGTTGTTATACATATAGTTTTTTAGATTCTTTTTGTCCTTATTAATACTTTTAATTTGATAATTAGTGTTTTCCCTGATAAAGGTGTTTTGATTGCATTGCATCTTATATAGGGTGGAGATTTTCCCGCATTGGAAATGTTTGGTACTTTTGCTCTATCTGTGGGGGCAGCGGTAAGTTTAAATTTTTAAACTAATTATCTTATGCATTATTATTATGATTACTAATTGGCAACTTAGTGATTAAGTGCTAAATTAATATTAAAACAAATTATAAGGTGATTAGGCCATTTTGGGATTAAATCCTGCAATTACAGGTTGGTATGGAGTTTTGGGCACGGTGGGCACATAGAGCATTATGGCATGATTCATTATGGCATATGCATGAGGTTAGTTATATGTCCAGCCCCAATTTTTTTTTTTTTTAGGCCCCCTAACTCTTTCTTTTCATGGATAAAATATTAGATTATTTAAATAATAAAAATTAAAACATTGAAAATAATCAATTCTCGATGATTAAATTACTACATATTAATTTTGTAATGCAGGAATTATAAGGTTAAATATTTGTTTTTATGTTTAATATTTTGACAGTCTCACCATAGACCAAGGGACGGTCCATTTGAAGTGAATGATGTATTTGCAATAATAAATGCCGTTCCAGCAATTGCTTTGCTATACTATGGGCTTGTCAACAAAGGCCTAATTCCTGGTCTCTGTTTCGGTGCTGTGAGTTTATTTTCTGCATTTATTTTCTGTTATTTATTTTCTTCAAATTAATAAATAAACAAAGCAGGTGGAAAAATTGATTTTGATTTTGATTTTTTTTTTCAAGAAAAAGACATCATTTTCATTAAAGTTCCATTAATGTTGGTACTCAGTTCGGCTGATCTTACCATCTTTTTGACCAAAGTAGATTATATATTCACGGCAAGTATGGAGATACCATGCGATGATCCTAATTACTCTATGTTTTCCACTTTCTATTTGACAGCCATTTGACTTTTATAACATACATTATTAGAGGACACTTTTGGGTAAATGCTGTAAAAACACTAAATTTTTAACATTTTTTACGCGGTCGTTAAACAAAATTTTCTTACAGATAAATACTTCAATTTTTATATATTTGTTGATTAAAGGTTATTGGCCAAGATTCAAAAAATTTCATAATAATATTGATATAATATGACACATCAATCAAATAAAATTTAGTAACCACGTTAAAAATTAATAAAATTTAATAATTTTTAAAATCATTTATATTTTTCACTTTTTAAATTTTTAATTATTTTTTGTTCGAAATATTCTTTTAATTATATTCACTAATATTCTTTTAATTATTTTTTATTTTTATCAAAATATTCTTTTAATCGTTTCAAGTTAATTTTTAGAAATTCAAAAAATAAATATTTTCTAAAAATCAATATATGAATCCAATACCATTAATTACTTTTTTTTTTTTAACATTCAAAATATTCTTTTAATATTTTTAAGTGAAAATATTTGTTTATACCATGTCACTCACTCTATGGAATTTTGGTTGAGTATTCCCAGGTAATATCTAATTGAAAAAATATAAAAAATTAAGTATTTACTTATAAGAAATTTTTTTCTAGTGACCACATTGTAAAAAATATTAAAACTTAGTGATTTTTAACATCCGACAATTTCAAAATAATAAATTTTGTCATATATTAAACTAACCTAATAATGCCAAAAGACTTTGATCTAGTATTAAAGATTAAAATTGAAGTATTAGGAAATGGCAAGTTCAATCAGATTTATTCAGATTTGTTTGTTATCCATATGGGATTGTAATATTTAATAAAATAGAAGTTTAAGTTTATTCATCTAATTTATTTTTAATAATATATTTATATTTATAACCATTTTTATCTATTGAAATTTCTTAAATTTTTATTCTGATGCATAAACACCTAAATTCTTTTATATAAATGCAAAATAAACTATTGGCTTTTTTGTTTTAAAAAAAAAATTGACTTTTTTATTTTAGGTGAAGAAAAAATAATTATGCAGTTATATGTAAATTTAAGTGTTTAAAAAATACAATTAGAGCAATTAAAGCAAATTAGAAAATATAAAATAATGATACTAAGTATAATTTTCAGACATTTGAATTTATTAAATATTTAATTTTACCTTATTATATTATCCTCATAAATTGTAATGGTATATAATATAAAACTATTATTTTTATTAACTGGCAATATAAAATAATTAAATGCATGTTTTATTATTACTTGTAAAATATAATAATATTTTTTTATTTTTTTATTATTATTTTTGTTACTCAGGGACTTGGAATTACAATGTTTGGGATGGCCTACATGTTTGTACACGATGGCCTCGTCCACCGTCGATTCCCAGTGGGGCCTATAGCCGACGTCCCCTACTTGCGAAGAGTTGCTGCGGCTCATCAAGTAAATATTTTTGTCCTTTTCTCCTTATTTAATTCTGGTTAAATTTTAAATTCATAGACTTTTAGACTTCAAAATAATTTTAATATTCAACTAAAAATTTATTATTCTTCTTATTTATTAGTACAACATAATATTAATAATCACTAATATAAAATTATATATATATTCTTATTTTTTACAGATTCATCACTCAAATAAATTTGATGGAGTTCCTTATGGATTGTTTTTAGGACCAAAGGTAAGAATTATTTTAAATAAGTTAAAATATTAATATAATTATATAATTGGTATATTCATACATTTCAATTTCAAAATTTCACTAAATTAAATTTGTGAGAATTATGTTAAAAGGATAGTTTAATTACTAGAAGAAATAAATAAATTAAGACTAATTAATTAAGCTATGTTGGGTTGGTGCAGGAGCTAGAAAGGAAGGTAGGAGGCATAGAAGAGTTGGATAAGGAGGTCCAAAGAAGGACTAAGCATTTAATGTAGAAGGAATATACTGAGTGTTAATTTATATTATTATTACCATTCTTTTATAAATTGAATCCTTTTTTTTTTTTTTTTGTTTAATTTTTTCAATGAGGATTAAGTCTAGTTATATATAATTATAATTATTTAATAACTTAAACATCACATATAAAAAGAAAAGGATAATTGCATATATTGTTTTCTTCTAATTTATACTCATCTTCCACTTTATTCATTGGGTTGAAGCGGTCAAAACCATATACATTTAAATTATCTTTGTCATAGTTGTACCACTGTATATAGCTGAGAACTAGGAAGGATAACTGTATATCAATCAAATACATATACAATAGAAAAAAAAAAAAGGGGTTAGGTGGCAAGTAAGGAAAATTAATCTCTACATCTAAAATAGTACGCCTTATGCTGAAAATTGTATAATTATTATTCTATTCATCTCAAAAAAATTGTCTATTATTTTATAAGATATTTTAAAATATTTATCTATTTTAAAAATAATTATAAGTATTTATCTATTTTATTCTTATTAATTAAAAAATATATATTTTTAAAATTAATAATAAATATAGTAATAAATAAATATATGTAATGATATAAGTGAAAAAATATAATAAAATTTATGAGTTAGCGAGCAATTAATGATATTTTCTTAAATTATATGAGAAAATAAAGTGTATAATCTTTTTGAAACGAATAGAGTATCTAAATTTATGAGAGATAAATTTTATTTTATCATAATATATAAAATAAAAAATATATTATTTTTATATATATTGAATTTTAGTAATACTACATTTAAATTTTCTGATACTGAAAAAAAGAAAAAAGTGTGAAGGTGTGTGGCTGGGTGGAGAAGGAAGTATGGCGCATGAGCAACGCTTGTGGAATCGTGGGTGACACACACATTCACACGTTTATGCACCCGTAATGGCTTTGGACATTCTTCTTTGAAAATGCAATGTATTTGCTATTTTCAGCTAAAATAAATTAATTTATCCTTACATGTTTCCCATAAAAATTATATTTGTAGAATTAACTTAATATATTTGATTTAAATAAAAAAATACATATATATTCAACCTAATTAACAAAAAAATACAGATTCGCATTTCTTCTCTCAATATTTTAATAAAAAATACAATAATATATTTGACCTCTTTTCGCAAGTTATGCTTATCAGTGATTTTGTCATTTGGTTATGTTATAGGCTAAGAATTCAAAATTTCACTCCTATACTCTAAAATACCAAAATAATTAGGTTTTTGTGAAGGAAATCATTATTTTTTGGATATGTTTGAAATTTTAAATAATAAATTATAGAATATGAGTAATTATTCATTTTTCATAAATTTCTGTCATCTATAATTTAGAATTTAAATTCAATATTTTTTAATTAAATATTAAGATTTATTTATTTATTTATTTTTGTTGGAAAATGTCCTCTTAGAAAGGTTAAGGAATTTTGGTTTGGGAGAAATTAATTAATTAGTGTTGTAATGTCCAAGTACGGAGGGCACAACACAAGCCATAGAATTGTAGGGTTTGAGGTAACAAATTATAAAACTCTTGAGTATATAAAGTATATATGTTTGTCTCATACATTAAATCAATAAATAATAAAATATTTTAGTTATTATTATTATTTATTTACTTTTTCAATAGAAAGATATCGATATTTTTATTTATATCATGTGTTTGTATTTTATAAGATTAATGTATGCAGTCAGGTTGAATGAAGCATAACCAGAAATTGTTGAATAAATTGATGGTAGTAACAGAAAACGTGCAAGTAAGTGATTGCTTAATCAGGCAATTAAACTTGCCAAGATTATAGCATTTCCTTCCTTCAAAGACTTGCAAAGTACAAACCAACAAAAACTTTTGGGGGTACCACCAAAAACTGGTCGCCTGCTTAGCTTTCAATCCGGGTCGTATAACACGCTGCCTGACTGACAAAATTAAAAAGGTTATTGATAATTAACTTTAAAGAAATTAAAATCTAAAATTTCTGTCTTGAAAAATTAGTATTAAAATCTTAACAATTTATTTAATTAAGAAGTCAATTTAATTTAATTTAAAATTTTTACATAATAATCTAATTGAAATGATTTGATATTAAAATTTATATATTGAAAATAATGCAGTTTATTGAGCAAGATATCAAAAATAATCCCTGGGCCTTCCTCCATAATGGGTACAATACATAAGACCAAGATACAGTCCAATAAAATTTTAAAGCAATTTTATGTGCCCAAATCAAGCAAATTTTAGCTAAACCAAATTCACTGCCACAAATGATGAAATTTCCCATTCTGATTTATTATTTTAAACAATAATAACAAAAACATGAATATTATAATTAATTATTTAAAATTATATAATATAATTAAAATATGAACATATAATATAATTATTAGCAGTGCATGACGAAAAAATTTCCTCCAAATCAAGGGACGCCATCTTACGGTCCAAAATCATTAGATCAATACGTGGCCAACCCATATCTTGCCATATGGACATCGTAGCACCGAGAAGGCCGCGCATCAAGAACCTGAATTTTCCAGAGTGTTCTAATTGGAACACCATAAGAACACTTTGATTTATGTCGTTCGCTGCTGCGGAGAAATTGTGGAACATCGCAAGTAGTCAGGTACGGATACACCTACTCTTGGTTGGGTTTGCTTTTGTTGTTCTTTTCTTAGCCTTTGCTAATGGGATTTTTGGGATTTTAAGATTACTTGTTGTTCTGGTTAGCATAAATGGTTACTGTAATTAGCAATTAGCTGAACTCTGGCTTTCCATTCGGTGGTTTTTCTAAGAGAAGGTTCTAGCTTTAATCTTGAATCAATTGCGCAATTGCATAGTTGTTTTGGAAATTTTAGGTTTACTATGTGAGCTTTTTATTAAATATAGAATTGTTGAATATGTTGTCTTGTAATTTTATCAAGTTTAGAGTTGATTTGAATCAATTATAGTCAATTCCTTAGAATTAAAAATATAGAATTCCAAATGATTTTTTATTTAGCATGTCTTCTTGTATTGCAGAGCTGCTATTGTGCATATTACCCATATTTTTTGAAAGAGGAATTCACAAACTAGATGCGTGGTATAGCTGCATTATTACCGGTGAAATACAAATTCAGACAAGTCTACCCTGTGGCTCGATCATGGGGTAATATATCATATATCCCATCCTCGTTGGTTTTCTTATTGTTCTAATTATATAAATTCAAGAACTTGCTACTCCTAACGATCATTATGTTATTCATATCAGGTACTGTGGCTACTTCAACTCCAAAGAAACAAGAGAATCATGATTCTGAAGGAGGGCGAGTTTCGAATGAAAAAACAGATCCTATTGTTGCCTTCAGTAGACCACCGCCACTCCCACCAGTTCTTGGACCAGTTGTTGCTTTTTCCTTGTTCGAAATGTGGTCAAGCCATGATGGTGATGATGACTGATTGATGATGGAAAGCTGTAAATTTTATGTGTATATTGACTTTGTGAGTGTCTCCTACTGAAAGTATTTCTTTGAAATTTGTTGTAGTATGCTTAGTCCGAAAGTGAACAATCTAGCCATGAAACTCCAAATTCTGATGTAGCGTGGATTTGCAATAGGTGCTAAAACTCTAGAATAAATCTTTACGAAGAATTGTACAATGACATGAGGACTCTTTAGGAACCCTGCAGGAAATGAACTTTGTAAGTAATATTGTCATTATGCTATAAGTTGTGTGCTGGATGCTGTTTGGTGAAGTGTTAAAGAAACATTAGCTTACAATCTGCGAACTTTGGGAGATCATCGAATATTCCAGTCACATTCTTTAACAGAGTCTGAAACCCATATGAAGAAGGGAACCAAATAGTTAACGTTAGGTTATAGAGCTGAATAGAAGAATTTGAAAGCAATTGGATGTTACTCTGGGTGTTTACCAGGACCATGCTCCCTGGTTTGATAGGCGACTCGATTACAGCTCGAGCTTTCCTGCAGGAAAGTTTCAATTAGTGAGAATGTGTTGTTTCCTAACGTATTTTGCAGGTCATACATTTTATGAATTTGGTTGATACTTGATAAGTAGTCTATCCCCATCTTGTAAGCATTCATGAAAGCTGCATCCCCTGGTGAAAGGTATCTGTCTTTTTTTCCATTCTGCCATTTTAGAATTTAGAAATATTTGTCATTTTATTAGTGAAAAAAAAAGCAAAATCATACTAGACAATGGTAGATGGCGATACCCATATGCCAATTTACTCCTGCGGTAAATTCATCATCTTCACAAACCTGTTCGATGATGAAACATTGGGTCCCATGCCTGTAGTGAGCAGTTGATAAAAATGCATAACCTCCTGCACCAATTCATTGTTGCTTGTTAGGCTTTCTTTTAGAAAAATAAGAAATGCTTGGTTTATTAGGTAGGCAAGAAGTGTGAGAAAGAGAGGAGAAGAGACCTTTTTCCCTTGTATTGGAGAAACAAAGGAGCAGTCTTCAGTGCAACAATCGTCTGAAATATAGTCATCTAGCTCCTTTAACTTTTTCTCATTTACACATGTATAAAACTTCTTGATCATACTTGCTGCAGATAGCTGATTCAATGTAATGTCATCACTATCTGCAGCTGATGCCACGACCAAGTTGAGCCTCGGATTGTTGAATGGTTTGTTCTGTGTCTGCCTTCGCAAAGAGATTCGATGCTGTTCTATCTTCATACTTTTCTGCAGAAACTTAGATGATTGTATAAGGGGAATGAAGCCTGGCAAGATCCCAGCCATTGCTTTGAAGCAAATGGTTTGTCGTGGAATTTGACCTGAGAAAAGGACAGTAGAAGCCATTTCTTGCTCACAGAATAAAATGGGGGAGGTGACACCGTATTCAAGACGAACTAATAGAATGGGCATTTATAGATGCGAGTCTTGCATATTGGAATTTTTAAGAAACATGTTATAGATCCACTTTTCATGGATTCAACACGTAATATACATTTCCCGTATACCATAACTATTATTAAGAAGAAATTCAATTAATTTCTTGCTTAGACTTTTTGTATTAAATTACTTGCTATAAATTTACTTTTTAGTCAATGTTTATTCAAGTAATCACTGAAGTCCACTATATATATATATATATATATATATATATATATAATCAATAGATTAAGTCAATATCTTGCTCTCACCAATAACTTTGAAACCGCATGCATTCGCTGCCAAGACAGGTTCATATCATGTGTTGAAAATTACATTACTTCTCCAATTATTTGCAAGCTGTGATCTAATTAGTTTTGTCATTTTTTTTAAAAATGTGAAAAATAAGAGATTTTAGATTTGAAAATTATTACAAATTGAGTGAGTGGTATTAAAAAAAAAAAAAAAAATAGGTCTTGGTTGTGTAGTTTATTTTGACCTATTGAATTTTTATTATAAAAGAAAAAAAAATTACATTGCTTTTCTTTTTCAACTTCTAGAAATTCTTAATAATTAATTAGTGCTCTATATGTATATAGAGAGAGAGAGAGAGTAGTTATACAAGGACATTAACAATTATATATATGTTTGTTGACTTTAAAATATAATAATAGTTCATTTGTCCTTTTTTTTTTAATAACCATTTGGTATAAGTCTGAATTGATTCATAATATGACCAATTCATTATTTGTCGATTAATGAGTTGTAATTTACAATATTATTTTGACCTGCTTGACCTTTAAACTTAACAGCCTAACCAATCCATGAGCGGATGGGAATCGCATAAAGCTAGATAATGGAGTTGGTAGAAGAGGAAATTAATTTGAAACGAAATGTCCATTGATTACATATATGCAAAATGCATCCCAGAAAGGAAAAGATTAGAAGTCATTTTAGGACTCAAGATTATTAACACAACACAACCTTCTTAATTGACTATTGTTGCGCGGTTTCTGCAAGTGCACAGATCGTTTATAAGTAATAAAGTGATGAGTGAGTATCGTTCCCACGAGGAAGGGTTTGTCAAGTACCAATTTTTAATATTACTCTATTATTTAGAAAATCAATTATGAGATTTTATATTTTAACCTAAAATAAAATTGAAGTAAATAAATAATGATAAATATGAAAATAAGATTAAAGGTCTAGGATTTAGAATTCATCAATTGATTACATATGATTCATTTATAATTTTTTTGATGGATTATTTTTGCTGGAATTAATGATTAGATTTCCCTAAATTATATGGTGTTCTCTCTCAAGATACAACATGTGTGTTCATATTAACCTTACGTCTATTCTCGTGATCATAAGCAATTAACACAAACCCATTAAGTTTTATGGAAATCCTTTTAAAAATCACAAAGGAGCATTCTTATCTCTAAGCAATACATTCCCTAGGTTAATTATCCTAATGAACTAATATTGTGCTTCCACTCTCGCTACTTCACACAATATCTTAAATCATGCAATTAATGGCCAGTTAATTACAAGCATTAAGTTCTAAGATAAAAGATTAATTCCAACAATCAACCCAATCAATTAAATATAAATAATCATATGCAAATCAAAAGATTACATCTAAATCCTAGAAAATAAAATTAGCTATTCATAATTGAAAAGAAATAAATAATTAAATTACCAATAAACATAATAACAACTTAAAATTAAATTCAAGATAGAGTTTAGAGAGAACTTGTTTTGGGATACAATCTTTGATGAACTCAAGCTTCCAAAAACTCCTCATCTTGATCAAAATAAAAAATAAAACTAATCTACTCTAAAAAAACATATGAAAATCTCTCTACATATTTTTTTTTATGGATTTTCTTTTGATGCTATTTCCCTTTGCCAAGCATGGTATTTATAGACATGTTTGGTGGAAGAATTCAAGTTCCATTAAAACTCTTACATCAAAAATTCAACATTGATGGTTAGGTTGGCCACCAACCATTGAATTTCTTCATCAATATTCAAAAATAGTTAGGTTGGCTACCAACCATTGAATTTTGACCACCAACTATTGAATTCCTTTATCAATATTCAAAAATGGTTAGGTTGGCCACTAACCATTGAATTTTGGCCACCAACCATTGAATTTATTTCTCATGGATTGAAAACTTGAATCATTGCTTGCATCTTTATTTTTACTGCATCATTTTGATCTGCAAAAATAAAATAAAAATACTTAAAATATGTTATAATTTATTTATAAATTGTAGAACTATTTATTTCTAAAAATAAGTAATAATATTATTGCACTCTTGAGAATTGGGCTAAAATTTAAGTTTAAACAATTAAAATAACTCTAAAAATATAGAGTTATCACACCCCCAAACTTAAGTTTTTGCTTGTCCTCAAGCAAAGGAAAATTCAAAACCTAAACTAGTCCACTTTCGTAGGAAATTACGATTGCATTTAGCGTATGCAACAAGCCTTTAAACCCCTAGGTGTCCCGTAGAGGATGAGTTATAGTCTCGTGAGGGCTTCCAATGGTGATACCCACAAACACCTTTAAAACTCTAAATTTTCAACTATTTATTTCAAAAAGAAAATTTAATCTTCTCATGCTTAGTTTGAATAATTTTTCAAAGGTCTCAAGAAATTAATATTCACAAACAACATATCAATAGTATTGCAAATCAAGTTTCTATATCAGGTTCAAAATAATCCTCATCTTAATCATGCCCTGAATAACCATGCATTAAATCAATCGCAAAGAAATTGTTGCACTTCAGATAGGCATATACAAATTCAATGCAATCAATATAATACAAAGCAAAGCAAAACATAATCTTAATAAAAGTTAATTTCTTACCCAAAATAGTTGCTCAACCTGAAATACTTTAATAAATTATCCATAAATATCAATTATAATCTATCATTGGCCTTTCATCAAATTATTTAATATAAGCATATTTTATCAAAAAAAAAATTAATTTATTCATCAAAACACAAAAGAAATGACTGAAAAGAAAAAACAAACTAAACCTCCCACAAACTTGTAATGGACATTGTCCTCAATGTCAAAGAAACAAACCAAAAGAAAGAAAATACTCCCTCTTATAGAAAAGTGGATTCCAAATTATAAGCAGGATATGAATTTCACTTCCTTGCTTCCTGTAAAACATCTTGAAACAACACTAAAAGCAAGTATGAGAAATTAATCACACAAAAAGAAAATGTCAATTTTTTTATTTTTGTTTATTTTTATTTTTTTTTAATTTTTTTATTTTGGAAACTAAAGAAAAAGAAAGAAGAAAAAGAAAAAAAAATATAGATGTGTATCAAGAGCACAAAAAGTACTCTTTACTCAACCATCTTGTATGAATAACTCTTGAGTTAGTTAGTTAGTCAGCTAGCTAGTTAGTTTTTTTTTTTTTTTGAAAAGGAAAATCACATAAATTTAAGATGCGTATCAAGAGTACAAAAGTAACTCTTTACTCAGCCATCTTACATTTAGTGATTCGAACCTAAAACTTCGCTTGATAAAGTGCAACAAAAAAAAACACACACAAAAAAAATGCGATAAAAAAAAAAAAACTACAAAAGTTAGGGAAGTTATAATCGAAGATTCAGATCTAGTTCTCGCTTTTTACTGCTACTAGCCTTGGGGTGCCAAACTACCTGCGCCATCAATGGATCAGGTTCGGATTTAAAGTTTTACAGTTGATCAATCAATTGATCAATAGTTGAAGCAGAGACTAAGATGCGTCGACTCGCCAGTGTCATAAAACCTTGTTCCACAGCATGATCAAGAAAAGATAACAAACCATTATAAAAACCATCAACATTAAGTAATCCCAATGGCTTTTGAAGAACAGTTAATTGAGTCCAAGATGCAATGGTGAAAATATCTTCAAATGTTTCTAAACCACCAGGTAATGCGATAAAAGCATCAGCATTGAAATTCATGTATGCCATTCGTTCGTACATGCTATTGACCTGTAACTCATTACCTATAGTTCCACCAGTGATTTGTTTATTTTGAACCAAAGCCTTTAGAACTACTCCTAAGACTTTACTACCTCTAATATATGCAGAACTTGCGACACAACCCCTTAACCCTAAACTACCTCCCTCAAACACCAAATCAATTTTTCGTTCAGCTAAAATCCTACCAAGTTCGTTAGCTGCTATCAAGTACTCTCTTTTCTTGCCAGAATTTGGACTACAAAAGACACAAATAGTTTTGAATTTACGTGTTGAGGATTCTGCCATTTTCTCTCACAGATCTCTCAAAAGGGTTGTATGCATATTAACAATAATGAATGTGCATATAAAGAAATTAGAAGAGTAAAAGAACAGTTCAATGGGATAAAATAATTATTGACAGAAAAAGTATAAAAACAAAAATGATAATAAAAATAAAAATAATTAATACTGTGTGTACAAATGTCAAAAAGAAAACATTGAAAAACTAAAAGCAAACATTAAAAGACTAAAAAATTAACGAAAGTAGAAAAATCTGCAGCGTGAGTACAAAAGTCAAAAAAGAAAATATTGAAAAGCTAAAAGTAGACATTGAAAGACTAAAAAGTTGTCGACAGTAGAAAAAATCTGCAGGAAAATAAAATCTAGGTGCTAAAAAGTCAAAAAGTACTGCAAGATGTAGAAAAAAATAATGCATTGAAAAATAAAAAAGTTAGTGATACACCTGATTATAAACAGTAGTTGTGATTTTGGCTCACATCTTCCTCTGGTTTTACGTCCAGTAACCGCTTACACGCCTTCTATGAGTCGAGGATAGGCTTCCCATCCAGTTTTCTTATTAACTGGCAAACAGGGTCTTTTATCGTCAGATTCCCTAGACTGTAACGCTGCTTCTCTTCTTTGAATACTTCCCATAAATCTAAAAGAGTGCGTTGAACTTGTCCACAAGGATGCGTCTCAAGAGTCTGTAAGATATTATCCATAGACTCCTTACTCAGTCCATCCTTTATGAATTTAATTTTGTCTTCTCGATTTATGGATGCAAATCCAATATTTCTACAGCGTGTGTTGCAATTCCATCTTGCACACTTGTAGCAGACTCCCATTCTCTTAGCTCTCCTCTTCTTTGAGTAAGAACTTCTCCCCGTACCTGACAAACATTTAATAAATGAGTCATCAATCTCACCTGCCAATCGTACTTTGGCTTCTATGATCCAGTGAATATCCTCAGGAAGATTCAGACGCCTAAATGCCTTCATTCTTTCTAGTCTGCATTCATCAATTTTCCTGAGTACATCTTGGGGAAGAGTTGGAAACCTGTTTTTTAGTGCTGCAAGAGATGTTTCCATATCTGATTAACTTAGTTAAGAAAATGAAAGAGAAAACTTACAACGAAATAACTGTTTAAATAAAAGAAACCTAATAAAGAGAAAACTCAGATTTCCTCCTAATAAGTTATTTAATAACAACACTAAAGTAAAATTAAAATAAAACGAAACAAACAAAAGAACAAAAGAAATTAAAAAGAAGTAAAAAAGTTAGAAATTTGGGTTGCCTCCCAAAAGCGCTTTATTTATAGTCTTTAGCTTGACTATAGCTAGATCTTCGTCATGGAGGATAATACACAAAGTATATCATCTCGATAATTGTAGAAAGATAGACTTTTGCCAATTTTAATGAGTCAAGCCATCTTGATTTGAGCCTGCATGGAAAAAAATTAAAACAGAAATTATTTAATATTTTATAATTAGGCTCATAATTTTTAAAAACTTTCCAACGAGCTCTTTTTCTTGCTCTAAATTTTCTTAAGAAATTGAGATAGGAAGGTAGTGGAGTTGAATTAAGAGTCGGTGAGTGCTCAGTTGATGGTGGTGAATGCTTCTTCTTTTCTTCCAAGTCATCAAATTGATATTCTTTATGGTCTGACATATATGATGTTGTATTCACCAAACAAACTAAAAAAGTTTCCTTTGAGTGCTCTTGTTCAAATTCTTTTTCAATTTTCCCATCAATTTCAACCACTCCGCAGATATTATCCATAAGAGAATGATATTTCTTGGGCAAATTATGCTCAACTTCTTCATTTTTTTCTTGCTTGCTTGAAGTATCTCCTTGATCAATCGTCTCTTCCTTATCATCACTCAAAGAAATTGCCAAGCATTGCTCTCTAGAATGTTCTTCAATTTGGCTTGTCAGGTTTTCATGGCTTTGAGTATCTAATGGGCTAGTGAATTGTTCCATTTGTACATCATCATTTGTATTGTGGCTAGCCCATTGATTCCTATCTTTCATTTTTTCACATCGTTCGTAAGTAGCATTCATAAATTTTTCTAATGCTATTTCATAAGATGGTTTGTGCTCTTTAAATGGTGCATGGTGTTGAAAATCATATTGATAAGGATACCATAAATTGTTACCTTGATCGCATTGGTTTTCCCATGAAAAGCTTGAATAGTCACTCCATCCTGAGTTGTTTATGTTAGAATATGGATAATTCTCATGCCTATTATAATTTGGAAAAAATTGTACTTGTTTTGCATATTGACACTCAGAATTCAAATGATTACCTCTACACATATCACAACTTAAACATGAATTAAATAAACTATTTGTATCAAGTTTATCAATTAAGTTAACCAATGTATCGATTTTAGTATTTAACTTACTAAAACTATCCTCACCATACATGCTTGCTGCTCTATTTAGTATCATTCCTCCATCAAAAGTTGTGGAAAGCCTTTTTTTTTTTTTTTTTTTTTTTTTTTTTATAAAAGTCCTGCAAAATAAAAAAAATAGAAAAGAAAAACAAAATCTAAAGTAATAGAGTATATCAATCTATTGATATTGTCAAAAATTGCCTTCCCCGGCAACGGCGCCAAAAACTTGTTGCGCGGTTTCTGCAAGTGCACAGATCGTTTATAAGTAATAAAGTGATGAGTGAGTATCGTTCCCACGAGGAAGGGTTTGTCAAGTACCAATTTTTAATATTACTCTATTATTTAGAAAATCAATTATGAGATTTTATATTTTAACCTAAAATAAAATTGAAGTAAATAAATAATGATAAATATGAAAATAAGATTAAAGGTCTAGGATTTAGAATTCATCAATTGATTACATATGATTCCTTTATAATTTTTTTGATGGATTATTTTTGCTGGAATTAATGATTAGATTTCCCTAAATTATATGGTGTTCTCTCTCAAGATACAACATGTGTGTTCATATTAACCTTACGTCTACTCTCGTGATCATAAGCAATTAACACAAACCCATTAAGTTTTATAGAAATCCTTTTAAAAATCACAAAGGAGCATT
The DNA here is from genome assembly GCA_947687605.1 of Reutealis trisperma. Classification (NCBI taxonomy): domain Eukaryota; kingdom Viridiplantae; phylum Streptophyta; class Magnoliopsida; order Malpighiales; family Euphorbiaceae; genus Reutealis; species Reutealis trisperma. The sequence goes on along the minus strand of CANTUT010000039.1, from coordinate 7,349,377 downwards.
CTTATCTCTAAGCAATACATTCCCTAGGTCAATTATCCTAATGAACTAATATTGTGCTTCCACTCTCGCTACTTCACACAATATCTTAAATCATGCAATTAATGGCCAGTTAATTACAAGCATTAAGTTCTAAGATAAAAGATTAATTCCAACAATCAACCCAATCAATTAAATATAAATAATCATATGCAAATCAAAAGATTACATCTAAATCCTAGAAAATAAAATTAGCTATTCATAATTGAAAAGAAATAAATAATTAAATTACCAATAAACATAATAACAACTTAAAATTAAATTCAAGATAGAGTTTAGAGAGAACTTGTTTTGGGATACAATTTTTGATGAACTCAAGCTTCCAAAAACTCCTCATCTTGATCAAAATAAAAAATAAAACTAATCTACTCTAAAAAAACATATGAAAATCTCTCTACATATTTTTTTTTATGGATTTTCTTTTGATGCTATTTCCCTTTGCCAAGCATGGTATTTATAGACATGTTTGGTGGAAGAATTCAAGTTCCATTAAAACTCTTACATCAAAAATTCAACATTGATGGTTAGGTTGGCCACCAACCATTGAATTTCTTCATCAATATTCAAAAATAGTTAGGTTGGCTACCAACCATTGAATTTTGACCACCAACTATTGAATTCCTTTATCAATATTCAAAAATGGTTAGGTTGGCCACCAACCATTGAATTTTGGCCACCAACCATTGAATTTATTTCTCATGGATTGAAAACTTGAATCATTTCTTGCATCTTTATTTTTACTGCATCATTTTGATCTGCAAAAATAAAATAAAAATACTTAAAATATGTTATAATTTATTTATAAATTGTAGAACTATTTATTTCTAAAAATAAGTAATAATATTATTGCACTCTTGAAAATTGGGCTAAAATTTAAGTTTAAACAATTAAAATAGCTCTAAAAATATAGAGTTATCAACTATACATGCAATTAAATCATTAATAGATACGAACTAGAGAGCACCATTGCATAGGGAAGGCTTGCTCTGACAATGAGTAGGCTACACTAGTCTACGGCTATCTAACATCAATGATTATTGGCATAATAATAATAATAATGGAGTAAACTTTTGATTTCCTCAAAAAAAAAAAAAAAAAAATCAGACTTTTGAAATTTGTATGTAAATTCAAACTCCAATCAAAACTCAATAATTAAAAAGAAAATCATTGATACAAAATTACAAACATCCTGCAGCTTAATTTTGGTTGAAGTGAAGAAAAGCAGGAGACCAGTAGACCAGTACCAAACAGGCAACTATAAAATCAATTTGGGAAATAGAATACTGGAAATGGTTCATATTCAAAGAAATTTAAAAACTAAAAATAACTCCAATAGCCACTCCAACTGGATTCTTTAAAAACGGTTTTGTTTGGAGGAAAAAACAGAGCTTGAGAATATGCTTGATCATGGGGAAGAAAAAAACAGAGCATGTTCTTGAAGTTAATGATAAAAATTAGAAAGAAGAAGTCTTTAATGGAATCAAGAAACGTCCCTTGCTTTCACATGTGATAAAAATTAAATTGAAAGGTTAGAGGTGACTTAAATAGATGTAGGTTAAGTTTATAAATGAATTGGATTTAATACATTTAGTTCAACTATTGTTAAAATATTAGACTTAACCAATGAGATAGTGAAATTCAAATCATTATATACCCATATATTTTTAGTATATTTTTTTAATGTTAGATTGATTCTTAATACTCCCCCTTAAATGGCAATTTGGATTTGACTTTGACACATACTTGACCACTTGAAAATTAAATTTCTCCCATTGAAATTGAAATTTGAATGTAACAGCAATACCAAACTTCAAACTGCTAGGACCGGACATCTAGATGGACACTGAGTGAATGAAATTGAAATGAGTCAAACGGCCTACACCTGCTTTGATATCATAATAGAAATTGAATTGAAAAGGTAGAAGTCACTTGAATGAATGTAGATTAAACTCACGAATCAATTGAGTTTAATGAGTTTGAGTCAATTATTGTTAAAAGTTTAAATTTATACTAGGCATAATAATTAATAACATGTTAATATAAATTAATTATTTCTAAAGTTTAAATTTTTGGCAACTATTGATAATTTTAAAAGAGATGTATCATTGTTATACATATAGTTTTTTTTTTCCTTATTAATACTTTTAATTAATTTGATAATTAGTGTTTTCCCTGATAAAGTTGTTTTGATTGCATCGCATGTTATATAGGGTGGAGATTTTCCTGCATTGGAAATGTTTGATACTTTTGCTCAATCTGTGGGGGCAGCAGTAAGTTTAAATTTTTAAACGTATTATCTTATGCATGATTATTATGATTATTAATTGGCAACTTAGTGATTAACATAGAATTCCAAATGATCTTTCATTTAACATGTCTTCTTGTATACTTCCGATTTTGCAGAGCTGTAGTGGTGCTATTACCCATCTTTTTTGAAAGAGGAATTCACAAACTAGCTACAGCTTTAATGGGTGGTATAGCTGCATTATTACCTGTGAAATACAAATTCAAACAAGTCTACACTGTGGCTGGATCATGGGCTAATATGTCATATATCCTATCCTCATTGGTTTTCTTATTGTTCTAATTATATAAATTCAAGAACTTGCTATTTCTAACGATGATTTTGTTCTTCAAATCAGGTACTGTGGCTACTTCAACTCCTGAGAAACAAGAGAATCGTGATTCTGGAGGAGGCCGAGTTTCGAATGAAAAAACAGATCCTATTGTTGCCTTCAGTAGGCCACCGCCACTCCCACCAGTTCTTGGACCGCTTGTTGCTTTTTACATATTCGAAATGTGATCAAGCCATGATGGTGATGATGAATGATTGATAATGGAAAACTGTAAATTTTATGTGTATGTCGATATTGTGAGTGTCTCCTACTGAAAGTATTTCTTTAAAATTTGTAGTAGTATGCTTAGACCGAAGGCGAACAATCGAGCCACGAAACTCCAAATTCTGATGTAGCTTGCTAGTAGTGGATTTACAATAGGTGCCAAAAGTCTAGAGTAAATCTTTATGAAGAATTGTACGATGACATGAGGACTCTTTAGGAACCCTGCAGAAAATGAAGTTTGGAAGTAATTTTGTCATCATGATATAAGTTGTCTGCTAGATATTCTGTTTGGTGAAGTGTTAATGAAACATTAGCTTACAATCTGCAAACTTTGGGAAATCATCGAATATTCCAGTCACATTCTTTAACAGAGTCTGAAACCCATATGAAGAAGGGAACCAAATAGTTAACATCAGGTTAGTTATAGAGCTGAATAGAAGAATTTGAAAGCAATAGGATGTTACTCTGGTTGTTTACCAGGACCATGCCCCCTGGTTTGATAGGCGACTCAATTACAACCAAAGCTTTCCTGCAGGAAAGTATCAATTAGTGAGAATGTGTTGTTTCCTAACGAATTTTGCAGGTCATACATTTCATGAATTTGGTTGATACTTGATAAGTAGTCTATCCCCATCTTGTGAGCATTCATAAAAGCTGCATCCCCTGGTGAAAGGTATCTGTCTTCTTTTCCATTCTGCCATATTAGAAATATTCATCATTTTATCAGTGAAAACAAATGCAAAATCATACTAGACAATGGTAGATGACGATACCCATATGCCAATTTAATCCGGCGGTAAATTCATCATCTTCACAAACATGTTCGATGACGAATTTCACGTTGTGTCCCATGCCTGTAGTGAGCAGTTGATAAAAATGCATAACCTCCTGCACCAATTCATTGTTGCTTGTTAGGCTTTCTTGCAGAAAAATAAGAAATGCATGGTTTATTTGGTAGGAAAGAAGTGTGAGAAAGAAGAAGAGACCTTTTTCCCTTGTATTGGAGAAACAAAGGAGCAGTCTTCAAAGCAACAATCGTCTGAAATATAATCTTCTAGCTCCTTCAACTTTTTCTCATTAATACATGTATAAAACTTCTTTATCATACTTGCTGCAGAGAGCTGATTCAATGGAATGTCATCACTATCTGCAACTGCAGCTGATGCCCTGACCAAGTTGAGCCTCCGACACCGATTGTTGAATGGTTTGTCCAGTTTCTGCCCTCGCAAACAGATTCGATCCTGTTCTGTCTTCATACTTTTCTGCAGAAACATAGATGATTGTCTAAAGGGAGTGAAGCCTGGTGCGACCCCAGCCATTGCTTTGAAGCAGATGGTTTGTCGTGGAATTTGGCCTGAGAAAATGACAGTAGAAGCCATTTCTTGCTCACAGAATAAGATGGGGAAGGCGACATCATACTCAAGATGTACATATAGAAGAGATTATAACATTGAACAAAAATATTACAGATTTGAGCAAAGAATAAAGCAAGCACTATTTGAACCTTGGCATGGAATTAAAGAATCATTGTCTCATGGATAGGAAAGAAATATACCTTGACCAGCGAAGTTTGCAAGTAATCTCATTTCAAGACTAATTCCACTTTATAGCAAATTAGGGATCTCACATGATTATCAAAAGCCAACCTCTAAAGATAAAGTGTGTGCATGAAATTTATGAGCCACCCAGCATAGGGTTTTTTATAGTTATTTTGTTAAAAATCAAAATAAACCTACTTTATTTTATTTACCAATAAATAATTTTTTTTATAAAAAAAATCACAATCTTCTTATATTTTTCACAATTTAAATATTTTTTTCTTAATTCTTCTTAATTACAAAAACAGTTCTAATTTTACGAAAATATAATTTATTTTATGCAAAATAATAACTTTACGAAAAAATTTCTAAATTAATAAAAAACAATTTCATTAATTAAGTTTATGAAATTCATGAAATGAAGTAGAAAAATAATTTTGATAACTAAATTTACAAAATTAACAAAATAATTTCATTAATTAATTTTATGAAATTAACCAAATAATTTTCATTAATTAACTTTATGAAATTAATAAAATTAACAATATGAAATAAAATTAATGAAATTATTTTTCTTTTTCGTTAATTTAGAAACTTATTTGTAAAGTTATTATTTTGCACAAAATAAGTCATATTTTCATAAAAATGCAATTAAGAAGAATCACAAAAAAATAGTTTTACTTATGAAAAAAAATGAGATGATTATGATTTTTTGTAAGAAAGTTGTTTTTTTTTAATTATGAAATTATTTTTTTGTTAATTTATCAACTTTTTCGTAAAGTTATTGTTTTACAAAAAAATAAATCCTATTTTTGTAAAATTAAATTTTTTTTTACAACTAAGAAGAATTACAAAAAAAATATATAAAAAAATTGTAATTTTTTTTATAAAAGATTTATTTTGTCTTAATTAAGAAATTATTTTTCTTTTTCTTTAATTTATAAACTTTTTTGTAAAGTTATTATTTTGTACAAAATAAATTATATTTTTGTAAAATTAAAATTTTTTTCTCAATTAAGAAGAATTAAGAAAAAATTATAACTACAACTTTTTTGATTCGTAAGAGAGCCTTTTTTTTTAAACTACAACTTTTTTTTTTTTGTTAATTTAGGAATTTTTTCTTAAAGTTATTATTTTACGCAATTTGTCAAATCACAATTTTTTTTGCACCTAACAAGAATTATGAAAAAAAAAATTTAATGTACGAAAAGTATAAAGAATGATTTTTTGCAAGATAGCAATTTTTTTAATGATGAATTTCTTTTTTGTTAATTTAACTACTTGTTTTTAACTTGTTAATTTATATAATAGGAGCTAAAATTTTATAAAATCATAATTTTTCTCAACTAATAAGAATTAAAAAAAATTATGTAATATATGATAAAGTATAAAGAGATTATAATTTTTCGAAGGATAACAATTTTTTTGTAATTTTGAAAAATTATTATTTATTTTTGTTAATTTAGCCATTTGTTTATAAATTATTGATTTACACAAAACGTGCCAAAATTTTTGTAAAATCATTACATTTTCGCAACATGTTTATATAAAGTTTTTGTCTTGTGCAAAATGAGTAATTTTTAAAATTACCTTTCTATTCATAAGTATGAAAATTAATTCTTTTCTTAATGAATTTTACTAATTTTTTTTAATATAAGGTATAAGTTTAAATTGGTACCATTTTATATATGAAGAATTGATGATAGATATTAAATTTGTATATTATATTTATATTTATAAAATTTATTTATTTTTATTTGGTATCATTTTTAATGGAATATTTTTCATACTCAAGTTCAAGTCAAATCAAGTGACATTATATTAAAGTATAGAAATTTAATTTTGAATTAATACAAATAACTTTTAATAAATTTACTTAAATTTCAATCGTTTATGAAAATAATTAATTAAATTTTTTTATTATGCTCAATCAAGCTAGTTAACAATTATAAAATTTCAATCATTTATGAAAAATAATTAATTAAATTTTTTTATTAAACTCGATCAAGCTAGTTAACAATTATAATAGAGTATAATCGATTTGAACTTGGCTTAATCTATCAATTGGCCTAATTGAGTTTCAATTCAACTTCATTAAAGTTAAATTTATATTTAATACTATGCAAGCCGGGTTTAAATAGCTTACAAATAGACTTGAGAAGTGACAAATTTAACATGATATGATATTGACACACCTATTTTAGGTCAAGTGCTAATTGTAGTCCTTACAATTTGTGTCTTGGCATTAATGCTTTTTATATTTTATTTTAATTTTTTCAACTTTTAAGATTTCAAATGATAAGTCAAAATCAAAGCCATGTTTATTATAGTATTTTTTTAATTTTCTACTTTTTATATTTATAATTTATTATTTGACCATTCTTTTATTCAATAAATATGTATGTATTTAATATTTTTCCATACCTATGTTTTATCATCTCATGATTTAATAAAAGTGTCATTTTTTAATTAAAATTTAAAATTTTATATGTGTATATTATTTTAAAATAATAATATTTTTATTTTGAATTCATTTATATGTTATGTTGCACGAAAACTCTTGGGATGTCACGTTTCCATATTTCGGAAACGTTTCTTGTTCAAAACTCACGAAAACTTGATTGAAATGTTTTGAGTACGTTTTCGTAATTTGAAAAAATTGAAAACTCATTTCCAAGTTAAAAAAAAAAAATCAGCTTGCCCAATTTAACTTTTAAATAAAAATATTCACTCCTGACTTAATAATAATAATAATAATAATTATTATTATTATTATTATTATTATTATTATTATATTTATAAATATATTTTAAATTATTAAACATATATTTATAAATTATTATTTTTAGTATTTCTTGTGTGTGTATATGTATATTTATAAATATACCTCTATATTTTTTATATTTACTCGTTTTTCCCACGTTTCATTTTCCATATTTTTTAAAAATATCGTTTCTGCATTTTCCATTTTCTGTTTCCCGTTTCTACATTTTTTGTTTCCTATTTCCGTGCTACCTAGTTTATATGTTTTTGCTTTTTAATTTCATAAGTTTTAGTTATTTCTTCATATTAAATTTAAAGGAGATAAAATTAGTAGAATTGATTTGATAATATTTAGATTTTAGTGAATCATAAAATTTTGTACAGAATAAATTATAATATTTTATAAAAAGAATTGGATTAAATTTTAGTTATTTATTGTAGTAAAAACACTCTGTATGGTTTTGTGGCGCAGGCAATTTAGCTTGGCTGAGCCAAGGTATGGTTACATATTAAGAATCATGATATTAACTTGTAAAGTTAGTAACTGTAGTAAGCTTGGGGGTGGTTAGATCGAGGAATATGTTTTTAACAGCATATTAGCACTAAACATGGATTGTTGTTATTATTATTATAAGGTTAGGGTTTGCATAATAACGAGGATAGGGTTTATAGGAAGGATTGGGGGTTAGGAGACATGCCAGCTAATTCTTTTTCTTTGTATGATTTTGTTTTTGTTAGATGATAAGACTTTTAATCATTGACTATTCTGTTAGCCTACAACTCCCACTCAATATATATATATATATATATATATATATATATATTTGCCACAACGTATGTATCGGTCAGTTATTAGAGAATGTGGGGACATGACATTATGCTAAGCCTTGACCACGGTTTTAGAATCGCGGATTCCAGTTCCAGGTTTATGAATCTAGAAACTTAACCTTAGGCAAAGGTTTGATACCAATTCTTAGAAATTGGACTATATTTAGTTCGTAAAATAAAATGTATAAAAAGTAAAATAATTATTTTTAAAAAATAGAATAGAGTAAAAGAAGAATAATTATTTTAATTTTATAATTTGATTCATAATATAAAATAATTATTCTATTCATATAAATTATTATAATATTTTTATAAATTAATTTCACTATTAATAATAAATTAAATATAATTTTATTAAATTTTATTTAAAAAATCATTAAATGTATAATAAATAAAATTTTTACTTAAAATTTAAAAAATAAAAATGAAAATCTAAAAAAAAAAAACAAAACAATAGTATTGAATTTGAGCTTGCTTATATTTTTTTAAAAATAAAAATGGAAATACTTTATTCCGTAGCATAAATAATACCAATTCTTTAATTTTTTGTAAAATATGTATTCCATTAAAATTGTGAAATTGTTATTTTTGTATAAAATTTGAATCAAAATTTAGAATAATTATTCCATATGGAATAGCAGAAAAATAGAATAGCTATTCTATGAACCAAACATAGTCTTGGTTCTAATTTCAATTTTAATTGTCTTTGATTATAATTTTGATTTCAAAGATTCAGGATCAAGTTCCAGTTTCGATTTAGGTTTCTTTTTTTTTTTTCTTTAACAATATGCTTCCTACTTTTTGCAAATTTGAAATGTTGCCACAATAATTGCATACTGCATAAAGAAAAGCCATCTTTTTTTTTTTTTTTTTTATTTAAAATGTATGTCTTGTAAATATCATATTTGAATTTGTCTTTGGTATGCTCTTCCACATGGACTTGTTGTAATTCATCATCTTCATCTAAATTCATTTATAGGCTTCTTTGTGTTGATATATGTGGATGTTGCGTAGATTCAGGAGATAAAGTTGAATCATCAATGTTTGAAAGAAATGAAAGAGGTCTGAAATTGGGATCAAAATAATAAACAGAATCATCTGAAGAAGAAGAAAATTCATTTACTTTTCCCTTTCCCTTATTTCCCCTTAAATTTGATCCACTTGACATTTTTTAATTAAATTTATGAAATACTAAAAAATTTATGGAGTTTTCGTAGAAGATAAAATTTTTTTTATGGGAAATAAAGAGTATTAGAGATTAGAGAATTTAGAATGAATAATTGGTATAAACAATTGAAATAGAAAAAAATTTGCGTGATATATTTATAGAATACAAAAAAAAAATTACGAGTATAAAGAGTATTAGAGATTAGAGAATTTAAGAGTATAAAGAGACTTTAAATTGTATTCTATAAATATATCACACAAATTTTTTTCTATTTCAATTTTTTAATCTTAATTATCTACTCAAAGTCTCTTTATACTCTTAAATTGTTTTTTATGGGAAATAAAGAGTATTAGAGATTAGAGAATTTAAGAGTATAAAGAGACTTTGAGTAGATAATTAAGATTAAAAAATTGAAATAGAAAAAAATTTGTGTGATATATTTATAGAATACAAAAAAAATAAATAAATAACCGTTGCAATTCCATCAGCTAGTTTAAAATTTTGAATAAAATGAAGAAAGGTGGAACAATCAAGTTTTTGAAAAAAATGACTCTTGCATCTTCAAGTGATATATATATATATATATATATATATATATATATATATATATATATATATATATATATATATATATATATATATATATATATGTTTGTTGGCCGGGCTAAGCTGGGGTCAAAGTTGATCGGGCTTAACTTTTCAAAACTTAAGTATAAATTCAGATCGACTTGATCATACGGATATATTATTTTGATCAAATCTTATATGCATCTGAAAAATATATAATTTTTTATATATAAATTTTTTGGATGGACAGATAGAAATGATATTTCTAAAGTCGCCCAAAAATAATCAGGCTTTTAGGGTCGGGTTTGAGCAAATCCAAGAAAAAAATTATGTCCAAATTAGACTTTTTTTTGGACGAGCTTAGGCGGATCGGACAAGTTACTTTATTAATATATTTTATGGTTACTTTATTAAAAATTCTATGGTTACTTTATTAGAAATCAAAATTACTTTGTTAGAAATTAAAATAAACTTATTTTATTTTATTTTAAAAAAAGAATGACTCTCTTATAAAAATCATATTTTTTATATTTTTTTATAAATAAAACTATTTTTTTTAATTCTTTTTAATTTTTGAAAATAATTTATTTTGTGTAAAACAGTAACTTTATAAAAAAAAATTCCTAAATTAACAAAAAAAATTCATAATTAAAAAAAAATTCTTTTATAAAAAATTATAATTTTCTTATATTTTTTCATAAATAAAATTATTTTTTATAATTTTTCTTAGTTGAAAAAAGTTTTAATTTTAGAAAAATATATTTTATTTTATGTAAAATAATAATTTTATTTTAAAAATTTGTAAATTAATGAAAAAATAATTTCGTAATTACAAAAAAAACTTTCTTACAAAAAATCTTAATTTTTTATATTTTTCATAAATTAAATTATTTTTTCGCATTAGTCATGAAAAATAAAATATTATATTTAGTTTTATAACAAAATAAACTAATAATTTGTCTATCATTATCATTATCATTATCATTATTATTATTATTATTTGTGCGTGTGTGTATAAACATGGGTTTATTAATGGGAGGTATTGCCAGCAGACAGATTTAGAGCATGTCCATCATGAAATAGAATTATTATCTAGGGATTAGCGTAGCTGCCCTACCCAATATGGCAGTGTCCATGCACTCTGAAATATTTATCATTGTTAAATGCCACCATTGCATGGGCAACAAAAATGATAGCAATATGGTCTAAAGAAAGAATCCTATAGTTTTTATTAATGTGCATACTGATAGGGCGGCACATGGCATAGGTTTTTTTTTTTTTTTTTTCTCTTCTTCCAACAGCCAACCCGTTGAAAATTAAAAGAATAAAAGATTCATCGTCAGACAATTATTAACTTTTAGTCTTTCATAATACCAGAAGATAAATACTCCATTCTCTCAATCCAAAGCATAGTTTATCACATAAGGTCTTTTAGGCTGCTAGAGGCTCAAAATGAATAGATAGGTAGGGATTTAATTCAAGAAAAACGATGGTTATTTATACAAGATTTAACAAACTTTCAATTGACTTGGAAATTCAGGCAATTTGTTCAACATAGATAAAAAGCTAATGATGTACTTACCATAATTAGTTTCAATTACAGGTTAAATTACGTGGAAATGTTTTATAAAGCGGCAGAGTGGTAATAATTATTGTCATTTCTCCTATGGACAAGATAAAATCCCAAGAGAACAAGCTATGTATGTGATGTGAGCATCTGATCCAGCATCAACTAGACAATATGAAAATACAATAAGCGAGTAGAGAACCAGGCAGCTTGATCTGTTGGCAGCAATATGACAATTTGACCGTACCGAGGTCTTCCTGAAAACATGGAAAATTATATATAAATTTGAGCTGGCAAACTTGCATTTAAACTATATAAATCTGTCAACCAAAAACGACAGAAATGAACCACCAAATCTTCACCTTCTGTTGAAAATTTCATAGTGTTTATCTATGTGCACTTAAAAATTCCAAAAACCAACCCAAGAACCTGAAGGGAGCTCCTAGATAGCTCTTGAACCTGCACGTGTGCATGGTCAGATGTTATTAAAATTTTCATACTGCATTACTAAACTATGGATAATTTATTCGGTCAATCATTCACCAAGTCATACCATGAATTCAACTGGTCTCAAGTTGAGCTAAAAAGAATCTTATACAGCCAGACAAATTAGCTGGCATGCTCCCCTACCCCTCACCTCTGAAAAAGTCTTTATTCACACCACCCGCCCCCTGTATTAATATTGTGTTATTGCTTCCCTATATAAACTTCCAATCACAGCAGCAATGCAATCACATATCCACAATTATCAAATCAGCAGACCATTCAAAAAAACGGTTGAGAATACTTTGATTGGCATCATGAACAGCAAGGTCAGTGACATTCCTGCTCCTGCATTTTGCAAGAATTTCAGCGGAAGACGACCTCTTCCAAAGCGAGGGCAAATAAAGTCAAAGATAGCAGCTAATGCTTTTCACTCCATTGTTTCTGCTCTATCTAAAGCCTCTTCACATCACCATCATTCTCACAGGCAAACCTACCTGAGAGAGGGATAATAATGTTAGAGATTATTAATGTATTAATGGACATTGGATGTTCCTCAACTTTCTTGATGTATTTAGTGTTTTGTCTCTTCATCTTTTTTTTTTTTTTTTGAAGTTTTTATTACAAAATCCAACTTGGAAATATTTATTTTGGAGAGATTATTGGGCTGTCAAAACTAAAGTTCACAAAATTCACAACAGAAATATTCGTGCTAATCTTACATGAATGGCATAAGTCAACATCAGAGCAGTCAATTTGCCACTTCATTCAGACACTATTGTTAAAACTTTCAGCAGCTACAACAGCACAAGAGAGTAAATTGCACAAGCCATGCACAAAAATTATAATGTGTATCCTTGGAGTACTATGAGATTAGATCAAATAGAAAACCAAGTTGTAAAACATCATATGCGGCATGCGATATGCCAATATCTCTAATATAAAAAGGTAAAAGCTGTATGACAAAAGGCTCTATGCCACTTGATGTCCATTCACCTTGTCTTGTATTATCAGCTATGTTGTACGGAAACTCTTAGGAAGTCACGTTTCGAAAACATTTCTTGTCTAAAAACTCAAGGAAACTTGATTGAAATATTTTGAGCGCGTTTCTATAATTTGAAAAAAATAAAAACTCATTTTCATAAACAGAAACATGTTTCTAAGTTAAAAAAAAAAAAATCAGTTTGCCCAGGTCAACCTCTAAATAAAAATATCCACTCCCTACTTAATTTTTCCTTATATATAGTAATAATAATAATAATAATAATATATTATATATTTATAAATTATTATTACTTTTAGTATTATATATATATATATATATATATATATATATATATATATATATATATATATATATATATATATATATATATATATATATATACTTCCACATTTTTTATATTTACACGTTTCCCCCACATTTCGTCTCCTACATTTTTCAAAAATATCATTTCCCTGTTTCCCGTTTCCACATTTCGCGTTTCCCATTTCCGTGCTACCTAGATTATCATATTAATACCAAATGAGCAAGAAATTATAATTGAATGGATTATATTAACCAACCTGATTAGACAAAAGTATAAACACTTGAGGAATGTTGAAACAAGCTGACAGACATCGGTTGGTTTCTATAGGAATTAAGAAAAAAAAAAATCACTGCTTCACAATGCATAGATCCTTGGAAAAACGCCATCTGGTTCCAACTCTGGCAAAGCTAACATTTGCCCATACAGCCTCGTCAACTCCATGTAAATTTCTTTACTTTGAGCATGTGAGATGTCATCTACGAAAAAGTTATGGATTGTCCCTCCTACTTGAATCCAACTAGAACCAGGTTCTTTGCATAGTACTTTTTCCTTCATCTGTTTTCTCAACTTTCCAACAGCATTCCACTTGCCAGCAGAAGCATACAAATTTGATAAAAGAATATAAGCAGATTCATTCTCAGGTTGCAGCTCGAGAAGTTTATTAGCTGCAAGTCGACCCAACTCAACATGTCCATGGATTTTGCAGGCAGATAGAAGAATTTGCCATAAATGAACATCAGGTTGGAAGGGCATATGATCTATAATCTCCTTTGCATCTTCAAGGAGTCCCAATCGACCAAGTAGATCAACCATGCAAGCATAATGTTCTAAGCGTGGGATAATTCCGTGTAGATCAAACATAGATTTCAAGTAATATTGTGCTTCTTTCACTATCCCAGCATGGCAGCACGAAGTGAGAACACTGAGATAAGTTATCTCATCAGGTTCCACTCCAAATTCAGACATCTCACCAAAAATCCTGAAAACTTCTTGATAACAACCATTTTGAGCATATCCCATCATCATTGCATTCCAAGCAGCCAAATTATCTGTAGACATACTCCTGAATGCTTTCTCTGCGTCTTTTATGTTTCCACACTTACAGTAGATGTCAACGAGAGCACTTTCAACAAACCTATCCTCACAAAATCCAGTTTTTAGTGATAAAGAATGAATTGCTTTCCCCTGTTCCATATCTGTTATAGCACCACAAGCTTTAAGTACAATACTGAAACTTTTGCCATCCACTTCAAGGCATGACCACCATGTGTCTTTAAACAAATGCAAAGCATCAGCGTGACACCCTCTGTGGACCAAATTAGTCAGCATTGCATTCATATGTAACAAGTTCACCTCATTGATCTCAGCAAATACCCTTTTTGATTCATCCATACAATTGCATCTCCCGTAAGTTATTATCAAGCCAGAAACAATAAAATCATCTAATATGAATCCGCATTTAATAACATGTGAATGGATTTGCATTGCTTTCATTGTACAACTCGAGTTGGAAACCGCTTCAAGAATGCTAGCAATAGTATATATGGTAGGCTCTATTGCAAGATCACGCATATGACAGAATAGATCTAGAGCCTCACTCACAAATCCATTGTCAGAACATGCAGCAATCAGGGAATTCCAAGAAACAGAATCTCGAGAAATCATATCGTCAAAAATATGCCTAGCATCATGTACTTGCCCACACTTCCCATACATAGATACCAATGCATTGCCAACGGAAACCACCTGCAAATACCCTGTCTTATGACAAAGTGCTTGAACTTGCTTCCCTGCTTTCAAGAACTTCACTCCTCCAATGCCAGACAAAACATTGATCAAGGTATACTCATTAATGTCTAAACCTACAGAATGCAAAATCCTAAAGCACGTCAATGCTTCTTCACTATCACAAGCAGCTCCTATCCTCTCCGTCCAAGAAACAACATCTGGCTCAGGAATTTCATCAAACATCTTAATAGCATCAACTTTACATCCACATCTAGAGTACATACTCATGACAGCATTACTCAAATGCATTGAACAACCAAGCAAAAAACCCGTCTTGACAGCAAACCCATGAATCTGTTCTCCTTCTTTAACATTAAATAAGGCACCAATTATCCCAGTTAAGCTAAACTCATTCAACTCCAATCCCAAACCCCTCATTTCCACAAAAACCTCTTTTCCCTTTCTAAACTCCTCGTTCCACACATACCCACAAACCATAGCAGTGTAAACCACATTATCCAAAGCAAAACACTCCTCAAAACACCTCCGAGCGGATCCCACATCCCCATTTCTCGCATAATTTTCAATCAACCCACTAACAATAAAAGCTCTAGACTCAAATCCTAGCCTCAAACAAATCCCATGTGCAATCCCATTTTCTCCAAAATTCCCACACCCTTTGATCAAAGAACTCAGAGTAAACACATCAGGAACTAAACCCAGATGCCTCAACTCATTAAAGAGTTGAAAAACAGGACCAGACCGGGTTAACCGGGCAAACCCAGAAATAAGAGCGTTGTAGGTAACAATATCAGGGTTCTGGGTGTCAAAAAGGAAATTGAGAGCCCGAGAGAGGTCACTGAGTTTGGAGAAGTGAGAAATGAGAGCAGTGGAGAGGTAGGGGCCAAGAAAGTTTCCCGATTTGATGAAGAGGGCGTAGGTCTGGTCAGTAAGCAGGGAAGAGAAATTGAGGGAGAATTTGAGAGCTTGTGGGCAACAGTTTTGAGAGATGAGGATCCTGATTTTAGAGAAGTGAGTCTGTGATATTCTTATTAGTCTCTTCATTCATCCATGCCTGGGATTGAACATGAATTGCGCGGGAAATGGGAAGAGAAGTTTTGTGAGAATGATTGGCGCTTGGCAGCTCGCAGAAACCACTAGGCTATCACGTATGTAATATAAAGTTCCGTTGATTGCCCAATGGGCCTGTCTCTAAAGTCTATGTATACCCAATCCACTATAACCTTTTTACATAAATTCATTTTATTTTATTAAAAATATTATGAATAAATTTTCATATTCATATTCACTATAAAATTCATTTCAAATAAGCTAATTTTACCAATTTATATTTAAAGTTCCTTGGTTTTAACTTAAAATTCACTCGTTTTGATAGTTTATTTCCTTATTAAATTTAAATTTCATTTATAAATTCTACCAATTTTGATATAATTTAATTCAAAAATGAAAAAATTTATAGAATTTTATGAAATGTAAACATTTTAAATAAATTTTCATTTATTAATTATGAAATATAGATTTATAAATAAATTTTATAAAATTCATTTTATATTTATAAATAATTTAAAACCAATTTCGATGGATGATTATACGTTAATTTTGATGTTTTGATAAATATATTACAATTTGAGTCCATTATAAGTGCCATTTGAAGCTATTAAATAAATGAATTACATATTAAACTATAATGTGAATATTTGACAAAACTTAGAAAATATTATAGAATTTTAATTTTTAATATATCTTAACACAATTAATATTTAAGTCTTTGATTTATGAAAAATTAGTCCAAATCAAATTCAATTATGAGAATGAAATCAAATCAAACCATCAAATATTTAATTTATTTGCAGGTTCAAATAAAATACTGAATAATCACTTAATTAATAGGTAAAGTCATATCTGATCACATAATTAGTAAACAAAATTATATACTAAATAAATCAAGTATTTAAACATTGATTTTTTAAAAAAAAAAATTAGATTTCACTGATGAACAGATTTAGTTTAAATAAATTTTAAAAAAAATATATAAAATAAAATAATATTTTTATATCAAATTTTGAGAAAAAAAAATCAACCTAAATAGACTTTAAAAAAATAAATAAATAACGCATGGTGACCGACAGAGTTCAATTCGGGTGTCCGGACCGATTATTTATTTATTTGTTTATTTTGCTAGAGGGACCCACATGTAATTGAAATTACCAAACATGTCAGAGACGGAGACAGATTCAAAGTCAAGGGTCACAGACACCTCAAATATTTTGAACGTTTAAATGAGCAAACATCCACGCGGCAAATTCTTATACGCCAGTTTTACAAGTTGGCAATTTTACACTGTGACCTTTTTTAATCACGAATGTTGTCTTGTCCGCCCTCTTATGTGTCGGTATATGTGATTTATACATATCTTATTAATTATATCATTTTATTTTTATTGGAAGAGTCTGGCCAAGACAAAAGATATTACATTTCCTTTTCTCAACCGTATCGATATTTTTTCAAGGAAAAAAAAAAATTCATTTCAATATATTTAAAAAAAAAAATTTAAGTATTATTAATTTATAATACTGTAACTTATTGATATTTATGAGATTTTTAGAAAAAAAAATTAGATATTATATTAAATTTATTCTTTCCGCATTGCGCACATATTTATAATTTTAAATATTATTTTAATTTCAAAATATTTATCATTTAAAAAATATAAATATAAATAAAATATTTTTTATTATATTCTTTTCAAAAATAGCAGGACAATAAATAAGGACAAATTAAAAAATTATTTGTTCTAATAATTTTAATATAAAAATATTTTTTTTAATTTGAATGTAGAAGATATTAATGTAAATGTTTAATAAAATAAAAAAATAATAAATATATTTTTAAAATTTTAAATACAATAAATACTTTAAACACATAGAGTATATTAATTGATTTCAGAATTTAAAATTTCAAATTTCGCTCATAATATATATATAACAGTAAGAAGAAGGTTTCAACAAACTTTCTCCTCAATCATTAATTTTCTTCACCATTTTTTACTTTTGTGAACCTTGTGACATTAAAGTTACATTATCAGTTAATTTTCTAATACTGGTCAATTTAAAGACAGTGTGTATATATATAGTACTAATCAAGTGGATTCACTTTCATAGTTCTCCAAAATTGGGAAGTCATGAAATGTTGGTCTGCGAAAGGGACTGTGAAAAAAAATTTTTAAAAATTCCCACATAAAAATATAAGAATATGCTTTGTTTATTAAAATTAAATTTTAATAAATAATTGAATTCTATCAATAAAAAGAGAATTTTTTTAACAAAAAAAATTCTATCAATCAGATGAAAAGTTAACAGTTTATTAAAATTAAAATTTTTAAATAAATTAATAATGTAAATATATAAGTTTAAAAATTATTTATAAATTATTACTTCCTTCATCCTATTTTGCTGGAAATATTTTCGTTTTTAAAATGTCCAAAAAACATATCTCATTTATATTTTTAATTTTTTTTACGCTCTATATCTATTTTGTCTTGAATATTAGTTTAATTTTTTTAACCATATTTAACAAAGAGAATAAATAAAAAATAGCATATTATTTAATGTATTTTTAAATCTTATAAAAAATATGTCTAAATAAAATAAAATAGAGACAATAATTTTTTAGAGTGAGCTCTTAGAAATTAAATCTATATAGTGAAATAGAAATTAAATTCGCATTCCAGCTGAAGAAAACGAAGTAAATAACACTTTTTTTTTTTTTTTTTGCCAAATAAGTAAATAACACTTTGTGTTACTCTTATCCATTTCTATATAAAAAATAAAAAGATAGTGCAGCAAATAATAATTATAGTGATAAACTATAATAAATTATCAGTGGCCACGATTAGAGGTTTCTGGATTGTGAAATTAGTTGGACATCTTCTTGTTCTCGGTTCTTCTCTTTGTGCCCTTTTTAATAACTACTAACCACTAAGAAAAGTGTAAAACATGAATTAGAGCATATAATACAACTAAATTTTAATTTTAATATAATATTTATATTAAAAATATATTTAATAATATTATATTATATTACATTATATTTTTTATAATAATTTTATATTTAATTTTTATTTTGATATTAAAATAAAAATAATAATTAAAAAAAAAAGTACTATTGATTTATTAATCTTTATCAAACAAAAGATTTTGGAAATAGGAAGAATTTACCCAAAACTATTGTTTTGGAATTTCTTATTCATTTTTACCTCCATCACCATAAGTCCCTCTTAATTTCAGGACGTGACATAAAATATTTAAAAAAAAATATTTTTTAATATATATATATATATAAAAATTGAGAAAGCGACCTCCACTTTTCACTCAAACATCCCCCACTTATTTTCACTTCTACCTAACGTAAGCTCATGGCCATTTTCTTCTTTCTTCCTTTGGACTTTGGTTTAATTCACAAATTACTCTTTTTATCCTGCACAACAAAGGTTGATGATTATTGCGATGGCAGTTCGTCACTCATCACTGCTTGTTGAAAGTGTGTATGAATTTTTTAATATATATTATATTTATCATCTTTAAATTTTTATTATGTATTACTTAAATACAATTTTTTATTATATATATATAAAAAAGTCTCAAATTATAAATTTAGACCCTAAGAGGTATTTAATTTTGTGAAAAAGAGTGAATGTAGATAACACCGTACATGCACTTGCCACATGCTGTGCTTAGTCCGAGTGTGGTGAATGGGTCCATTGTTATTATTTTATAAAAAACTTATTTGAATTTTTATTTAAACAAAATTAAAATAAAAGTCTGTTTTAATTATCCACTCATCATATTTTCACTGACTTTTCCTCATATTTTTTCTCTCCTATTATCTCCAATTTTTTATCTCCATATTCTAATATATTCCCATTTTTTCTAATAAAAAAAGGATTTTCTTCCCGTTACCTGTAGGAATATATATTTGGTGCTCTTCTTTTCTTAAAAAAGACACAAAAAGTTACATAATGATCTGTATACCAAGCAAATAGCTTTTGGGATGTTATTGCTATTCTTCTTTTCTATACAGAGGAATAACATACAAAAGAGATTATTCTAGGCTGTTTTATCCTTGAGGCGACGGGGCTATTTTCTGCTTGCATAAATTTTATGGCAAAATCGCGAATCATCTTAAAGAAAGCAACCTAGTTCGTGGCTCAGTTTGCAATTTGGTACTATTATTCTATAATTTTGTATTAGTGTTTCAAAAATTGATTCTTCTTTTGTTTCTTTGCATACTGTTTCAACACTACTTCCATTCAGGAGTCTTTTTTTTTTTATTTTAATAATTATAATATAATATTATGAGTGAGTTTTAATTGGTGTATAATAAGTGAATTTAAATTTAATTAAAAATAAAATTAATTTATTATATAATCCATTAGAGTCTTATTTTTTTAATATTTTCCTCTCTCAATTAGAAGTTTATAGATCATTATTTAATTTTCATTGCCTTCTATTTTAAAAATAAATTGTATTACATACATAGGAGTACAATTTATTTATATCTGCCTGTACTATTTGAGCTATTAAGTAGTTGTCAAAAAAAAAAAAAAATACAAGCAAAAATAGGAAAGAGGAAGTTATAATGTAAAAACATATATAGGTCGCTTGAAGGGATTTTTGCTTTTGTGGAATCAACAATGCTAAATTTAAGTGAGATTCATTCATGAGTAAGTTTCAATCTTATTGACTTTTTATTGAATTTTAGATTAACTGGCAAAGAATAAATTTGAACCCTTTATAATTTTGTTTAAATATGTTAATATTAAATTTACTCCCTATAAATTTCAAAATTATAATACCATCTTTTACTCTATTCTAAAATATTGATCCATTATTTTTTGAGATATGAGATTGCATGAGATCACTAGTTTACAATAACGAATATAAATCATTTGTAGTTTATCATTTTACATTCAGTTTTCTTTTCTTAATTATGTAAAAATTTGTAACTTTAAATTTACATTGTTGTTCTTATTTTGTAACAATTTTTGTATTTTTTTAAAATATGTATATTTCTTAAATATTTAGTTGATATTAATAATAATAATATAAAATATCTCTATTTTTATTATGTCAATCATTATACACAAATCATCTGTTCTATCATGCTATTAATTTTTCTTATATATAAATTTAAAATGTATGTATAATTCTATATGCTTAAGTTTGTCTAAAATTGATAACAATTACATTTTATTCTATAATTTAATAATGTGACAATCAAATTTTATCACAATAATAATTGATTTAGGTGATAAATTTTTATTTTTGTGACAGTAAAATATTATTACCAGATAAAGTTTAAGTGACAATATTTATGGATAATAAGATCTTAGTTTTTGTGATATTAAGTGTTATCACTAATTTTTGTGACATTAAAATATTACCACCAGATAAAGTTTAAGTGACAATATTTATTAATGATAAGATCTTAGTTTTTGTAATATTGAGTGTTATCATTAATTATCCTTTTCGTGACAACTAATAATGTTGTCTTGATATTTAAGCTTGAGTATTCTTTTTTTTTTTTTTTTAAATATATATATATATATATACACACACATAAACATACGGAGACACAGAGATAACATCATTTATTTATTTGCGATAACGTCATGGCAGGAATGAACTTATTTTCGTTTAGTCACAATCATACTTGTTAAAATTGTTTTGTGTGACAACAGATTTATTGTCACTGATTAAACATTATCTTTGACAATTTTAATTGTCACACATACATTTACCTTTTAGCGACAAAAGTATAATTTGTTATAAAATTCATACCTTTGAGAGTGGCATCTCATTGATGCCACAGACTCTCATAAAAGTTTTTTTTTTTTTTTTACAATTTTCTAGTTATTAGAAGAGAAAGAATTGTATTTCTTTTTCTTATTACACAATGAAATGACACTTATTTATATACACAAAAATACGAAATAAAAAAAAATAATAACATAATTAGAAACTCATAATCAAGTCTAAATAGAAACCTAAAATATATACAGATATATTAACAAGTCTAATTAAGAATCTAAAATAAAGCCTTAATTAGTAACCTTATGTTAACACCCCCCTCAAACTCAAGATGGTATAGTCAAAGCTAGCTTGCGTTTGCTTAGTAAATCTTAGAAGTGTGCGAGAAAATGAATTTTGAAAAAGATATCAGCTGCTTGATTGACAAATGAGAGAGGAAGCAGACGTATAATACCTTGAATAATATGATGGCGGACAAAATGACAATCAATTTAAATGTGTTTGATGCGTTCATAAAAAATATCATTATGAGAGATTTAAATATCACTTCGATTATCACAATGAAGTACAGTGGTAGAAGGATATGTAACACTCATATAAAGCAAAGATAATGATAAAATATGAAAAAACAAAGTGCAAAAATGGATTTAGGAGACCAAAAACCTTCACGAACCAGTCTAAGGTGCTGAAAAACTGGTTAGAAAATATCTAAACTAGTCAATCAAAGTTTGCTTAACAAGGTTGGTCAACAGGAAACCGAGCGTGCAGATCGGGAGCAAAGAGCGCATATCGGATTGCGTACTTGATCACGAATTGGACCAGACAGGGAGCCAATCGAGTTTGGCTGTAGCATATCAACTCGCAAATTGGATCTAAAAGGATGCTAAAGTCAACACCGGAGAACATACAGCTTTCGACGGAGCGTGCAACTTTTGATGGGGTTCGACAAGTTGTTTTAAGGTCTCCAAAAAGAGAAGAACAAATTAGTATATCAAACACCCATATTTGGCACCGAAAAATTAATGAAAAAAGGAGTAGAAAATATTGAAAAACACATGGAAAATGGCAGACTAAAAAAAAAATTAGTAAACAAGAAAGGGAGAGAAAAAAAAAATTAGAAGGGCTCTGATACCATATTAAAAGAGAAGAAATTGCATTTTTGTTTCTTATTACACAATGAAATAACACCTAATTATATACACAAAAGTGTGAAAAAAAAAAAGAAAAATAATAATATAATTAGAAAACCATAATAAAGTCTAAATAGGAACCTAAACTATATACAGATATATTAATAAGTTTAATTAAAAACCTAAAATCAAGCTTTAATTAGGAACCTTATGTTAACACTGGTTTTGGTGACAATATTTCTTATCATTCATGGAGCGATTGCTTATTTTTATTGAAATAATTAGAGTGAACTACACTCATTATCCATGAACTAATGCCTTTATTTTACCATTATCCTTATATTTCAATTTGTAATAATAAAATCCTTCGACTTTAATTTAATTGCAATGATTACCCCTAGGCCGGAAAACCAACGCGTCATTTCATTACTAATTTTAATTTTTTCTCATAATTTTCAATGCATCCACATCATACTCTACTACCACCACTATCTTTGACTTAACCTGCCTACCTACCACCATCTTCATCTTCATATCTTCATCTTCATCTTTTCTCTCACATTTCTCTTCTCCATTTTCACCTATAAATCTAACCATTTTCATTACCAAAAAAATTCACCAAAAATTAGAAACACAAATTATTAGATTTAAGGAAGCTTCAAGTTAACAAATCAAGCCTCCTCTTCACCCAAATTTTGAAAAAAATCAACAAAATGGATCAACAATCAAAACAAAAAAAAAAAAAGCACATAAATAGAAAAATCCATATCGAGGAGAGAGAAAATGTAACTTTCATTGCCGCTCATCTATCTATAGTCATTAGAAGACGACACCACTCATACTAGAAGGTAGCCTAGTCTCCAACGAGTCGAACGCCATCAAATTTATCACTATCTGTCATCGAAAAATGTCACACGCGCAGCCCAAGACCACCATCGGCAAAGAACTTCTAAGACCAATTTCGGCCAACTCCAACGTTGGTTTCCAACTAAACCACTGCCGCTATGACTAGCTCTTCCCCATCTGCCAATCAATTAAAGCTTTATCGAAAAAATATACCAAATTCAGATGTGCAAAGCTTTGGTGAGAGAGAAATGGGGAAGAGAGAGAATGGAGATAGAAAGATGAGAGATGTGGTGTTGTTGGGTTTTGAAGCTTCAATGGCAGCTACTATTTATGATGATGAGTGATGAGCAATGAGTTTTGGAAGAGAAAGAGATGAAAATTATGAAAACGAAAGAGATTAGTTTGGATTTTAATTTAGGATTTGGCAAGATTGGTGGACTTTGAAAAGTAAAATTGGATATTGGTGGATTAGTTTCAAAATTTGAAATGGGTTTTGGAAATTAAATTTGTGAAATGGTGGATTTTTTTATGGATTTTTTGGTGATGAAAATGGTTAGATTTATGTATTTAAATGGGGAAGAATACTTACCCTATGTTTGGAATGAAGGAAAATATGGGAGGAAGGAAAATATGAGTAGAAAATAACTTTTATTTTCCTTTTCCATTGTTTGGAAATGGAGGGAAAATAAAGAGAGGAAAGAAAATATGTACTATTTTCCTCTCTTTATTTTCTCTCCAAAATGGAGAGAAAATAAAAAAAGAAGAAGAAAAATAATAATTAAATACAATTCAAACAAAAGAGAGAAAAATAACTTTTATTTTCCTTCTTATTCAAACAAAAGAGAGGAAAATAAATGAAGGAAAATAAAAATTATTTTCCTTCTTTATTTTCTTTCCTCTCTAAAAAATTTTCCAAAACATAGTGTTAGAGAGAAATGAGGAAGAGAGAGGAGAGGTGGAGTATGATGTGACTATGTTGAGAATGGTGAAAAAAATTTAAAATTGATGATTAGGATATCACGTTGATTTTCCGGTAAGTTAATTGCTGAAAAACTATTTCAGGAATGATTATTGTAATTAAATTAAAGTTGGGAGATTTTATTATTATAAATTAAAATTTAAGGACAATAATAAATTAAGAGTATAAGTTCAGGAAAAATAGATGTAATTTATCCAAATAATTAAGTTATGTTAATTTTATATGATTAAAATAAATTTTTTAACTTATCAAATGTTGAATGTGGCAATAAAAGATAAGTCATGGTACCGTGGTTGCATTAATGGAAGAAATGGGGTGACAATTATGGAATGACGGTGGCCTGATGATTGTTGTGAATTGATAGCGGTGGTGCCGTGGATGGAGGGAGCGTGGTGGTACAGGGAGGTGATGGTAGCAGGCTAAGGGGGAAGAGTGAAGACTCGCAATAAATAAAAAACAAAAATTTTGAACGATTTGTAAAATTTTAAAACATGTTTTTATTTATTAAAAGATAAAAATTAGAAAAAATAAATAAATATGATAACCAACTTTTATAATTCTTTGGCAAAAAAAAAAAATAATAATAACATGACAATTTTTATTTCATGTTGAAAAGTTATGTTTTTACTTATATTTAATATATATATCAATTTAATAATATAAAAATATATAGAATAAAAAAATATTAACAATTTTTTATTAAATAAAAAAATAAGAAATTTATATTGTTTAAAATATTTTATTACATATTAATTTAATATATAAAATAAATATATACATAACTCAAGTAAGAAATTTTCACGTTCAATGGCAGCAAGCAGAGCATATTTATGATAATTGGCAACTCATTTTTACTCAAAACAAAATGGAAGGTCAGTTGTATAGTGTGTTGGCATATATTTAAAAAATATTTTCTTTGCGATGAGAAAAGAAGAATATTATAAGAATATATAAACTCTTTCCGTAATAATTAAAAAAAAAGGTGAATAGTAATAGTAGTAAGAATAAATTACTATTTAATTTTTAAAATTTAATTTAATTAATTAATTAATTTTTTATTTTTTGAGAAATTAACTAATTAGCCTTTTAATTTTAATTTCATCATATTATGTGTTACGTCCTGAACCCGAGGGCACGTGACTGGCACTAGGATACGGGACATGCACGTGGCTACCAGTGCCGTAGTAAGCCTAACCCAAACTACACAACAAAAAGCCCAAAACACACAACTGAAAGCCCAACTGAAAAGGGTTATGGGCCCAAGTAAGGTAAGCAGAACCAAATGAAATCACAACATAACCCAATATCAAATTGACCTAACATCATTTATTCAATAATTGCCAGAAAATCATAAATTACAGAAAAATTCTGCTTAACCCCAAAGATTACATAACTGAAAATAATACAAAAAACTCAATTACAAAGTGTAACATTGCGGAGTTCTAGAGTTACAATTACAAATGTACGTCTATTACATGTATTCTTAATATCCCAATAATACAAATCACTGCCGAAGAGAAGTTGGCAGTCTACTCAATTACAATCCCTTCACCGGCTCATTCCCTGACCTGAAAGCAACGAGATGAACAGGAATGAGCGTTCGACTCAGTGAATGATACCAGCTAATATATTAAACTGGTATCCCACAAATAGAATCTAATGCACATGATATGCACCGTGTCATAAAGACAGACAAATCATTCAATCAAGTAAGGATGGGGTATGGTCCACAGTACCACACTGATACTCAGTACTCAATATGGGGAGCCGATCCCCCTACTCTGGCTCTCTAAATCCAAATAATCTGTCTCTTATATCCAAGGGGTCCGGCCGTCACTGGTCTGTACCACGCAGCCCTGACCCGACTGACAGCAGCCCTGGTGATGAGCAGGCCCGGTCGACATCCATCAGTCATAGCTCATCTTCTGAATCTCATCATAATCCATAACAATCCCATAATCCTAGGTGGTACTGTATTCTCCCGACCTCCATCCATCAATCACAACCATAACATGGCACAGAATTCAAAATATCAATTAATCACTCACAGTCAAATGTCACATGCTTATAAATGCAATAGTAATGCATAATATACGTATACATATACACACAGCATTGCATATGAAATGGAAACAGGATAATAAATCAGTGAGTATCACTCACCTAACTGTCGACGCTTCCGACCGGCTTTCCTCAGAAGAGTAGCCTTAGAACCAGGAAGACGCCAGACACCGACACCTCACAACAGAGAACATGAACACAATAAGAATTATACTCAACCCCAGAACAGACCCGATAACCTAACAAATACTCTAAAAACCACTAAACATAGATTAACTCATATACCAACAGAAATACAAGGGTTCCGGATTAACCTTCACAAATTTTGAACATACAGACGTCGAGGATCGTGCCAAAACGTCGAAACAGAATCACTGGACCTCTCCACGCGCCGTCGCCGGCCGGCCACGCGCCGCCGCCGGTGGTGGCGGATCAGGGGAAACTCCACACCAGCAGATTCACCTCAACCCCAGGAGCCCAAAAACAGTCATCACTCGCCGGCACTCGCCCTCCAGCCACCGGAAAATGCCTCCAAAGCCACGGTTTGGTATTTTTCGATCTCCTCCTCCGGTGGTCCTCAGGGGGCAAGGCAGGTACCAAAGTGAAGCTCTCATCTCCAGGAGTAAAACGGCACCAAGATCGCCGAATTTCGCTGCCGGAATCGGCCGAAAAATGGAGTTGAAGTTGCGGTGGCCGGCGGTACTTCTCTCCTCGCGTACGCCACCGTGCCGCCGCCTATCGTCGCGCTGCCACCTCCCTCGAGGTCGCCGGTCCTCCTACTACCCAGCGGTGGTGGCGGTGCTCACCACCGCCCGCCGGAAAGCCACCAGCACTCTCTCTCTCTCTCTCTCGGCCTCTCCCTTTCTCTCTCCTCTCTCCTGCCCGTTACCCGTTCTGTTCTTTTCTTCCCAAAACTCACCGTATTGCTCCTTTGTCACCAATCAGCTCTCTTCTTCTTTTCCTTTTAATTACTTAACCCACAGTTTTGATATATATATATATACACTAAACCATATACTGTATACATATATAATACCATATACATACTCTATATATATATAATAATAATAATAATAACACTGAAAATAACAATAATAATAATAATAATAATAATAATAATAATAATAATACTTCATAATTTACATATTAATAATAATTTATAACATATACTCATGAATATATATATATCAATGACATTATTTACGATAATTATAGTAATTATACGAAAATCCAAATATCCGATAAAATACTATAATCAACTTATAATATAATTAATACCCTTATTAATACTCAAATATCAAAATATAATCCGAAATACAATTCTCCAAAAATCTACATTAACATTATCATATATAATATAATATTGTAATATTGTATCAAAATTGCCATTAATAATACATATTCAAATAATATGAATATTTATAATTTAATAAAATATAATTTCAATCTTATTTTAATAAGGAAAATAATAAAATAAGATATTTTCGTACGAAAATAGAATTTTATAAAATAATTGAAAATTCGGGTTGTTTCATTATGTAATATTTTTATTTAATTTTTGTAATTTTTTGTTAAATTAAAAAAAAAACTAAAATGCCATTGCATATATAATAAATATAATTTTAATTTAATTATTTAAAAATAAAAATAAATAATAAATTAACAAAAATAAATAATATTTATATAATTATATTTAATATCATCAAATTATAAAATTATTTATTATCCTATAATTATTTAAGTATTATATGTAATAAAAATAAAAAAAAATTATATTAATAAAATTAAATTATTACCATACAATTAAATGATTCTTATATAATTATTATTTAATTTAATTTTTTATTTTTAAATTATTAAATTAAGATAAATTTATTAAATAATTTATTTAAATTAAACTGAATGATTAATTAATTAATTTTATAAAAAATAAAAATAAATTAATTAATTATATTAAATTTTAAAAATTAAATAGTAATTTGTTCCAATAGCAATGATAATTATTCTTCAAAAGAAGCAACAATAATTGAAGATAGTAAATAGAGAAAAGGTTGAATTGCGATGTCTACTCGTGAACCATGACAGTTGGCCCGCAATGGCTTAGCTGTGTAATTCATAAAATATAATTAAAATTTCTCTTTCCCAATAACAATAATTAAATAAAATTCATTATTTATTATAAGAATTATTTTTCAAAATAGATATCATTTGAATAAAATTTATTTATATTTCTTATGAACTAAAAAATTTAATTCTATTTTGAAAATGAATTTATTTAAAGTGAACCAGCTACAATATATAATATTGAATATATAAGAAAAAAATAGAAATAAGTAGTTGATCTTTTTTTATTTTATTTTATTTTTTTTATTTGAGGGTGAGATATAATATGAAAGAAATCTTTTTCCTTATTTTTCTAAAATTTTCATTTTAAGGTTTCAATATGTTTCAAACAAAATAATTTGACTTGTAGAAAAATATTTTTTTGCAAAACATACTCTAAAATATAATTTACTTTATATTTTTTGGATTACAGTATTGAAAATTACTTGTTTTGCAATTGAAATATCTATATAAAAAAAGGTATTTAATAAATAAAAATAAAAAAGGTATTCAATATGTTGTTATGTATGAAAAAAGTAAAAAATAAAATAAAATGTAATTTCTATAGATAGCAATTGTACCAACCATCAGCGTTTGTTGATGATTAAAGGTCATAATGGTAGTTAACAAACTAATGCATGTGTGTGTGATTTAGGTATAAAAAGGGTTATACATAAATTATAAGGGTAAAATAGATAATTTATTTAAAATATATAAATAATTTAATTTATGAAATTTTATAGAGAGTGTAAAGAGATAATGAGGGTTAAAAATATAACTCACATAAACAATATATCTTGTCCGAGTGCTATAATTTTAGGGTAAATTTGGTTTGACCAAGCAGGTACTAGAACCCATAAACATGTGTATGTCATTGTGAATATGTTTTTATTCATTTACCCCTTTTATATTCGTGAAAAATTAGAAATTTGGATATGAAAATTATTTTTAAACCGTTTTTTAGTATTTTAAATAATTAAAATTTTATAAATATTTAAATTATTAAAACAATACACAGTAATTATGAGTTGTGCAAAATGCATGGGGAAAACAGAAAAGTATTATGCATATGAAAACATATTTAATAAAAAAAAGATAAATGATAAATTATATTATATTTTATTTTGAAGTATAAATTCAAAAAATTTGTGGCATTAGAGTAAACTTGAGATGCGAATTTAACTTGTGAACCCACTGCTACAATGAATATATCCTAGTCTATGGACAATGAGAAGATATATTGTGAAAATATTGAAATCTTTTGATTGCTTAATTAATTACATAAACCTCTTAATTTATTGCAAAATTTTATTTTTTCATATTTGAATCTTATAAATTATATACTTATAAAATTAATTTGGGTTAGAAAAGCAATGTATCAAATAAAATCTCTAATTTTTAATATACTAGTATGGTATTATTTAAATTCACTTTTCCAGTGAGTAGTCATTAATATACATATAATTAAATGTTAGCATTCCCTTTTGTACGATTATGTTTTTTTTTTTTTTTAGGAGCAAGAGAGGGATAATCGGATTTAGGTGTTGTTCATACTACATATGTGTTTGCCCATTAAACTATTTCTTAATGTATATATTATTTTTTACGTTAACTAGAATATTTTCAAATTAATTTATACTTTAATTGATATTAAATTTTACTTTTCGGCAAGTCTAAAAAATTTCATTTTTGAGTGAGTCTAAGAGCTCACTGTCATGCTCTACTATAATTCTATATTTTTTTCTGTTAGTGGATAAGAAGTATTCATATGTTAATTTACACGTCAATCGAGACTGATTTTTTATCTAACTGAATGTAAAAGTATATATCCACATTTAACCATTTGTAATTTCAAAAATTATTTATTAAGTGCAGACTTTGCAGATCAAATTATGATCAATAAGATGAATAAGCTCTTTTATTAATTATATTAATTTTCAACATTATAATTTTATCATTTAATTAATACTATATTTTTTTTGCCCATATATTTAATTAATATTATGTATTAAAAAATTATAAACAATGAAAATTTCACAAAAATAATGGTTACATACAATATAAAATATGTAAAACTATTATAAAATTAAACTTAATATTCTTTAAATCTCTTATAATTTTCATCCAAATATTAAAATTCTTCAAATCTATGACTCATTTTCATCCAACATCTATTTGAAAAATTTCTCTTTATTACAGTAATTATAAAAGAAAAAAATTAATTTCAAAAATTCACAAGCTTGGGAACAGCACAGATTTAACGCGTCTTCGATTCTAATTAATTTGAGACCACAGGATACTTGGACTTTTTGGCTCCAGTGTACAAAGTGGGTCACCTAGCCGATTATCGTGGGACCCAAATCCATGAATCAATCAATCAAATAAAGTAATCAATAAATCTTCTCTATTATTCTAATTGACAGATGTACACTCACACGCTTCATTCATCTATGTAATTACACCTTAAAATTACCCTTACAAAATATTTGTATTTAAAAAAAAAAATACAAATATATATATATATATACACACACATATAGAAACAAATTATATCTGTGTAGCACAATACTGGGGAGGGAGAGTGTGCACTTGGCAGCTATGCATGCTCTGCTCTTTCACTTTTATCTTCCCTGCAACTCCCATCTTCTTTTTTTTTCTTGACTTCTTATCTCCCACTTCCAATAAATTTTAATTTTTCCTTCGCTTTCCTTCATTTTCTCTCATTTTCTTTTTGCATCCTTCGTGTTTTTCCCAATTTCTCTCCCCACTCATTCATTCTCAATTTTTTTTACTTTTTTTGTTTCATTTGGTTCTAAATCGGGTAACACTAATCTAGATTCTCCAAATCTAACGTCTTTTAACTCACATTTTTGTAGCCATTGCCATAAGAAGAAGCCGTAAAAGAAAAAGAAAAAAAAAAAAAAGGAGGAGCAGAAAGAAATTAAACACATAGGTAGAGGATTGGAGAAAAATGAAAGTGACCCAGAAAGATCCAGAGAAAATTATTTGGGATCAGATGAGGAGCCCATCTGGGAATCTCATTTCTGGAACTGGGTCACAAACACGAATTCTCCCCAAGCTTATGGTATGGTTAATTCTATTTGTTTCACTCACCTATGTTGTTTACACTCTCAAATTAGTCGCCACTTCACGCTCTTGTAATCACGAGCCTTTCTCTACCCATCATCATCTCTCTTTAATGTCAAATGATTCTCAATCCTTGATTCAAAATCACACGGGTTTAACCATTCATCGGCGAGGAAATCAAGAAACAGATCGACCGACGGAGGTACGCGATATAGTTTTTGGAATCGCTGCTTCGGCTAAGCTCTGGGAACAGAGAAAGAACTATATCAAGATTTGGTTTAAGGCTAAGGAAATGCGAGGCATTGTTTGGTTAGATGATGCCGTGAAAGCTCGACAGGGGGACGGGTTGCCGCCGGTTAAGATTTCCGGCGATACTTCCCGTTTTGCTTATAAGAATCGTCAGGGTCATCGGTCGGCGATCCGGATCTCGCGAATAGTATCGGAGACTCTGCGTCTGGGTCTCGATAATGTGCGGTGGTTTGTGATGGGGGATGATGACACCGTTTTTATAACGGAGAATCTGGTTAGAGTTCTTAGAAAATATGACCATAACCAGTTTTATTATATCGGAAGTTTATCGGAATCCCATTTACAAAACATCTATTTCTCTTATGGAATGGCCTATGGTGGTGGTGGGTTTGCCATAAGTTACCCATTAGCTAAAGCGCTTAATAAAATGCAAGATAGGTGCATACAGAGATATCCTGGGCTTTATGGATCCGATGATAGAATGCAAGCTTGTATGGCTGAACTCGGTGTCCCACTCACTAAGGAAACCGGATTTCACCAGGTTTGTGCTTTAATTTCCCTGAAAATTTTGTGGGTAATGCTTATTTTTCTATTTTGATGTGTATTGTTTGGATTTTTCTTGCTATCTCTATCATCTTGGCTGTTGCCAGCCATGGAAAGTCGACCCTTGTATGTGTCCATCTTTTTTAGTCAAAGCACCGATACATCTTCCGATAAGAGTATTTTTTCTATTTTGTATTACTTTTTAATCTGCATTAAATTACTGGAATTAGGTGTCAAGTGAGTAATTAATGTAATCTGTTGCTCAGTTAGTGAACTGGATTAAGCTGTATTTACTTCTTTCAGTTGATATTTTCCCAAAACGGGGGAATTTCGATTTTGGGCAATTTCAGGCGAGATTGTAGATGGTAAAATTGATCTATAAACTCACTTTCTGAATTCTGAGGTTAGGGTTTAGTCTAACACCACCGGGGACCGGCGGGTGATGAGCTCTATGTTTTTGTCTACATATAGGTTTCTGTAGTTGTCCGATTGGGACCCACTCGTAGCCTCTGCGCTTTGGACCTAGTTCTGTCCACACCTTGCGGGCACTAGTATCTTCACTGCGTGCAATCACGCTCGCTATGGAACATTTGGAGGTTCGCATTAGGATCTGAGATTAGTGTTAGGTTACCTTCTTGTAATTAGCAGATAGATTGTACAAGGTCAACATTAGTTGCCTAACGCCATCTCAATTAATTTATCGTTTGCAATTATATTAGTTTGAATACTACATTATGTCAAGAAAGCATTTTTGTGGGTAGACTTAATGGAGAATTAAGTCATTCACAAACTCATTAGTCTACTAAGCTCAACTTATTCTACTTGGGCTGTCAGCTGGTCAATTTACCATTTTTTAGGTACTTTTTCCTATATTCAATGACAAATGGGAAAATTTTGAGGTTTTTAAATGGTCAAATAGTGTAGTAAATTTAGAGCTCAATTTTTGTGAAATGAACCCATCTTGTTCATTGGCCACTTTGGGTTTCAATTCTGATGCTTGATATATTATGTAAGTAAAGTATTTTGGTTCTAACTTTTTTTTTTTTTTTTGGTAATCAGTACGACGTGTATGGGAACCTGTTTGGACTCCTTGCGGCACACCCTGTTACCCCTTTGGTCTCACTGCATCACCTTGACGTCGTTGAGCCTATTTTCCCTAATATGACTCGTGTTCAAGCGCTTGAGCGGCTAACAGTGCCTATGCAGCTGGACTCTGCAGGGCTAATGCAGCAATCTATCTGCTATGATAAATCTAAG
The DNA here is from genome assembly GCA_947687605.1 of Reutealis trisperma. Lineage (NCBI taxonomy): Eukaryota > Viridiplantae > Streptophyta > Magnoliopsida > Malpighiales > Euphorbiaceae > Reutealis > Reutealis trisperma. The sequence goes on along the minus strand of CANTUT010000039.1, from coordinate 7,315,464 downwards.
AGATGGACTATTTCTGTTTCTTGGGGCTTTGCAGTTCAAATTTTCCGAGGAGTCTTTTCCCCCCGCGAAATAGAAATGCCTTCAAGAACATTTTTGAATTGGTATAGAAGAGCTGATTACACAGCATATGCATTCAACACTCGTCCAGTTAGCCGAAATCCTTGCCAAAAACCTTTTGCATTTTACATGTCGAAGGCAAGATTTGATACTACATTAAATTTAACAGTGAGCGAGTATGCCAGGCATCGTGTCCCTCACCCTGCATGCAAGTGGAAGATGGCTGATCCAACTGATCTTGACGTGGTTGTGGTTAATAAGAAGCCTGATCCTCATCTATGGGATAGGGTAACTGATTCTTGAACTACTAGTTCTTTGACCTTGTAATTTGCAACTGCGATTATCAATTAACATACTTTCTTTGTGCATTTGTATTGGGCAGTCTCCAAGAAGAAATTGTTGCAGGGTGTTGAACTCAAAGAAAAAGAAAAGCATTACAATTGATGTGGGTGTATGTAAGGAAGGTGAGATTAGTGAAGTATAGTAATAATTGTAACAGTTTTAGGACGGGATCTTCTTCTTCTTCTTCTTCTTATTTATTGTTCTCTTCTCACTCTCAATCTCAAATTCTTAGTTCTTTAATTTATTTCTGATGTTGCCAATTTTGCAAGTGTATTATTTCCAGAGTAGACTTTGACAATTAAAATGAAAATCATTAGAAAAGAAAATATATTACTTAATGTAAAAAAGCAGTAGTTTATAAATTCTATACGTGTTCTTGACTTGGTTACATTTTTTTTCTTCTATGATTCTTATTGACATCAATGATTCTATGTAGTGAATCTGTGGATCTATGGCCTGAACAGGAGGCCATATGCTTACCCTTTTAATTCCCTCATTCTTATTATGGTACCTGTTTAGATTTACAGTATAAATGTTCCAGTAGATCGGAGCTTGTGATATGAATAAAAAAATTAAAAAAACAAAAAAGGATTATGAGAAAACACAATAAAATTAAGGCATCAATTAATTATATTATATTAAATAAGATATATTAATTAATAATTTTATATATGATAAGAAAAATTTAATCATTAATTATTAATTAATAATTATTTAATATGAATTATTAGTTGATATGTTTTATTTTTATAAAAGATGTTATATAATTGTATATTTTCGTATTAGTTTTTAATTTAATTCATGTGATATTATCTTATTTGTTATATATTTTTTTAAAAAGTACTCTCTATTTTATAATATTTATCGATTTAGAAATCATTTCATAATATTTATCGCTTTAGAAAAAAAATTTAATTTCAATTTATTGTTTGAAGATTTCAATAAGGTATATATTATTTTTTTTAATTTTATTTTTTATTTATTTTTCACTAAATGTTTTGCGTTAATTATTTTTAGTTTTATATATTAAAATCAATAAAATATATCTTAATATTTTTATTTTAAAATTATGATAATTTAATAATTTTTTTAATTCATGTGTTGAAATTTTAAACGATAAATAAAAAAAATATATTATAAAAGATTTTTAAATGTAAAAAAAATATATTATAAAATATTTTTCAATGTAAAAAGAATATCATAAAATGTATTGACGGTGACAAGACACTATGATATTGATAAGTTTGGATAAGTTTGAATAACATAAATTTGGATAACAATAAATGTGTTGATTGTGTAGTATTTAAAAAAAAAAAAAAATAGTCATTCCGTTATTTAAGTAATAAAATAACAATGAGGGACTCAATTAATAAAAATTAATAAAATTTGATAAATTTCAACAAATTAAGAGTCACTCAAATAAAAATTGAATTCCCTTAAAAAAAAAAATAACAAGAACATAGAGTACGAAAAGATTTTACTTTCTTTTTTCCTTGTTACAATATGAATAAAAATTTAAAATACATTATAGTGAATAAGCATGTATTTTCTAATAAAAAAAAATTATAGTTCAAAAAATATATATAATAAATTACTTTATTAAAGTTGAGCATAAATGATAAAAATTTAAATATTTCCTGGCGAACCCTTGATCTGTACTTGGTTTTAATTTTCAAGTTTGCATTTTTTTTTTCCAGATTTCCTTTGTTAATGAAATTAGATTTTGTAAAATCAAATTCCTATATCGTGGAGTTTATTATCAAACTTGTGTAAAATCAAAATTTGCTTTGCTTTAAATATGCTTCTCATTCCATGAGAGTTTATAAGAAGTTCTTGAAGAATAAAAAGAATTTTGAGGTTTTTTTTTAATAGAAATAGTGAAAAAATTAGACGGGAAGATCAAATCTAATTACGAAATTAAAATAAAAAGATTAACTAATTAATATCTAGAAAAATATAAACAAACTAATTAATTAGATCAAAATTTATGAACTAAATAATATTTTACCTAAATTTTTAATTTCATGAACTATTATTCTCTGCTTTTGTTCCTACAAAATGAAGCAAAAATCACAAACAACCCGCCAAATAGCTAAAAGCAAGTATTCTCCAATGTTACTTTTAGATTGAGTTTTGTTTTCTTACTAATTATATTACTTTTGATAAATAATACAAAAACTAGAGAGAAAGAGGATATAGAATGTAATGTATTACTAGTTCTCTTTTTGTTTATGCGCATATAATCTAAGAATATATATATTTTTTTAATATTGTAGAGAATATTAAATTTAGATTTATTGTTTAGAAATATATATATTTATTAATAGATTATATTTCAATATGTAAAAAAAAATTTTAATATTTTATAAAATACGTATGTTATTAGAAATACATAATAACAATATTTTTCTATATTGTTTAAAGTTAAAAGAGTCTATTTTTTATAATATTTTCACTTTAATAGTAATGATTTCTAATGTAAACGATGGCTTTTAAAATACTTTTCAAAGTTTACTTTTGATAATTAAATTTCTAATTTCATTACAAATTTGCATAGACGTGCAATAATGTTATTAGCAACCATCGAGTATTTTTTATTTATTTATTAATAAAGTTTTGATTTAAAAAATATTTTTTATTTATTCCAATTAATGATTTATGATATAAATAAAATAAAATAAAATAGAAAAGTGTCGGTGGAGTAACGTGACATGGTAGCAATCTCTATAATTTCCTTTTTCTTTTTTTTTTTTTCTCACTTTTTGAATAGTAATGAAAAATGATATTACTATAACTTTTTACAAAATGATGTATTGAAGTTTAAATATTTTTTTTTTGTGTTTAAAGAAATTTTTTTTGTAGGAAGAATTTATTAAACTTTAAAAATAATATATATATAAGTATTTTTAACAGTTATTAAAGTGATAATTTATAATTTTAAAATCTTTAAAGCTAAAAAATCATTTTAGATTGGTAAATCAAATGACAGAAAAAAAAAATTCTAAATTAGTAAATATTTAAATAAGATTTTAAAATGGTGTTGAAAAGTTATAAATTAAAATTTTTTTGTCACACATCAATATTTAAGTGATTATAAAACTACTAAAAATATTTATATGACATTATTTTCAAAAATTGAAAACTCATTGAATTTAAAAAATTATCAAAACATAAAAAAATAATTTTTAAAAATTCAGATAATATAATGATATAATTTTTTAATAATAATAAATAACTAGAATTTATTTAATAAAAATTAAATAATATCAAATAATAATTTTTTTCAGAAAAATGATGATCAAATTAAAATAATAACAATATATAATAAGAAACCAAAACATTTATATAAAACAACAATAAAAAAAAAATCTTTCAGTAACTAAAAAAAAATTTGTTACTATAAAAAACTTAAAAAAATTTGTTACTATGAAATTTGTAACTTAAAACAACAATAAAAAAAAAATGATTTCATAGTTATATATATATAAAAAAAAATGTATATGCAAAATTTTTTATGCTCTCATAAAAAAATATAAAAAAATATATATTTAATTTAATTGACACAATAAAATAAATACATTTTGAATATATATGCATATTAAACTATAGGCATATGTCTATTTGAAAACATATATGATTTATATATCATTAGAGATGAGAAAAAAAAACTTTAAAAAAAATAGCAAAACAAATTTATACTGATAACGTATTATAAAATAAAAAATAATTATAAAAAATAAAAAAATAAAAATAAAAAAATAAATTTTTATGTATTATTTTATTAACTATTATACATATTTATAAACATAATAAATTATAAAAATAAAATTACATTTATATAAAAAAAATTATCTATATAAATAATAATAAATAATCAACCATATCATAATACTCAAATATTCCTTTTTTGCTTATCACATCAATGTTATAATTTTTCAATAATAATTGACAAGTACAATGCTAGGTAAGCGGGTGTTATACTGTCCCCACAGTTACAAAAGTATGTCTAAGAAATAGATTGTTTACGTTTCTGGAGGGTACGTGATATGGGTCCCTGTTGCTTCATCATTATTGGTCCATATTGCCTCACACATATCATTAATTATTTCAAGGCTGTCATCAAACACTCTCGGTTTGCTCTCCTAAGGTTTCTTATTCCCTCTGTTAGTGCCGGTAAGGCTCTCTCCTAGGGTTACCTCCGGTTGCTATGGAAACCATTGGAGATGCCTTTTTTATTTTGTGTTTTCATGCCTCCTCTTTTATTTTTATTTAGCTAAAAATAAGACTGTCTTCTGATTTTTATATGCCAAATTGGTTTCTCACTCTTGGGATTTTGCTTATATTTTGTGTAGAGTGACAATTTATATTAATAGGTTGCGTTGATTTTTACTCATGATATGATAAGGTTAACACAAATACGATATGATTAATTTAGTGTGTCAAAAATATAAATATGAATACAATTTATTTAATTAGTGGATAGCGCGGCACGACACGAATAAATTTTAAATTAATTAATTTTTTATTTTAATATTAAATTTACTAAATTAATCCCTATCAATTTATATTATTATATAAAATATAATTATATATAAATTTATAAAGAAAATTAAAAATAATTTATATATATATATATATATATATATATATATATATATATATATATATATATATATATATATATATATATATATATATATATATATATATATATATATTAAAAGTCATAAATATATTAGGTTAAATATGTTAATGGGTTAACGTGTTGTTTTCGAGTTAACTGGTCAATTTCTGACACGACACGATTATTTTCGTGTCACAATCTGATTGATACGAAATTGACACAAACATGATAATTCTTAATTCAAACTCGTAATTTCATGTTAGGTTCGTATCGTGTTATTGTGTTGTGTTGGATATTGCCACCCCTAGTCATGTTGATAAGCTTTTGAAATTTTTGTTGATGATAGCTAACGACAGTGGTGCTGTTCTGAACTACGGACATACTTGTCTCCATCGTTTTTTTTTTTTTTTTTTTTTTTTTTTTTTTTTTTTTATGGATCTTGTAGAAGAAAAGAAGCAAGTGGGAGGGGGAAGAGTTGGTTCACGATGGCATTGTTGCTACACACGTTGGCTTAGGTGTTTTGTTGGATAATGCGATTACTTTTGTTCAAAGAGTTATCCTCCTTTGGCCATGGCAGTGTTGGCTAAAGAAAGGAGGACTCTGCATGTTGTATCAAGGCCTTTGGTGGCAGATTTGCTTAAAGTTTTGAATGTACTAATCTATGAGGGGAGATCCTTCTTAATTCCTCTAGTGCTTATTGGCTGGCTTCTATCCTTCAAGGCCATCAGTGGCTTGTTCAACCAAACAGGTGACGCTAGGGTTTAATAGTTAGGGCAGAAGGATCTGAAAGAGAGGATGATGTTTAAACGCTTTATAGTAATTTCTCTGTTGTAAGTGATTGGGCTGTGATACTCTTGGACTTTATGTCCAATGTTAAAAACCCACTACAAGGTTTATTAAATCTTTATTCTCTTGATTTGGGTTTGCCCTTTTTATATATATATTATGTGTGTACTTTTTTGAGTTTAAAACCTTTCTAATATCAATTAATCTCTTCTTTTGAAAAAAAAATCATTAATTATTTCACTATACCCATTTATATATTTCACTTTTTCACTATTTTCTAATTTGCTCCCATTAATGCTTTTTTACTTTATGAATCTAACATTGATCAATAAAAAAACTTTTTTACTAATCAAATTAATTTCTAAAATTATTAACATTCTTTTAGTTAACTTTTTGTTATTTTTTATGTGAGGAAGTTATAGCTTGTTTGGATGGGTTATAGGAATGAGTAATTAATGGAAGGATAAGGAAAAGTAAGGACAAAAAAAGAAGGAAAATTGTAATACCCAAGGTCTCCATAGCTCATCAGAATTATAATAATACCATAAAATATAAATTTTGGGTATAGTATCAATGACATAGTGATAGGATGACAGAAACTCTTGTTGATGCTAAATGCTTGAGTGTGTACATTTATGAGATAGGAATATTTATTGTATGTTTTATTGAATTAATTTTAGGCAATATGGCTTAGTTTAGGCTTAATATGATATGGGAAGGTAAAATTTAAAATGCCAAGTGAAAGGGAAAGGAAAAAGTTACGAAAAAAATTTTAAGTTCGGGAAACGTTTTCGGGTGAGCTTGTTAATGGGCTTTTGGACTCAAAGCCCAAGCCCATAGAGTGGCCGGCCCTAAGGCCTCAAATGTTGGTGGAATATGACTAAAGAATGGTTAGAATAAGTTAATTAGGGGTTAGGATGAAAAAGGAATTAGGTTAGCCATATTTGTTGACTTATGCCAACTTTACACCTAAGCTTCCTACTTTTCCATCACCATGATTATGTTCACTTTGGTGATGATGGTATTCATTATTTTGATGCTTAGTCACCATACACCTAAGGGCCATCTCAACCATCCATCTTGATCAATCTTAGCCCTCCATTTCAAGTAAAAATATGACCATTGATTTTGTGTGATCAAATCACCACCATTGATTTTATTTGTATATAAAATGAAATTATGTTAAACCATTTCATTTGTAACCTACACCAAAAAAATTCACCCTCACCAAAGACTAAAATCCTCCCAACTTGTTCTTCAACTTAGAGCTAAATTTGGAGCATTTCAAGGTGAGATTTATTGCTTAAGTGATTCCTTTCTTTCCTTAACCTAAGTATGATAAATTGTTGGCAATTATTCCTTTTCTTTTGATTTCTATAATTGGATTTTGGTGGAATGATTTGAAGAGGAGTTAGTTTGGCATGTTAAGTGATGAAATATGAGAATTGGGGTTAAGGATTTGGGGTTTAATAGGTGAATAATAACAAGGGAAGCATGAAAGATCAATGAAGAGAAATTTGCATAAGGTTCGGCCAAACTAGGAATTTTAGGGGAAGTGTCCAAAATTTTTTTTAACAATATCTAAGGTTAATTGGGATGTTGAAAAGTGGTTTAAAAATGTAAAATTTGAATTTAGAGATTTTATTCAAAAATTGAAATTCTTGAAGGCATAATGCATGATATAAGGAAAGTATGAAATGTGAAGTGTAGTTTGATGTTTGATTGTTATGGTAGGCTTTGCATAACATTAATTTTATCTTGGCAAGGTCAATTTGAGATTTGATTGAGTAATTTTGGGTTTTCCCCAAATCATCCCAATTTGGTAAAGTTAGGGTTTATGAGAATTGGAAGAGGATAGTTTCAATGGGTGAATGAATGTTGATTGTTTAAGCATTAGTTTGATAAACATAAAATTTAATTAAGGAATTAGGAAGGAAAAGGAACCTAATTGTTTTAATGAAAGGATTTGGACAACATGGGATTTTGAAATAAAATAATTAAATAATTAATGTGTTTATGTATGTTATTGTTTAATGTATTGGAATGTATTTGGTGATTAGTAGTAGGAAGTTAATGTTAAGTTGAGTTAGAATGAGATTAGCAAGTTAAAGGACTAGGAATTAATGTATGATTATTTGGGTGTATTTGTAGAATCGAAAGGTAAAGGCATTGCTCGGGATACCGAGGAGCCTTGTTATATTCTGCGTTAGAACTACCAATATAGGAGCAAAGGAGCAAGAGGTGAGTACCTAATAATATTACATTTCTTGTGCTTTAAATATAAGCCTAAATGTTGGATTACTTTTCTAATTAAAATGCATTGCAATTCTTTGGCATGCATGATATGCCTTACCAATTATTGAATTAAATATCTCTTATGGCACTTGGCCAAATGAGCCTTATTGCTTCATTTCCTAATATGATCAATGATGAGAAATTTGATTATTTATTGCTATATTATCCATTGAAGTATTTCATGGATGGAAAGGAAAAATGTTTTAATGATATCGTGGCAAGCAGAATACCCCTCTGATGTGGGGCAATACATCAGACATTGTGCACAATGGTAATGAACCTGCGGATAGGGTAAAGAGTATCCGAACCCTAGCTGGGAAGGGTTTATGGCCCCCAGTACGTGCGACCCGATCAGTTGTACGTGTGACTGAAATGGGAGTGAGCAAGGCGTAAGCCGCCACTCAAGTGATAATGATAATGTGGGAAACACACCGTTTCCATAAAGGAAATATTCTGCTAAAAATGTAATAATTACTGTATATGGAAAACTATTCCATAAGAATGATTTTTATTCGTTTCACTTCATTGCTATAAGAAATTATCACTAAACCACCTATCACTTGCTTACTTTATACAGTTTTACTATGTACTCACTGAGCTTTGTCTCACCCCATAGTTGTTATTTATTTTCAGGATCAATTGACGGTTTGGCAAGGTAAATTCCAAGTTCTGCATCTCCGCTTGGAAATTGCGTTGCTGATTTTGGGTATCATCATGTATATATTTTGTTATAAATTTTGGAGGTTTCACTCTAGAGCTCCATGTTTTGTTAAAAGTCTGTAATAATGGTATAACTTAGAGTATCATTAATATGTATGGTTGGGCACTATCTTACTATATCCAGATGTATGATTAACACTCACTTAAGTTGCAATTAAAATACTAGAAAATGGAGTTCAAAAGCGATAAATTCGAAAATGAATTTAGATGTTGAATGACTATTACATGGGAATTATGGCTACGATCTTGGGTTAAGGGTAATGTAATGGTAATAGTTTATGAGTTATAGGTTGTTCTACGGGTTTAGGTGACCTTATGTCTCCCTATGCCCTAGGACAGTCGCGGCTCAAAGATGAGTCGTGACAAAAATGAAGGGGAAGCATAGATGTTAACTTTTCTCTTGTTTGAAAAATGAGTGAAGGAGGAAGGGTAATTAAAGAAAGTGTAAGATGAAAAATGAAAGAGAATGAGGTAATAAATGTTCAGCTACCCCTCTATAATCCCCAATTTAAGGTATATGAAAACTTGAGTATTGAAATGTAGGAAAAGATAAGAGTTATTTTTCTTTACGGTTCTAAAAAACTTGTTTCATTATTCTCAAATAAGAGTATAAGGGTACACTTTCCTTATTTACCTTCTCTTCCCCTTCCCTGCACTCCATCCAATCATGCTATTAAATTCAAATTTATTAATAAACTATATGTTATATTTACCATTATATAGTATTTCAATCAATTTTAAATATATTTATAGATTGAATTTAAATTTAAAAATAAAAATATTTAAAAATTCAATTTGTACGACTAGCAATTTTCTTCACGAATTAAAATTTGCTTTATAATGCACAAAATAGATTTAATCTTTGAATCTTTATTCCAAATCAGTCTGCATATAGAATAAATATCTTTTTACTCTTTTAGAATTTTACCAAACCATTTTACAGGCTCATAATTCAGACAATAACCTACAATTTTGATGTTTATCTTTTCTCTAAATTCAGCCTTGAAGGTCATATAAAAACAAATCAAAGTGCTTGCTCCCATCAAAGCCCTAAAACCCTAATCTTCAATGCATTTTCAAAAATTATACTATTAGTTATTAGTTATCAAACTAATATTAGGTTGGTTGAGGCAAGTTTTCGTGATTAAGGATATGCCATTATTCACCACATAACTCCCTTTATCATTTGATAGTGAAATCTGAAGACAGAGAAATCTCCGGAAAGTCCCCACACAAAGCACAATTTGAGTGAAATTGAAACTCAAAATTAAATGTAGACATCTTAAGGGTCCACTACTAGAGATGGACAACCTCTTAATTAATTAGTCCTATTTCATGTTTACTAATGTCGGCTCAAACATTTTAAATGTTAAATCTCAGATATTAACACTTTTAATCTTGAGATTAAATTATTTCATATTATTTTAACCAATTTATGAAATACAGTACTTATTTGTTACTATACATAACAATTTATACAATCATGATTATTGCACATAGGCTTAGTAACAGCTTCTTACTGTAAAAAAAAAAAAAAAAAAAAAAAACGGTTCAATGAAATGATAACTCTTATCACAATGTGAAACAAACTTAAATATGGTGTGCGAAAATTGATAAATTATTAATAAAGTTTTAATCAGTCACTACTATTTTATAATTAATACTCTTCGTTCTTGCATTAATTTAAGGAAAAAAATCAGATTTCAATTAAGAAATTAAAGTGTTCTATAAATCAAGAAATGAAGTATATTATGGCTTATTTAACACCTTGATTTCTAAAATTTAAATAAATTAGATTATAATATTATAAAACTTTTCAATCTCTCAAAATCTTATATCTTTTACAAGCTTAATGTAAATACTACGGGTGTATTTGGTAGACCGCAATGGAACGTAATGTAATATAATTAAACAAATTTTTAATATAAATTTATATTAAAAATTTATTTGATTACTTTACTTAACATCTCATTACAGCATACCAAACGCATTATAATAGTTCGTTTGGTACACAGATTCATAATCTTTATCATTACTTTTGAATTCTAGGCTTAGTTAAACTATATGATTATGTATCTTAAACTTTATTTGGTACAAAAAATTTAATTTATAGTATTAAATAGTCCTACTTTTATAATCGTATATTTGTTAGGATATATTAGTAAATTGAATAAAAAGTAAAGTTATTTTAAGAAATAAAATATTATAAATAATAGGTTTACTAATCCCATTAGATAGGGATTACTAAATATATGGGGAGTTAGATATTAGATAACATTTATTCCATGTATTAGCTAAGTTTTTGAGATTATAAAGCCCAACTTGAGTCATATGTATAAAACGTAATATTATTTCCTAATACTACGAATTATTTAAACAATCATGCGTATTAAACAGACTTTAAAAATATTAAATATGAAATAATAGGTTTTAAAGTGCTTATTATGTTAAAATTTAAGAATGTTATTGTAAGAGAAATCATGAGCATAGTGCAGCGATAAGAAAAGAGAAAAAATAATATGAATAAATTTTATACATGATTCAATTTTTTAATAGACCTATATTTATGATCTTTTAAAAAAAATAATCTATTAAAACAACATTTTACAATTTTTATATGGAGAAAATTGCAAACTCTGCTCTCTTAAAATATCCTTATAAAAGCACTATATCCATACACTTTATAACGTATTACTCTAATAATCATTACTTCTACAATTCTATCATAATTTTAACTCAAGGTAAAAATTGCAATTCAACTATAAAGCAAAAACCTAAGAACCTCTCCTGCAACATTTCTATTTATAATGTTAGGATTTTCAACCAATTCGAAATACTTTGCAAAGGAAGTAATTCTCCATTCAATTAAGAAATATTTTTCACACACAAAGTAAGAAAAAATCCTTTTCCAAGTCTTATTAGGATTTTAAGCTATAATTCTTAACCGTTACAATAATTTACTGTGATTTGCTTAGAGAGCTTAAACATAAGAAAGAAAAAAAAAGTGGTTAATTTAACAACTGTATTGCACTCAAAGCCCAATAAACTTTGGGATCCCATTGCTTAGGGTGAGCAAGAGGATCCAGCCCATGTTAAGTTTGGGTCATATCATAAAATTAGGCCTAGTGTTTGAACCCAAGTATTTAGGGCTCCTTTTGATTATTGGCTCTGCTGCATTTTTAAACCTTCCGGTCATCAGCTAAACCCTAACATTAGCAAATAGCATTAATTTGTGGATGACATTGAAGTTTCACATGCCAGTTATTGATTATAACTCAAATATTTTAATTATTTGAGTTATTAGCTCTCTTGTAATAAAGGAATTATATTTGCTTTCCCTGTGTGAGAATAAATCAATTTAGCCAATAAGAACAAATGTAAGGGAAAATTAAATAGATATTATTAATCATAATAACAATAATTTAAGTAATGAATAATGACATAATTTAGTACGAAAAAGGTTTTATACTCTACAAATAGATACTATATTCAGAACAAATTCTATTGTTTGCTCGAGTGAAAAGAAAATCTGTCCTTTTATGCTAATGTGAATGCATGCAGGCAAATATGCTTCTTCTTCCTCAATATTTTGTCACTAAGAAAAATAAAACAAATACAAAAAGCATAAAACTTTTGTAAATGTTACCTTCAATATGGTAAGGTTAAATGATTACCTTTTTCAACAAAAAAAAATTAGATTTAAATTATTGAATCATCAGCACATCATCATTGATCTCAGACAACTTCTTTTACTTAATTGATTCTTCTTCTTCTTCCTTCTTCTTCTTCTTCTTCTTAAATCAATGAATTAAATTTTAGAGAATGCTTTTTGTTTTTCTTTTCATAATATCAAATCCAATAAAGTTCCAAATTAAAAATTTTATATATAATATATATTTCAGGTCCCTAATAATTATTTCTAGCTAGATTATCATTATAATTTCGTATTTTATTTAAGTGATATTCTTCCTATATATGTACACTCTCTGGTTATATATATGGATGGACTAAGGAGAGTAAGCTGGGATTTTGGTCTCCCACATCGGTTGTGCAGTGGGGAGGATATAAGAGTTAGCGTGTCTTTTCAAAATTATCATATATATATATATATATTACTTATCAAACTATTTGCATGCAAATGGAAATAATTCCCAATGAATGCATAAAATTTAATTCAAGCTCAATTTCTTAATCTTATTTTCCAATAATAATTACAGTAGTCTTCTTAATTACACAGGGTTCTAGCTAGCATACAAGATACTAAAGAACATTCTTAATTAATGCGCTTTCGAAAATTTGTGCACCAAGGAAGGATCAAGAAAGCTACTTGTGCTAAATACACTTACAAAAATTCTATACAATGGGAATTTTAGAAGGGAAGTTTTTTTCTTAATATCAGCTAGTTATGGATTTATGATACTGTAAATTGAGAGGTCAATTATGAATTCGAACCTCAGTTAAAAAATGATTAATTATATATAGAATATGTATTTTCACCTTCAACTTGAAGGAGAATATACATAGAGATATATATAAACTTAGAGAGACTTAATGGTATACAACACCATCAAGAAAAGGCAGTTATTAAAGGCACCTTTCCATCAAGAAAAGCAATGGCATAAACCATGCCATAGTTGACAAATCATAAAGTAGGCAATTCTTATGGGGATGAAATGAAATATCATCTTCAAAGAAGATAAATTAACAGGGACCACAACTCCTTAAGATGATGAATATGATATTTTGTTATTTGTTTTGTAGGAGGAATACTATTAGGACCCCAACCAAATTGTGTTGCTAACTTAATATTTTTTATTTTTTATTTTTTGTCTTTGTAATAAAAATCCACCCAAAAAACATTAAAAAAGAAATAAATATCTAGATCAGTTATTTATAAGAAATTAAAACAAGAGCCACAAACGCTTCAATCACTGATCAGCTATTGCTATATATAACTTAGGCAAAAATCACAAAGAAAGGATATTGAGAAACATACCTGCACACTGCATACTAACTAATTAATAAAACAGTATATATATATATATATATTTCTACCTTTAAGAGGAAAGAAATATCTGTATAATCTTTTTGCATCATCAATCACTCCCAAATTCCAAATTCACCTAATAGAAATAAAAGACAATGTTTTTTTCCAATAAATCCCAAAAAAAAAAAAAAGATGCAAAACTATTCTACCTATGGAACTAAGGTCCATAGTAATTTTTTTTTAACCCATAATTAACTATAGCTTTATGTATATAATATGTATGGAGTATTTAATTAAATTATCTATTGCCTAAACTATATATATATAAATTGAAGCTTTCTTCAATTGATCATCCAGCCAAGTCATGCAACAATTGAGCACCCATCAAATTCCTGTAAGGCAAATTCTGTCCTTCTCCATCGAGAAGTGAGTATTGAACTGGCTGGCAATCATCAATATGGTCTCTTGGATAAAATAGAGAGCTTTGAGAAGCAGGAGAGAATGCTAAACTTACACCACTCCCTCCATGTTGTTGCAACCCTAATGTCAATGACACACCACTACCATTACCACCATTGAAATTTTGATTGTGATCATTTCCATAAGAAACCCCACCACTTGTTTGATGATTGTAAGATGAAAAGTCCAGTTCCACTGCACCAAAGACTCCAAAATTCTGTTGCTGTTGTTGGGTATGCAATTGATGGTGTGTTTGGAAATTTTTTGTGGCTTTTGAAGGTTGATTATTATTTTTATCTGGGTTAGAGATAATGGAAGAGAGGCTTTCGGAGTCGATTCGAATGAGTTGATCTGGTCTTGGTTTTTGATCGGTTGAGTAAGGACTTTGATTATTATTATTAATATTAATATTGTCTTCTTCAAGATCAGTAATCCCATCAGAAGAGCCCATGGTATTGTTGTTGTCTTGCTCCTTTGTTTCTTCTAAGTACATTTCTTCTACCATAGGTTTCCAAAGCCTCACTCTTGCATTGATAAACCAATTGGATACCTATAGAAATATCACAAGTAAAAAACAAAACTATATTTAATATAATATATAATAAAATATAATATAGTTTATATTAAAATTATGGATCCTAAGAAGATATGCTACATTGATAATATAAATTAATTCATGTGAAATTAAAATAATTGGTATAGAGTGATTTAGACGTGCCTGGCTTCTTGAGAGACCAGTTTGGCGAGCTAAGATATGTTTATCAACATCACTTGGGTACCTGCAAAAATATGGTTTAATTACCATGGCATACAATTACTACACTATACAACTATCAAGAAATGGGCCCTATCAAATAGAATCAAATCAAGAAGAGAAATATATATATATATATATATATATATATATATGGAAAGGGAACTAAATAATTGGGAAAAGAAATGTACATGACAAACACGAAGCATGGAATCTAAAAGGAGGTGGGGAGAAACTAACAAGAGTTGTTTGCATTTGTTTTATCTTTTTTTTTTCCTTAGCAAAAATGGTTTTGAATACAACAAGCTAGCTACCAAGATATTTGCATTGTGATTTACTCCTTTGTTGTTTAATTTGGAGAGAGCATTGATTCTCTTATCAAATCAACTTTGTAGTGTAGTTATATTTAGTCTTCGAGCGAAAGAAAGAGAACTAACTGGACTTGTCTTTAAAACTGTAAAATTATGAGTTTGAACTCCAGTTAGAATCTAATTAACTGAAAACCGAAAGAGAGAGAGAGTGAAAGAGATATTTACGGGTGGAGAAAATGCTCGAACAGCCAAGCGCGAAGAACAGAAACAGATCTTTCAGGTAGGCCTCTTTGAGGTCTCCATGGATGGGTTTCCATCATGGTCATTTGCTGAATAGCCCTTTGTTGTCTAAGCGTTTGATCAAGAATCCTTAACCTTGGAGTTTCTCCTTTAGTAGTACCAGGTGCAACGGGATCTTTCTCACCCATAGCTTTCTTGGTGGCATGAATTTGAGCCACAATCCCATCTCTTAAACACCTGAAATGCCTTGACATAGCCTTGGATGCTAAAGCTGAATACACGGTCGCCGCACCAGCACCAGCCACAGCTTCAAAGGATGATACTACGGCCTTCATTTGATCACAATAGTGCCTGTATCTTCTTTCTACCTGAAATAGAGTAATATCTTAAGATGAAAAATTAAAAACAAAAGAAAGAAGTAAATGAAAAGCCAGAATTGTCACTTTGTGGGCATTAATGGAGAGGACCCAAGTCGCGAAATTAGTTCAAGAACCTAACTAATCAACTACCAATTGTAAAAAAAAAGTTTCAATCTTTCTTTTCACTAATTAAGATCAAGAGACAAGTTGTTTTCCAATCCCCTTTTTTCTCTTGTTGTAAAGAACGAAAAAAGAAAAGAACTTTATGGAATAAAATAACAAAAGAAAATGAAATTATATACCTCTTCTAGCATTGAAAGTAGCTTTGTTTTTCTCTTCTGCAATTCCATGAATTCAAGAGAGTAAAGAGATTGTTTTCTTGAAGAAATAGTATTACTACTATTTCCATTTTCATCATCCCACTGGCTGGTTTTATGAGACTTTTGTCTCTGTAATTGATCAGTTTGCTTTGTCCCAAGACTACAGAATTCATTCAAAAGTTGCTGTGCAGGACCCAAATATTTTGAGTTCCTAAGCTGAAACTGACCTTGATGATGCAAATTTGCAGGTTTTGTCAAGAACCCATCTTGAATCATCTGTTGTTGTTCTTGTTGAATATTAAGAGCAGATTTCCCAAAGAATCCATGATGATCTCTAGAAGAACTTGAATTCATAAACCTCATTTCCTGATCTTCTTGATGATGACTGTTTTGATTCCTGAGTTCAAAAGATTGTAATCCAATACTAGAAGGATTATTTGAAGAAAGAGAGAGTGAAAGACCTTGACTTGGCCTCTCATTTCCTTCACAAGGGAAAACACATCTCAAAGAAGATTCATCATCAACTTGCCATGGCGCTGATGACGAGTCAGCTCCAACCATTAAATTTTCATTTGAGTTGAATTCATGCTGATAAAAATCACTTGTGGATTCATTAATAGTCTTGGATGAAGACGGACCACCATTACCACCACCACCACTACCACCAGCAACAACAGAAGCAGAGTTATTGCTATTTGGTTTGTTGAAGAAACTTTTCCACAAAACAGCTGTAGAGTTAGTGTCAGTTTGTTGGTGTTGTAGATTTCTCGAAAACCCTATCATCTCCATGCCTGTAGTCAAGTTGAAAATCTCCGGATTGGATTCAAACCCTTGGATCTGATTATTCCCGAGATGGGTTTGAATTGTTGGGTTACTAGATGAGACATCTGAGTAACAATACCCTCCAGGTGCTGATGACGATAACAAGTTTCTTGATTTATCTTCACACAGTTCTCTAGCCATCAAAATTATTAAAGATGATGTTGTTGATTCTGCAACTATGTAAAACCAAAAAAGATCCACCCATTAACTTAACACAGAAATATATGAACACCAAGAAAATCAAGAGAAGACTAAAACGTGAGATATAAAGATGAAGAAGATGAGGCTTTACCAGTTAAAGAAAGAAAGAGTGGACTTGTGTTGTCTCAATAAGCCATGAAATGAAACCAAGCCAAGAAAGAAAAAAAATCAAATTATATATCTCAGAAATAAAAGAACAAGGACAATATCAGATACAGATGATGATGATGATGGCACACTCTATCCATGATCATCATTTGATATATTTGCTTCTTCTTCTTCTTTCCCTTCTTCTTATCTCCCTCTCTCTCTCTCCCTTTCTTTCTAGCCCAAGTGGGTCAATGCAGCAAGTTATATAAACATCCAAAATAGACTTCCTAGTAAGAAAACTATGAATGTAACCCACCCCCACCCCCACCCTCAATCATTTCACACCCACCAATTAAAAATTCATCATATATTTATATTTATATACATAATCAAGAATTTTAAAAAAAAAATCTCCAAGTCATTAATTATTTAATAACTAATAAGTGATGATTAGAATAATTTTTTTTTTTGAAAAAAAAAAAGCAGAACTCCCCTGCTTCGCAAAGTACTGATGCACAGAACCAACAAAAAGTAATGATCGTCCTTTGCCTGCTACACAAACTACAAGCCGCCAGATGACCTGTTCTCGCTATCTATTACCTTTAGTATTAATAACCTCATCATTTTATTATTATTTATTTTTTTTTATTAATTAAAATTTGAATTCATAATTTTAAAGTCCTTGAGTCTCATTTTATATATATATATCTATATATATATAATTTTAGCTTGCAACAAAATCTTATATGATAAAAAAATAATGTTTAAAAATGAAAAAAAGAAAAAAGAAAAAATTTTGACTAATACTTTAATACATATTTAAATACCTCTTTTCAATAAAACATATAATTATTTATGATAAATATATCTTTATGTATTATTTGTCTTTCTATTATATATATATATATATATATATATATATATATATTATAATTTGGAACAAAATCTCATATGATAGGAAAATAATAGTATTTAAAAAAAATAGAAAAGAAAAAAGAAGTCTTTTTATAGTTCACACGAATCCCAAGAAATCATTCCTAAGTGAGAGTTGTGTCCAGGCTTTTTCAGAAGAGTAATAGTGAAGAGTTATGTGATTGGAAGGTTTGGTTTGCTCTCACTGTTTGTGTGGTGGGCCTAATCTAAATTTTTGTACTATATTATTATTACTTGTTCAAAAGAAAAATAAAAAAATATATATTAATTAATTAAGAAAGAGAGAGAAAATAAATAAAAAGAAAAGATGCTTTTGGGTGGTGGTGTGAAGTGAAGAGAAAAAAAAAAAAAAAAAAGGGGCTTCCCAAAAGAAGGGACTGTGGGAAGAAAAGAGATGAGGTGGTCCAATTGTTTCTCCATCTAATTCTAAATTCTAATTAATTGCTCTATTAAAAGTACTCCCACCCATCTCTTCTCTCCGTTGCATGCCTCTAGGGACCACTTTCTTTTTTATTTTTTTATTTAATTATTATTTTCCTTAATTTTTTTTATTATCAAATTCATTATATATGCCTTTTCCCATGCGCACTCTTTGCTTTATCATCCAAATTCCATGTAATTAATCGACTGAAAAATATATACTCCGTTTCTAAAATATATATATTCTTTAATTGCGAAAAAACGTAATAGAACTAACAGATTAAAAGTGGCCATGGCCGATTAATTTTCAAAATATAAAAATTTTTAGACGTGAATTATAAAATTTTAGCTGAACATTGTATTTGGCCTTTTATTTTAAATGAAATTTTTTTAAAATATATAAAAATTAATTTAATTATATATACTACATTAATATAAATTATGGCTTAAAAAAATTATTATAATTTTGAGATAAAAATATTAAAATATTCTTTTTCAATTCTAATATAGATAAATAAAAATAATTAATGTAAATATTTAGTGAATGAATAGAAAATGATAAAATTTTACAAAATAATAAATAACTTATTGAAATCTTAAAATGATGGATAGTTAAAAAAAAAAAAAAAAAAAAAAAAACTCTGCATTATATTATGCTAGAGTGATCTCTAAAATTAAATAGTCTTGAATTCGAGACAAAATTTATCAAAAAAAATTTACATAATGTTTTTCTTTGATTTTATAATTTTGTATTTTTGCACATGTATGTATTTGTTTGAATTTATGAGATGTAAGTTTGATAAATTATATTTGAAACTAACATAAATGAAGTCCTTTAACATAGTTCCACCCACTTTGATGTCGAAATCTCAAGTTTTCTTTATTACCAATTACAACAAAAGTCATGTTTAATTAAACTCATGTGCATTCTCTTTAAAAATTTCCAAGGAATTAAATAAAAAAAAAATATTCCAGACCATTATTTAAAAATTGAGAGTTGAAACTATATTTTTAACTTATAATGCATTTGTATTGTCATATAATGACAATAAAAATATTTAAAATTTTGATTCAAATGCTATAAAATTCTTTTATTTTAACGGTGAAATTTATTGATAAAAATAAAATATTTTTTTAATAAATAATATTATTATTTGAATTATTATTAGCTTTTATATTATTGCTAATAAAACCTCAAATGATGAGTAATAATACTATAGGGGTATGTAGCATATTATAATTTTGTTTTGTTTTAGTTTATATATTTTTATAAGAAAAAGAAGTATAGCATATATATATATATAATAGAAAGTGTAATGTACGCGCCAGAGTGGGGCAGGGAGAAACAGTGGATAGCTTTAATTTTTGTCCGTTAAAAGCAGGTGGTCCTATACAAGAAGCTTTCTCCGCCGCTTGCCAAATATCACTTGCCCTTCTCTTCTCTCCTCCGTACTGCCCTTGTTTGCTTACCTCACCAATTTTGTGCTATATTTACTTGTACTTTTTTAATTTATCCTACGCACCCCTTGCGCATTTTATACACCCCCATTAATTCGCTATTTCGGTAATGTTTGGAAAATTAGTAAGAAATGAAAGGAAATAAAATGAAGAAGAAAAATATCTCAAAATTTATCAACTTTATTTTTTTTAATATTTTAAAACAAAAATAAGATATTTTTTACCTATTTTTTTTTTATTTCAGAAGAAAAATGGATAAAAATATCTTAAAATTTATATCAAAATATTAAAAAATTAAAATTCATAAATTTCAAGATATTTTTTTTATTTTACACTAATTTCCCAAACATACCATTTAGTTTTAGTTCGACGGGTTAAATTTTAAGTCTTGGATTAAAATGTTCTATGTTTAAATTCCATTCATGTAGAGGCGTGAGCTTTTTTTTTAATAATTTATGTGAATTTTTTTTTCTATTTAAATTGAATTATATTAAAATTTGATAAAAATATTAGTAAATGATAGACACTATCTCTTTATAAAAATAAAATTTGTGTATGTGAGAGTGAGGGAGTGAGTTGGTGAGAGAACGAGTTACAGTACAGTATCATTGTGTTTCGATGATTTGTTTCCTTGCGTCACTTTTATTAGATTTTATATGTTAACAGGCTTTTTTTTTATTTCACCCTTTAAAAAGCCAGTTGTACAGTTTTCTTTATATATATATATAATTTTCTTTTAAAATTTAATTCATAATTCCTCTTTAACGTGAAACACCTCAACTCTATATATGATTCCGTTGTTATTAAACTAAAAATTCATTAATTTTTAAATTAATTTATTTGTCCACTAAAATTAGTACTTCATTTTGGATAAATTTAATATAAATATTTAGACATTATCTTTTAAATGCTAATTTTAAGAATTGATTCAGATCAGCAATAAAAAAAATAAAAATAAATTCTCTTTACAATTAAGCTAATTATATAATTTTTTAAAATTTTTATTTATAAAAAAAAAAAAGATTATAATAATTAGGATAGGTCAATTAGCACCCACAAAAGTCGGGGGGTTAAAAGAAACTGCGGCTTCTGAGTGATCAGTGGGAGCAGAGTACATTTTAGAGAAGGTTTTTGAAACTTGCAACTGACGGGTTTTTAATTTATATTAGGTTAGGATATGTAGGAGTAGAGTGGTCCAAATATATATATGTATTATTTTTATTTTTATATATATAAAATAAAATCATTTTGTGTGGACCAACCTAAAAGCTATATATAAATAAGCAATGGCAGAAACACAGAGATCATAGGTTTATGCAGCTTTATTTGATGCTTGCTGATGATCACTTTCAGTTCTTAAAAAATCATTTGTTTGTAAAATAATTTAAATGATTTTTTTTTTTTTTATAATTGACCAAAATTAAGGAATAGTACTGCAGGGTCAAAGGTATCCTTTCATTATTGTTTTTACAGTACGATATCATAAAATCCATGTTGGGACATTAGGGCTAAGTTTAGCCCCTCTCTCTATCTGTCTCTCTCATGTATGTATGTGTATATATATATATATATATATATGTTGGGTCAAATTTTATATGTTTTTATGTGCTTATATATATTATATATTATAGCTACTGTCACCTGAGCATATTTAAAGGGTTTGGTTTAGTTTTCAGAGCAAAACTATATGGTATATGATTGCAAAGATGGTTCATTACATAGATAATAGCAAAATATCATTATAATTAACTAAATAATAAAAATATTCCTTCTTTTTAATTATTCTTTTTAAATTAAAAAAAAATATATTATATATCATACTAATCAACGAAGGCTCCAACCAAAGAGTTAAAGATTCAAGAATATTTGAAATTAACAGGAGAAGCCGACATTCTCAACCTTCTTGTACAAGTTTTTGTAATATTCTATTTTTAATATTTTACAATTTTTTAATATTAATTTTGTTGGTAAAATTTGAATCATGTTCATTCTTAAAAAATTTAGTTGGAACCATGATGAATTTCAATCATAGATGAAGTTGTTATGAATGTAAAATGTCCCATATCGATTAGGAATGGAGTTAATCTTGAATTTATAAAGATTTGAATTATTTCTCTTAAATAGGTTGAATTTTAAGATAGAGTCCAAAATCTTTACAAAAGTTAGAGGGTGTTCTAATATATATATATATTAATAGTAATCATACGAGTCAACAAGATTAGTAATATCATCTGTAAATGTATTATACTATATAATATGGAAAAAAAGATTGTAAACAATGGCATTGTGATTCAAGTGGATGATGCCAGGGCTAGGCCAAAAAGAAAAAAAATTGTATAGATTAATTAAATGTTAAAATTTTTTATTAACCACTTTAAAAACTAATATATATACTCCTAATCTATGTGACAAATTTAATAGATATGTTTTATTTTTATTGGTCTTTTATTTACAATCAATAACCAAGCAATTTCTCTTAAATCTAATTTAAAATTTCATCATAGTACAAACACAACTACACAATTCAAGTCTTTCTTTCTTCTCCTTGTATTATCATCGCGCATTTCTTCTTTTATCAAAATTACCATTAAACTTTATACTTTTAAACTAATGTTATTATTTATTGGTTGCAAAAAGTGTTGATTTTTTTTTTCTTTGGGATTTGTCCATATTTTATGTCCGTAGGTTAAGTGCTTAACGTAGATTTATTTTCTATTGTATCAATAAATTTTAATTTTGAATTATTTTCTTATTATAATTTTGAATAAAAAATTATAAACATTTACTTTTATATATTAATAGTTTTTTTCCCCAATTAAATGATCTTTGGTTTTCCCCTTGTTCCAACTATTTTTTTATTTTTTAATATCTTGGGAAAAGTGTAAGTCCTAGCCGATACCCACTATACCTCCTTAAGATACTTTGATTTAATATATTTATATATGTAAATTTTTTTAGAAAAAAAAAATTATATGTATATATTATGTTTTTCTTGACAAATATATATCTACCTGCGCATTCAGAAATATTCTTTCATCTTGAAAAAAAAAATGGTAGTTATTAATGTAAAAAATAAGGAACATTGGAATAAGACTATCATATCACTGTGCACTTATTATCTGGTCCAACAATGAAGCCGGCAACAAGTATAAGTCCACCATGAATATTGACTTTTGATTTAATCTGCTAGTCAATTTGTTTTTTGGCTATCTTGTCAATGGCGGCTGCGTGAAATATATTTACAATATATATAAATATATGAAGAGGGTGAAGATTTTGATTAATAAAAATATTTTTCTAATTTTTCATATTTTTTAAATTAGATATTTATTATTATTATTATTATTAGTATTATTATTATAAGTAAATCTTATTACAGTAAAATTTACAATTATTATTATTACTATTATAAAGCAAATCTTATTACAATGAGATTTAAATTTGTTTATAATTTCTTATAAAAAGAATTTATTTATCAAAATTTAAAGATTTTGAATTTTTCATGTATCATTTTCATTTAAATTCAAATATAATATATTTTTTATAATTTAAATTAATTATATATCATGTTAATAGAATGTACGTACGGCTTTAATTTTTTTTAATTATATATATATATATATAATTTGTCTAAGCATATAATATGTTATTACATATTTACATATTTTTTAATATATTTAATGTAAAATGGCCATAGTTTTGTAAATGAATATATTCTGTCCATAATTCATATGTGTTTATCTTATATATACACACACACCGTGTATTGGATAATTTGGTTGGTGATTATTAGGAATAATAAAAATTTGTAAGATAAAAGGATTGTGCGAAATTTCCATGTTTTGATTAGTGACCTTATCTTTATTGGTTTCTTTTATATTCCAACTTTTGTGGGAAGAGATAAAAGCAAATTGGCACCAATATGCTTAATAATACACCATATATAAAGACGGCCCACAAGAGAAAATTTTGACATAGGTAGGCCACTGTATAATGTGACACTCATATAATTCCAAATTTATTAAGAGTTAAAAGTGGAAAAAATAAATTATATTAAATTAAAAATAAGACTTTTGTTTTCATAGCCGTTAAACCTACAAAAAACATCAAAATCTTCACCCATTTTTGTTCTTGAGTGGACTGTCAAGGTTTTTTTGATTGATGATGCTCATCATCTTACAATGTCATCCATCAATCCAATGGTCTTTGATCAATTTTTTTTGCCAATATATATATATACATATAGGCAGTTAAGAGACAAAAAGAAACTTATTAGCTTTGCAACTTCTTTAAAATTGTTAAATGAAAGTGAAAGATTGGATTTTGATATTTCTCAAAAAAAAAAAAAAAAAACTGTTTTCTGTTGTGTTTGTTATTTGGTCTAGTAATTGTATTCTTATTAATTACTTGCTCATAATACCCTTTTTTTTTTTTTTTTTTTAATTTACTATATCTAATTTGGGTATAATGCTAAAAGTAGTTTTCCATATGATTGATAATTTAATATTAATTAATTAAGGAATCATATAATATAATGAGAACATGTTGAATATACAAGCACAATGCATCAATGATTTTGATTTATGGGTTTGAAGAGACCGATATTTTGGGTTATATATAATAGCCTAATCATATTTAATTAATTATATGGTTTATACTAAATTTTTAATTCTTAAAGACTAATATTTATAATTTGGTTGGTTCATGTTGAAAGTAAAATGAGAGAACAAAAATATATGGTTTAACCATTTTTATTATAAATTTATGAGAAATTTTTAGGTAGATTAAATTTACCGCATTATTTATAAATTAATCCAATAGAAATAAAATATATTAATTAATAATGCCATATTAGGTAGATAATTAATTGACATATTTTATTCTATTAAATTAATATGTACATAATAAGGTATCATTAATTAATGTCTTATTTATCTTAAGTTATTCTATAAACTTTCTTTGCTTATGTAATTCAATGGGTTAGTTTTCGTTTTTCTTTTTCCTCAATTTTTAGGTAGCTTATTTTTAACCATTTTTATCAATTAATGGTAAATTTGTTTAAAGCAAAATCACTTTAGAATTTCTTAGTCGAATGGTTTGAAAAATTCATGCAATAATCAATGAAAAAGGGGCGATCCATGTTGAAAAAATCAAAGCTTTTTTTTAAATGAAAAATAAATTATAACTATCAATTTCACAAATTGGGCTTAGTTATACTTTTCTATGTCGGTAGGTGTGTGCTAATCACATGCTATAGGTTATCCAATTCATTCACATGCCCAATCAAATCATCACCGTACGTTATTATTTAACTTTATATTTTAAAAGATTGATTAAATTATAGTGGTCATTTAGATAGATTATGTATATTGATTTAAATTAACTTTTTATTGTGTTTGTAACGATATCATTGATATTTTCAGTGATAATTAATTTCTATTTATTTTTATGTTAACTAATAATTTGAATTATTTTATTTAATGCATTTGTATATGTTATGTTGTAACTCTTTGTATATAATTTTAAAATAATATTGTAAAATTTAAATACAAAATTTAATATGTTGTAGTATATATTATATATTCGAAATGATAACATATTCATAAGTAGAATGAAAAAAAGAATTATAAATGGATAATTTATGTGCACGTGTAGATGTAGCCTATTTGTCTTGCAAAGTACAAGCAAATATTATGGGACGGAGTTTCTGATAGTGGCCATATCCGAACGGATTGTGTAGGTTTCAATTTAATTTTGGTAGAGACTTTTGTATTGTCAATAAAGTTTAACTAAATGTACAAGCTTTGAAATACAAAATATAAATATAAGATTAACTTAAACCACTGTTATACTATCACTTATTCAATGAATAAATATGAGTAAAAATTCAAAGAGAGATTTGTTCTTCAAATTTAAAAAATTGAATAGAAAAAGAAATAAGCAAATAAATTTGAAAGACTAATTTCTTCGTTCATCTAAGAAGTCTTTATAGTTTATATGGTCCAATAGTTAATTCTAAAAGATTTTGTTATGCGTGCTATTCCAATTTCAACAATTGAAAAAGTAAACTTTTAATTTAGTTATGGGCCTAATTAAAAAAAAATGAGAAATAATATAGGATTGTAGTGCATTGTAAATTCTTATATATAATTTATATCATTTGATAACGTTCCTTTCATAAAAAAGAGAAAAGAAAAAGATGAATTGATGTATTTTTTTTATTAGATTGTTGGATTTGGACTATTGAGAAATTTATTTACATGTATCTTTTATATTTGAAACCAAAAATTTAGAAAAATAAGTTTTTCATTATTTAGAATTAATAGAATAACGAAACATATATATATATTGTCACTTTATTGGATTTGTAACACAATTAAAATTCCTATTTCAATCCAAAAATAAAAATATTTTCAAGCATCATTAGTCACATTTAAATGAAATTTTAATTAGGTCTTGACAGTTAATTACAATTAAGTATTTAATTTTATAGTGTAAAAGAATTGGAGATTTAAAGATGGATAATTCCTTTGTTTTAAAATTTTCAATTTGCTAAAAAAAAGTTAATGTCTTGAAATCTAATCCCAAAAAAGACCTTATATGTACAATTAAATTAGAGTATCGATTTTTATCCAATTGAAAGTGATGCAAAACCCCTAAATAATAATAATAACTAAGCTCAAAATAACATACTAATTAATTTCACGCGAAGAATAAATCTTATATTTATTCTTTTATTTAAAAAAAATAAATAGGTATAAGATTTTTTTTAAAAAAAAATCCAAAAGAAACCATTATTAATTGATCTAATTAATTAGAGTCAGTAAATTAAAGAGCAATTAATTTGTCAAAAAATAAATCCGAATTATGTCAAAAAGATTAACAAATTTGGTGATACAGCTAATCAATCAGAATGAAAGAAGAGTGATCCACAGGTGGGCTTCTAAAGGCAAACAGGCAATATGACAAAAATCTGTGGTCCAAACCATCGTAAGAACTTCACTGCTTCTATCTTTTCTGTATTACATAATTATCGTAATTTTATAAAAGAGTATATTCTATTTCTAATATATATATATATTTTTTTTCTTTTTTAAAAAATAAATTTTTCTCTAATTTAATTTAATTCACTCACTGTAGGTATATAGTGTTAATTAATTAATTCAACTGAACATCCTCCCCCTGTCTCCCATTGATTTATACACTTTGACCGTTATTTATGCCACGAAAGAATTATTGATTGAATATAATCCAATAACCAATTATAACTGTGGTTGTTGTATAATATAATTTACATTAAAATAATTATCATAGTAATTATATATTTTAATCCCTCGATACATCAGCTTATAATAATATGTAAATTAAAACCCAAAAAAAAAGAAAAGAAAAATAAATAGGGCTTTGGCAAAAGAGGTACTATGAGAGCTCCTGAGGCATGTGTAAGTGTCATATTCATATAAAGCATGAAAAATATTCAATTTAGGATATGGAATGGATGGTAAGTGGACCAGCAGCAACAAGCGTGATATTGATAATCACAATGAATATTAATAATGATAATTATAAAAAAAATTAAAAATAAAAGAGGGTCCAATCTTTGTAATAAACACATATAAGTCAATATGCAACTGGACCATAATCACAATTTATGTAATTTATATATACACCAAACAAAATTATAATATGTGGTTTGGCTTAGAAATTTTGGCATTGTCATGCCTTTAATTCACTCATTTTCTAAATTATTATTGTTGTTATTATTATTAATTACTACTTATTTTTTCTATATATTATGATCAGTGCAAGTCCTCTCTTGTGAAAACTTAAAATCAAGGAATTCAAGGCCACATCTCTAGATGCTATATGGGTCCTATTTCGTTATTTTTATTTATTTATTTGTTTTGATGATGCGGGAAAGGACATCTACAACTTTTCAAATTCTAATTAGTAAAAAATAATTAATTAATCTGATCTATAGTGGTTGGTAACCTGTTGAAAAAAATTCTATGTTTATATTTCTAGAGGGATATATATTCTCAGCTTACAATAAATAATATAGTATCTGGTTAATTAGTTAATATTGGTTATAATAATAATAGGTCAATTTGTCAAATGCAATTAATTTAAAAAAAAAAAAAATAGAGTTTATATCAATTTATTTTCATTGAAATAGTAAAAACCAGGTTCAATTTCCATGTAAGGGGCCACTATTAGAATAGATAAAAAGTTTCACCAACCACAATGACTTGGCCTAGCTAGATTTTCTAATGACTGGTCAAATTGGATACTATTGGGTATAGAATTTAATTAATTTTGTGCAATTAATCCTCAAGTAAATCAATAACTAATGCTAAGTTGAATGTTTCTTTAATTGTGATTTAATCAACTCCAAATTGACCAACATTTTGGGCAATTGCCAATTGACAGAATGCATCACCGTAAGCCATAAATTAATATGGAAGTATTAATTTCCAAAGCTGCTCATAAAAAACTTGAACATAATTTTACTGTTGATGACCATAAGATTTAATTTCAAAAGTAAAACTAAAAATAGATATGTATATTTTACTTGCAATTTCTCTAATTTTAATGTAATTTAATGCGCAAGTTAACTTAGAATACTAATTTTGTTTAGATAAAATAAATATATATTATTAATATATTTTATAATTAATAATTAAGTTAATAAATTCTTAAACATACATTACTTTGGATTATAAAAGTGAGCATATTTTTTATTTTATTGACTAAAATTTAAACTGTAAGTTCAGAGATAATTTTTGAATATATAGTAACTATATTAAACCCAATTACAGAACAAAAAAATTTAAGTCATTAATTTAATAATTTAGCAGTCGAGTGTCTTTATTATAGCAGTTGAGATAAAAAATTTAAACTCTAATAATCTCAATCTCTTAGAATGAATTTTTAATGTATAAAAAAAAATTAATTTTAATAATATATAAATGGGTATGAAAATACCCTAATCGAGCATCTAGATAAAAAAAAAAAAAAAAAAAAAAAAAAAGGTTATATATACATAAAAATCAAAATTTAAACGATATTTATTATCCAAATATTTACATGTGAATGTTACTCACCTTGGTTCGCACGTAAAAGAAGTCACCGACAGGACTAAAGTCAATGCAAATGACAAAAAAACCAGAAAAGAAAGAAAATTTTTGGCTTCTTCTATCAAGTGGGATCTGTCTGTTAACATGTAAAAATTTTGTTTGCTAATGATGGGTTTCTTTCTTCATTTTTCTCTTAATAATAATTAATTAATTAATTAACCTTACAGTGTATACACTTGGTGAGTTGATTTAAAAAAAAAAAATACATAATTAAGTTAATTATTCTTGCACGTATGTGTAATATAATAACTCAATTATTTTATTATTATTAATTAATTAATTAATTAATAATTAATCACAAGAAGTTTCTTAAGGATCTTGCTAGCATTTCCATTGGATGATTAAGAAAACCCTTTTTTTCTTTAAGAGACAAATGAAATGAAAGCAATTGTTTTGTGAGTATGCTAATGCCATTATGCATATGATACATATCATAATATATTAAATAATTAAGTTAATTTCCATAAATTGAGGCTGCTTTACAAAAGGGTTATTAGTGTTTTTAATGGAAAGAGTTAGGAAAAGGGGAATGCATGTACAAGTAATAAGTAAAACAAACTACCGTCAATTTACACTATTAATTTAACATATATGGTTAAGGTTTTACATAGAAATTCTTGTCCAAATTAACCCTTTCTTAGAAATATCAAGAATTTCAAGTGGTAACAAAAAATAATCCCTTAATAGTGTTTTTGAAATAGACATTCTTGTGATCTTTTCCTTTTTAAAAAAAAAAAAAAATCTAATTATGTGAGCTTGCATAAACAAAATTGTCCCACTTGATTATAAACTAATTAAATTAACTTCTTGTGATTTTTTTTAATTAAACTATGAGTGAAGATTCAAACTCACAATTTTAAAGTTTTGAATCGCTCAAAAAATAATTTCAATATTATTGAATAAGAATTAATCAATATTGCTTGTGATTTTTTAAAAGGTGCATAAGATAAAAAATTTATATGAGCTATTCATTATTAAGAGGGGGAAAACTAAAATTCTATTAGTGGAAAGCTATCAAAGATTAGTATATAAATACCTACCTCAAATCTCAAAAGTTAAAATAAATATATACACAAGGCTTCCCTTCAAAAAAGAAAAAAAAAAATACAAAAGCCAAATTGAATTTACCAAGTCTTTGGAGTTATTAGTACTCTATCCCAAGAATTAGGGGGTGTCATATATAAGGGCAGCTGGATATGGACCTTTTTGATGGCACAAGAGACAGTTGAAAACTACTGCTCAGCTTATTTCCAACTTTCACTGTCCGTGTTTAAAAAAAAAAGAAAAGAAAAGAAATTTTGCATTAACTATCGTTTCACAAAATTCATAGCTGCAAAATATACAAGCCAGACTCAAAAATTTAAATGAAGTCTCATATTTATTATATTTAGAGTTTAAATATTTTAGATTAACTAAGAAGGGGAAAAGAAATAATTAATGTGCCCTATTACTTGTTATACATTTATTGTTCACATGTTATATAATAACAATAATAATATCTTTGGTTTAGTGGTGGTAATGGGTTGTCACAAATGAGTGATTAGTGGTTAGAAAATTAAATTTTAATCTTTAGAAATTTTAATTTTTAATATTTCAATTATAATTTTGAACTGTTAACTGTTGAATTTTGAAATATTATTCTATTCATATTAACAATTGAAAATTTAAATGCCAAAACACAATACTAAATCACACCTATTTTTTAAGTCTAACTAATTAACCTCAACATAATGAAATATTTCGCAAATACTAATATGCATTGATATTTAAAAATTTTTGAATCAAAATATTATATAATTGAGTTAAAATATTACAAAAAAATTCATAATGTTAAATTTTTAATATAAATTTAAAAAAAATAACCTTGAAAATTAATTTATTAAAGTTGGAGTGTCAATTTATATATTAATTATTTAATATTTTTGTATTTAATCAAAGTGAAATGTTCTAATACATAATTCTATTGAGAATGACTATATAATTAACAAATCTCAAAGATTAAAAAGAGTTAATTTTAAAATAGTAAAAAATTAATATTTTAGAATTAAAATGTTAATTATATCAAACTTTAAGGATATTATAATAGTTTACTTAAATTTTATATTTTATATATCACACAATAAACATTTTGGTAGTGGTTACTTACCCAAGCCAAATACTAAGATATGCTGTTACTGCAAACAATCAAAGAATGTCAATGATAGCTCCCAAAAATCTCAAAAAAGGGTCATTTGCCCATATATATATATTCTACTCCTCTTTCCCTATCCCTCCAAATTATCGACAACCTTTGTCAATGACCATCTCTTTTGGCTAATCATAATAAAATAAATTAAACCCTAGCTAGGTCTTTTGTGCTTCTCTTTATAATATATAGGGTTTAAAAAGTGTGGAATTATACATTTTCCTTGTTATTTCCTCGTACTAAGGGCAAAATTCCTTACACCAGACATTACATAAGACAAAGTGTGCAGTAGCCTAGGGTACTACTAGCTAGTACTGATTCTATATATTACTATTAGTAGAATTCAACATTAATTATGCTTAATAGGTTATTATTATTAATCTTTGTTGTTGACTTGACTCCATTTCAACTTCGTGGACTTGTTTTAATGTCTAACTTGTCAATTATTATAGAAAAAAAAAAAAAGGCAATATTTTCTACATAACATGCTAAAGTATAAACAAATTATTTTCCATATTAAACTAATTGTTTAGTGACTAAATATTTGTTTTATACTGCAAAAGACCATAAATTTAAACCTCAATATTTCATTTTCCTTTTAAAATTTTAGATGTAATATACAGTTGAATTATCCCTAATTTTTTATAGGGATTTCAAAACATTGAAGAAATGAGAATCTTGGAAAATTCAAAGATGATTGACTTGAAGGATGTTGAATAGATCTTTTGGGCCATTAGTAGATAGGCCGGGCTTGATTATTGTAAGGCCCAATACTTGCATTGGCCCAATTCTTTGCTTAAATGGACACACAAAGAGCAGTCACAGGTCCACAACAACCACCACCAAACAAACAGACATTGAAGGAAAGCCCACTTCCATTCCAGATTTCATGAAATTCATTTGTAAATTTGTATATAAAATTTACTTGAAATTTTATCTCATTAAATCTATGTAATTAATTATACTTCAATCAAATTAGATAGAATTTACGCTATGTTTGATTCACGAAATAAAATACACAAAGAATAAAATAATTATTCTTGAGGAATAGAATATGATAGGAATAGAATAATTATTTTAAATCTATAATTTGGTTTATAGTATAGAATAATTATTTTATTCATATAGATGACCATAATATCCTTATAAATTAATTTCACTATTAATAATAAATTAAATATAATTTTATGAAATTTATTTAAGAAATAATTTAAATGCATAATAAATAAAATTTTTATTTAACTTAAAATTTAAAAAATAAAAATGAAAATCTGAAAAAAAAAAAAAAACAAAGCAATAGTAGTGAATTTGAGCTTGCCAATATTTTTTAAAGGTAAAAATAGAAATACTCTATTTTATAGTGTAAAAAATACCAATTCTTTTATTTTTTGTGAAATATATATTTTATGAAAATTATGAAATTGTTATTCCATGTAATTAATATTCTTATCTAAAATTTAAATCAAAGTTCAAAATAACTATTCCATATGGAATATTTATTCTATTCCTTAGCTATTTCATAAACCAAATATAGCTTTAAAATTTGCATATAAACTTTAAATTCATAATGTTATAAATTTGACTTAATTTTGATTTAATTAAAATCAGTTAATTTTGCAAATAAATTTTAGATTCAGTGTAATTTAAATATTAAATATGAAAATTTATTTATTTGTTTATTTACAAATAAATTTTATTAGTGAAATTTATTTGCATAAACACTATGTAATAAAATATGAGGTTTTGGCCAATGTAATATATTAATCTAAAATAAAAAAAAAAAAAAGGCAAAAGAAATAAGCAATTATTCAAACCCAACATTATGAATGGTCTTCACATCACAAATTCACAACTCAGTCTTGATAATTATCTAAAGCCAATTACTTAGCCACTAAATTAGTATTGTTTTGCTGATTACTAGGCTTAGATATGTGACTCATATTTATAATTTTTTTAGATACAAAGGAGGCCTAGAAAGCCACAAGGGCTGATACCCATAAAATTCTTATTCACAACTCTTCTCACTTGTTAACTGATCCGCCACTTGATTAGCTTCCCGATAAATATGTTCCACCTTAATTCTCCAATTATATTTCTTGGGTTATATTTATAATTTGACCCCAAAAATATACATGCGCAAAAGAGGCATTTTTTTTATTTAGTCCCCTTTGATGCTGCCACCATCTCCAAACAAAACATTATTGTCACCTAATTTTTCTTTTTTTATTATTAGTTGACTTGACTGGAATTATAATCTCTTCATTTTTAAAATTGATTTTAATTTGCAACCTCTCAATTCTGAACTTTTTCTTTTTTATTATTAGTTGACTTCTCATAATTTTTTTTTTTTAAAATGAATTTTAATCCGTAATATCTCAATTTCAAAGAAAACTCTAATAACAATAAATTAAAGTTGATGGATGAAGTGCTCATAGTTTATTTGAAGATTCGCCTCACTTACCTAAGTTTTTGGAGCTGAATCTACCGCAACATAACAAAATAACACAAAGGGTCCCCTCCCCATTTGCACCACAAATATGCACAGACAATTAGATAGATATCCATGCAGGACAATGGACACATGGGGAAAGTGCAAGGACTCCATAGCAATGAAAGGAAAAGTAGCCATTAAATCTAATGGCCACCATTTGTTTTTTTCAGTTGTTTTGTCCTTTATGCAAATTGAATTGAAATTTGACAAGTTTCCAAAAGCCCCCCACATAGGTAGTTATGCTTAATACATTTGCAGTCACGAGGCTACATTTCAAACATGACTCAACTGATCATTTTCTAGCTTCTCTTCTCTTGATGGGATCTTCATTTTTTCACAAGGAATGGCTTTATTTTCTCTCTCGTTCTCCCCAGCATGGTCGCAGCCATTTCTGCGACTAGAAATGGTTAATTTCACCTCCATCAAATGCTGTAATAAACCCAAACAAAACATTGAACTTTCTACTAATGGGAAGATGGCTTTCCCTGAAAAGAATCCTCTGATTTTACACTCAACAAAAGCCTCACCTCCTAGGCCTCGCCGGATAATCCTGGTTCGACATGGAGAAAGCGAGGGAAATGTTGATGAGATTGTCTATACAAGGGTTGCTGATCCAAAGATTGGACTCACAAAGAAAGGCAGAGCACAAGCTGAAGAAACTGGGAAAAGAATTAGACAGATGATTGAGAAAGATGGAGCAAATGACTGGCAGGTTTATTTCTATGTTTCGCCATATAGAAGGACTCTCGAAACATTGCAGAATTTAGCTCGAGCATTTGAGCGTTCAAGAATTGCTGGCATGAGAGAGGAACCTCGTTTACGAGAACAAGATTTTGGTTAGTAACTTTACTTTCTAGTCTATGACTATAATGAAAGCAAGTTCTTGGAGAGTTCATTTGATTTCTTATCTGTCCTTCTTGCGAAAGGGAATTTTCAGGATAGAGAGAAGATGAGAGTTGAGAAAACTCTTCGATTACTTTATGGTCGTTTCTTCTATAGATTTCCCAATGGAGAATCTGCAGCTGATGTTTATGACAGAATTACAGGTAACTTGGTGTTATATTTATCATCATTATTGAATTTGATAGTTTTGACAATGACTAAATGGAGTGTTAATGAAATAGGATTTAGAGAAACACTTAGAGCAGACATTGATATCGGTAGGTTTCAACCTCCTGGTGAACAGAGTCCGAACATGAACTTAGTGATAGTATCTCATGGCCTCACATTGCGTGTGTTTCTAATGAGATGGTATAAATGGACTGTGAAGCAATATGAAGGACTCCACAACTTTGACAATGGAGGAATGATTGTTATGGAAAAAGGTTATGGCGGAAGGTAAATCAATTGTTTGCTTCAATAATAATTCTAATTCATTTCAATCACAACTTTCCTGGAAAACATGAAAGGAAAAGGAAAGTCAATCATTTAAAGTAGAAAAACAATCTTCACTTTGCTTTATTCACCAGAAAACAATCATGTAAATTTCAGGTACAGCTTATTAATGCATCACACAGAAGAAGAGTTAAGGGAGTTTGGATTGACAGATGAAATGCTGATTGATCAAGAATGGTAAAAGGCTAAAATCTCATCTTTACATTTCGAAACTCCAAATATAGCTTGTTTTGGCTAATGTTAACGTTTGTTGGCTTCTGATCAAGGCAAAAAATTGCAAGACCTGGTGAACTGAACTACGATTGTCCGACGATGAATTCTTTCTTCACTCATTTTGATGATGAGGGCTGCAAAACTTGAATCAAGAAAAGATTTATTACCCAAGACTAATTGCCTCGAGACATAAAAACAAGTTCAACAACACTATAGTCAGACTAAAGTGGATCGCAGAGATCACAACTGCGTAAATATCGCCCTGCAACAGAATCTCCTACTTTGTTACTTGTTAAAAAACCCATGATTATAAGATCGTAATCATCGAATAGACATTGCTGATTTATGCTATAAGAATTCATGAAAACACAGTAGAAATGACAATTTAGCTTGAGCAAAGCCATGGCAAAAACACATTGACATTTCACTGATTTTATTTTCAAACTTTTATTAAAAAAAAAAAAATCTTGATAACTTTAATTTTTCACTTAACCTATCTAACACCTTAATTTTAGAATTTAATTATCACTACACGTTTATCCATAGGAAATCAAACCAACATGCAAAAAATAATCCATCGCATTACTTTATTTTTGTTTGAATTATTCTAAACATCACTCTAATGAAGCCATTATGAAATAAATTGTTTATGAAGTTTTAGTAGAAGGATTATATAATTTGAAAATAATTAAAAATTAGAATCTGGTCCAAATTCATATCTTCTTTTGTTTTTTATATATGATAAAAGGCAAATTTTGAGATGGGTGACATGTTTTAGGAACCCCAATCTAGTTTACCAGGTGGCATTTTGAAGAATTTTGGCCACGATAAGGTTTCAAAGGAGTTCTTATCTCCACTCACGAATTACTAAGAATTTGAGGCACACAAAAATATATTTTAATAATAAATACGTATACGACTTGATTAATAAATTTATATTCGATTCCTTTTTATTTGATAAAAAAAATTATGGATAATTTATCTATGTGTTTCTAAAATGGAGCAAAATTATTGTATTCAAATAATTTTGTAAGTGTTATGAAATAAAATTTGATCTTTTAAATCTAAATCAAAATGTAGAGATGTACTATATCTTAAAAATCTAACTTAAAATACAGAGATATGTTCCCTAAAAAAAAAACAAAAAAAAAACCTTAAATGTTCCATATATTACATATGCAATTGTTTAATATGAAATTTAAACTATTTTGTGGAAAAAAATTAACTATATCATTCTAAATGTTATTAAGATGTACTTCACATATTTTAGATTTTTTTATAATTAAAATATTTCAAAAATATATGTTAGAAACAAAAATAAATTAGTTAAATTCATATTTAAAATAGTATTTTTCTCCATAATGATTAATATAATAATGCAAAAAAACTTAAATACACGAAGTAAATTGATTTTATGTGCTCATTTTCTAGTAATGAATATATTATATTATTTTTCTTTCTAATTGTGCGTAGTAAATTTTAGATAATATATATATATATATATATATATAAAGTTTTTCTAATTGAATATAATTATTGGGGTTGGATTTTAGGCATATATACCCTAATTGGAAATGTTTTTTTCATTGAATTGAGAACAAGTTATAATTTATTTTAAAAAAAAATATGGGATTGAAATTATGATTTTTTTTGAAGCATGTGAAAAAATTGATTGGAGATGCGGGGTATCGATCCCCGTACCTCTCGCATGCTAAGCGAGCGCTCTACCATCTGATTTACATCCCCTCATTTATATGTGTTTTCTTTTATTATATAAATATTATTTGTGCTTTTCCCCCCCTCTTCCCTTGCCAATATCACGAATTCATGATTCTTGACTATACATCCCAACCAGCTGATGGCTCAGCTATTTTTAGCCTTGGATTTTTTTTTTTTTTAGTTACTAATTATTCACAAAAAGATATTTTATTAAATTAATTGTCATAAAAAATTAGTTTTAAAATAGATTAGATATGTTCTGAATTTTGAATACATAAGTTCTAAAATGACTAAACAATCATATCAAATTGCTTTTACTAATATTTAAAATGATAATTTTGGAGATGGAGCAGGCTGCAGAGATCGGTGGGTGAAGTACAAGTGTTAAAAAAGCAACAAAATACAGAAGCTTTTTATATGTTTTAGAAAGGTATAACTTTCTTGATTATATTATATAGGAATACTTAGGTTTGCTTCTTAATAAAGTCATAAAAAAAAGTTCCATTTTCTACCATCTTATTCTCTCAACAAAACCCCTAGACAAGTTATTCCCACCAGTAGCCAAGGAATCACTTCCAGTTCCAGTTCCAATTCCATTTCCACTGCCTCTGCCTGCCTTACCAGGAAAGCATTTGGGAACCAGATTCAAATCCCAACTGCCAATTTATACTAGATTCCTATAAATCTGTATCAACTTACCTGCAAAGCTCAATCCATGTAAATCTAGCTAGAATTTGCACATGTCAACCACATAACTCATATTTGAATCATTTTCAGCCACAATTGAATGAAAACAAGAGAATCTATGAATCTTTTGTAAAAGATAGTTAAAAAAAAAATGCCAATAATTGCATGAAACTTGTCAGATCAGCACAGTGAGAGGGATTTAGAATTTAAAGAAAGGGGCTTGGTTATTCATGGTTCAATGCAACCATAGGCAGTTAAAACTTCAAAAGAAAACCAACCAAAGGTTAATAGGGCAATTAAAATGAACCTTTACAGCCCTAGATGACACAAGGACAATACACACACACACACACACATATATAAGCATAGCAATAAATCAAAGCTGCGGTAACTCATCCAAGATCTGAAGAGAACTACAAATTAACATGGGAGGCTTACAATAGCCAACATGCTTCTAACATTGCCAATAGGAGCGATTCACTTATTGAAAGTATATGCACTGCAGAATAGACAGTTCATAAAATCAAATCCTAGATTATTTGATATGCACACACCAAGTGTTAGAAATAGTGATTCCCACTTTAGGAACTCAGGGCATATGTGACAGAGGCTAAGCACATTGCCTTAATCACCTAGACACCGAATTATATTTTAGACAAGCATAGCTACCTTGTTACAGAACCAGTTCACAGGTTTCAGTCATCAAGTAAATAATGTTGTTAATTTACAGATATAATTATCCTCTTCTTTGAGAGAAACAAGCCTCCATTTAGATGATGATCATAATTTAAAACACAACTACATATAAGATGAACATGATAACAGTATTCCTAATTAAGCAAATCCAATGAAACAGTAAGTAAGATAGAAAGAAATATGGAAGTTGCACCCAAATTGAAACAAAATAAGCCAATCTCTATAATAAGTTTTTTCCCAACAAAATGTGGAAGTCGCACCCAACGTTCTTCATCTTCTTCCAGACTAAACCTGGCTATTTCCAGTATATCAAAAACGTAATCCACCTCTGTGCAGTTTTAATCTTCTGCCATGAATTTTTCAGCCCTGGTTTAGAAAGGAAGAAGATAAAACAAGAACTATCGATGTGGAGTCAGAGTCAAATCCATCACAACAAAGTAAAAGGAGACTGACCCATCAGAGAATCATGTTGTGCATCATGGAATTTATCTTTTCACGAGTTCTCAATAGTTGCAGTTGTGATTCTTAATGGCCTCATCCTTTCTTGTTCACCACTGCGTCTCCAAAAGGCCCTTCGCCACCAGACTTCAAATCCTCTTTGTATATTTGGACAGTCTTCACCAGAGTTCAGGAATCGATTAAACCAAGCCAGTAAAATCTCTTGCTGCCAAGCTAGAGGTAGAGTTAGAATTGTGTTACTAAGACCATCCTCAATTAAATGTCTGTCAAGGCCTTTTGACGCCCTTCTCATCCACCCAAAATCATCATAAAATGGCACCAACCATGTCTGTAAAAGCAAGCACCTCACTTCCTTTGAAGCCAATAGCTGCCCCTTTCCAATCCCAACAAACAGCCTTGCTGTAACTCTGCTAATCTCGTACCTATGAACAGCAGGAATTTTAGAATGTGCATCAGACAATTCAGTCTGAGATGCCCATGTTTTCAAAAAATCTTCAGCTATCTGTCTATCAATCAAAATATCCAAAATCCAATGCAGATTATCTGCTTGCCGTGCAACCTGTCCAATATCCTCCAAATTGCCTGTTGCTGCCTGGAGAAAATGTTTACGAAGCAATTGCAAGCACCCATCACAAGCAGAGTATAAGGATTCTTTCCGGAGATCATTCTGAGAAGAATTCTCATGAAGCATCTTTGACACCAACCCTTTCATCTCACGCCTAGCTTTCTCATCTTTCCCTTCAAGAACTACATGCAAAAGCTTGAGAAGAACTTCATCATTGTCACTATTCTCTTCTGCTCCATTCGTAACTTCAATAGAAACCCTCTTAAGAACCTCTCCTGCTCCAACTCCTTCAAGGCGGAGCTCTGACAACAGTGAAGCCACCTTCTCTTCTTCATCCTCTGCCCATGGAGCAGCTTCCAAGTACTCCAAACAAGATAAAACCCCAGCATCAAACCCAATGGCTGCAGAAACCTAACAAAGAACCAACCAATTAGTACCACAAAACCTTAGCCCACCATTTGTGATTGCCAAGAATAGATTCAACAACAAATTTAAAATGAACAGAAAGCAAAATTCCAGTATATTTCTTTAAAGAAAAAAATCAAACTATATAAATGGTTATGTCTGTATCATTCACAGTTGAACTTCAAAAGAAAAAAAAAACTTTGAAGTTCGACTGCATTTTTGTTCCTGTTCCTATATTTCCTCAACAACCAACCATATTGCTTTCAACATTAGGTTTCCTGTCTATTTCCACAGTCTCTCAGCGACCACACAATCCACTATAATATTAAAAAAAAAAAAAAAAAAAACTTTAACAATGTTTCTCGATATTTCTACAGTTCCCAGCCACCAAACAAATTTAGTACTTAAAACTGAATAAACACTTACCTTCAAAATACCAAGAACCTTGATCACATCCTCTTTCATGAGCTTTCTCCTCAGATCGTTACAATACATTAACCTCAAAGTCTCAATATAAACTTCAACATCATCGCAATCGGCAATCTCCACCACGTAGGGCAACGATGAACGCTGCTGCTTAGCCCACCGATCCGACAATTTCATCGCGAAAAACCTGCTATGAGCCACCAGGATCTGCCTGTGCACACTCATTGACACACTAATTCCATCCTTAGAACTCAATGTCAGCTTGACATCGCTCGTCGATGAATCATTGAACTGGTTGCCAGGGCTTCTGTTACCCAAAATATCAGCTATTCGCTGCATAATTAGAGTGTGTTTATCTTGAACAGACATTTGAGAGTTCTGCGAGCTTCGAACAGTAACATTAGCATTGTTAATTGGGATCTGGGTTCTGGGTTGCATTTCAGGCTCGCTTGCCATCATCTCAAAAAGGGTGGGACTGGATCGGAGTTTATCCGGCGGGGGAGACATCGGGTTTAAAAGACCCGCAGTGAGTGCAGAGTTAAATTTGGTAAAACTCGAAGGGAAAGAAGAAGTTTCATGGGGAGAATGGTGACCATTAACAAGGGTAGTAGTGGCTGTAATAGTAGAAGCAGAGGAGGGAGTGAAATCCATGACAGGCGACAGACTACCGGGAGAGAATCGGATCTTGAAGGTTGATGGAGAATCAAGAACTGGGTCGGATTCCTTTACAGTTAACCGGCGAGGTTGCGGAGGCGGAGATGGTGGCGGCGGAGGTGGAGCAGGGATAGGTTTAGAAGAAGCAGGACAACACCAAGACTTATCAGGCGAAACAATGGTAGGTGGGTCAAGTTTTCGACTTTGGACAGCGGATTCAGAGATATTATTAAAATTAGCGGTGGCGGTGGCGGTGGCGGAAGAAGAAATGGTGGTTTCACGGCATTTACGGCGTTTGGGCTTAGTGGGCTGAGTTTGGATTTTAAGATGAGCTTTGGTAGTTGTAGTGGTAGTAGTAGTTGTTGTAGCTGTTGCCATGAATAATTGTTTTAATTGTAAAAATTGTCTAACAATGCTTTATTGTCTTTTAGTTCATGGCATTGGACATTGGCATTTGCCAAATCAAAGCTCACTATATGATATGTAATTTTTGTTTGATTGGGCTGTGAAAAATTTTAAAAATGGCGATGGGCACGAGACAGAAAACTGCAAAGAGTGACTGAAACAGCAATAAATGTGAATAAGAGACTCTTTCTCTTTCTCACTCTAAAACTTGGGTATTGGAGATGGGATCCTCCTAATCTTGATTTGTTTGTTTTTGGGTTTTTAGAAGGATCATTCTTGAGGGTTTTTTTTTAGTAAAAAAGAGAAATCAAAAAGGATTTTCTTGGCTGTGAAAATGGGATCCTAATCTATTTCTCTTTGTTTTGCCTTTTGTTGTTGAGTTGGGGCCAGAGAGCAGAAGAAGCAAGAAGGGGGGAAAAAAAAACAGCAGAGGAAAAATAGGCCCACACTGCGTCATTTTGTTTTGTTTTCCTCTTTCTTTTGTTGTTCCGTTCTTGATTTGGCGGGATTGTATGCACAGTCAATTTCTTTTGGCACTTCTGTGATTTTATTTTATTTTATTTTTTTGGATTTTTACATTCACTAATTGGGGCACTCCCACTTAATATTCAAGATTACTGATTCATTGACAATTATTATTAAGAAAACTACTTACAAATTGATGAAAGTTGGTGGCTCAGAGTGAATATATATATAAATAATATTCTTTCCGTACCATAAAAATATATCTATATTGATTTTTCACCCACATTTAAAAAAATTACATATTAATAAATTAATTACTCTATTAAAAAGAAAAATAAACTATAATTTGAGATAATTGAAAAAAAATAAATCTAGTAAACCTATTACTATAAGACGAAAAGAGTAAAAATTAAAAATTTATCGCTAAATCACATCTAAGTGTACTTCCTTTATTTAGCTTATATCACTTATGAATCTCATTTTAATAATTGACTTAAGATATGACTAATGAAAAAATAAAATGGTTTTGAATCATTTTGTGTTATATAATATTATATCCAATTTAATTTAATAATATTTTTATATATTTATTATTTAGACTAAGATTTAAATGAAATTATAATACAAATTATTTAGATTGAGTCAAATTTTAACCAAGAACAAAAATTCAAATTCAAAATGAGTTTGATCGAATTTAACTTGATTCCATTGGTGTATATATATATATATATGAATTTTAAGTATAATTTGAAAAATCAAAAGTCTTCAATTTACCAAAATGTATGATCACTTATTTAGTATTTTTCTAGTAAGAATACTAAATTTATGAGATTAAAAGATATTTTTTGCAAGAAAAAATAATTTACATAATATTTCATTCATTAAATTGAGATATTTCATAAAAATATTATATGAAATTTTATTAATTTTTAATGAATAAAAAAATATGAACCCAATAAATAAAAATTAAAAAAAGGGGTGCTCAAATCACTAGCAAAGACAATAATAACAGAATTCCAAAAGCATATACTAACAAACAACATAAAGACTTCGTTTGATCATATACTCTCACTTTTTGAATTTTTTTTATTTTTTATTTTTTCCCTTTCACTTTCCCTTTATTATATGCAATTTAAGTTTTTGGATATCATGTGATGTCTCACACTCTATCCTTCATATATCATTTTCCTTGTTGAAGTTTCACATAAGCTTGGGCTTTAACTTGGAGGACATGTGACCATAAAAAAGTAGTCCTAAAAATCCATTTGCCTTATTATTTATTTATTCCTTGCCCTCGCACTACGCAATATTCAATAACCATTTATAATTTCTACTTGTAGAATACAATTGTCTTAATTAGTCATGTGGGCCATGGCCCACCACATTAGCAAAATATTGGTCAAGCCTCACAATGCAAAAAAAGAAAAAGAAAATGGTGGACATATTAGATTAGATGGTAATTAATCATAATATATCACCCACAATCATCAAAATTCATCATTAAAAGGAATTTCTTTCTTTGTAAACAAATGTTTAGTTCTTAAATAGGTTGAGTAATTTAATTAGCAACATAATGTCACATCAATTTCTAATACAAATTGCACACCGATACATAATCTAACAATAAATACATATTATTCTGAGCAATAGATTTATGATTAATTTCTTCATCTTCAATGTTAAAAAAAAAAATTCAATGCAAATTGTCATTGTATTATAAAACTTCATCCATAAAAGCCTTAAAAATATATAAATGTTAATATTTCAATTTATAACGAATTAAATTACTACATTTGTTTATAAATTAAATTGTTAATCTTGATTTAATAGAAAAAAATTAAAAATCATACGGATTCAATTTTAAAAGTTTTAATATTTTTTAAATTAAAGTATGTGTCCATGAATCATACT
Source organism: Reutealis trisperma (assembly GCA_947687605.1). Classification (NCBI taxonomy): domain Eukaryota; kingdom Viridiplantae; phylum Streptophyta; class Magnoliopsida; order Malpighiales; family Euphorbiaceae; genus Reutealis; species Reutealis trisperma. The sequence goes on along the minus strand of CANTUT010000039.1, from coordinate 7,271,473 downwards.
CATTCCATAGTTATTTGTTAATGGTATATATTGAGTGAAAATTAATTTAAATAATTTATGAACATGATAAAGAGATTAAATGTGAATGTCGTTATTTTTCCATGTGAATATGCAGAAGATAAGTCCAACTTGAACTACACGTGTTGTCTCCTTGGACAATTGTGGGATGGTCATGTGGTATAACTGGCTTCCATTAACGACTTAATTAGTGATCAAGAAGTTGTTAATCAAGAAGTTAAAAGTCAATATTTAATTTTCAAATTTTAAAAAATGTTGATTAAGGTAACGTATGTATACTTTTTGAAAAGTAGATTTATCATAAAGTTATTTTTAAAGAAATAAATTTTACGAAAAATAATTATATATTTAATTTGTATATAATTTTTTGTGCAATAAATTTTTTTAATTTAATAATTAAAAAGACAATAATATCTAATCCTATTTATTTAATTATATTTAATAGAAAATAAATATATTAATTTAATTTATTTCAATTAAAGTAGTCCAACTTCCCTAACTCTCCTGAAAAAGTGTACTTCCTCCAAATTCGTGAAGCAAATATTCTATTTTCTGAAAAAAAAATTTCAATAATGACTATAAAAAAAACTAAAATTTTATACTTTTCAGGAAGTTATACTTCCTTAATTTACTTATTTCATACCAAATAATATATAAATTATAATTGTTATTATATTAATTCTTATAACAATTTCATATTGAGAGGAGAGAGAAAAAGAAAAAAAAAAAAAACGAAAGTTATATCCGTTAATACAATGTGCGTTATTAAAAAAAAAAATCTCTTAGTATATAATTATTAATTTTTCTATCCATAATTTATCATAAACTAAAATAATAAAAAAGATAATTTTCGAATTAAAAAAACATCTCTTACTATATAATTATTATTTTTTCTACCCATGATTTATCGTAAACTAAAATAATAAAAAAGAAAATGTTCAACATAAGTATAATAAATTGCCCATATAATATGAAATAAAACAAAATTGGAAGTAAAAGGACTAAATTGTACTTATTATCTCTAAATTTATACCCATATTTTATCATTATCCCTAAATTTTGATCTGTAATGAAAAAATACATCAACTTTAATTTTGTTTCACAGTTGTCCTTAAATCACTTTTCCGACTTATAATTTGTCGAAAATTTTATGTGGCAATCATTTCACATATTTTTAAATTTTTAATATATATGAAATTTGATTGAAAAAGAAAAGGGAAAAGTGAAAAAAGATTTAATATGTAAAAAATTTGATTATGATGTGTCATTGAAATGGTGAAAAAATTAAAAAATGTATGAAATGATTGTTATTTAGGATTTTCAGCAAGTTATAAGATAAAAAAGTGATTTTGAGACAATTATGAAACGAAATCAAAATTGATATATTTTTTCGTTATAAATTAAAATTTAGAAATAATTATGAAATACGGTATAAATTAAAAAACAACGGATGCAATTTGGTCAAAGTATAAAAGAAAAATTCATTTAATATGAAAAAATAATTAAATAAAATAGAAGGACAAAATGCCAATAAAAAAATTATTGGGAAAAAAATTTAATGACACGTATAAATATTAAATAGAATTATTAAAGAAAACTGACTTCTCTTCAAAATTTAAAAATAATTAAACAGAATAAAAGGACAAAATGCGGTGAGCGTGGATCGAACACGCGACCTTCAGATCTTCAGTCTGACGCTCTCCCAACTGAGCTATCCCCGCAATTGGAAACACTTTGCATTAAAAAATTTCATGGAGGCATCTCTCTTTGCTTACCCCAAATGGGTTGGATCAGTTATCAGTTTCTTCATTTGGGTTAATGAATGGATTCAGCTCCACAACAGTTGATCCATAGATCTAACTCAAGTGTGATTTGTGAATGGGAAACTTATCATCAAATCACTGACCATTTGGGCTTGTGCCCTAAAAAACTGAAGAAGCTTTTGCCTTTGAACAAAGAGGAAAAAAGAGCTGATGGGCTACCCAAAGTTTATGAGCTCACCCATTATAATTTATGCTTGTGTAATGCAGATTCAAATGGCCTCATAGACCTTAACACCAGACCTAAATAATGCTGGAAATTATTAGCCCAACAAGTTTTGGAGCAATTCATGAAACCTTTGCAGGTTGGCATTTTTTTTTTTTCTATAAAATATGAAATAGGCCAAACAATTGAATCAACAAAAGATGAATTTTGCCACTGGGTTGCAAATTAATCCAATGTTAAAGTTTATATCTTATAATTTAGAAAGTCCCTGATACCTCTAAGCCTTTATAAACCTTAGAACTCTAAAAAGGTCTGTCAAAAGAACACATTTAATACCCATTTTGACCTGATGACCTTATTCTCTATTATTTTGCAGGATCTATTGCACATCACTTTAGAGAAAAATCATCATAGTTAAGAGTTAATGACATAAATAACCTTTTACTTTAATTGGCCAAAAAAAAAAAAACAATGTATCTTTTGTAAAATAATAATAATAATAATAATAATTCAATTAGTTTGATTCAGGGTAAATACTAATTTGGGGCATGAGCTTTGCCCAGAAGTGCAATGCAGGACTTATGGTTTAACATAGTTGGGAGTGGAAAGTAGAGGTAAAAGGTCTTTGGTACAATCTTGTTGGGGTGTGGACAACTATAAGTACCCTAGTTAGTATGATGTTCTCTTTCCAGCCCTAGTCTCAAGTGGCAGAGAAGGCTGAGCCAGCGGGATGTTCTGATGGAGAAAAGAAAGATATATGGTACTTGTGTGTTAATTACATGTAATTTCAGCCTCTGAGCTGATGTTAATTTTTAGACTTCAAGCGCATGTTCAAAAATCATTCTATAAGTAGCTCATTTGTTGGACCCAGATTTTGTTATGATGTAATTTACTGTTGGATCCCATGTATTTGTTATATTGCGGTACTGAATTGGGCTGCCCCCTATAATGTTAGTTACTACTTTTTTTTCTTTGGGGAAAAAAAAACATGTACTTTTTGGACAAAAGTTTAGTCCCAAATTGATATTTCCCTTGTTTGATTCAGCAAAAGATTAATAAACATTATTTACAAAATTTTAACATGTTAATAAATGTTAAAATAAAAATAAAATTAGATGAAACTAATTATTAAGTGAATTTTTAATTTAACAAGTTTAATCTTATTGGACCTATTTATTCAATAAATTTAAAAACAAAATATATAATTGGATAAGCATATAAACTGAGAATTTATTATTTAGTGATTTTGAAATCGTTTTCAAAATTATGAGATATCAAATTTTAGCACTGAGTGAAATAAAATTTATGCAAAAAAATTATATTTATATAAAAGAAATGGGGTTATTTTAATTTAAATTTGTTTGTTAAAATTTTTGTTGAAGGTTGGGTAAAAAAACACAACAGCAGACATGTCACATGGTAATATGAATATATGACCCACAACTCAGAGTTAATGTCTGAGCTAATATTATAGTATATCGCTATCTTTTTCATCATCAGCGATACGTGTTTTAGTTCAAAGTCTTTAGCCTCTTGAAATTTCGCATTCATTTTTTGGCCTTTTTCTCTTTGTGGGGGTCCCAACCGACTCCAAACCCCCCCCTTTTTTTTAAAGACCATACTGCACCTAAGTTTTTAATTATAATATTACCAATTGCCAAAAAATAAAAATTCTCGAATTGAATTTCCACATTTAAATTAATTTTCACTAATTTCATAAAAATTATTAAAAAAAAGTTTACCACTCTACAATATAATTTATAATGTTATTTGATTCTTCTAAAATAATCAAATAATCTGTTGTAATTAGAGTGAAGATTACTTAATGAAATCTACTAAATTTATTTGAAAATTTAAAAACCCATTTAATAAATTAAACTAAAGGAAAAGAAAATTTTTTTTTTTTTTACCATAGTACCTAAAAGGACTAATATTTTAATATGCATAAATTCAACAAATAAGAGATTAGAAAGCCAAATCAAATTATTTTAAAAAATTAATTTAATGAGAGAGTTATTCATAGTATGAATATTATTTCAATTTATTAAATCTCCAATAAAAAAAAAAATGCCAAACCATACACACACCTCTTATCTCTCACAAAGTACAAATACACTACTGCATGTGTTTCAAAATATATAACTACAAAAAGAAAAAGATAGAGATTAAGAAATTTATTGATTCAATTTGATTAATCATAATATGGGTTCCTTCCCCCAAAATATTCTCCTCATTGTGTTATGATATATATATATTTCTTTTCCAAGAGATTTGCTTTAAGCAATTAAGAATTTAATTAGACAAAAAACATGTATGGAATCCACTCTTATTTTCTCAAAATATTAAAATAATATTTAGTAGGTTGTAATGAAATATAATATAATGTAATCAATTTAATTTTTAGTATAACTTTATATTAAAAATTTATTTAATTATATTACATTACATTTTATTACGCTCTACCATATAAAATCTAAAATATTACATATTTTTTTTCAAGTTTATTTTTTAAATAATTAAATAAAATTTATTTATTATATTAATAATTATAATAAAACAATATATATTATATTATATTAATAAAAAATTGTTAAATCATTTATGTATTAAAATGTACAAAAAAATAAAATAATTTTATATTCTGAATCCCAGCGTGTACTAAACATGCCCTAGGGGAGACAATAGGGACATTGCCTCAGTTGTTAACTGCCATTAACTAGCTGTAATTCCTCTTTAAATTATTCTTTTGTGCACATACTCTCTGTAATTCTTCTACTTTTAAGCTATACAGATACGGTAGCTCATCTCTTAATAATTTTGTATTTCCTGTTTAATTTGCCAACCTGTCCCATCCTCCTTTGTCTTGAATTTTTATTTTTAATTTCTCATTAATTAATTTCATGTTGCTTTATTTAGCATGTTAAAACACTAATTAAAAAAAAAAAAAAAAAACCAAGTACACATATAGTACCATTTTGTCCCCAGTAAATGAAATATATGTGCAACTAAAATTTTAATATATTAATCGGCATTTCTTTTCTTTAGGGGAAAAAAAAAAAAAAAGCCAGTACCTGGGCATATGTGATTATAAAATTATATTCAATTTTTATTTTTATTTTATAATAATTTTTTATATTTATTTTTAAATTATTATCTCAAAACAGAATTATATATATATATAATTCTCTTTTTAAATATTATATAATAAAATAAATTTTAAAATAGCAATAAAAGATAAATAGAAATTTATTGTTATTTATTAGATATGATTATCTCATTTATTTTTTTCTCATACATATGACTTATGAGTGTATATAATTGTACGTATTTATATATTTTATAAAAATTAAATATTGAACTTTTAGTTTATTAATTTATAATTTAATATTATAGAATTTGTATTATTTAACAACGTGATATATATATATATATATAATTTAAAGGTCAATTTAAAAAATTCCCACAATTAGTAAGTAACAAGAATTAATTTTTATAGTAACAAGTGTTTATGAACTATTACTATTATTATAGGGGATAAAAAAAAAATTAAGTGCATAAACAATGATTAGTAGTTCAATTTCGCAGAAAAAAGGGAAAAGGACATTAGAGAGATTAAAAGGCACATGGTCCTAGTCAGTCAGCCTACATGAATATGATCAACTTTCACATGTCTATTTGAGCATGACCATTTTGCAGTAGCTTTACATTGCAACTTGCTGTTAATGAATTGTCCTATTTAATTCACAGTATAATTGTTTAAAAAATTAAAATTAATTAAAATCTTTGGTATTATTCTTTGTCATTTGTTCTGCAGCAAAGACAGTTTCTGACAAGCAAAGTTGGATGGAATTTGATTTTTAGCTTGCAATTGTAGACAGCTTGTGATTCTGAGTTAGACCAAATGGCAAGCAATTTCTGATTTTCCATAATATGAATTTGAAGCTAATAGCTACCCAACAAATTAACATGCCTTGCTGCTTTTTATTATATCAAGAATTAATTTATTGAAATTGATTAATTAATTCTGACCCAAACTGGGATTTAATTAATTTTTAGATTTAAAGTAATTTGACGTGCACTTTCGGTTATGTGGGGGTATGTAATCAATGTTGGATTTAGCTGCCCTACCTGTTAATTTGATCCTAAAATGGCCAAATGCCAGCAACCTTAACCCAAATTTGCATTCTCTTATTTATTATCCTACTTTAATTATTAGTGTTCATCTTAATCAAATTTAGTAATTACTTAAAAGCTAAAAGCAATCTCATGAATTGGAATTTTTAGCAATAGCAAAAGAAATTTCTACTAGTTATTATCATTATTTAGGTATTAATCACTGTGTTAAATTTATAAATGTATTATCAAATTATTTTATACTCCTATATATTAATTAACTAATTTCGATGATGATGATTTATAAGTTGTAAGTTAATAATACTTAGATTCATTGAGTTTGATCAATTTTTTTGTCTTTTAAGATGTGGTAAAATAAATAATTTTCAAACAGTCATCCAATAATAAAATTTGAAATTTTTATTAGAAAATTAATTTATTGGAATGATTAAAAAAACAAAAAAAATTAGTTCGGTAGGGTTTTACAGACAAAAGCCCTAATCGATTACTAAAAGCCAAACCCCAGCTAAGATATAAAATATAAGAATAATAATAATAAAGGACAAAGTGGATGACGTAGAGTGAAGAATATGTGTATAAATAAAAATAATAAAAAAAATTATCATGATTCTTGTATTTTATTTTATTTTATTTTTTATGGCATAGTTAAAGAAAATTTAATATCAATTATATTTGAATTCTAACGTTATTTATAAAATAATCTCACATTATCAGTAGACAACTTAAGAAATGATTGTGGCTCGGATTGGGACTGAAGGGCATGTATACAAAGACAAGAAAAGGGACAAGGATGGTGGTGACCAGTGAGAGCTCCGCTCCTAGCGGTCTGGGTCGGGTGTAGTGGCGGTCTATGGATGGGGCCTAAGGTGTCGTGTCTTTATTTAGACACTTGTCAGACCCAACTTAGGGTGGATGGGTGGGAGGGTGGTGGTGCACCGTGCACGGTGGGGATTAGTTAACCCGCATTTGGCCATCCCCTTTACCCATCTTGTTTCGCCTCTTCCCTCGCCACCTTAATCCCACACTATCTGTCTTAGCCTCCTTATTCATCATTTCTCTCAATTATACTAATTCTATCACTTCAATTAATTGTTATAATTTATATTAATTCATAATCACTTAAATTTTCTTAAATCAATGTCAATTAGGTTTATTAGATTGATTTGAGTGAGAGATAAGATATTAGAGTTTCACTCTTTCTTATTTTGTTAAATTAATTAGTGAGAATTATTTAAAAAAAATTATTAATGTTGTACAATTCACAATGTTATTTCTATTTATTTAATAAAAATTTCCTTAAATCAAATTTTTAAATTGGTTAATTTTAGCCAATTGTGATTTGTAAATTTTAAAGATCCAAATCATATTGTAATAAAAATTATTGATATATTTATATTTTATAATTTTATTTAAAAATATATTTAGGTTGCATTTAGATGCATAGATTTAGATTTGAAATTTAGATTTCAAATGTTGTATTTCAAATCTATGATTTGAAATAGATTTGAAATATATAAATTTATAAATCTTTTGTTTTGTTTGGAGAGTATAAGAAATTTTAAATTTTAGATTTTAAATCTTAAATTTTAAAAAAATAATGGAGATGTTAGGTTAATGATAGAGAAAATAAATTTGAAATAATTAGGTAAAAAAGAGAATTTGAAATATTTAGTTTTTAAACTTAATAAAATTCATTAAGTATTTAAATCAAATTTAAATACGTCCAATCTTCATAATCAAAACAAAAAATGTGACTAAAATCTAAATTTAAGGTTTAAATCATTGTCATTCAAATAGATCATTACATTATATCTGACATATTAATTAAAACTTTTAAAACTAAAAATATATCTAATTAGACATCATCAATTGAAGTAGCATCAATTGGAATTTTAAAACAATTCATTTACCCCTATTTTTTTAAACAAAAATAATAATATATAATCTCGTATGAATTAATATGCATATATATATTTTTTTCATTTCATGTAATTATAAATATATGTTCAATTTTTTTTATGTACTGAATTTTCTAATTTGGAGGTTTGCAGTTCCAATTTAATATTTTTTATCACTAAATTAATATAAATTATTTAATAGGTTAGTTGAGTTGAGTAATGAAACATCTTAATTAAATTATTTTTCACCCAATTATAAAATAATGATTCATTTGTTAAATTTAAATATGTCAATAAGGATTGGGTATCCAAGATCATGATGAAGATTTGTTTTTCTTCTATCGTCTTGACAGAGTATTCATTCAATTATTATTAAATATACGTATAAAAAAAACACATCACTATCTCTATAACTCTTTTGATTAATGGAAAATGAGATTTTTTTTTTCTTTTTCAGCTGGTAGCCTCTTCCTTCAATTAATAGCAATATTAAATAATAGTAATTTTAAAAAATAATAATCATATAATTATATGTAAAAGAATTAAAAACACGTGCAATTATAATAGCCTAGCCTTTTTCTATTTTTTCTAATTTTAATTAGATAAATAATTAAATATTTAAACTTTTATTATAGATCATTATATAGATTTAATTTAATTTACATAAATACATTGCTAGGACAAGTTTGTCATAATAGAGTTAATTAGCTAGAGAGGGCCCTCTCTAATCCTTATCACCATTGCTTAATTAATAGACACATCCTACATATTATGGTTGCATTTAGTTGTATTGAGAGGACAATATGGAATATGATAAGATAAGATCAAATAGGATTATATAAATAGTTGTCTTGTCTTGTATTTGATGCAACTGTGATTAGACTATAATTTTATCTTGTCATGTATTTAATTATCATAGCACATATTGAATATGATGTAAAAATGGCCTCTATACCATTATCCGGTTATGTATTTTGCGAAATTTTTATTATGGACACAACAAATCTATATAAAAAAAAAAGAACTAAAATATTAAATTTTCAAACAAAATAAAATTATTTTACACAAAATTTAATTATAACAATTTTTAAGAAATTATCATGTTTATTTTCAAACATGAGAAATTATGTTTGTTGAGATTAATTCAGGAATAAATTCTAAATCAAACTTATTATTATTATTTTTATTATTTTATTTTTAAGTCTAGGAGTGAAGTAAGAGGAGATTAAAAGTAGTTATGGAGCAACATCATGAAGGAGATTTAACATGAAGAACACAAGAGAAAGGCAGGGGAGAGGGCCTAAGGGAGAGATAGATCTCACTTTAATTTGTCTCAAATAAGTCCACACAAAGGCCATTTGGTGTGTTAGTGCCACATTCCATTTAATAGAGGACAATGACACAATGATGTGCCAAGGGCACCAAAAATCACCCCACCAAGCCATGACTACATGATCACTTCATTGATTTTGTTGTTTCTTTAATGTCTTAGCTTGTTTTGTGGGTTATTATTATAAGGGATTTATAATTGGTATTTAACCAACCATTGCCCACTTAATTTTATGTCTAGGACATTTCAATATCTATGACTTTCCCTTTGCCCATTACTTGATAATTGAGAATCCCTAATATTCTGTGTCTTTTCCTTCATCTAAAAGTGATATGCTAACTTTGACAGAAAGGATGTGATTGATTTCTATGCAATAAGATATAGTAATTTTATTAAAATTCCTCAAAAGAAATTTCAATCTCAAAGCTACTTTGAATTGAATGAGTTTGGTTGGATATATATATCCATTTAGATTGTGACTGTATATGTTTAGAAAACGATGAACTATAATTAAAGTTTAAGGTGAAAGGAAAACATCATAAGTATATATATACATATATGATCAATTACTTTCAAATCTTGAATGATTTCAATTGTTTATTATTTTATAATTATATAGAAATTAGTACTATATAGTACTATAATTTTGACAATGCACTTTTTTTTTTCCATACTTACAAATGAACAATAATGAAAGCATACATGGCTCTATGAATGAGACATGACCAAATGAAAACCCTTTTTTATATATTTTTAAATTAATTAATTAATTATTTTTATTTTCATTATCCTTCGTTGAGTATGCACGATGAATTGCACACACACACATATATATATATATATATATATATATATATATTGCTATACAATATTAATTTATTTTCAACATAGATAAATAATTTAAAAAAAAAAAGGTGCATTATTCCTATATATACCTACGACTATATATATATATATATATATATTAATTGTTGCTATTAAAATACAAAATTAATTATTAATAAGAGAATACAAAGTCTAATCACATAGGACCTAGGCTAGGGTATGGACGATACAAAATAAAAATCAAATAAAAAGACAAATGATATTTTACACTTAAAGTATAATATAGTGATAATAAATTTTTTCATCAAATAATAAATTTGTATTCGAATTTTTTATTTTCTAATACAAAAAAATAAGTGATATATTTTATTTCTTTATGGTTAATAAACTTAATTATTCGTCCCTTGATCGATGGATCATTTCTTATTGCCTATATCTATAGCCATGAACCCTAAATTACTCCCAGCAAGTTGCAAAAACCATATAAGAATGAAATCTTCACCATGATCCTCAAATCAGAACTCTATTATTGAAATATGATACATATAATTAAATTGATGGCTATAAAGAATTTAAAATATATTTGATAAATCGTAATGAGATATAATATAATATAATTGAATGAATTTTTAATGTAAATTTAGATTATTTAAAATTCATTTGATTATATTACGTTACATTTCATTACGATTTACCATATAAACTTTTACTGATTATGAGTAAACAAGTTACATAAAAAAATCTATAACCGCTCTTTTAATTATTTTTCTTTCTGTCAAATATATAAAATTTGAATATGAAACTTGTACTTATTAATTGAGACTTATAAATTTACATTCCATGTTAATAAAAACATATAAATTCATCTTTAAACTTAAAAGAAATTATTAATATAAAAAAAAAATTAGCTGACAAACAATATCGATGAAATATGAATATTAACTATTAGGCTTTTTGCTTCATAACTTAGAACAATATAGAAACTATGTAATTAGGAGTTTAAACCTTAACAATTCATTTTCTTCAAAATTTTTATATTCCTTAAATTGTACATTTATTATTATTAATTTATTATATTATAATTTATATTTATTTTATAATTTCCTCCATATATATATATATATATATATATATATATATATATATATATATATATATATATATATATATATATATATATATATATATATATATAATAATTTATTATCGATGGCTAAAAATCAATAGTATTGTTAAATATTTCAATAATTTTATGTTATATTTTCTCCATATATTAGTAGATAATATATATAATTTATTATAAATTGAAAAAAAAAATTATCATGTTCAAGGCACGTTTTTGAAAAAATTAGTTTTTTGGAAAAAAATGATTGAGATAATGAAAATATGACTCAATTCAGAGTATTTCAATTCTAAACTTTTTATAATTATGACAGGTAATTAATTTAACATCCAAAAGAAATTTATTTGATATACAACAAATTTTTTTCTTTTTTGTCTGAAATATCTATAATAGGAAAAACTTAATACAACAATATTATTTTGATCAGCAAAAATAAATTGTACATATATATATATATTTTTTTTCCACCATTAATTTCATATATCCAAAAAACCAGACCAATATCATACTTAATTTAATTTAATTTAAAAAATACATATTTTTAGCAATTATAAACAAATTATAGTTGATAATTAGCATTAACCTGCCTCTGCCCTATTAAAAAAAAAACAAAAATTAAACAGCACTGTAAAAAGTAAAAACCCGTAGAATAAGACAGCGGTAAAAAAAAAAATTCCTTGTTTATTAACTTTTGCTGCTCACCCTCTCTCATATGTCCTTTAAAGTCATTTCACTCTCATGTGAAGCCTTTATACGTCTCACCTGCAGTGTCTCTCTCTCTCCCACCTTCTCTTTATCTGTAGTACAAACAAAGAGCAAAAACAAGAGTATACCACACTGCCATTAAAGTATGGGCTTTCCTGTTGGCTACTCAGAGCTTTTACTCCCCAAACTTCTAATTCACACACTTTCTTTTCTGGGTTTTCTTCGAAAACTGATTAGCACTTTCTTTCGTTATCTGGGTCTTCCCGATTTTCTTGAACCCGACATTTCTTGGCCTGAATCTCTCCCTCGTGTCCCTGAATTTTACTCTGCTTCAGCTGTTCTCATCCGTGAGGTCCTTCCCGTCGTTAAGTTCGCCGACCTCGTTGACCCACCAGATAGTTGTGCTGTTTGTTTGTACGAATTTGAAGACCAAGATGAGATCAGACGGCTCACTAATTGCCGACATATTTTTCATCGGAGCTGTTTGGACCGGTGGGTTGGGTATGACCAGAAAACTTGTCCGTTGTGTCGGACGCCGGTGATTCCAGAAGATATGCAAGAAGCTTTTAATGAGAGATTATGGGCTGCTTCCGGAATTCCTGAATTTTATGGGGAGTATTCTCAAATTCCTGGCCTGTAGATTTTAGATTCATTGAGTGTCCAACTCCAAAAAATAAAATAAAATAAAATAAAAAAGGAAAAAAAAATTACCTTTTCTTTTTTATGCCTCTTTGAGGTTTTTTTTTTTTTTTTTTTTTTTTAAAAAAAGTGGGTGATGTGTGTATATATACAAGAATGGAGAAAAAAGAAAAATTGAGTAAATTTAGTTGAATTTGTATATTTTCTTTTTTTTGGTTAATGAAATTAGAATTTTAGTCCCATAATTTTCTTGTTATGATTTATATTTGTCATTTATTATTATTATTATTATTATTATTAATTTAATTTCACTTAGATTTGGATAGGCAAAATCTAAAGAGAAGCCATTCTAGGCATGCCAACACCCATAATGTCATGCGACAAGCCCCAATTAGCAAGGATGTTTGCGCATCTGTTGCCTTTGCGGTGGATGTGTCTTAGCTCCACAATCCAGTCCTATTTCAGTAGTCTCTACATTTCTCTAATCAGGGATAAGTTACTAGTTATGCGACCCATTTCCAAAGGCCTCAATAACACTCTTGCTGTCTGCCTCCATAACAAAATTTTTGCTTCTTTTTGTTTTTGTTATTTTTATGAATTAATGGGTATTTTTGGTTGATAGGGTTAAGTAAGTTGATGATAGTTTTATAACAATTTTGCTTTTATGTGGTTTTGTTTTTGGCGTACTAGTTAGGTTTTCCAACCAATTATGACGATTGGGAATGTGACATTATTCATTGCTTTCATGGATCTAGGTAACTACTAACTATATTGCGGTTAGATATTTTATCGAATATTTACGATTTATAAATTAATATATTTTTAATTCTATATTAGATTTTTTTTATTTAAATTTATATTATGTTATTAATAATTAATGAAATTTAAATTTATTTTGAAAAAAAAAAAAGGTTTAAATGTCGTTGTACGAGGTAATTCAGGAATCTGAAATGATCCGAAATTAACTTAACTTTTAATTATTGAATTGTTAGATGGCAATGTACATCGCATTTGTCAACTGTGATTTTAACCGTCTTTCACTGTTTCGCCTTTCTTTGAAGGCAATCATAATTCTAATCACAATCCAAACAAATTAGAAAATTTTGGGTTTCTTTTTTCCCCTTCCATTTTCGTTTTTTGCTATTTAATTCTTTTTTTTTTCCTTTTAAATGCTGCAATAATACCAAAAGTAAAATATAATTTTTTCTTTTAACAAATTTGATTTTGATTAACTGTCTCGGAGATATTTCAATAAAAATTGAAAAATTTTTATCTATACAAAATGAATAGATTTATTTCACATTTTAAATTAATGAGAGATAAAATATTTTAATAAATATAATTTTTTTATCTATTTTTTTATTAATAAAAAGATAATTTTTATTTATACAAAATGAATAAATTTATTTCACATCTTAAATCAAACAGAAATAAAATATTTTAATAAATATAATTTTTATCTATTTTTTTATTAATAAAAAGATACTGATATTTTTTTTTAACTTCATATATTTTTATTTCATTTCAAACGAATATGCATATAGCATAAGAATTTTCAATAAGAGTTGCAAACTCTCAGTGTCAAAGGTGTACTCTAGAATTAAACATCAAAATTTAAATTTTATTTATGTGAAAATCTCTCCCACCAATACTGAAAAAGAAAAAAAAAAAAAAAAGACAGCTCCATAGATAATTGAGGTATGGCTAAAAATAATATATTTAAATCATAGAGCTCCATTTTTTTATACAAAAAAAAAATTATATTTAGAAATGGAAAAATTATTTGTCAAAGTTTTTGCCACCTAAATCACACAATGAAGCTATATGGTTGAGCAATTTTGTGATTTTATTTCTTTCTTATTCTTTTTCTTATTTTTCCAACATTGATCCCATTAAATTTTATATATATATATATATATATTCCGATAGTATGACATTATCAATAAATGAATGATAATTAACAACTAATAATACACATTTTAGATAATCAATTGTTGACTGTTACAACTTACAAGAGATTAATTTTTTAATTAATTCTGATTTCAGGGATTATATATATGTTTAGTAAATAAGAATTAGTGTATGGATTTGGTCAAAAGGTATATGCCTTAATGTCAATGAGTCGTGCCATCAATAAATACTATGAACCCAACTATGCTTACTGCTTTTATGATTATGATAATAATATGCTTAAATAATAAATGTTGAGATTAATTAAAAATTAAAAAAATAAATAATATTAAAAGCTTCTTCTATTAATATACTTTTATAGATTGCTCGTATCTTTTGAGGATAAAATTATAAGGGTAAATTAAATTTAATTCTAAAATATTACAGGTTAGTTAGAATTATATATATATATATTTTTTGTTTTAAAAAATTATTGTCTCTGATTTTATTATTGCTTAAAGGAATAGCTAGCAATGCAATTGCAAAGTAATTATTATAAGGTTAATTAACAATTCAATTAATTTAATCTATAAATTAAAATGAAGATGAGTGTTCAAAGAAGCATCCCTTAGAACATTCTCAAATCGCCAAGTGGAAAAAAAAAATCATTTTTCTTCTTGCACCTAACTCTCAAAAGAATACTATCCACACGGTTTTAAATCTAATGATGATTTTTATATTTAAACTTCTAGAAATAGTTTTTTTTAAAAAAAAAAAAAAAAAGAAAATTTCAAATACATGTTGAATGTTTTATTTTTTAATTTACGAAATGATTTATTTTACTTTAGACTGCACAACAAAGAGTAGTCATCTATATAATAATAATTCTAAATCGACCACCTACAATAACTTTTATTTTTATTATATACTATATAACAAAAAATATTTAAAAACACTATTATAAATATTTAATAATATAATATTAATATCAATTAACATTTGATAATACAATGAATATATTATTAAAAATAATCACTAAATTAATGTTGTTAAATTTGGTAAACTACTATAAGCAAAGAAAAGCAAAACAAAACAAACTGCAAAATACTAACAAATAAAATAACATTCAAAGTGAAATGGTCAAACCACTCAATTTAGATACACTTAAGTTTTGATTAAAATACCCTAATATACTATATTAAGAGGTAAAGTAACCAAAATTTGCTTCCTTTCCCACAAGAATTTATTATTCTCAACTCCTAATAATTCTTTAATAAAGAAATATATAAAGAAAAGTTCACTCAAATATCTGACTTGTCTTTACTCTTTTTCAAATCATGATTTTGTTAATTATTTTCAATAACATCTTATTATATATTATAAAAGGAGCTACCAAAATTCCATATGTTTATCTTCCTATTTTCTTTATGTTTTCTTGAAGAAGTTTATATATAATTTGCATATTAAATTTTTTTTTCCAAGATTAATTACTACTTAAAAAAAAATAAAAAAAAAAAAATAAAAGAACTGATGATGCATGTAAATTAGGAGATTC
Organism: Reutealis trisperma; assembly: GCA_947687605.1. Lineage (NCBI taxonomy): Eukaryota > Viridiplantae > Streptophyta > Magnoliopsida > Malpighiales > Euphorbiaceae > Reutealis > Reutealis trisperma. The sequence continues at coordinate 7,255,370 of CANTUT010000039.1, read as the reverse complement.
TGATAAGGACTGATGAGCGAGTTCTAGGTAGTTGAAAATTAGGCTTTTTGGCTAAAAATACATAAGCAAGTTGCTTTGATTGCATCACTATAAAATTAGGTAAGGGTACGTGAAAGTTGAAATTTCTCGATGATTTGGGTTTAGAAAAATGTAATTTTCTGGGATAGTCTTGCCACTTCTAAATTCTAACTGGTTGATTATGTCATCAAAGATTTAGCCACCTACAGAAGAGTTGTTAATCAACTTGTTAACCATTGCAGACTTGTAGATCAACTTTGTTTAATTCAGTGTGCAATTTGTTAACCATGGTGTTGTTGAAATTCCGTCAACTGCCCCGACATCATCTGTGTTACCTAGTTTAAGAATAATATTTGACACCGATGTTTAAACTGTTGCTGTCCAGAAAAATATTTTGCTGAAAATATTAAATAAAATGTCATTAAAGTTCGTTTTTAGCATAAAATTTCATGCTTTAATTATAAAAGTTTTAAAATAATTAAACACCTTAAATCTGACATCTAAAATATATTCACCCTAAGAACAAATTTTAATAGCATAATGCAATTCTTAACCATCGCTTGAATAACAACAACAATATCAAAAAGTCCCACAGACTGATAATGAATCAAATAAAAAAGAGAATGGCATTTGCTACAACATCAAAACATTAACTCTTATTCATATAAAACATCTAGATGAATAATGAGTTTAGCTCCTCACAAGCGGTAATCTACATAAATTATGCAAATGCATGAAACATCAAATTATACCCACCAATAATGGAGGAAATAAAATGGGGAATATATACTGAGAGGAAGAGGGAAAAAAAAAAAAAAAAAAAGAAAGACTAGTCTAAATTTTCAGGTTTAATGAAGAGTAAAGAATTCAAAAGACCACACAAATCTTTACTGGCATAAATGCCCTCAAGTAAAATAAACAAAAGAACCATCTCCAATATTTTTCCCACACCATACACAACTCATAATGAGCCATCTCCAATATTTTTCCCACACCATACACAACTCATAATGAGGTTCATCACCTCCAACATCAACATCAACCACTGTAAAATACTCCTCTGCGATGGCATACTGATATTCATCACAGCGAACAGATCACCTAGAATAGCCAGAAGCTGGATAACCAGGTGGTGGGTAATTGGATTGAGGATATCCAGCTGGAGGATAACCAGCTGGAGGGTAACCATAAGGCTGTCCATATCCGGCTTGCGCTTGAGGTGGATATCCAACAGCAGGAGGAATCGGCTGATCAATGCGTGACATCTGCTGAACAGGGGGCACTGCCATCACTTGTGGCCCAAATTTGCCATCTCTTTTGTCCATTTCAATCTTGTGTTGAGTCTGCAGATATAATAAGTTAGGATAATATAATATATATATATTTTTTTTCAAAAATATATACAGTTTTTTATTTCATGTGTTTTGTTGGATCACGTCAGTACCTGCATACAGGCGCAAACTCTGGCCACAGAAAGAGATAAAATCAGTAAGACAGTCACCAGCAATTTTGACCAAGTGCATTCACTAGAAAGAAATGGAAGAAATGCTTACGTGCAATACACCATATCAGCCAAACATGATAGCAACTGAGAAGCCTCTGAAATTTCCTCACTCCCAACAATCATTGCAACAATGGAGAATATACATGCAATTTGTTGGAGACAGAACATAAAACCCTGAGATGAAAGAAGCAACATGCTTAACCATTGAAAGAAGCAACATGCTTAACCATTCTCAAAATAAGCAAAAATGTAATATGAGAGTGACAAAGATAGAGAAAGAGAGAGTACAATAATGCAATTATCACATTGTGTTGTCTGAATGTTGAATTCATCTTGCAAAAGAAAGCGGGTAGATGCCACTGAATTTCCAAAGCAGCAGAATACCTGAGAAATCAAAGACATTATCAGAGTTGATAACATCAGAAACAGACTCCAAAGTTGGCACAGCTAGTTACAAGACTTGTGAAAACTATAAATCCAATTAAATGATTCTTGATGAACTATTACAGTCTTGATAAAGTATGTTTACTCCTAAATAATTATGAAAGGAGAAGGCACATTTCAGGCTATAAAGCCAGCAAAGTTCTCAACCAATTTGTTTCTGAGATAATCAGTTTGTCAATACAAAATCAAGTGAAATAAAATTTACTCCTATACAATGAAGATAAATAATTCACCAAAATTGTTCCCAATCCTTAAAAAGCTTATGACGAAAACATGATGAACAAATACCAAAAATTATCCTTTATCTGTTCTCTTTCAAGCTAAAGTATTCATTGACAAGTATAATCTGGGTTGTTGGTTACCAACAGGGTTGTCAACAAGGAATGATCTGACGGACCAATGGAAGATGTTCACAACCATACTGCACACATATCGCATTTTGTTTTCGAAAAATCTATAGAGAGGCAAGGAATTTGAACAAAGTCATTTCCAAGCAAAAGTTGACCAATATCTGGAATCAATGTTTTGGGCAGTTGAGTTAACCAGTTTTCAGACAAAGCTAGCTGAAAATTCCCACTCTCTTTTAACAGAATGCTTTACTTTTGTTATAGAATTTAAAGGAAAAATAAAACAAGATCAAACATAAAAGACCAAAGATATGCATAACTTGTAAATTTTGATACAAAGATAATAAAAAACCCACTGGTCTGGTTTTGTTGTCACAGGCTCAGAGCGTTATTTCTATTTTTTTCACTGTAAACATTATTTCCACCTAATAAAACATTGTAAAAACTATCATGGGGTGAGAGAAATCATTGTGATCCAGACAACTAAAAGGAAATTTCGTAATTGTTTCTGCTTCAACATCAGGCTCTTATTATTAGACTTCATGTAAAGTTTACTAGTTTGGAGTTCTATTTTTAATTTTTTTAAAATCAAGCACACTGAATTATTCTAAATTGATGTTCTGCTTTTCTTAACTGTTTGATTCTATGTAGCTGGCAATAGCAATTTGTTTCTAGCCTCCTTACTAGAACACTGAATCAGGATCATAATGCTGATATACTGCAACTCAACATAGGCAGACACCATATGTGCAGATTAAAATTTAAAAATTAAACATCCATGAAAACTAAATCCATTCTACATGTACACAACTTGAATCTCCTACATCCACCAAACTCATCATACCAGCATTGTTACGAACAAGGAACTAGATTGGAATAAATGCAAGTCAAGAACCATTTTCAGTTTTCTATCTGTGAAAAAGAATGCAGCTGATCTAATATTTCCGTTTGTCTCCATTTCATTGGCAGGTTTGCCATTGCAGAAAATCTGCTTCTGAAGGAAATAGTTCAATATTTTAAGGTAGTTTGACTGAACTGAATGGAAGAGGATAAGATAATTCACCAGCTTTCAGAAACAAACAGAAAGTTTCTCAGCTACAGAACACTATTGTCAAATATTCATAATCCAAATCCCTAGTCCCTACAACAAGAAGGGACATCAATCTGATTTGTCAAAAAATGCTGGTAAAGTAGAAGGTTTCAGAAACAAAATTAGTCCGTGTGTTAGGACAGTTATCCACTTTAAATCTACCATATGCATCTCTGAAACTACTATTTCATAATGTCCCTCACAGCCAGTTTAGTTTGGGAAATATATTCTCGTGTTGAATCTTGGACCAATGAACCTAAAGCGAAGAAATACAACACATCATGATGACCAATGACAAATAAATTCTGTACCTCTGTGGCAAGGCAAAGTTCTGGGCACTTGCTTTCACCACACCTGCCGCTACAAGGCATATAACCAGCACAACAGACATACCTATGACAAACAAGAGGACTGTTCATTCAAAAGGATGTCACCAATTATCAAAAGATTTCTCGGAGAATGAAAAAATCAATTACCTGGACATATCATTGTAAAGAGCTCGTTTTCGGAGCAAGTATGATACGCATGGCCCACTACAACACAATTAAAGAGAATTAGGTGCATTGAGATAAAAAGCAACCTTGCATCAACAAGTAAAAATTCAATAACTTAATGATACTTTAATGGTACATTGCATGACCAGTCCTAAATAAATGATACATATTACATTTCATGAATATCCTATAACAACACATAAGGTCATAATTTCATACTAGCACTTCTATAACATCTAGTTGATTAATCAAATATCTTTCTTTATTCACAAACATCTCATGAGAAACCTGAAAGCACTGTCCCACAACATGATTTATCAAACAACTTTGTTTTTTAATTTTACTCTCTCCCTAATGTATTGATGATGAGAATAAATGCAATGTTGAACATCTATAACCTGCAGCACAACCCAAGTCAACAATAAAAAGAATGAAGGTACGAGTCAATCTAATGCAAAGGTGACAAACAGATGATGAATGCAAATTGAAAACTCATGAAACAATGTTTTCTTATTCCCAAACAAACTCTCTAATGCATCACAATGATCAATATAACCCAAATTTGAACAAATTCAGAACACCTATCAAAGTCAACCCTATGTCTTAGCAAGTCAACAAACTTTAATTTTCCCAAAAAAAAAAAAATCATGTAATTTAACAATCAAAGTCAACCCTATGTCTTAGCAAGTCAACAAACTTTAATTTTCCAAAAAAAAAAAAAATCATGTAATTTAACAATCAAGAGCAAAAAATTGAAGTAAACAAAACAAAAATTGAGGCAGATAATCGAAAGGAAGAGTCAGATCTGTATCCCATAAAGGAAGTAAACAGTAGATCAAGAGTACTCACCACCAAAAAGAAAAGCAGCAATCTGCACCCACAGAAAACCCAAAAATGTTAGATAAATTAACAAACCCATAAAAAATATCATTTAAAAAAAAAAAAACTTACAAGGAGTATCAGCTTGAATGGTGTGCATAAGATCAGTGTGCCAGAGATTCCGGTAATTCTGGCGGAGCTGCAGCTTCTCGAGATGCTGTTGGGAAGCCATGGCAACCAAAAGAGATCTCTTTCAAGAAAAAAATTTCACCCTTCACAACCACAAAGAACTCAGATTTAAAGAAGATTGAATATGTATAGTCTATAGAAGAAAGTAAGGAACGGGTCTTTTCGACTTATTCGATATAATTTTCTTTCAAGTTGAGACTTTTTTAAAAGCCTTCTTCCATATTTCTTCAAATCAAAGCCAAAGAGAAACAACAACAGCTATTTCCTAAGCGAAGACGATGACTTCAAAGTTACAACCCATTTCCCTAATTTTGCAGTAAATAAATAAATATAAAATATATCTGGCAGTTGTTGCGTATTGCATATCTTGCTTTCTTATTGGCCTTTCACATAAATGGGGTCAATTTTAAATACTCAATTTTCTAAAAGTCCAATAATCTTAATATATTCACTTAGTTGGGGAGTTATTTTTTAATTAATTAAAAAATCGACTGCGTGTAAATTAGGAAAAATCACGGACTCAGAGAGATATCTAGTAGTATAAAAAATTTGAATTGAAAATATTTAAAATCAAAAAAATATCTATTAAACTTTTGATTTTTTTAAACTAAATCATCTTTTTTTTTCTTTTTTGTATAGTTTTAAATATTAATAATTATTTATAATAGGATTCATACGGAACTATATCAAATAAAAAAATCAAAATTAGAGCCGGTCTAAAGAATTCTTTTATATATATATATATATATATATATATATTTATATATATTGTTATTGAATTAGTAATATATTTAAGAAAATTTAATAACATATAAGTCAAATTTAATTTTTATTAATTATAAAATTTCATTTTCAAATTATTGATTTTATATCTATGTTCCTATTTTTTCATATCCATTCCGTTTTTATTTTAACTTGGTAGATTTTAATTAAATTTATTTAATTATAAACTATATAGTTTAATTTTTTAATTATCCACTATGCAATTATTGATGGATTATAATTAAATTTCTTTAATTGTGACTGTATAATTTGTTTGTAATTTTTTTAATTATATATTATGTATGATTTTTATTTTAGTTTTTTTTTTTGTCATAAAAAGATGGGCATCATTCATTAAACAGAAGCAATGGCATTTGAGATCAAAATACAGAGCAACCTTTCGGGTGGGATAAGCTGCTCGTATGATGGCCAATAATACAGCCTCTGTTTCTACTACTAACACCGAGCTCACACACTTCTTCATGGCCACTCCATCTACGATTCTAGCTTCAAAGTTCCCGCAAATTACTGCTATTCCAACCATACCAAATTGACTATCATAGCTAGCATCAATATTGAGCTTGAGAACTCCTGTAGGGGGTCTACACCAAGATGACAGGTGGTGAGATATGAGTGTCCTTAAAGAAGTAGAATGGATTTGTTGAGCTGCAAAATAATCTCTACAATATTTCATAGCCTTGTCAGCTGTAACTTTAGGATTGGGATTCTTCCTATTGAAGATGTATTCATTGCGAGTCTTCCAAATTGACCAACATAACATAATGGCAAGCTCCAGCACCCTTTCATCAGCACCTTGCCCTGGAAGTGGCAGGATTCTTTTCCACTATATAGCAAAATTTTGAGTATAAGAAGGGCTCAAACAAAAACTTATTGGAGAAGCAAACCATAAAGCTCGAGAATGAGGGCAACGAAATAACAAGTGTTCCAAAGATTCCACTTATAGGAGACAAAGAGAGCAAGTCATATCATCAATTATATTTCTTTTAAAAAGTTGTTCTCTAGTAGCAAGGGAATTTAAACATGCTCTCCAGGGAAAAATACTGACCTTAGGGGGAATTAATAACTTCCAATTATGCTTCCAATCTGTAGATGACAACAAATCTGAGTTTCCAGTGATGTGTCGTTGGTGAGCTTGATGATCAAAGACTTTTATCAATTTATGGTATGCCGATCTAATAGTGAAAATTCCCCATTTGTTCCAATGCCAAATCCACTCATCATTGGCATCTATGTCTCCTATAGGAATTCTGAGGATTGAGTTGATTTCAAGAGGGGCAAATAGATTCCGTAGCAAAGCTTCATTCCATGAGTGATTTGGAGGAAAAAGGTCTCTGACTGTATTAACTCCTATTTGAGTGGGTCTTGGAGATTAAATTATGAAATCTTCCATGTCTGGAATCTAGGGATCATCCCATATCCGAATAGATTGCCCATTGGACACATTAAAATGTACTCCAAATTTCAAAACCTCCCTTGCAGCAATAAGACTCCTTCAACCCCATGAACTATTATTTCTTATTTTTGCTTCCCAGAAATCTAAGAAAGGGAAGTATTTTGACTTAATTGTTCTTGCCCAAAGACAATTAGGATATTTAATGAGCCTCCAAGCTTGCTTTGCTAGAAGAGCCAAATTGAAAAGTTCCAATTTACGAAACCCCAGGCCTCCTGATGATTTGGATTTTGTTGCTCTATCCCAAGGAACAAAAAATAATCCTTTGCGATCATTATCTTTACCCCACCAAAAATTGGACAGAACTCTATTCATTTTCCTACATGTACTCAAAGGAAGCTTAAAACATGACATCAAGTAAGAAGGAATTGCTGTAAGAATAGACTGAACTATGATCCTATGCCCTCCAAATGATAGAAGCTTCCTTTTCCAATTACTGGCTTTCTGAAGCATTTGGGTTTCCATGAATTTACAAGCTTCAGTTTTTTATCATCCCCAATGTGTAGGATGACCCAAATATGATTCACTGTTGGACATATCTTTCATGCCAGTAATAGACAAGAGTTCATTCTTTTTGTCCTCAGGTATGTTCCTACTAAACACCATAGAGGATTTTTGAGTATTAATCCGCTATCCAGAAGCAATAGTATATTGATGGAGAATGCTTTGGATAAATTCAACCTCCTTCTTTGATGCTCTTCCAAATAATATTGTATCATCTGCAAATAAATGTGATTAATGCTCGGACTCCTGCTTGAGATTTTGATGCCATGAATAACACCTCTTCTCATTGCTTCATCTAACATCAAAGATAAAACATTAGAAACAAATAAGAATAAATAGGGAGATAATGGGTCACCTTGACGTAGACCCCTAATAGGCTTAAATTGATTAGTGAAAACACCATTAAATTTAACTTTATAAGATACTGTAGTTATACATTGAAGGATAAGTTGAATAAAACCTTCAGCAAACCCCATTTTCTTCATCACAGCAACAAGAAAGTCCCACTCAACCCGATCATATGCTTTAAGCATATCAAGTTTAATGGCACATTCGTGATGGATTTTGGCCAGAGACTTGTTCAATCTATGAATCAATTCATGCACAATTATAACATTATCTTGTATAATACGATTGGAAATAAAAGTAGCTTGATTAGGATGTACTAACTTCCCCATATGTGGCTTGAGTCTCATTGTTATAATTTTAGATACGATCTTGTACAGGAAGTTGCGTAAAGAAATAGGTCTTTACTGTAATATTTGAGTTGGATATAGAACTTTTGGGATGAGGATATTGAATTTACTTCTTCCAGCATGACTCTTGAAATAAAGAAATTAGACACTGCAAAAGTAATTTCATGGCCAATGTCATTCCAATTTTTTTTTTTTAAAAACACACCTAGAAATCCATCAGGCCCAGGCACCTTAAGCCCGCCAAGTTGGAACACTGCCTCCTTAATCTCCTAGTCTGAAATAGGAGCCAAAAGATTTGAATTAATTTCTAGAGTAACAACCTCTTAAATATTTTTAAAACATTATCCAAACCTTGGCTTCCTTCAGAAGAGTACAGTTGATTGTAGAAATTGAAAATGAGCTCCTTAATGTTGGTCTCCCCCTTTACCCATTTACCATTTGAATCTCTAAGTTGCATAATGGTATTGAATTGTTTTCTTTATACAACAGTAGCATGGAAGAATCGTGTATTTTTATCTCCATCCTTAAGCCACTATAAGTGTGATCGTTGGTACCAAAACTGCTCCTCCTTTCTCCAACATTGATTCAATTCCTCTAACCAATTTTTCTCTTGCATTTTATCATAGGTGGACATTGGTTTGGCTTGGAGATTGTCTAATTTCTTTTTCAAGATCTCAATTTTTACTTTAGAGTTAGCCACTTTTGATTTATGCCAGTCTTTGAGTGATTTAGCACAAGAGGATAATTTGCAAGAGATGTTTCTTAAATCAGCTTCCTGGTGTTCGGATCCCCAGGCACAATTGAGAATCTGCCTCCACTGGGAATGCTCAAGCCACTTATATTCAAATTGGAAACCCACTTTCCTTTTTCTACTGTGAGTGTCTAGTGACAAGATTAGAGGTCAGTGATCCGATCCAATTAATTTCTCATGAAACACCATAGCTGAATTAAATAGGAGTCTCTAGTTTGCATTACAGACCACCCTATCAAGCCTCATTGCAATACTATTATCCCCTTCTCTCTTATTATACCAGGTAAAGATATTACCTTTAAAACCAACGTCCATTAGCTCACAAGAATCAAGCTAGCTCTGGAAGCGATGAATGGACCAACCATGCTTTAAATTTCCATGAAATTTCTCTGCCCAATTTAGAATATCATTAAAATCACCACCACATGCCCAAGCTTTGTCATCTATAGGTTTAAGAGATTGCCACAACTTTATAACTTATTCTCTTTTTTTCCATTCTAGGATCTCCATAGATAAATGAGTGGAACCATTCCTATTTTTTATCATGACGAACACAGTGGATGTGGATGACTTGTTGGTTTGATTTTGAAATTTCCAGTTGTATCAAATGATTCCACTAAAGGAGCAAACCCCCTGATTGGGAATTAGGATCCACATACCAGCTTTCTTTGTAACCAAATTTGTTTCTCAATTTTTTCAAATAAGTAGTAGTATTCTTTGTTTCTGAAATGAATACTAACTGGGGACTATGATGTTTAATAAGGTCTCTAAGGACACTAACTGTCAGTGGGCCTGCAACCCCTGACAGTTCCACAGTAGGAGATCCATAGTGACTGGGTGGCTTTGGGTGAGCCACCAGCACCATAGAAATAGTTAGAAGAAAAAAACTCTGCCTCCCTTTGGTTTCCTAGGTTTTCAAACTAGTCATGCTTATGCCTTTGGTCTTCATCTATCTAGGCTTCAATTTCAGCGATTTGAATTGAAGAAGATTTCTTCTTGGCTTTATCTTTAAATCTAACTCTCTTAATTTTGCCCATCTCCACTGAAAAACCATCCTTCATATTAAATTCCAAGTTCGCCACCTCTAGAAAGGCCATAGATAAGTCCCCATTTTTTGCCTCAGCATTTTCACTTGACCGAGGGATCAGGCAATTTGTTGTTGCTTCCCCTATTGCCTCTTTAAGCTGCATAAGAGAGGAGTCAGTTTGGTTGATTTTAAAACGGACATTCTGATGAGGCTTTAAAATAACTTGGCTTTTTCTTTTATGAGAACTGATGGGCTTAAATAATGGCCTTTCTATTAGATAGTCTTGAATTTGCATAGTATTTTGAAGAGGCCGATGTTGGGCTAAGCCCATGTTGTTAACTTCAAAAGCTATAAAGGCTCGTTCATTTAATGAACATTGCTGCACCATGTCTCGAGGATAAATTTCCATCATGATCATATCAAACACAAGGCTCGAAGTGGGTTGTTGTGACAAGGTAGTCATTTTACTGCATTGGATTACCTTACTCTCTTTCCCCGACACGTCAACCTCATTTCCATCATCAGCCTCCACAATGATTGAGCATTGAGAAATATCTCCAGATCTACTATGAATGCTCCAGTCATCTTTGTTTGAATTAGCCATTTGTATTTCCAATTTTGAAGAATGCAAAGACTGGTTAGAATCCTCTGTGCACACTAATGCCAGACTTACTTTCTCCCCTCTTGCATATTGGCTTTTTATACCTTCACTGTGGCCAAATTTATATATCTCATAAGCTCCACTACAAGAACCAGAGTTTTGTTGCAATGCTTGGGAATTTGGATTAAGATTAATTTGTGAAAATAACCTGTGGACTTGAGAAGCTTCTTCTTCAGAGGGAGCTTTCATAGCTGGTCCTTATTTTAAAGTTCCAATCTCCAAAGCTGCCTTATAAATCTCATCATTCTGATTGATGAATGATTGTAGAGTGTGTCCCATGATTCCACAAAGATAACATATATCAGGCAGTCTTTCATAGCAAAATTTCACCCAGTCATGTTCATTGTCTCCTCGTTTATTCCAAAATCCAAGAAGCAAAGGCTTCTCAACCTTAACTAAAACTTGAAGCCTCATTGTAGTTTTCCAACCTACTATGTTTTGGGATTCATCATCCATCTTCAGTAAGCCTTTGAATAATCCTCTAATTTTCATAGCATTTTCTCTATTAATTTGATCAGGAAGAACTCCTTTAATTTGAATCCAAAATGTTGAGCAAGAAAAATCCAATTGATTTAGAGATAGTCTAGGAGGCCAATCCTTCAAAACCAATAAGCTATTATCTACTGACCAAGGGACCTCAAGAAGGACTTGGTTTTTATCTTCTTCACAACAAAATTCAAAAACAAAGATTTTCCCCAGTTCACGCTTCACCTCAAAATCATTATTTAACTTCCAAGACTTACTAAGAGAAGCTTTAACCACCAAAAGCTTGGGATTTTTAACAAAAAAAATTTACTTGCAACCACATGCTTTAATGTTCTGACTATCCCAGATGATTCTGATGAGAACGATGACACCTGCTCCTGGCATTGGGTTTTGCCTATAATAGTTTGCATAACATTGTCATTTTCTTCTTCTATTTCCATTACTACCCGACACAACAAGCTTTGACAAAATAAATGCTATTAATAAGGTGGACAGAAAGACCATTGAAAAGAATAAATTATGGGTAAGTTCATTTAGGATGGCAAGAGTAGTAAAAGCTATAGTGAAAAAGATGGAATGATAGTAAAGGGTTTAAGTTGCTAGACTCATAACAAGTAGGAAGAGAACTCCATAAATGGAGAGATTTTTTGTTTCTTTCAGCAGACTATCGATCACATCATTTGATTTTATTTTAGTTTAGCTGATTGTAAATAAATTTCTTTAATTATGTATATAGTTTGATTTTTATTACTATTTTATATAATAATTTAATTTTAAGTTTAAACTATATATATGTATATATTTGCAACCCATTATTAAAACTGATAGATTTGTTGGCTCAATTACAAAGTCCAAATTATTAAATAAATAAATTTATTTATTAAATAAGTTTATTTTTCAAATTGGGCAGTTAAAAGTGATAAACATGAAAGTAAACAACAGTTATGTGAATAGTTGATGAACTAAGTTGAAAAAGTTTAGGTGGTAGAAAAATTCAAGAGAGTAAAAGTGAAATTGTTACTTAGTCGGCTAGTGGGCAATTCAAGAGCAAGTTAATAAAAGCAAGAAGTTGATGAAGACATACAATGACTCAGGGAAACTACTTGAAGCTATAGTAAATCCAACAACACATTTGAATCCTACAAAATATTCTTTCAAAGTTTTCAATTCCCAATCTTTGTTTTTTCATTGAAATTTTTGTCCATTGTCAATATTTTCACTTTCAACCATTTTACAACACCTTAGTTTACTATTGCAATTTTTATTTGCCATTTGTAAATATTTACAGTTCCAAAGCAATTTCAATTAATGCAAAACCCAGTTCAATTTCTTGTTTATACTGCATTAGTCTTTAAATTACAAATTATTTCAATCACAATCAAATTAGCATTGTCCAATTCAAGGGAATTATGGTAAAAAACTTTGAAAATCTACAATTACTTTGATTTTAGAAGTTTACAGGCATATGAATTCGGTTTGTATACCTCACACGGGTTGCACACTTGTATTTTACAAAATTTCACCAATAATTAATATATATATATATATATATACTAATTATTTAAAAATAAAAAATCTCCGCCCTATTTGCAAAGGTCATTTATATATATTTTATCTTTTTTAGAATCGAAAGGAGCTAATTTTAAAAAAATTGCAAAAACTAGAATTATAGGACGTTGTATTATATTTACGGTCACCGACAGAAGAAATTTAGTCTTTTAATAATTACAATTACATTCAAACTTTTAAAATAAATTCTTTTAGCTTAATTACAAAATTATACTAATTTGATCAAAATTGAAATTAAAAAAAGTAAATTGTACCTATAATTTTTTCTAATCACTCCTCTCTAGGTTGAAATTTATCATAACCCTTCATCAATTTTTTTTTAATTGAAAAAAAAAATTGTGAACACTAAAAAAATTTAGTTTGACTATATATTCACATGTTAGCTTATAAAATTTGGAGTTTGAGTTCTCTTTTTTCTGTTGTAAACTGAAAATATTATATATAAATAAATAAATAGAATTTTGAATAAATGGATATGATTGTAACTAATTTTTAAAAATTAACGTAAAACAATTTGTTTTAAAAAATTGAAGTATAACTGAAATTTTTTAAAAATTTTAAATTATTTTGGTGATTATCATTGGATACAATTATATGCATATAAATATATTGTTATTATTATATTTTAATAAATATATGACATACAATTTTAATTTGATTATTTTTATTTGTTCAATATAAAATAAAATCAAATAACTCTTATTTATTTTTGATACATTGGAAAAAAAAAAATCAAAGTTTTAATTTTCGATATTCTATACTTACAAATACTTAAATCATTTTCATCTCGTACAATTCAATTTCAAAGAATATTGTTAACTTTCAGCTATATTTGGTAAAAATTTAAAATATCTAATCTCTACTCTCTTTATTATTATTAATTATTTTTATTTTTTAAAGCAAATCCTCTTTTTAATTTTCATCATTTTCAAGTGGACAAAAAGTAACATATTTCCTAAAATATTATTTATATAAGATGGGTTAGTAGTTCGAAATTAATTCATTAAATTATTTGATTTAAATTATTATATTATCTCTATTAACAATTGTGAATTTTTTCAAATAACTGGAATTTTAATTAAACCAAAAAAAAAATTGTAATTACTTCCACCAAGCAATTAAATATGAGATCAAATTTTAAAATTATTTTAATAACTAATATTATTGTAGTTGGGAACAAGATTTTATATTTTTCATGAGGAAAAAAAAAACATAAATTAGAAATATAAAATGGTAATTTGGGTGGAAATATGAGTACCGCCCAAAACCTCAACTTTTGAACGTATGGTGAGGAATCCTTAACTTTCACTACATAAGAAAAGCCCAGAAAGGCACAAACAGAGTAGCACCAAGAACAAGCAACTAAGAAACCATCTCTGACTCCTAAAGGTGAAAACTTTTTATATGTCTTCTTCTCCAGATTCCTGCTTTGAAAATTTTTTCAATGGCTGTTCAAACCCAGAAATATTCTTCTCTGATCATGACATTTTCTTGTCTGAACATGCATTTTCTCCTTTTCTTGAAGAACCTACTAATTATGGCTTCCAAGAACTCTCAAACTCAAACTTGTCATTTCAAAATCCCAACTTTATTCCACAAACTTTCTTTTCATCTTCACCCCCAAATCACCAATTAGAGAATTTAACTACTAATTCTCAGACAACCCATTTGCAGCCTTTAGAAAATGGCTCAAATTTCGCTGGTTTTCCCAGTTTCTTGGGCTCTGAAGAGCAGACAAATTTTATCAATAATTTTCCTTTGGAAAATTTCTTTGACGTGGAGTTTCCAAATAATAATCAAAATCAAAACTTGAACATATCTGAAAATGGATTCCTTGCTGGTCATGACTTGAGGAGGGAAGTTCAGAGCAAAAAAGATTTGCAAGTCAGTAGAGATCACTCCTTATTGCTCTGTTTTTAATTATATTTTTATTCATGGGTAATGCTATATATTATATATTTTTTCAGCAAAAGATAACAACAACACGAACAACACAGAGGTCTTGTGCAGAAGAAGGAAAGGTACAAGTTAGGCGTTACACAGCTGAAGAGAGAAAACAGAGGATTTCAAAATATAGAGCCAAACGTAGCATGAGAAACTTCACCAAGACCATTAAGGTATTACGAGTGATTGAGCTTGTTCAAACATATTATTGAGCCAAATTTATAAAAAATTTATTTCAATTGTAACACTGAGGCTTTAATTCAGTGCAACTCAAGTTGTTTTCAAGTTATTAGAGCTATATTTATAAATATATATATATATATATATATATATATATTATTTAGCTGTTTTAATTTGTACTTTTTTTAATGATGAAAAGGTCGTAAAAATCATACTCACAATATCAAAATATCATTTAATTTATTTTTCTTCAATTTTGAAAAACCAGTTGAAATACTCAACTTACGTAAGAATTTTTACGAAAAATCAACATGTACTAATTGATTTTATAATGCATTTCCCTAAATACATGAAGAATTTTAATTAAGTTAATTTTTCATAATGATGGCAGCAGGTTTTGCAAAACTCGAATCTGACTCGCTTAAAAAATAAAATACCTATCCCGTTTTGGGACGGGGTGGGTCAAATATATCCGTTCATATTTTTTTTTTTTTTATTTTTCTCTTCAAAAAATTTTTTGTGTTATTTTCTTATATAAATATATTCATTTATATTTTTTTTACATAATAATAAATTATAATTTATATTTCACATAAAAATAAATTTTAAATTTTTAAAAAATATAATTAAATACCTATAATATTTAAAAATAAAAAGTATATATAATATATAATCTGGTCAAGTTTGGATTGGATTACACCATTATTCATACCTGATTCGTATCTGATTTAAGTATAAAATAAAAAAACCACCTGCTCCATTTGCTAATATCCACCCTATTAGAATTGGGTTAAAGTGGATACTTAGCGAGATGGATAAAATTGTCATCCATAATATTTTAAAATGCTGTTGAATTTAACAAGAAAAAAAAATTTGAAGAAATTTTTGTCCCTCTAAAAAAATAGAGAAAGGTAGTTAAAGTTATAAAACCAGTCACTTAATAATGTAATATTAATTTTCTATTGCACGAGATTAATGGTTTTTGTTTGTATTTGAATTTTTTTTAATACATTAAAACAGGACTATTTTAAAAAAAATTATAATAAAAAAAACTAATTTCTTATTTTTAATAAATGAAATAATTTCTTTATAAGATTGAATATATCAATTAAAAAATTTTCATAATAAAAAGTGACAGACTGGTTAATATATTGTAATAATTTATTTTCTTTTTTTTTTTTATAGTATCTTAGTCGTAAAATAGTTGCAGACAACCGTCCGCGTATACGTGGCAGATTTGCACGTGACGAAGAAACTGTGAGGAATACTCCTAATGGTGATGAAGCCAATGGCAAACAGTATACTTTTGGCCAGGCTCAGTTTCAGTATTGCGGTTTTTGACATTTAAGCGCGTGATATGTTTTCTACTGCCCTGTTGATTGTAAAAAGAAAAAGTTGTGTTGTTAAAAATGTAATTATAAAGGTAAATAAAATAAATGTAGAATGTGAATATGCTTTTACACGATTAATGATAATGTTATTATTATAAACATGCAATTCTTGTTTATTTTATATTATTTTTAATTTAAAATATTTTAAATGTATTAAATTTATAAATTCAAAACATGTTGTGGTGTTTCATCAGTGGTTTGATTTTGGAAACAATGGCTCTTCTTTACATAATAAAGAAAATTAGTTATAAATAATAATTGACCACTTTTTTTTTTTTGACAAATTTTTTGGGTAAATTAATTTGACAATGAGCAATAAAATGAAAATGCCTAAAGCTCAATTCCCCCCTCCAACTTTACGGTGAATTGCAATTTCACTTCATTATGTTTCTCGGTTCAATTAAATTCTCATATTTTGGGGTTTTGGTATTTCATATTAATAATATCGAGTATATGTATGGGATATAAAGTTAATGTACTTCTTTAAAATTGTCAATATTTTGAGATGTATATGTATTTTTTTTTATTTCTATGTGTGTTTATGGATATATACATTTCAAAAAAGAATATATATGTGTATTGTATGTGCAGTGTGTGCATCTCCCATTTATCAAAGTCTATTCTCCACTGGATAGGCTAACCAAGATTGAGCTGGAATTTCAACCTCCTGCATCAGTAGTGTAATGTGTGTGGGGGAAATATAAGTGTTAGCATATCTCTTCAAAATTGCTATAGTTTTTTACTTTTGAGATGTGTGTGTGTTTCTTTCCAGTTTCTATATATGTTTATGTGTATATACATTTCAAAAAAAAAATCTCATATTTCTATTTTTGGATTAATTAACCCTAATTATTAACTGCAATAACGGAACGTTCATAATTAGAGAAAATAGATTTTTTATTTTATTTTATAGTTTGACTTCTATTTTTTCTATACGTTAAAAGCACAAATTAGAACAAGTAATGTACAATATTAAATTATATATATATATATATATATAAACGCTAGATAAAAAGAATTAAGAGATACATCTGAAAATTTCAACTAGATTGACATATCTTTAGCATCTTTATCATACTTTTCATGCCTAAATTTATTAAATTTATTGATGGCAAAAATCATTTCTTCAATTTCCACCAGTTAACATCCTCCAACAATAAAATGAATGATTTCAAATTCCATTGCTGCAATTTGAAATAGCATTAGCAGTAATTTCTGAAAAAAAAAAAAAGAGAGATTGCAGCAGGAAACAAAAAATGTAGCAGCAGCAGCATGGTAGTAAGTAGAGTCATGAGTTCATCATTCAAACCTTAACGAGACAAACAAAAGCTTATATATATATATATATATATATATATATATATATATATATATATATATATATATTACAGTAGTTTATCAGTACAAACCCATATAGTCAATATATATGTAATTAATTACAGCCCAATAAACCTTAAATTTGATGAATAGAAATTAACGTGAATTCCATTTAAAAAAAAAAAGAGATAAAGAAAATGTAGTACAACTATATTTCTGCTTCTTGAAATCTTGAATCTTATTGGGTTTCTATGGAATTTAAGCTTGAGCTCTTGTTGTTGAATCTTGATTTATTTTTAGTTAGTAGTTCTGATTAATTCCGTTATCAAAATTTTTATAATAATTTAAAGAATCATACCTGTAATTTTGAGAAAGGTCAACTTTGTCATCAGATTTGATAATCTTTCCCTAATCCCACCATTCTCTAATGGAACTTCATGCATATTCTCCCATGTATGAAACTGATTTGTTTATGTGAAATGTCAACGGGGGCTCAAGATTTTATTTTTATCTTTACAAGTATTCTTTAATTTTATTAACATTAGAAGAAAAGTTAGATCATGCATAAAGATTTCATATTTGTAGACTATATAAAGTATAAAAGAAAAAAAAATAATAAAAGAGCATAATACAAACTGAGTAATAATTCTAAAAAAATTATGAATTTATATTTCTATTTAGGAAAAGCTAATAAAATTAATTAGAATATAATTATTGTTAGTGATAATTTTTAAGTTACTTCTCTTTTTTTATTTTAGATTCTAATTTGTCAAACTAATTTTTAAAATATTTTTATTTCATAGACTTTTTATTAAGTTATATTTCCTAAAAAAGACATATTATACTATTTTCAAGCAATGTGTGTACAATATCAATGATAAAATGGAAAGCTGATAGTGCTTGTCCAGTAAAATTAGAGTTAAATATCATATATTGAAGTAAAAATAAAATAAAGTATTAATATTATATTTGAACACCATCATCACTTAAAAATTTAAATTTTTAAATTGAATTCAAGTGGTCACATAATTTCAAAATTAATATTCCGAGCACCCTTTCAAAACAAATTGAGTTTGTAGACTATGGAATCATAATTTATTCTCTCATTGATGCATAGTGTTAGAAAATTAAGTTCCACGAAGAGGACACCAAAATTGATGGAGGGAGTAGTACTTCAGAAAAAATGCTTATAATATATGATCATAACAAAAACAATTGTTTTTTTAGTTTTGACCAAAACAATATAATTAATTAATAAGAAAATTTATGATACACTAATTCAATCAATGTCCCATTTAAAAGACACCCTCAAGAAATAATTCCTTGAAAAAAAAAAGGGGCGGGGGATTGAGGGAGATGCATGTAAACAGTTTGCAATACATGTAAATATTTTTATGATTAACTAAAATTAAATACTAATTAATTTTTACTTAATGATATTAGAGTTATTTTTAAAGAAATGTGGTTAACATGCTTAACTTAATGGAAAAAATAAAATCGTCTTGAATTTGAATTCTCTTTCATTATAAAACAAAAAATTATTTTTAAAATCATATGATTATAAATATGAAGTCTAATTAATAAAAAATTATTTTTTAAACTTTAACAAACTTAACAAAAAGTGAAGAAAGATTTAAAAGAAATACATATATCAATTTATCTTTTTGAAAACTCTGTTTTATTAGAAAATCAGCAAACTAATATATTCATATCTTAGCTAAAGCCATTGATAATCAATCTGGTATAGGAGAATGATTTCATACTCCCCCTCTTTTATCTTGGATGTTTTGCCCTATGATTCAATATAATTTCCCCCATTGTCTTCAAAAAAATACATATATCAATTTGTCCAGCAAAATTTATAGTTTTTCTTGATCATTGTCAACCATTGTCGGCAAACATAAAAATAGGCATACGAAATTGCCACAATTTATTTATTTTTATATTCTTTTTTAATAATTAATAATAAATAATATTTTTATAATTTTATAAATTTATCAAAAATATAAAATGATTCGACGTGTGTATATACTTCTTTATATTCAACATTTTTAAATCCCTGAGCTCCCAACCGTCTCTCTTGGTCATACTTCCCTTTTTTTTTTTTGGTCCTTTTCTCTTCTGTGAATGGTTATCTTGATGTGGAATATTATTACCTTGCCTCTTTACTTTATAGGACTCGATATATTGCCTGCCATTCCTTAGAAAATAAATAAATAAAGAATATATACCTTCTTTATTTTCTTTCAAGCAGCACGTCAAGTGTCAAATAAATAAATAATTAATAAATTTTAAAACTTAAAATTTATCTTATAATAATTTAAAATTTAAATTATACTTAAAATTTTCTTATGAAAACCACTTAATATTTTCATCGCCACGTGATTATTATGAGATGAATAATTCTTATTTACACTGATTATTGTATATACCAATTCAATAAAATAAAAATATATAGTGTAAAAAATAATATTGATATTTTTTTATTAAATTAAAAAATGTATAAAAGAGTTATATTTATTAAAATATTTTATTACTTAATAATTTAGTGTATAAAATAGTATATATATTATGAGATGAGACTAATCAAAATTCAAAATTTAGCTACAATTAAAACTTTTCACCCACTCAAATAGTATTTAAAGTGTTTTATAATCTCTATCTCGTGTCTAATTAAAATAAATGCTATATAGTTTAATGTGAACATATAGGCTTGATTAGACTTAGAGGCTATAGAAATAGAATCATATCTTCCATTGTTATACTGTTAAGAACACAAGTGTTCCTCGTGTTAGGGAACACCAAAGTCAAAGGAGGAGGGAGTCGTAAAGAAAAGAATGATTCTAAATTTAAACAGTTAAGACTCACTTTTGACCAAAATAATAAGATAATATTATACTCGACTTCAACACTGAATAGCTAGCTACCGATATTTGGATCATGAGATTATTAATCATTCAGTCATTTAAAAGACAGCCACTCGATGAACAGACAAGTGCGTGCATGGTGCACAATATTTTTCGTTTTTTTTTATCAAAAAGAGACCAGAGATCAAACTCTGAATTTTTTTTTTTAATTTAAAAATACACAAATATCACTTAACTAAAAATTCATTAATAAAAATTGACTGAATAAAAAGATGTATATATGTGGTACTAAAATTGTTTTTCAACACTGAAAATCAAATTTAAATAATAATAATAATAAAAAGGATGTATGTGCTGCTCCAAAAACAGTACATAGGTTTTATGTAGAGAAGATTCAAAGGTCGCATCAAAGGGCTTTCTTTAGTAATTAGCAGATGACATTCCTGCAATAAAAGAATCAATAATTTAAAAAAAAAAAAAAAAACACTAATTTGAACTTAAAAAATAACCAAAAATTGATCTAGTTTTATCTCCTACCAACTTCTTATGGTCCCTGTCTCGCTGATTAATTTCTTCTTTTCTGCTTATATTATATATGGGGTTCTGGACAAAAAAACATAATATATGAGAAATGAAAATACAATTTTTAATTAATTCATGAAATAGAAAAAAGGAATGATTAATGAATATTTAGTGTTTGAAAATTTAAGAGATAATAAATGATATTAGTTATTGTGAGGGGTTAATATTTTTAAAAATAATAATAATAAGAGAAATTTTTTATTCACTTAATTTTGAAGTGAAAAAACAACGTGTTTAAAAAGATAATTAATTTAATTTAATTTCTTAATATTAGTTTTTAGTTAAATTAATTAAACAGACAACAAATAATTTTTTTCTACTCATGTTTGTTTTCATTTCTTTTTATTCCAACTTCCAAAAAGCCTAAGTTTTGACTACTATATAGCATAATTTTATAGAAAGCCATAAAACCACAAGTAGTTTTGTCCCTTTTTTTATAACCAGAGAGTAGTTTTGTCCGTTAGAATGTCAAACTCTACCACATGAAAAGGGTAACTAACTTTTGAGACCGGCTGTTCCTAGTAAGGGCTTCGACGAGTTCCGACCGAATTTGATCGGCCTTGATTTTTTAAGTCCAACTTCGGCTAAGCTCTGTCATGTGGGCTTATTATTTTGTTTAAGTTTAGATCGCATTTAAAAATGTAATATTTTGTATTTAAATTTTTTAAATGTGCTGAATTTATTAGATACACTTTCAATAAATGATATTTTAAAACTCGTCCAAAAAATAATTAAATTTTTTTAATTTCGAGCAGGTTCAAAAAAAAAATCTATATGCAACTCTGTGTTTTTTGAGTGGGCTTAAACAGGCCGAACGGGTACCAAGCTTATGAACAGCACTAACTTCGAATAATATATATAATTATTAGAAACCTAGAAGCTGGAGTAGTTATGTCCATTAAAATACCACGCAATCAGAAATAAATTGTTCTTCCTTAAAGCATCTTTTTTGGGAGAGAAGCATTCTTTCAACAATTAATGCTTCATTAATTAATCAATAGATAAGGTTTGAGACTTTGAATAACTACCAATCCTTTTTTTTCCCCTTTCTTTGAAAGGAAGGTATTGTATATATTCCGATATATGAATTTTTAGTTTTCTGATATATTCAAACTATTTTCAAGACCGAAAAATTTTATATTCAAATCTTAATTAGATTTGAAAAAAAAAAATTGCATACCTTACAATTTGGCTTCAAAATTTGAATCTGCCAACAAAATGTTGAGTAAATTTACTTGTCAATTTTTTTTTAAATTAATAGATAAAACCCTTTTTCAATTATTATTATTGAACTTTAAAAGTTAGTTTGGTTGGTAGGATTCAATTCTTGAATCAATGCCTAAAAGGTAATTCCAGAAAATATAAGTTGAATGTGGCAAGTGTGTTATTTGAGTAAGTCTTACTTATACTTGATATGTAAATTAATCTAATGAGATAATAATATATAAAAACAAGATGTTAATGTTTTTTCACTAATTAAATAATTTTTTTGACTGTTATATATTTGAAGAGAATTTTTAGTCTCCCTTGACGAGTAAGCTCATATGAGAATACTCTTCACTAATTGAAATTTTTTTTTTGTTATCATTATTTTGCAAACATGTGAAATTAAAGATCCAACCCAACAAGTTTTTTTTTTTTTTTAAATTTTAGGAGGAAAATACAAAAAAAAAAAAAAAATCATGTGATTTCACTTATTTTCATTTTATAGTTTGTAGAATTTTTTTGATAAATAGAGTCTGAAATTTGATTGTTAGTATTTTGAAGTTCATAGTCCTAACACCATTAATGATTATTGATGTAACACTTTTGTGGTATAAGTATATTTCACTTTTTATTTTTTAATAAAATAATACGCCTACATGGATTTATGGAAATCCACATGGGTCATTAACATTATTTTAAAAAAAAGTTTAAACATATTTTTTACTAAATATTTTTAAATAAATTATAATAATTACTAAATAATTAAAAAAATATCTACCTTGTTTGGATTATCTCTTGAAGCCATCTCCAACTTGATCATCCTTGATTGAAGCTTGGCTGCGGCCTTGAAGTCATTTCCAATCGAAGCCCAACCACTGCAATTACTGCCTCCAGCACTGCAACTGCCGCTGCATCGCCTACACAAGCCTCAACTGATTGAATTTCAAGGCCCGTGCATAACAATCTAGCATCACCGATCGATCGAATCTCATATGAGCTCGCAAACATAATCCAGTTGTGAGCCTAGATGGCCACGTCATCTATGAGAGTCATAGCGTAGCCACAAGTCAAGCATGTTTGCCATTTGCCAATCCATATATCGTCGGTCCTTTATTGCTCCTTCGCCGGTCATCTCTTTCATTGGCTGTGCTACTCCTTCAATAGATGGTAAAATCCGATATGCTGAAAATTCATAGTCACTTCGAATCTAATAGGGAATCTATATCATGTCTACGGCAATAGGGAGATGAGATTGAGTCTATTCGCTTGGTCTGCTCGAATCATATCTCGATTCTACAAAATTAATAATATATATATATATATATATATATATATATATATATTAGTTTTCTTTAAAATTATAGTATTATTTTTTAAATATTAGTTAATAATATATAAAGCTTATTACAAATATGTATAATATTTTATATAAATTATAAAATTTTAATATTAATAAAATTATAAAAATACAAATAAAAATCTTTATTTCCATCTCGTTAATTATTTATCCCATCCATCTCATCTTTGTCCAAATCATTAAATAAGATGGGATGAGAATCTTAAAAACCACTTTGTCACATCCTATTCACATTTCTAATTTCTTCACTAATCCAAATGATTTTTTATTTAAAGCTGTCATCGTTTTTTATTTTTTGTTTTTTTATATAAATTAATGCATAGTTTTAATTATACAATTAACATTTTTATATAAACTAATTTTTTTATTTTTGATCTGTTTTTCACGATTTTCTTTTTTTTTTTAATGTGATAAAATCTACATGGGAGCTTTTTTTTTTATTAAAAAAAATTAAATAGAGGCTTACAACTACCATGTTAGTTGAATTTAATGTTGTTAGGCCAATAGACCCCAAAATACTAATGGTGCATGATACAAATTATCTTAAAATACCCACCCAAAGCAAGCTGTGACTCGCCCTTCTTCTCCAAAGAGGGCTGAACCTTTCTTCTAGAATCTCCAACTCTAAAGTCGCTTGGCGGACCCCGATCTATCATGGCAAATAATCTGTACGTAAACACTTTTTCACTGCTACGACCTCTGCTCTCGAGATTGTAGGAAACGCGTTCTCCACTCCCCCATGATTTAGCTAGCCTGAATTTTAGAAATTTATTCCCTAAGTCTCCTGCTATAAATATCATCAAACAAGAGGGGCAATGTACGTTTTTAAAAGATATAAGATATATACTCTCTCCTTATCATATTACATACTAATTTAAGTATTAAAGTGTTCGTCTAGGTAAATTGTCTGGACATTTATCTCACTCTTGCAGATATAACAAGTTCAGTCATCGTCCATCCGAGGTTCAGAATCTTTTTAGCTCATATCAGTGCAAACTCTATATCTCATTTTTTTCAAAAAAAAAAATCATGAACCATAAATTAAAAAAAATAGATGAAATCACAAAATACTTTTTTATATTTTCTCTTTTATTTTAGAAGAAATTACATCTTCTATCTAATTTTATGTTTTATTTACATTTTTATGTTCCTTTTTAAATCCTTAACTTTTTTTTTTTTATGCTTTTTACATTTTTATATTTAATTTTTTACCCTTTTTTTTTTTTTTAATGCTTTGACCTAAATTTTCTTTTTGCTGTCTCTTTTTGTATTTTGAAAAAGTTTTCACCATATTTGAGCTTTCTGATCTGTTCATATAATTTATAGTATTTGTTCATATTTGAACTTTCTTATCTATTCATATGATTTCTAAGGTAACAAATTTATATTTATAATAATTTCTATAATGCAGAGGCAAATTGGATACATGGAGTGTTGGAAGAATTGTGGAATGGAGGCCTTGCAAATGGTGGATTCAATAGCTTCTAACTGGTACAAATTGATGCTTTTCTTCAAATTTCGTTAGAATTCTCTTAAATAAAGTCCACAATTTGTCTTCAAATTTCCAAACTATTATTCCTTCATTACCATTTGCCGTCGTGGCCGCGGCCAATGCGGCATTGGACGTCTGCAATATGTTCGATGAAATTACCCAAAGAAACGCAATAGAGAGGGAGGCGAAATAAGGAGGACTAAGCTCTCCAAGGTAGAAAAGACAATGATTCCCATCTAGTGCACACAATTTTTTTATTGTTCAATGTAATTCATAGGGTAAAAATTTCAAGTTTGAAAAGTTTTATACTTAGCATTATTGCTTAACACATTTAACAATTATTTAGTTGTGGTGATCAAGTTGAATATTACGCATGGGATGAGGGGCTCTGCCACCACACTGGCATTATTTGTTGGCATTAATTGTGAGAGTATAGGTAGAACCATTTTAGTTGAAAATGGAAGAATGTGTGTGACAATACTTATCTCTCACATGCAATCATTTTTTTTTTTTTTGAATTTGTAACTTTCTTTATTTTTTTGTATTGTTCTTTGATGTTATGATTGAAACTCATTCTTCTTCGTCTCCTTAACTAAAATTTAATATTCATGTTCTTATCTTTTTCTTGTTCTTTGCTTATGCGGGCTTAATTGCTCCTTTGTTTTTGCATGTAAAGAGAACCAAAATCAATAATTAAAGACGCAAAGCCATCTGATCAAACTGAGCTAGCTTGTTTCAATGGGAAAGTGGAAAGCTTAAAGATTGGGTTTTAATTTATTGATTTTCTTTTCTTGTTTTTTTAATTTTGGAGTGTTGGTAGTTCATCTCAAATAATTTGAATACTAAATGGAACACAATTCGAAAAATATAGTACTCAATCAATTTGATTGAATATCTAATTTTAGAATTTTCAATATATGTTTTTAAAATATATTATTTAAGTAGTAATTTGTTAATTCCAATTTAAATTTAAACTATTTGAAAAATAATTTTTTGTTAGCTGGATTTTAATTTTTTTGCTTTTAGTGTCTTTATGTAATATTTTATTATGTAATATTTTTAAATATTTGAATGTTTTTAATAGTCTGTTTATGTATGAGATGAATTATTTTTGTTTAATACATTTTATGTTTTTGGTTACCTTTTCGAATTTTTTGCATCTATTTTTTATTTTTTTTTGTTTCATTTGTATACTAAAAATTAGCAATAGTGTTACTATAAAATTCTGTAATTTGAAAGAAGCGATGGAATAGCTTTAAGAATTAGGTTGTCTTTTGATTGGGCAGAGGTTGATTTATAGTTGATTACATATTGATTGTTGGTTGACAAAATGTTAATTGCATATTGAATGTTGATTTTTGCGTATTTTAGTATTAGTATTGCTAAATTATTGATTGTTTTTTGATTGATCAAATGTTGATTTACGGGTAAGGGTAATGCTATTAATAAATACATGGTCAAGTTTGTGATTAATAAGGGACAAAATTTGGAAAAATAAATAAAAGGGAGAATAAAAATATAAATGGTTGTCCTTAAAGTTGGATTACTTTGATTATACCATTGAAATTCCACCACTTAAATATCATATAAACTAATTTTTCTTTTATTTTGGATACATGTTTCGTTTATTTTGTTTATATATTTGGTTGATTTATGTGTATGTTTAGTTGATTTTGTATCATTTTATTGTTGTATAATATTCTCAAATTTTCTTTTCTATATAATTATTTTTCACTAGTGATAGTATTAATTAATATTTTTAGTCTTTTGTTGTTACTAATGATAATTTATTAAATTTAAATATAACACATTTAAATTTAAAGAAAATAAAAATTAATATTAGATATAAATGAATATTTGGGTATATGTTTAGTTTATTTTATTTATATTTTAGTTGCTGTTTAGTTGATTTAATATATATGTTTACTTGATTTTATATCGTTTTATTATTGTTTAATGTTTTCTCAAATTTTCTTTTCTATATAATTATTTTTCAGTAGTGAGTAAGTCATATTTACGAAATAAATTATAAATTAGGTCTGTAATTTATAGAAATAATTAAGTAGAGAGAAATCACATTTTTAATAGTAGCAAAATTATTTTATATACTCCAAAGTAATAATATCCAAAAAAAACAAGAATATCATAAAATATAAAATTTTAAGATGTTAATATATTTTAAAATACAATAAATTTTAAAATTTTAGAAGTTAGATAATAATAAATTAAAATATGATAAAAAGCGATTATTATTAATAGATGATTAAAGCATTAGATTATTAATAAATTTTCAGAATAAAAATAATCAATTATAAGATATCAAAGTACATTAAGCAAAATTTCATAATTTTTTAATGAATTTGACTTAATTGATATTTAAATTTGAGATTTTTTTTACTTTAAAAAAATGATTATAACATTATTAAAAATTTTAATAATTAAATTTATTATTATAATGCATAAAGTCAATTTTTTATTTTTTATTAAAAATATATCAACGAAAATTCATGATATTCTCCAAAAATAAAAAGCTAAAATGGTACGCAATTTGCAGTTTCAAGATACAAGTGAGTAGCCACCAATTTTACTAACCTGATTTTATTTTTTTGGCCAAAAAAATTATACTAGAATTGATTAGGCAAAATGCCCAAGATTAGTACAAGATATGGGAAACAACAGGTATAGTCCAAAGGAATACGTAAAAAAAAAAAAATCCCATCTAGCCCAGGGCTAGAAGCCCAAACAACAAACAAGCCAAAAGTTTAAACAGAAATTCCTGTACCGCTAATGCGTTTGGTGCTAGATCATCTTCCAAAAGCCACCTTCATCACTGGACACCGTATCAACACCGGTGACGGACAAAGCACCACTAAGGACATAGCTATTGAGCCAACTAAAAAGAAGAGGTACTGATGAACTTGGGTCTCCACCATCCACTACAACAAAACAACCTGAGCAGTGAGATCCTCATGGGGTCTTCCTCCCTTATCACGAAAAGGCCAAAGCTTAAGGAGAGACCAACCGCCATCAGTTGCTCTGTGACTTAGCAAACACAGAAAGATTGACTTCATTAAAGACCAAGCTGAATATCCCAATCCATAGTTGTGCATATTTAACCACCTCCTACAATCGATCAGAGTCTTCATTAGACCAATAGCATCGTGATGAGTGAGCCAGACAAATCATTGCCGCAAGAAACGGTGACTGAGCTCATAGATCAAAAAACCCAAATCAAGGGATCCAAATACGCACACAAAAAAACCAATCTATGGCTTTATTGTGGACTACTACAATCAAAAAAAGAAGGAAAATACAAAAATTGAAGAAAAATGGATGTTCCACAGGTGACTAAAGGCACCGAGAGAATCCTTAAAAAACGGCACAGACGATGCAAGCAGAAGGGTCAAAGAAACCCTAAGAGCATGCTAAGTATTACTATTTTACCAACCTAAATGGAGCAACTCTAGCTGTAGAATAAATTTGCATCTACCAGAAGGTGGATAGTATTAAATCTTGGATGGCGAATTTTTGTAAAAAATGGTCAAAGAGCATATATGTTTTTATAAGGAAATTAGTCAAAGTATAAAAATGTAATATTAATGTTTTTTTATTTTAGACATTTGTGTAAAAAGTTATTTGTTTTATTATAGAGAAAATTACAGCATACACAGTAATTTCTTCAAATATATCTTTTAATTTTATTCACTTTTATGTTTTTTTAATTTCTTTTGTATGCCTTTTTTTTTTTTTTTTTCTTTTTTTCCATTTTCTTTTGTACGATATTCTTCTTTCTGCGCCCCATTAGGGCCATTACCATATTTTCTATATTTTTTCTTTGCCTCAAACCCAGTACCCCTAAATAGAATTAATATAAGCTTCAGCAATCAAGAAAAGAGAATATTTGCTACTGGAAAAACATGGACTTATGGATAAGTTATGAAATAAATATTAAGTTACAATGAAACTAGTAACAAAACACATAGAGATTTTATAATTTTAAATATATTTTTTAAAAAATATATTATTTAAGTAGTAATTTATTAATTCAAAATTGAATTTAAACTATTTAAGTTTAAGTTTATTTGAGTATTAATAAAAATGTTCAAGGATTGAGTATTAATTTTATGATTAACTAAATTTATTTGAATTTTATTTGAGATTAAATAACTAGATAAATTTATTTATTTTGAGTTTAATATTCCAAATATATACGAAGTGCTATAACAATTGTAGCAAATATATACTAAATATTAAATATATACTAGACATTTAGCAATTACAAATGTAACGTATAACATATATATACAAAATATATACCAAAAATATACCATTCTCTAGCTCTATTCTTTTTGCGAACAAATCAAAAAAAATATACCAAACATATACCATTTAGTAAAAAAAAAATACTAAACATATACTTATATGTGTATAATTTAATGTTATTTTATGTTTTTATTTTTTCAAATTTCTAATTAGTATATATTAAAATAGTTGTGGATGCTGAACATATATTTAACATATACCAAATTTTGGTATTTTACTTTTATTTTATCTTTTTAATTTTTCAAATTTACAATATGTAAATATTAAAGTAGTTGCAAATACCAAATATATATATAACATATACTAAATGTTGGTATATGTATAATTTACTATTAGTTTATATCTTTTAAATTTTCAAATTTGTAATTTGTATATGTTAATGTAATTACATATGCCAAATATGTACTTAATATAAACTAAAATTTAGTATACATATACCATTTAATAGTATTATATCTTTTTTATTTTTTTTTCACTATACATATATATAAGATAGTTGCAAATATAAAATATATACCTAATATATATCAAATTTCGTTATACGTATACCATTCACTATTATTATATCTTTTTTTATCTTTTACAAATTTGCAATTTATATATATATATATATATATATATATATATATATATATATATATATATATATATATATATATATATATATATATAAAGTAATTGTAAATACTAAACACATATTTAACATATACCAAATTTTGGTATATGTGTACTATTTACTCTGATTATATCTTTTTATCTTTTACAAATTTGCAATTTGTATATAAATATAAATTAGTTGGTATACATCAATATAATGTAAATTAAAATCTTTTTATCTTTTACCATTTTTTAAGTTTTTCCTTTTGTGAACAAATTGAAAAAAATATACA
This sequence comes from Reutealis trisperma, assembly GCA_947687605.1. Lineage (NCBI taxonomy): Eukaryota > Viridiplantae > Streptophyta > Magnoliopsida > Malpighiales > Euphorbiaceae > Reutealis > Reutealis trisperma. The sequence goes on along the minus strand of CANTUT010000039.1, from coordinate 7,224,990 downwards.
AACATATACCATGGTAAAAATGTTAATTTTTGAACTTTACATCATATTTTTGAAATTTTTTTATGGGCACGATAAAAAATGATATTTTTTGTCTTTTTTAGTTATTTTTGAAATTTTCCTTTTATTATGAGCTGGAGCTAAAGTGGATAGGGCCTGAAGCCCAACAGAATTGTTGAAAAGAGAAACCCAATGAGGAACAAAATCGACAGGTCTTTACGACATTAGATTTGGCAATTGGCTCCATATTACTGTGCAGAAATTAAAATTAGTAGAAATTACAACATATGTCTTCTTTTTTATTTTTTTTTATTTTTTAATATTTATATTCTCTTAATTTTTTGTTTACCTATTTAAACTCATGTAATTACTTTCTTACTTTCTACTTCTCAACTTTTGTCTTTTACAGAGAAAAAATATTCACATTACTTTTTAAGTTTTTTTATATTTTTTTGATACTAATTATTTACTAAAAATATATAATTTTTTATTTAATATATACTATTTGCTGTCATTTTTATTTTGTTTAAAATTCATAATTTTTTTAAATATAATGAATTTGTATTAGATACTAATTATTTACTAGAAGTATATTATTTTTTAGTTAGTGTATACTGTTTGCTATAACTTTACAGTATTATATACTAATTATTTATTAAAAGTATATTATTTTTTTATTTAATGTATAGTGTCTACTGTAAGTTTTTATTTTCTTATTTTGAATTTTTTTTAAAATTTCAAGTAAAATATAATTTTAAAAGTATTTGATTTTATAAATATAAATTTAATTTTTATACAAAATCAACGATATTATACAAATTTATGAAAATCTAATAAATAAATTTAGATAAATTATATATTAGTAGTTAATTCACTTTGAATTTTCATAAATAAAATTTAATATGATTAAATTAATTTTGTAATTTTAAATAGAAGTAAAACTAATACATTATAATAAAAAGAAAAAATCGGACTTTGATAGATAAAAAGAAAAAGATATGCTAATTTTGTAAATAATGAGAGAAGTTTAAGATATTTTTGCAAAATAAAAATAAAAAGACAAAAATTATTTTTTTTAATTTTTAGACTATTTGTGTAAAAATCCTTGAGCAGCAAGCAATTGAAAATTAGTATCCTAAAAGATGAGTCGTTGGAGCAATACGACATCCTTTAATTCTTGAAATAATGAGTCGTTAAACGATATTCTCTGATAATAAGACATCGTTTGACGGTCATGGATTCTTGATCCTATATCTCTTCCGCAAATCCCTCTTGATATATAGCATCTGAAATTGTTTTTTCTCTGATAATCAGTTTTGTAGAATGCAGTTGAACTGTGCAGCTTTGTATGTGTACGAGTGTTTCACTGTTCCCTGCAATCATAGATGACCATGAATTTCTTGGAGCTCGTCCCTTTTATTTTAAGTATGGTTAAATTTATCAATCTTTTTAAAACTGGATTGGAGATTGAAAATGTCTCCTTGCTTGTTTGCGATCCAACCGATTCAATTGGCGGATCCAATTTCATTAATTAATCTCCTTTTTTTTTAAATTTTTTTTAAAAAAATTAAGTTTAAAACGATGTTGTTTAAATGAATTATGATATGACCGGTTTCAGTTTTTCTTTTTTCCAGTTTGATCCAATTTTTCCAATTAAGTAGTTATTTGATTTTTTATAATTTAAAAATTAGATTAATTATTGATTACCGATTTAACCGGTCTAGTTTGATTTTAACAATACTGAAATTCATAGCAACTAATTTTTAAGAAGGAATAAGCTTATTAGGATCTGTTTGAATATATTCATTACTTTAAACTATTATAAATTTTGATTTGGATTTCAAGCGTAAATTCATAAAAATATATATATGATATCAAATTCTAAACATTCAATTATTTCTACTATATTATTTATTCGTTTGCTGGTATTGTAATTAAATTTAATTACTGTGCCACTACACTTGTACCGTATCATGGCAAATTTTAACTTGCTCAAATTTTGGACTAATTAACAAGAAGAAAGTAGATAGAATTCTAAATTGATGTTGATTTTTGATATATAAAGGAAGCATTTCATTCATCCAGGGTAGGACTACCAAGAATATCACCCTTGACTAAGATCACAGCATCGTTAATCATGTTGGAAAGAGTAATTATTTCTCTAATTATATCGTTGACAATTACTATATATATATATATATATATATATCTTAGGAATACTTAAAAGCTAACTAGAAAAAAGATGCATGTCTGTAATATTTTGGAAGGGTAGAAACAAAAAGACTAGAAAAATATATTCTCTGATAATTTAAAAAAAAAAAAAAAGAAAATGAAAAACGTATTTTATTTTTCTTTTTCCATTCCTGCCATATATCTATCCTATATTCAGAGTTACAGCTCTTTTTCAAAAGAAGACATGACTGTCATTTGCCCACTTGGAAGAAATACATTAAATATAACTGATAGTTGATGCACTTGGCAGTTTTTGCATTTGATTGGTCTTTGTAATTAAAAAGGGTCAATTTGAAATGATATTCAAACAGTAGAATAATCTTTAATATATTAGCACAGTTAGGGGAACCTTTGTTCTATTAATTGTAAAGTGTAGGGGCAAATGTGCAAAGAAGTCTGCTTTATAAAGCACACAAGTGAAGTGGACTAGTCTCTATATGTGTTTGGACTTTGAAAATCTCCACTGTGGGAGAGAGAACGAGAGAGTAGAAATTGATATGTTTTTGTCTTGTAGTAATAGAAGTGTGAAGCTTTGATTAAATAAAATAAATCAGAGCCCAAGTGTCACTTGTTCTTCTTTTGTGGCAGTTTCATTGCCAATATAAAAAAAAAAAAAATTGTAATCAATAGAATTAGCAAGAACAAACAACAACAGCAAAAGCTTTTCTCTGGTTTTTCATCTTTTTAGAGTTCAATTCAATAAAAATATATATATATATATATATAATGTCTTCTGATCTTTATTTTTATGATAGCAATTTCTACCACCATTCTAGCCCAGAAATGGTCTCCTCTGATGGAGGAGACTTTTTTTTTCCTGACCCATTTTTTCCTTTTTGTGATTCTGCTACTGACATCTTCCAGGAATTCTCTAACAGCCAAAATACTCAAAACCCAGTTCATAATTCAAAATCTTTAGACAATATTAGCCCAAATATCCTCTCATCTTCCCCTCCAAGTCACCAATTGGAAAACTTGTCTCTTTATCAGACAACCCCTTTGCTGCCTTCAGAAAATGGTTCAAATTTGGCAAATGGGTATGGTAATTTCTCTGGTTTGGATGCTTTTGGAGTCAAAACTGAGGAATGTCAAATGGGTTTTGACTCCTCTTACAATAACAACTTCTTTGTGCCTCATAGTTACAGTGGAGTAGAGAATGTGGCAAAGTTTATGCAAAGAAGCTATAGCAGCAATTCTTTTGAAGGAAAGCCTGACTTTCTCCTCCAACCTCGCTTTGATGCTCTCTTGGAGTCACCAAATTATCAAAACCAAGCCTTGAGCTCACCTGAAAATAACTTTCTTGCTGGTCAATTGAGAAGGGTTTGCAGCACTGGAGATTTACAAGTAAAAATCATTCTCAATTCCCCTGTTTCCTTCCTCTGTTTTTTGTTCTGCTTTTTAATCATTTTACAGCTAATAAAATCTTTTTTTTCCTCCTTTTTTAAACTTGTTCTAGAATATTAGAACAACACATGCAACACAGAGGTCCTTTTCAAGCCCTTTGGCTACTGAGAGCTCCCTTATGGAAGATGCAAACTTCAAAGTAGGTCGTTACAGTGCTGAAGAAAGAAAAGATAGGATTTCAAAATACAGAGCCAAACGTAATCAGAGAAACTTCACTAAAACCATTAAGGTAAGACCAAGTTTAATTTTAAAATAAACAATAAATTAAGCTGTAATTATTATTATTTATTTACAACAAATGATTAAAATTGTTAATGGAGTTTGGTTTTCTCTTCTTGTTTTCTTGATTAAAGTATGCATGTAGAAAAACACTAGCAGACAATAGACCTCGTATACGCGGCAGATTCGCCCGCAATGATGAAACTGGTGAGATTCCCAAAGCTGCATGTTCTACCAGAAATGAAGACGCTGATGAGCTATGGGTAACATGATTTATTGTTTTTGTTCTTGGTTCTTAAGTACATATTCAAGAACAAGTTTTATAGTTATATAATTAAACTTTAGCTTGTATATCTGATATAAAAATGCAGATTATAATATCATTGTGTTTGTTTTCGCAGTTTGATGGGGTCGAAGATGATGGAGGAATAAGAGGAGGAGATTTTATTAACAGTTACGGACAAGCTCATCAGTTTCCGTATTACAGTTATTGAAAGATTTTTTTCTGGACAGACATTTTAAATAGAAAGCTTATTTTTGAAGGACCAGGAAAAAAAAAAAAAAAAAAGAAAGCATTTTTGAAGAAAGGAATTCAAAATGCTTTTGAAATAAGTCATATATTTATGCTAAAATCTGCAGTTGGTGGTTGTAATTTAGTTTTAGCAGTTAATTTCTAGTAGTTTTTTTTTTAAATTTTATTTATCACATTTTTTTTTTAGTTTCCTTCTACTGTTTTAGTGTAATCATTTCTCCCTTCACTTGTTTATATATGTGGAGATCAATAATGATTTAATATAAGCCAAATATTTTGACTTTTTCTTGACCAAGATTTAGTGGTTATTTGAATATAATATCTCTATGCCTCTTCTGGTGGTGTTTATATATTGTAATTAATGTCCAAATTAATTTCAGTGGGTGGTTAGTTTGCACTAGCACTATCAAATTAAATAAATAAATAATAGTTAACCTCAGAGCCATGCACAAAATTATAACATGTAGTATGTAATTGTTGCTTTGTAATCCCACTAGTAATGGACATTATTAATTCCTGATTTCTGTTTAAAATTTCAAGCTACTATAGTTCAGCAGATTGTTAAAAGCAGAATTAAGGAATAATTTGTTAACTATTTTGTTATATATATTAAACTGAAATCTTTTTAATTAGCTGGTATTCCATTAGATAAAGTTCTAAAAAGAAGCAAAGAAAAAAAAAATGGAGAAAAAGCAAAGGAAGGTGGCAATTATGATCTGTATACTCTTGTATATATACTCATGCACAGAAAGTAGAATTAAACTTTATAAAAGAAAAATAAATAAAATAAATGGGGGACCTCTATACAAGTAAAATCATGAAAGTATTCTGAAATTTCCATTTTGAAACAAAAGAAAATCTTTTTGGTGCAGCAGAGATAAGTCTCTTTTTCTTCCATTTTCACCCAACTGATTAAATTCCAGACAGTTAATTACTTTTCTTGTTGTTTTAAAATTTCTTTATGTGTTAACCTGGTTTATTAGTGAAAATAATCATTTAATTTTGATTGAACCAGAACTAGACTTTGATCAATGTTAATAATAAGTATTTTTAGTGGATGGATGACAATGTTTAAGTATCTTTTGTACAGCTTGAAGGACAGCCTTTCTTTTTTAATTGCCTTGAATAAATATTCATGCATAGATAATGTATAAAGATCTCTTTATGAGGTTATATAGCTAGGTATCATGAAATTGCTAGGCAGTTTGTTCTTCAAAAGAAAGGACAATGAAACAAGAAAATTTATGTGAAAGTTGTCATGTGTAAAATCTTTCAACTTTGAGCGCAAAAAGGGAAAACAAAAAACAAAAATCAAAACTAACATCATTTGGCTCTAGCAAGTTGCAAGTTGCTCAAAACTTATAAAGAAAGTTCTCAAATCTTTGTTGAATATGACTCTAGGTACATTCAAGGGTATTTTTATCTGAAATGACATAGGACATAACAATTACAGTTCAAACTCAAAAGCTATAAAATCATAATCCTGCAATTTGCATGTGATTTTAGGCTGGGACACAAATGTCCGAAGATACACCAGTATGTCTCAACTAAACTAGCATTTTTATGGTACCAACATCATTTAACTGCAAATCGAATATTATTAAAAATTAAATCAAAGAATACAAATGAAAAAGTATAGTTCATTAGATGAATTTAGGACTTAATTTCCTCTTCATTTTTTTTTTTTAAATAAGAGTAACTTATTCATAAATTAATATATGTAAACCTCATAATTTTAAAATGCGTTTGGTAAACCGTAATGAAATATAATATAATATAATCAAATGAGTTTTTAATATAAATTTATATTAAAAATCTTTTTAATTACATCATATTATATCCCATTACAGTCTACTAAATGTAGCTTTACAATTTTTAGATGACTTTAGGACCTTTAACTTTTTTTTTCCTAAAAAAAAAAAAGCAACTTATTCAGAAATTAATATATGTATACAGTTTTGGATGATGTTTAGGAACCCTTATTATACATGACTTACATAACAGTGAAGCTTAGCGTGCAAGCTTTGGTGCCTGCATTTTCTAACTTAAATCAAATTGATTACTTTCTGCACTAAAGAATAAGGAGATTAACATATTAGAAAATTATTATAAAAATAATATGCTCAATAATCCACCAACTAGGGAAGTAGCACTTGTTCTTTTATTTTTATTTTTTTTCATGCTGCAATTGATTGAGAAGAGGGAAATAAGAACACTTAGTAGATTTTCTTTTATACTGCACTAGGAAGTTGGTCTAATTGGCCCCAATATTTTAATTATTAACTTTAAAATCTTTTCCATATGTGAATTGATTGTATTCTATAGCATGATCATGGTTTTTTTTTTCTTTATTTGATCTCTCACCCTTCGTACCCAAAATTGGATAGAAAACAATCATAAATGAAAAGGAATTATAATATTTTACAATAGAAATAAAAAGTTAGATACCTCTATTCACCAATCAAAGAGCAGTCAAAGAATTTCCAAGGCTAGAGGGATAGTTAATATAATATATAAATTTTAAAAAAAAATGTTTGAACCCTTTTTAGTGTTGTCAAATCTGTGGTGTTAATGATAGCTTAGTACACAAAAACTTTGAATTAAATGTTGACAGTGTGCAAATATTAAGCACAATCCACTCTTTAGCTGCCTCTATGATCGTTTAGCTTGATTCTATATGAATTTTGCATATTAAAAACATTTCTTTGTTGGTTTCATAGTATGTGTAGTAATATATACATATATATATTGGAAAATTTAACTTTGATCAGAGAAATTGGAATTTAAGACCTCACAAAATTTATTAGGAATGAAATAAGTCATTTTAATAAAGAAAGAATAATAAAAATTTGGAATGAAGATATCAAATAATTATAAGCAAATGAAGTGAGAGACAGAAGTTTTAGAGCAAGTAAACAATAGCAATAGCATGCAGGGGACAAATATTTAAGTTTACACTATAGCAGGAACCAAATCTTAAGAGGATGCTGTCATTTCAAACAGAACAAAAGGGAATGATTAGGCATTTTAATTAGAATATTGAATATTTAGCATACCAGCATATTATATTTTCTATTTGAAGTGCAATTTTCTATCTTGAATTATGGCAAAAGAGGGGATTCGTGCCATTGGTGTGTTTCATTAGGCTACTGTATATAAAGAGATGCTTATACGAAACTATTCAAACTAATTATTTTTTTTTAATCAAGAAATACTTTGGTAATCACCTTAAGAACTAGTATTATTAGTCAAAGAGTTTTTGAGGCCAGCACCAAAAAATATTAATTTTTTAAATATATTTGCTCAATGTGGAGAGTGTACTCTCAGAAATTTTAAAATCTTATTCTAAATTTATTTTTTAAATAATTAAATATAATTTGGTAATTAAATTAATAATTAGATTATTTGTGATCAAAATATGAAATATAATTTTATTTCAAAAATTATATTTCATTTTCAATTCCAGATATTAATCTTTAATAAATATGCAAACTCATGACTTGAGAAAACTTCCTCACCAAACAAACAAAGATAAAAAGTAGTCCTGACAAAAAAAATATTGACCACCTTATTTAAGGTAAAATATGAGCATTTTCTGATCAATTAAAGAACCATATAGCTTTTGTATACCTATAAGAGATAACACAAATCAAGAATACCAATAGAAACCTAAAAAAGAAACAATAAGCATCTAATAAGTGTCACAAAAGGAAACACAAAGACCGAATCTCATCAATCCATAACTTCCCAACTGTTTTTCTTGATCGCAAAAAAAAAAAAAAAAAAAAAAAAAGAAAGAGAGAGAGGGAAATACTTGTAATACTCTCTTTAAATACTCTTTTTAGATATTTTCTTTTAAAAATAAAAAAATAAAAAACTAATATCATATTTACTTTTATATATCCTGATATAATAAGTTATATATTTCTTTTTAAAAATTAGACCAACAAAAAAAAAAAAAAAGTATTTAAAGGCATGAGTATTGCTAATTAATGTTTCTAAAAAAAAATGTATGGTGATCAAATTAATTGGTAATAGCAAGCCATCTTCTTGTTAAAAACATCCAAGTATTTATTTTTTAGAGAGAAAGAAAGAGAGAGACCTAATTAAGTTAATGGAAGGAGCAGTAAATAAAAGAATGCTTAAAAAAATTGATCATACGCACCCATTACACCAACAATGATTCCAAAGGCTCACTTTTGACCAAAACAATATTAATAAGAAATGCCTAATGTCATAAACTTCTGCAATAATCCTATCATTGCAAAGTTATAGATTATGAGATGATTACTCCTTAGGCTTATTTAAAAGATACCCTCAAGAAAGAATTTTTCTTGGGAAGAGGAGATAATATGTTGTGAGATTTAAAAGGTTTGTCCACTCAGATGTCCCTTTTGTTCAATCCAGGAAAAGGGTTCTTTTTGGTATATTGGAAATTCCAAGCTCTCTTTAGTTTTTTAATCAATAATTTGTCTCCCAATATATATATACATATACGCACGAATGCTGAATTAATAATGATTCTTAAGTGGACCAGCTAAACACATTAAAATATTTAGTCCATATAGCAAACAAGAAAATCCCCCTATGTCATTGGTGATGAAACCTTTGGTTAACGGTAAAAAAAAAAAATTATCATTGGATTAATAGTATAGCAGTGATTAAAGAGTTTGTACGACTGAATTTATTAATTTATGCTAAATTCAACACTTATTATAAATTTATTTTAATATAATATTTTATATTCGAAAAGTCAAGTAACTGAATCATGTAATTTTTTTTAAAGAATTTTCTGAGTATCAAAAAAATATTAATAAATAATCATAAAAAAATTCAAATTTCTTTTTCCTTTAGCAAGGAATCATCTTAAAACAGTCACATAACAGCTAGCAGTTTAGACATTATACAACTTTAAAAAACAAAAAAAGATTATTGGTAATGGTAACTAACAGAAAAAATAATTAACACTGGCATTAGAATACTTTCTATAGATAATTGCTTCTTGCTTGAGTAAAAATGATCTTTTCCCATTTTGTTTTTAAATTTTTATGTAAATTCTGTTAGTAATACCATAATCTTGATTGAACTAGCAGTCACAGCATCTTCTATGCTCTGCTCCTGAACAGAGAATCGACAAAGATAGTTGTCTAAACCAAGAAAAGGGTTAATTTTGTTGGAATAATTAATAATCTATTCTTGAACTTACTTATGACTTGTGTATTTTTGGTCTTCCTTTGCTGCTAAATTGTTTATTCTTCTTTGTCTCCACTACTTGAAGAATTAGGAGTGGTGTCCTTATCAGAACTTAAACTTTTGTAGTTTGCTTTGTACACATTAGTACTGTTTTTCCATACCTTTATTTCTCTATTTACATATATGAGCATCCAGAGCTGTGGTCTATCTGTAATGACTAGGTGAAGTGAATCTTTAGCCTTGCAAAGGAAGTGGGTTGATTTTTTTTTTTTTTTTTACCTCTTTCTTTTTTTATTAACTAGTCGTATGACCGTGTGATGTACAAGTGTTATTTTAAAATTAATCTCATATAATATAATTTATCATGTATTTTTTATATTGCTTGAATTATTTTTATATAATTTTAATTTCGTAATTATGGTTTATCATTTTTTTTAGTTTCAATTATGTATTAAGTAAATGACAATTAATACGGTAAATTTGAAATAAGCATTCAAGATTTCAAGTGGTACTTTATAATATATACAATTTTTTTTTCTAAATATATTTATTTAAATTAAGCAACAAGAAAATTTTAATAATTTTTTTTTTAATTTTTCATTAAATTGTTCTTTAAAAGTTGCAAGTTTGTAAAGTTTTAGAATCATGTGTGATATTATAAATGATACTTATTATCAAAGATATATGAGAGAAAGTTATATATTTCTATATCCACTGTATAATTGTAACAATTTATCTTTATCACGTCGTTTTTATAGGATCCACATTCATTATTTGCCAGTGATTTTCTTCGATTTTGTCACGCAGAAGCTTGTGATTGTTCTCTATTCTTTTAAATTTATCCAGCTTTTCTTTTTTTTTAGTATAGTATACCATGTTTATTTTTATGAGGAATTTTAGTTTTCTTTTTGTGTCATATGACATTGCTAGTGCATAAAAATATATGCCCAACATATAAATATTATATTCATTTCCTTTTGTTGTAGATTTTAAAAATTATTTGGTTCATATAAGATTACACATCTTTTGTTGTAGATGTTGTTAATTATATATATATATATATATATATGAAAAGTGTATAATGTTTTCCTTTATCTTTTAATTTTTGTATAACATTGTTTTCTTATTTCTTCCAATTTGGTGTGATATTTATATAAATACTTCAGATTGATCTCTGATATGACTGCATATTGTTTTCTAACACAAGCAAATGCTTTGTATTTTTTTTTTTTTTTTGCACAAATGAGTTTTGGTAATATGTCAAATATAATCATGGTTAGTTAAAAATAAAATATAAAAATATTTAATATTTCATTTCATTTCTTACTTAATTAGTCACAAGTCTTGTTAATAAACCTAATCATAGGTCGAATATTAATTTGAAAAATATCAAATTTTCTAAAAACTCAATCCATTTGATATGTAATTTTTTTGCAAATTATGATTGACGCACTGTTAATTAAATCTATATAATAACAATTCATACTATCCTTTTTTTTTTTTCAAATTATCTATTCATAAAATTATACATTAGTGAATACTAAAATAATAATAAATAATAATTTTATAATAATGCTATTTTTCCTAAATAGATACTTGCAAGTTCTTTAATTATGAATGCCAATATTGTGGACAATAGTGCCGCGGGTTAAAATTTAAATCTTGATTTTGTAAATGTTGCTAGTTGACTATTAAAATATAATTATTAAGAAAATATTTAATCATTAGATGAATTTTGAATCACTTATCTTATGCAATTAAATTATACATTAAAACTATCAAGAATATATATATAAACTTAATTAAACACAACACAATACAATTGATCATATTAAAGCAATAAATTTAACATCTTAAAACAATAAAATAAAATCAACTGAAATAAATAAGACAATAAAAACCTTTTAAAAAGTTACACATGATTGAATTTAAATCTATAAACTTATAAGTTTTTAATTGGTATATTTAAATCGTTTAATTTCTTTGATAATTTAGTGGTGTTTCCCAATGTTTTTCATTGAAATACTGCACATGAAAGCAATAAATTCAACACCAAAAACAGCAATTAGAGAAACATATTATGAAAAACATCAATTTCGTTAATTATAAAAATAAATTTCAATTGATATTTTCAGCAATAGTTAAAAAAAAAAATAATATTAAACAAACACAAGCTGATTTGTTTGTCTTTTAGCAATACCCAAGTGGTGCAGTTAGTGACTTTGTATATGGAAAGTGTTTGATAATAAAATGTTATTAATTTGTGCAAGGCAAATGCACTTAAGAATAAGAAAGAAAAGCAGTCAAATGCTGGAAGTCACCCTCCTTGTAGCCTGTAGGTCTTTGCTAGGTCAGGAAAATTCCTCCGACGTGTGAAGAATCCAAAAAGCCATCCATCAACTCTTTCTTTCTTTGTCTCAAAAGTTATTTTTTTATTTTTTTTGGTTTCCTACCAACCTCAAGATAGTGGCAAGTTTAGTTCATGCCCAAGAAATTTCGTTTGTGGGCAACTTGAAAAAATTCAATATCAATTGCACAACTCAAGCCAAAGATTAATTGTTAGTAATAGTGGATTTGCTGGTATATCATCTGTTCCCATGACCACGAGGCTGCTGCTTAAGGGAGCTGAAAGTGGGACATATTTTCTAGCCTTCGTTGCCATTTACACTCCCTTTTTAAAGTCTAGATTCATTATAAAAGCTAACGTTTAGCACCTTCCTTGTTTTTCCCACAATTTGGCTTTTGGACCGAAAAAAAGAAACATATAAAATTTGTGGAAAACTAATGTTATTCTTATTCTTATTTCCTTCATTGTAACTCCGTAAGTTCATGAAAATTTGAAAAATGGGCCTAATCCTTACTTCAATTTTAATGTTGGATATATATTTGTATTATGTTAAAAAAGTGTCAAACATAATACCATATAATTGATCAAATTCTTAATATGACATAATTTTATAAAAATAATTATATATATTGATATGTCTGAACCATAAATATATTATGGAAGACATATGCTAAGAACAACGCCTATAAAGAAAAAGAAAAGCAAACGAAATAAAGAACTTAAGAGCCCAAATTTTCTAAAATTCCGTGGAGCATACAGATTAAGAACAACCCATAAAGAGAAGAAGAATAGCAAATGAAAAACGGCGTCGTTTTCCACGAAGGGTTACTAGCCATCAAGGACCAGGGCCAGTTGGCGCATATGTGAAAAGAGAAAAATGCCTTGGTGAATAAAAATTTGTGAACAATATTGCCCTTAAATTGGGCACTATTCATCCGCTCCACGCCCTATATTGTTGTTAACAGATTTCATTAATATGAGCAATTAATTAAAAGATAAACAGTTGAACTCCAGCTACCTCACAAGAGAATTAGTTTACTATCTCATCATTCTATTTCCTTTTCCTCATTGGCTATGTGGTTCTTGTGAAGAATTCATCATGATTGGTGAATAGGGATTTCTTTTTATACTCTTTATATTATTAATTTAACATTAAAAAGAAGAATGATGAAGTTTTTGACCATGTAATAGAAGAGGAGAAATATGTGTATGCCCATTGAGATCAAAGCAAAATGATAATGCATAAAGAATATTTGAGAGCATATTTTCCACACACAAAAAGCAGGTCTATCTCCTAAAGACTGCAATTAAATAACCATTCTTAGTAAATTTAAATATCCAAATCAAACGAGTCAAATGCAAAGCGTAGATGCTCACTTACATTTACAACCAGTACTTTCTTTTTCTATCCTCCTCCATGATTTAACAACTAAAGTGAAAAGAAATAATTTAAATTGATAATTCTAGCTAGTTAAACCATCTTTTATTTTTTTTATTCGAGCAACTGCCAAGCACACAAACAATACAATCAGTTCAACAAGGCTGTGTTTGTTTCATCTGGTAGGATTAAATAGGACTGAACAATTTAATTTATCTAGTGTTTGATACATTTTTATATACAAATGCTTTTTGTCCAGTAGTCTAATTCTCTTTTTTCAGTCCTCTCATTTTATGAAAAATTCATTTGCACAATTCTTAAACTCGAATAATACAAAATTTATTCTTCAACTACCCCTTAATTAACATAAAATACAAGCTGTATTCAATTTATTACCAAATTATCCTTTTTTTTAATTCTTAGAACTCACTTGTCTCAATTGCACCAAATACAACATATAACAAATATTTATCTAATTAAATTGTCTCGTCTTATATTATTCTATTCATACTTATTCTTTATTATTCTATCCATGCAACCAAATGCACTCCAAGTACTTGGTTATATCTGGTGATATATATACATATTTTCTTTCGAATACCACCGTAACTTACAACGAGTCCGACTAGATATAACAAAGAACTGCTGCAAAAGATACAGCAAACATCCCCCATATCCTTTGCAACTGTAATTCATTAAGCCCGCGTCCAAATTGAAATCATCAAATTTGAAATGTCAAGGTCCTTCTGTTTTAGGGAGAAATTATTGAAAACTTGAGCAAAAATAGTTCATTCCACCACTCTATCATGTACTCTCTTTCAATGTACCATAATTAGTAGAAAAACCTTTTTTCTGTATAAAGCATTACAGGTATATTATACAAAATATTTAATACATGATACACAGCAGTGTAAGATATTCTAGCTTTTGGCAAACATTGGCTGTGCCTCTGGCACCTTATGCCAACTTAAAACAAAAGAAAATAATAATAATAATAAAGGATGTATTGCGATGCTCTACTTGTCCAACTGCAGAATTTAAGGCTTGAAGCAATAATGTGCAATGTGCATCATCGTGACATATAAAATAGTCCTCTTTTAGATGCGTCAGACCATGTGTGATCTTATATCACTAGGTAAAACCTTATTGTGTGGCAAAACAGCATAACAAGAACCACCGCTCCACTACCATAGCGTTCAGCTGCCATCTTAGCCATAACGTCTTTTGAACAAATAATGCCGCTTGGATGGATCCTTGGGTTTACCTTTAATCTGGCCCTGCCCAGCAAGTTTCCGCCCAGTACTGCAAATGAAGAGGAAAAGGACATGTACCCAATTAAGCAGAGGGAAACTTTCCACTAGAGAGAAGGAAAATTTTATTATTGATATCAAATCCATATCTTCTCCAAAAGCAAGGCATGGAGAGTTCTCCATAGAGGAAAATAATGAGTTACGTACCTGTATTCCATATAAACCATTCCCTTTGCACCTGACATTGCACTCATTGAGCCCATGGAGCGACGGGCTTTATGAAGTGCTATGTCATCTGCATCTTCTTCTAACTGCTCTAAGCCAACAGCGTCATCGCCAGCATTCAAAACCTGATGGTATCCAACATGTCAAAACTTCCGCATCAACTATCACTTAGAAGGTGATCAACCAAGGGAGGGAAATACCTTCGCAAGGAGTCCCAATTGCTCATCAAGATGGTAGTAGCTCAAATCAGCACCAGAATCAGGCGGAGGCAAGCTTGTTATCACCTGTCAAATGTATTACATACATCAGACGTAAATTGAACACTTATTGGGATCCAACTATGCTAATTTGCATGCCCAGAATAGTATTCCATGTCTAGTTATCTGTTTAAGTCGTCTGTACCAATGTACCCACCAGCAAAGTGGAGGATTGCACGTAAAAGCCACATACAGCTTCCAATGTTCTATCGATATAAAACAAAAGAAAACGTTTATCTCATGCCTAGCTCCTTGAAAGCACAACAGAATTCAATGGCTAACACATCAGACACTAGTACACTGAAAAATATGACAACGCATATCAGAATTATAAAACCATATGCTATATCCTACAGTGATATTTGGTCATCATCAAAGTGCACTGGATTTGATAACTGCATGATAAAATGACTACCTTAAAACTGTAACCTTGATCAATCAAAAACTGCTGCCTTTTAGTTGAGTAGTACATTTCCTGAATCAAAGAAGAGAACCAATTAGAATAACAAGCTCAACCTAGAACACAACATAATTTGAAATTGTTAGAAGTTCAGAAGAAAAAAAAACACATACCTGTGTATCAGTAGAAACAAGGGAATAGAAAAATGCATTGTACTCTTCTTTGCCACCTGCCATCCTGTCTTGATGTTTACCCTGTTGACCCAAATGAGAATATCTTACTATAGATTTGTGAACACAAGATCTTGGTATCACAACTACAAAAAAAGCCTTAACTTAGATGGATATTATTACCATTAAGCAAAAAAATAAATACACGTTTGATAGATCTATTCTTATTAAAAATAATAAATGCCAGTTTCTCAGAACTATGATCATTAAAAACATGCAAATAAATACAGAATCTGCTGAAAATTTAGCTGGGTCATAAATCAAAATTATCCTTGCTTTCAATAGTATAGAAACCAGTCATTGCCGAATTAGAAATATTTCAAGCAAATATGATCAGCTTAGTTAAAGCACTGCATGTTAATCCCTATCATGCAAAATCAGAAACCCATTGATCAGGTAAACCAGAGTCAACTTTTACAAATATACAATAAAACTCAAAAACTAACCTTGGCCCTAAGAATACGTCCCAATCGCTGGGCTTCTTGTCGTCTAGAACCAGCATGTGATGAAATCTGAATGATCACATTTGCCTCAGGAATATCTATTGAATTATCACCCACCTGTAAATTGCATAATCATTAAAGATAAGGTGCCTATCATTAGACATGACTTATATCTACAAGAAGAGTACAGTATTTTTTTTTGTAGTGGTCAATTACATAGCACATAAAAACCTAAATATAGGGGGCAACCTTGCAACCACAACAAATTTAAAGACCAACGAAACAGGGGGAAAGGAGAAAAAGTTTCCAAAGAGGAGAGTCTCCCACATTATCTAACTAGGCAATAAAATCATTACATATAATGATTTGACTTTAAGGAAGCAGATAAAAAAGCAGAGCCAAAATATGATTCATTCACTGATACATTCAATGCAAATGCCTCTGTGAGCATGCCCACATACATGTCAGTGTATACTGTTGTCTAATGCAAATAATTAAACAGACATGTACAAAAGAATAACATTTAGCTACAATTGCTAAAATATATAATGATATGAGAATTTGACAGAATACCTTTGAAAGAAAGACTGTGTTTACATCCTTGCTAGTTTTGAAAGCCTGAAGTATTTTTGTCCTCTCAGCATGGCTGCATATTGCACAAACCAGATGCATTTGTGATGCAAAACATTACAAGTAAAAGCAAGATTCTGAAAGCAACCCATGCCAAAAAAAAAAATTTACCTTGTAGCACCATATATCATAGGTTTGCGAAGTTTCATTGCATACTCCGTGAGTGCAAAAAGATTGTCAGCAAACACAATTATCTTATCACCACGCTGCTGTTCATGGAAACGTATCAAAAACTCGCATGCCCTGAACTTATTGGGGTTCATCACATACAGTGCCTGAAAGTGCAAGAGAACATTTGATGGGCCAGAAGGAAGAAAAACAAACAAACAAACAAACAAACAGAAGTATAATTGTGTAAAATCTACTAGGGTAGCTATTGATTAGCAAACCTGCTTCTTCTTGGAGTTTTCTTTCTTCAAATATTCAGCAAAGAATTCCTTTGTCATTGGACACCATACTTCAGCACACTGCACATTTGCTATAAATCCTCCTTTAACCAGATCCAACCAGTTTGCTTCATACAGTTTGGGACCAATAAGGAAGTTCAAATCAGTAATTCTTTCATCCTCTCTTACAAGTGTGGCTGCAGTTGGAATAGCCAGTAAGATTTACCTTCTCCACAAAGAAAAGTGATAACTGATATGTATCCAAACTAAAATTACCAGTAAGCCCAAGTTTGCAGTGAGATTTAGTGAGGCTAATGACCTTACGAAACATATGAGCAGGAACCACATGGACCTGAGCAAAGGAAACACATCTGTTGTAACAAAATGCATTTAAAAGCTGACAAAATCTTTTAAGCACAAAATATCATTACACCTTTGTGCATGATTACCTCGTCCATTAGCAGCAGTCCCCATTCTCTATTTCTTATTTCTTCAATAATCTTTTCAGATTCTTCAGATCGTTTACCACCAAAAGCAACCATGTTATACGTTGTCACAACCACTCCAGCATTGCCTTGGAATCTTTCTTTGCTGTCAGATGTGAATCGACAAATTTGTTCATCTCGGATGGTTGACCACAGCTGGAACTGAAAGGCCCACTGATCAACAGACACAGCATTTGTTGCTAAACAAAGGCAACTTTTCTTTATTCGGCATGCTGCAGAAACGCCCACCAAGGATTTTCCAGCACCACATGGTAGTACAATGATCCCAGATCTTGCTCTACCTGCACCATCAACCACAACAAGGAATTAATCTTATCCAAGTCAAAAGCATGCAGAACTATATAATTTCAAAAACAACTTATCGTGACATGCTGCCACTTGCATTTTAATTTTGAAAAATATTTTAAGTATGATGCTAAAAGAAATACGATCTCCAAACATATGACATCTAATATATTCTGAAGTATGTCGCAGTCCCACCCACAATATACAAATGAGTGAAATAAAAAAGAAATTTTAAGATTGGATTCAGCAAATTATAATATAATTAAAAGCTTAAGATATACCATTTCCAAACATTTTACTAAGGCTCTTTTCTTGATACGGTCGTGGTTGTGCATGAGGCTTCAGTTCCATGTCAAGGTCTGGATTGACCTATATGTTAAAAGAGCATTAACCAATGATGCAAACTGGATAAATTCTGGGAAGTTGTTGGAAAGCTCCATACACTCACCATCAGCAATTATATAAAACAAATAACATGACCATTATCTTTTATTGACAACTCATTCCATTGCTAATTTATACCATCCAGTCTATCAATGGAAATATCTTATATCAGGACAGAGTTAGGAAAATGTTGCATACAGTGTCATTTCTGAAGTCATACTCCTCCAACATTGGATAATTCAAAGCATTTGGCAAGCACCGCTGTTTTACATTTTCAACCTGTCAAGAACAAACAAAATGTTAATAATTCTATAAAAGTTTCTGCAGATAGATGTTATAGAGACAAACTCTGATAGATGTTTCTTTAAAAAAAAAAAAAAAAAAAAAGCAGTGAAAATTGCCCGCCTTGTGGGAAGGGGGCTGGGGGATGCAGCTTTAACTCCATCATATACTATCTATATTTAACAGACCAGAGGAAAATAAACACAAAGTGTGCAAACTGGATCCAGAACCTGAAGTGGTTGAAAGCTGACAATATAGATCATTGCCAGAGCCTGAAGAAACTGCATTGAGCACCCAACTGACTAGAGTTCTAAACTGCCAAGCATTACCTTGGTACTAAAGGAAGAAACAATAACACAGCCTCGGTCATCTATGTCCTACCGTATGCATATTAGGTTTATGTGATCTGTTCATCATCATGATCTTTCATACACTAAAAAGGTTAAAAGGCAATGATGAAGTTGTCCATTTAAGTGTACACATAAGGTACATAAATTGATCTGCTTAGGACCTGAAATTAGACACTCTGCATCAATACATGCAAAAATGAGAGGCTGGCTTCCAGTTCTATGTAACAGTTTTAGGGCTACTAAAGTACAAAATTAACAAAACTTGGAATGCGCTTCAAGAAATGAAGAAACATGAGCACATGCATCAGATGTGTGGTTCTACCTACAAAAGAATTCATGTAAATTACCTGAGAAGGATCAATCTCAAATGAGTGGGTCTCTTTGTCTTCCGCCGCAGCTGCCAATTCCGCCTCAGTTAGCAACCCATCATGACTGGTTCCAATTTCTCCTGCAGTTTTGCTGATTGTAAAAGCATCATTTCCATTTGCCTGCATAAAGATGTGGAAATGTGAATAGTTCCACAATGCAACTCGTATGGAAACATGGGAAGAAAAAGAACAATATAGTCCACTATTTGTAAATCAAACATATGATACCATAGGGAAGAGAAGAACACCAGAACTGCTAGAAAGATTTATCAGAATGTCTTTTTAACAATAAAGAATCCTTATATGTACAAGTTGAGAGAGGTAATAAATTCCACTTCTAAGCCACTGTAAGGGAACACCATGACATGCAAGTGCACTCAACACAAGCTGCATAAGAGATAAACCACTCGAATATTTACAGTAGTGAGAAAACAAAATAAAAAAATGACAAAGAACAAATCCCATAACGCATTCGTTTCCTCACAACAGAGGAAACAACAGCTACTGATGCATTCAGACATGCAGCAGAGACAGCTTGAAGAACCTAAAACAAACAAAGACAACTGGTAAGAAGATAAACATTCAGGTACCATGATTTCCAGTCCATCCAATAATGCAGAACAAATGGCAATTCCACATAGTGATAAAAGCATTAAGCGATTCAATACCAAGAAATGCAAATGAAAACAAGCACATGTTTAAGCCAATTTAGGTGACGAAATCAAGAAACACAAATGAACTGTGTGATAAGAAATTTAAGCTATTTGATATCACAGTATGATAAACAATTTCAGTCACATTAAGACTGACAAACCTCAGATGTAAGTCTTGCTTTAGATATCACCTCATCTTTCAACAACTTCTTCAGCACCTATAAGTACCACATAAAATATTTACAATCAAACATTAAACATCCAAATATCAAGGAATGCGAAAACCCAAGAAAAAACAACTTACCTCCGGAAATGGTGATTCAATAAAGTAACGATTCTTCTTAAGCACAAGCTTCACTTTACCATAATTGGCAGTAGAAGCATATATGAAATCAATCATCTCTTTAGGCAGCTTTGTTTTGGACAACTTATTCAAAACAGCTACTATGGTTTCTGTTTCGAGACCGACTGACACAGCAGCATATAATGAATGAGGAGTCAAATTGTATTCATGCATAGACTCTGGCCTAGAAATACAAATCCACATTCAGTATCAGAAACATATACCCATTATCTTACATTCATAAAAACCTTAGATTTATTGAGACCTTTTTAGCTTGGAAGGCAATTGGATACCTGCAAACAGGCTCGGCAATGGCGATGAGAAAATCATAGGCTTGTTTATATAAGGGGGAAAAAGTCTCAAGGAAAATGCGGCCATCGGCGCAGGCCCAAAGGGGTCGATTGGCATGGTCTACTTTCAATTCTAATTTGCTAAAATCCCTCTTTTTCGCTTCCTTCTCGCCATCTAATCAAATCAAACATACAAATGAATCTCTCAACGTAATCCATCACCAACCAGAAATAAACAAATAAATCGCTATAAACATGATCAATCATTGAATTACCGTAATCATCCTCAGCTTCTTCACCGAAATAAACGTCATCTTCTTCCATGGCTGTGCTCTTGTGATCATCCTGCACACCACACAAAAGTATTAAGTAATTGATTAATCTTATAAAACAAAATTGATGATTTTGGATTGACCTTTGAGGATTTGAACTTCTTGCTAGGTCGACCCTTTTCACCTGAAGATTAATAAAAGCCAATTGTATTAATAAATGGCTTCAAAAAAAAAATTCAGCTGATAAAAAGTTAAGGTCTTTTACCATGACCATGATGTCCCATGTTTCGTTTTTTGTTCTGGTTTTCTTTTGATCAGACAAAGGTTTGTTCTTTTTTCTGTTACTGTTCAGTAAAGAGCTTATGCAAAGAGCTCCCCATAAATACGCATCGCACAGGGGCTCCTCGAAATATATATAGAAGAGGGAAGAGACATCCTTTCTTGTCAGAGAAACCAAAACGGTGAGAACTAGGTGGGTAGGGTCTTCTTCCGTGAATAAACGGTGTCGTATCATATGAGCCCGGCCCATGTTATTATATTTAAATTTCCCTAAGCCCCAAAGTAAACTCGAATCAAAGCTCCTGACTTTTTCTCTCTCTGATTCACCCGCCTTCGTCTTCATTCTCGAACAACGTCAAAGCCAGCATATCACAGATATGGTGAGTTTCTATGTTTTATGTCAATGTCTTTTTCATTATTTTGGACTAGGGTTTCGAGTTTTATGGTTTTGAATTTGATTGCCTAGAAAACGTAGGAAAAGCCAAGAAATTTTGATCCCTATATTTAACATTTTTAGGGGTTTTGATTTTTTGCCTGCCTATTATCATTTTTTTCTTTGGGTTTCTCAGGAATGAATTGAAAAAATGGTCATTTTTCAATATAAAGTTCCGATTTTTCTGTTTAATCTGTAAAAATTCTTTTGCTTTATTAATTAATGAGCTTAAAATTGACAATTTTGCTCCAGGCTACACCATTGATAGCTGGGATGGCAGTAGCTGCAGCTGCTTACGCGGGTAGATATGGCATCCAAGCTTGGCAGGCATTCAAGGCAAGACCACCAACAGCTAGGTTGCGCAGATTTTATGAAGGTGGTTTTCAACCTGTAATGACGAAGAGGGAAGCAGCTCTAATACTTGGAGTTAGGTATGTCTTTTCTTTGAGATATGATTATGATATTGGAAACCACATCAACTGCTGCAAGAGCTTCGCATCTGTTGATATCTAGAATAGATGAATGGGTATGAGTAAGATTAGCATGATTTGTAGATTGGAGAACTTCTACCATGACAAATAAGCTGCCTATGAGCACCTGATGCCTGATATTAGATTAGCTAATTGATTCCATGTTCTGTTGAGGTTTGTTTTGTTGCCTTTAACCTGATTTTCATTCTTTTGTTATTAGTTTTATTATCCTTGTATTTTAAACAGTCTCTCAAACATTCTTTTTAACTGGCAATTGAATCGTGATGATATTCCCTAGATAGTCTTGAATAGATGAGCAGCACCTAATTATGTGTTCTAAAAGCTTTGGTTAGATCATGTGGTTTCCAAGCTCACGTGAAGCTTTAATAAGCTTAGAAACCTATTAGACACTACTTGCCTGATGGTTCCCAGATGTAAGGCAAAGGAAGGGGGCATTTGAAACTCAAATTCTGGCCTTAATCTCAAATCTGCCATCACTTAAATGGGCATGTGGTATCTCTTGAATTTCTTATCTGAAACCAGAGTCTGCAAGTATTATGTTAAGCAGTTACCGTTGCTTCACCCTTTGTAATAGACTGAGCTTCAAGACTCATGCATCAGGAAATATGAAGCCATTATTGTTCCTTATTATTGTTATTTATTATGCTAGAAATCCTGTAGTGGCTAGGTTACTTGATGCAGCTGTAGGACCATAGCTAATTGCACTCCAGTCTTGAGTGCAAATGACTTGAGCTCAAGTGCCTTTTTGGCCTACATTCCTATTAGAGCAAGAAAGCCTTGTTCAATGTTAGATTTATTTGTATATCTGAACAGAATGTGAGTTTCTGTTCATAATGCACCATTTTAATATAATTTGCTCAAGTCATAATGCTAAGCCAGTTTTGTTTGTATTCATAAATTTGGATAGCAGATATTCTTCAGGTTTGGCAAATGTTATACATTCATAACATGTGGTCAACATTCTGCACTTGCCTTGCTGACCCCTCCCCTCCCTAATCGCACATATCTTATTGACCCTAGTCTTCTTCTTTTCCCTTGACAGAGAAAGTACTGCAGCAGATAAGGTTAAGGAAGCTCATCGAAGGGTGATGGTTGCAAACCATCCAGATGCAGGTGGTAGCCATTACCTTGCTTCTAAAATAAATGAAGCAAAAGATATAATGCTTGGAAAAGGCAAGGGCAGCGGCTCTGCATTTTAAGGACATCGACTGTGTCCCATCTTAGCAGGGCCCGTTTTACGGCAGCAAATGAGTTAGAATACAGTTATACTGGCATAAGCTCGAACCAAATTCTTGAAAAATGTTGCAATAAGAAAATTTGAGATTCTGTGTTCAATTAATTTTTTAGAAGCCCGTCAATGTAAAAACCAATTGGAAATGCCATCTTTTTCCTTTCCCGACGTCACTTTACTTTCCTTGATGGTTCTGTGGTTTTATAAGCTGCTTCAACTGTCACCTTAACAAAGTGTGCTTTAGGGAACCTAACCTTTAATATAGTACTTCACAATTTTGTTTTGTCTAATTATTTACTTGTATTCCTATGTTGTCTTGCATTTGTTTTCATTTTTAATAGATCATTGATTTATTAAACTTTACTCCTTGAGATATACCCCTTGTTAAGGAAACTATTAAATAGTTTCAATTTTTATTGAGATGGATAAATATATTCTTATTTTTTCATTAAAGATAATAAATGTTGTATAGGAAGTGGAAGAGAAAATGAAGTCGGAAATGAAAATAAAATTAAAAAAAAAATACTAAATATTTTATAAAATTTTTAAAGCGACAATTAATTTGAAATAATTTTTTTTAAATAATTATTATTATAAAACAAAGGAAATAAGTAATTTTATGAATTATAGCAATTATGGTGATTTAGGTATATATTCAATAAATAAACTCTCTAAAATATGAGTGTCAAATAATGCATCTTAACTAATCTATTAAAAAAAAGAAAAGGCAAAAAGCCAATACAATGCCCAGTACCAAATGCATTTAATGTGGATTTCATGTCAAATTACATTTACAATATAAATAAATTAGAAATTAAACTCTCTGTCTTATTTGTAACATATATAAATATATGTAGAGGGAAACATGTTTATATATAAAAACGACTTTAATTTTTACCCTAAATATTTTATGATGGTGAATTATTGATTTAATAGCGTCAAAATTTTTAATTCAATAATATTCAACTTATTAGTTGATTGAATTTATAAATCATTATATTAATCACTTGATTGATACATGTTAAAATTCTTATGACTATATGTAGTTTATATAATAATTTTATATTAATGTACTATCTTCTTTTTGATAGATTAATAAGGTGAAAAAAGTTAATGTTGTTCGATTTCACTAAAATAATTAGAGATGAGTTTATAATGATTTTTGTTTTAAGAGAATTATACACGATGATTCTTAGTTGATAAATATTGGTTAAAAATTATTATAATTTATATTTACAAAAATTATTGAAAAATAATTTTTTTGCATAAATAAATTATAATTTTAATAATTTATTGCTTATGATTAAAATAAAGTTTAAGAATCATTTATTCACATAGTCGAACATATGCAACACACATGCTTAAAAAAAATAGTATTATGAAATAAACATTGAATTTTTTAATTTTTTTAGATTTTAAAAATTCATTTGTTAATTTTAGATACAATTCAATTTCAAAATTTTTTTAATTATTAAACAAGTAAAATTTTTAACCTTGATTTTAACTATCGAGAGCAAAGAATCAAACTTCAAAATTATGCAAGTAGAATAATTAAATTAATAATTTGGCGATTCACTGTACATTGTCGATTTGTAATATAGAAAAAGAAATTAAAAAGAAATCAAACCAAACCACGTGCACATCACGTGTCAGGAGCTGGTATGGCAGTACTAACTTTGCTTATCAATCCCCTTGCTCGCATTGAAGCCGTTCTTCTGATAAGAGAAAGCCATACCAATTACCAGGTGAGGGTTATCTGAGTTGACTCAGCGGAGTAGGCTCTCAAGGTAATCAGTTTTTTTTTTTTTTTTTTTTTTGTTTCAAATAAAAATAGATAATCTTGAAATTAAAAGTCATAATTTTTTTTTGGATTTATTTAATTCTGATTTTAGAAACAATGGATCTTTGTAAAAGTGTCTCACTAGACAAATTAGGTTTTTGAAAATTATTTTGTGGAATTTATATGTAAAAAAAGCATTTTTTTTCCCCTGCAAATTTAGATTTTCGTCAGATTTGAATTGGTTGCGTTATTATTGGGTAGGTGAGGAAATCCTGGAATAATAAGTAAAATTGACAAAGTTTGAATTTTGGGTTGTATAATTTCCTATAGAGCTGAAAAAATCTGTTGTTATTCAGACTTCATTTGTCATATACTAGTGCTTATGTGCGTATTGAAAGGTTACTAATGTTTGGAAATTTTTTATTTTCTTTGGGATGTTGGCAGAGATGTCATACTCTAGGGAAGGGAGGTGAGTTTCCATTTCCCATTCCATTTTTGGTCTTTTTCCGTTCTCAGAATTTGTGGGTTCTGTTCATTTAACTTAAATTACAAGTAATATGTTACATTTGGGTTCTCATTATGGCTGCAGGTCTCCTTCGCCACGCACCTCAATTTCACCAGGCAAAGGTCGTCGGTCAAGGTCATTGTCAAGATCCCGTAGAAGTCGTTCCAGGTATATGTTTAACTTTTCTTTCTTTATTCTTTCTTTAATTTTATGTTACTTGTTTTGTGCATTAAGGTGTGTAATGCGTACATTTCTCTCTTGCTCTGCATTTGCGCTTGTATGTTTTTGTGTCGGTGAAATTTTGAATTATGCTTGATTTTTGTTGCTCCAGGAGTCGTGAATCTGTTGATGCTGCAAATCCTGGAAATAACTTGTATGTAACTGGGTTGTCCACTAGGGTTACGACCAGTGACCTTGAGAAGTATTTTGGCGAAGAAGGGAAGGTATAGTCCCTGTAAAATTATTCCTTATACAGCATGAATATGTAGCTCTGCACGTTATGTAGTTGTACTTGTGAAATGTTTTAGAGAGTGTACCGACATATCAAAAATTGGAAAGGGGATTTTTAATTTGAATCTTCCCCTCCAGATGTCTCCCGCAGTTGTTCCTGTGATTACACTTAGAACTGAAAGTGTGTTGCTGAACCCTCACCAAGTAATGGACTAGAAATGATCCATTGAGTGACTCGAGTCCTCTTCATGTGCTTTGGATCCACTGGTCCAAACAGCCTCTTTAGGGATCGAAACTGTGAGTTCAAATTTATGATATCAAATAAGCATATATTAACATTTTGGAGCTAATGGGAGCTACTGAGAAAACTACCGACATGAAAGGCTTCTACAGTAATGTATATGGTACATGGTTGTAATGTGCAGAGTTCTTTCATGGTCCGCCTTTTTCTACACCTCGTATAATTACCAGAGCTTTTGGACTATGCTCTCCTTTTCTACATATCCCATTCCTATTTGGGGTTTGGACAATTCAATGATTATTCCAGCTGTCCTACCAATCTCTGTTGTAGTCTATGAAAATAGTAACCTACTCTTTTACTATGAGCATAAGAAAGTAATTATCTTTCAGTACTTGTCAAATATTTCTGTGCAGAATAATTCATGTTAGTCTGTGTTTCAGGTTGTGGAGTGCCATCTGGTGACCGACCCTCGCACCAGAGAATCTCGTGGATTTGCTTTTGTTACCATGGAAACAATTGAGGACGCTGAGCGCTGTATCAAGTATTTGAATCGTTCAGTGCTTGAAGGACGGCTAATCACTGTGGAAAAGGTATTATTTCTATAGGATTTAAAAGGAAAAAGCGTAGAGTAACTGAATTGTTTACGAATCATTTTTGTTTGGAAGTTGTTTCTTCAGAAATGTTGCCTGATAAGTTTTGGCAGCAGGTCTGGAATGTGTAACTCCATCGAATTCACAATCTAAGCTCATAACAGTTGAACCTATCCATTCACGAATCACGACATGCGTTCTGCATCGACATTTCAAACACATCGATTCAAATTCAACTATTTTGCAGAGGGTTGTTTGCCCTGTAATCCTTTCTTCACTAGTAATAGTATCTGACCTGGCTTTTT
Organism: Reutealis trisperma; assembly: GCA_947687605.1. Lineage (NCBI taxonomy): Eukaryota > Viridiplantae > Streptophyta > Magnoliopsida > Malpighiales > Euphorbiaceae > Reutealis > Reutealis trisperma. Next base: position 7,197,829 of record CANTUT010000039.1, on the reverse strand, counting down.
ATTTATTTTTGTTTTGTTTTTGAAATATCCGAGATAGAAAACTATACCCAATGTGTCAGTTCGTTGTCTTATCATGTTTATTTTAGCAAGACTGACTGACTAAAATAAACAATGACTGACTAATAATTCTGTTATTCTTGACTACTGGTCAATACATGCCATGATGGCTAGCGTAGCAGGACAACACTCTAAAACAAAATACTTGCAGCTGGCACAACTTTTGTGCAGATTACTATCATCAATTCCGGATGCAATATGCAGTTACCTTTTGAAATGCAAATGAGTTGCAAAGAGCAGTATATGGAATGCAGCATAACTCATTTATTAAATTGTTGACCCCTTTTTCTTTTGATATTTTTTCTTTTTTCCTTTCCTCTGTTCCATAGTTTTGAGTTTGTTTGCATATTTTCTACACGCAGGCAAAAAGGAGTCGTGGCAGGACACCAACTCCTGGCAGGTATCATGGTCTGGGAGAAAAACGAGGTACTTGTTGGAATTACACTTGCATATGCATGATAATTCTTATAGTAGCTGAACATGGATTATTGTGTGAGACATTTCCAGCAGTAGGGTGCTTAGTGTAGAAAGTTTATTTCAGACAATTAAATGGGTAAAACCTTAATTCTTATTTGGTTTTCTTATCAGAGGTTTTCTTATCAGACCTTAACTCATAACCCGACTTGCTGGAGTCTAAAATAACATTTATAGTTCTTCATGCTGCTGCTTTTGGTAGACCCTCACTAAAAGCCATGCACCATATAACTTAGCGTGGGAAAACCCCTATGTGGATACAGAGGCTAGTAGCTGGGGCTGTTTAATCATGCCTTTAAATTATATGGTGGATTTGGATTTATGGAAACTTGTTCTTGCTGCCATCCCATCAGTCCACTAGAAGTTGCCAACTTTATTTTGGGTAGTTCCTAAACAGATTCTCATGTCAAATCTAGCTTTGCTTATTTTTCAGTATGACTCACATCATTCCAGCAAATAGACAAATCTTAAATTTTAGAAGAATGCCAATATGCCATCTGATTATCACAAGTGCCCTTTAATATTTCAAAGTGGCATACAAGCTCTAGCTCAACATATCAAGGAAAATAAAGTTTCCCTAATTCTTTCAGCAAAGATCAAGACATTATGATTATTTTTGTGATAAGTAAGTTCCTAGTTTTTTTTTTTTGTACTTGTTATGTTTATTGGCCTAAAAATGTGCAGGACGTGGCCGCAGAAGGTCTCACAGCTACTCACCGCGACGATGGGATGACAGAGACAGAGGTTATTATTCAAGGGACCAGCGTGCAAGATCTCGCTCTCCGTACAGTAGGAGGGGAGATGATTATGATTCATATAGGAGGCGCAGGGATCGCTCACTGTCGGCTGAGCGCAGCTACCGTAGATAAACCAAGAATCTCCTTTTCCCTCTTGCTCATCAAACTTGATCAGCACTCCTTGTGGAAGTATGTATGGAATCATTTTGACAATGTTGCATCCGTCCTCTTTTTTTCTGGTTTGTATCTTTATATAGATAATTTGTTTCTGTTTAATCTTTAAGGTGATTAAATCTTCTACTATGCTATTGGCACAGTCTCTGTGGTGGTGGAACCATTTTTTTATTATATATATAATACAGTATCGAATTAGAAATCTTGCCCGCCATAGAAGTTGAATTGATGTTACTGAAATCTTCTTGTACCACCCCTGGCCCATTACAAATTAATGTGGTCTAGCTGCTAAGGAGTACATGTACATCACTGGAGATGCATGTGAAAAAGAACAGATACAAATGCTTTCTTGTTTTATTTTATTTTCTTTCCTGTTTTCTTTTTGCCAAAAGAATATTTGATAGAATTGGGGGTGAGTTGTGTTCTACTGTTCTTTGCATGCTTGCTTTTTCTTCCATGAATGAATTTTCGAAAAGAACAAATGAAAACTGTGGGATTGTGATCAAACCCTTTTTTTGGCGCTAAAAATTTAGTACTACATGTTACTATGCTTGCATTGCTGAGCCAGATTGGCTCCCTCTTTGACAATGACCCTATAACGCATGAATTGAAGTTTTGAAATTTGAAAAGCACTGCAATTTTAAAGCTTTCAATTTTTTTTTTTTTTTTTTTTTTTGTTAATGATATTTCTGTTGAGAATTTAAAGTCATACTTTCAAAGTATTAAAGAAAGCTTCCGCTTTGAGTCAACACTTGCTGGAAAACTTCCATTAAACTTGCAAGCTCTTTCTTCCCCTCCTTTTGTACAGGGGAAGAAAGAGTTCATCAACTTTAAGCGTTTTTTTAGTATTATAAGAGGAGAATTTAAATTTGGTTAAAATAATTACATGCTCTTATAAACTATTAATATTATAAATAATATATTAATTTATCAACTTTAATATATTGTATTGTCACACATTAACTTTACATTTGGAAAGAGGGAAAATGATGAAAAAAAGAAAATAAGAGACGAATTATGAGAGTAAGTTACTTTTTCTTGTTTGGAAAGAGTGAAAAATAAAAGAATGAAAAAAAATAAATTTTATTCTCTTTTTTATATTTTCTTTCTATTTTAAAAGAAAAATAAAAATAAAAAGTAAAAAAAATGGAAAATAAAATTTATTTTTCAGTCATCTAAATGAGAAAAAGAAAAATAACAAAAGAAAGTAAAATTTATTTTCCTTATTTTTTTATCTCTAAATATTGTGTAAAAAATACATGATCATAGGAAGTGAATTTTTTAAAATTTTTTAAATTGACTACATTACATTATTATTATTATGAGAATAATTAGAATTTAAGATTTAAAAAATAAATAAAAATAAGAGAGAGGGGGAAAGTAAATGAAAGCATGTGGGTGGTGGGGTCCAGCCTTTGAATCCTAAAACACCGGGAAGCGGGATATATAGAGAGTGCGCTCCAGCTGCAAGAGCGGACTTCAAATCCAAATCCAAATTTATGAAATTCTTTTTTTTTTTTTTTTATTTTCTTTAAATAAAATTTTTAAAAAAAATGTTATATATATATATATATATATATATATTGGGGGTAAAATAGTAAAATTGTAATATACACTTGCTTTGTTATGTATTTTCCCTATCATAAAAAAATTATTCCTTTTTTTTCTCACATAATTTTAAAAAATATTATTAATTATATAATTTTTTTTTTTTTTACTTATATTATTATATATACATATTTATTATTATCTTTATTATTAATTTAAAAAATATATATATTTTTAATTAATAAAAATAAAATAAATAAATATTTATAGTTATACTTAAAATAAATAAATATTTTCACGTTCTAAAAAAGGATAATAAATAATTTTTTTGAGCAATGAAAGTTACTTTTAATACGGTACAACAGATTACTTCATTGGATAAGATCCGACAGCTGGGTCTCTGACACGTGTACGTCACTCGTCTAGTTTCCTCTATATTAGCTCGGCTCGGCTTCGCTTGGACTTATTATTTATATATTTGTTTGACAATACTACCCCTAAGGTGGAGACATAAATGTTAAAATGTTGGATATTGTTATTGTTTGCAGAGAGTAGGGTCAATCCTGGCCGTTAAAATGTTGGCTGTCGGATAAATGGTGTACAGTCAACATAGGTGCTAAATATCTAGGCTCATGAGTCATTCTGCATTTTTATCTTTTAGTACTATATTCCAACTTTTAAAATAAATAAATAAATATTTTTTAATTTTAAATATTAAGATAAAAATATATATTGATTAAATTTATTATATATGAGCCAACTAAATAAATAATAAAAAATATTAATATATTTTTCTATATATATATATATATATATTTTAATAGAAATATATAGAAACACAATGAATATGGAAAAAAATAGATGAGATAATTTTACATAAGTTTAATTTTTAAAATAATTATTTGACATGTGATGAAAATTTTTCTTAATAATGCTTAAATTATATATATATATATATATATATATATAATTGTTATTATTTTTAATTTAACTCTATGATAAAATTACAGTTCAATTTTTAAATTTGAATCAAATTGACAAAAAATATAATTACAAAATAATTTAAAGTTTTGGTAAATTTGGTTATTAAACCATATCAATATATAAAAATAAATTAATATTGAACACTTTAGTAAATTTCAACTCTTATTTTTTAAATAAAAAATTGATTCCATTATCTCATCTGTAATTAATTATTATAAGATCTAATTAAGTTAAACTGAATTGATATTGTATTTAGATTGAATTTAAATTAATTAAAAATATAAAACTTGAAATTTGATTTGAACTTGATTAAATTTTTATTTATAAATTTAATATAATTAATATTAAAATTTTGCAGGCTATATGTAAATATTTGACATATATTTTTTTTAAATATTTATATAATGATTAAATTTATTTATAAATTGGATTTGAAGTTTGAAAATTGTTAAATATTTTAAAATTGTTGGACTCATAATTTTTTTTTTCACTAATTAACTTATAATTTAAAAAATCTGTAATGTGAAAAAAAAATACAATATTACATAATAGATAAGATAAATATAAGCAAAAAGCTCAATCATTTGTTAAAGTGGCAGTATAGTAAAAGCAGTACCTCCACCACCACTAATTAAGGCTCTGTAGACGCAGAAAAGGACACACCACACACGTGAACACATTCTATTGGTTCGTCTTTCAATTTCTCAAAACCCCCTCTCTCTTATTTCTGGGCCCCACAAGATCACGGCGCTGCAGAAGCAAGATATCTCATCAAGTACGACAAAAATCCCCCATTATTTATCTGTCAATTTTTTTTAACCAGTTTACTAATAGTATTTTAATAAAACGTAGTACATTATAATATAATATAAAATATTTTTAAAAATTTAAAAATTATAAATTTATTTAATTATATTATAGTATATTATTATATTTTATTAAATATATTTTAAAAATATTTATAACAAACCCTAATATAATACAAATATATTTTTAATATAAAAATATATTTAATTATATTATATTATACTATATTACAATTTATAAACATATAATAAAAGTATTAGTTAAGTTAAATTATCTCATACAAAATATAATTACTTTAAAATAATTATTTTAGAAAAAAATAAATTAAATGAAGAAAATTAAAAATTTTAAAAGAATTATGTACAATCAATCATGAAAAAAATTAAAATCATTATGATTTCGTTAGATGGCGTGTGGTGTTATGTTGTATATGTGTATGTGTTGATTCAAAAAAATGTAAAATTAATTAAAAGTGATGTTGTGAGTTAGTGTTACTCTGGTGGCATTTTTCCTTTGAATCCCACATCGCTAGCATATGTGTGTGTGTAACATATATGCTACTCCGCATCTAATAAAATTACCATAATTTTATTAGATAGCATGTGATGTTGTGTTACATGTGTGTTAATTCAAAAAAGAATTATTTACAATCAATTAGAATTTACACTATTTATTTATTTCTTGATAATTGTCATTAGAAGGCTCGTTTAAACAAACTGTTGATAATTGCCGAGCTGAGCCGAAATAAGCAAGCCACTACACTCCAGAAATGAACGAACGAACAAACAAAGCACAAAGCCCAACGTTTCTATTTCCTTAAAAAAATTAATAATTTGAATTTTTATAGTATTATTTGTTTGCAGGGGATGAGATGACCGGTAAACCGGTGGAGCCGGTAACAACAGGAGTGGTCGTACGGCACATGGCAGGTCGTTTCCATGGCAGTTGGTAAGCATTTAGTGTGCTTTTAGGCCTCTCTCTCTCTCTCTCTCTCTCCCTCTCTCAAAAGCTGTGCTTCTTTTTTTCCACTGCTCAATTTCAAAATTCCTCTTCAGAGCCTTTTCTTCTTCATCGTCTCTTTGTTAAACCACTCAGATCCGATTAGCTCCGTCTCCGAAACCCGATTACTAGTTATCGAGACCACGTTAAATTGTTCTGAACCGGTTGCATTCAGGTATTATCCATATATATATATATATATACACACTTTCTCTGCTTCATTTCAACTCTAAATTAACCTCACATATTCAAAGCCTTCCCTCCTCTTCTTCTTCTTCTTCTTCTTCTTCTTCTTATTCTGTTCTTGCTCTTTTAAAGTATTTGTTTTTATATTTGATAAATGAATTATGAATTTGTATTGAATTTTATCAGCTGCAACCTTTAATTATTTTATTTTTTTAATGATATAGTTCCAAGTGAATTGATTTTTCTTTTCTTTTTTGTTATTATGGTTTCATATTAAACGCAAAGACAATTGAGTTCAATTTAGCAGTTTAATAAATGCTTTATTATAGCATTCATGTTTTAACTTTGATTAATCAGAATTAGAAACATATATAACTTTATTTTTCAATTTTTCATTGTTTATTTTTGGTGAATTTTATTAAAAATATAATATTTTTAAATATATATATTTTTTCAGTACTAAATTAATTTGAGATTTACAAATATGAATTTTCTTTTGGAATCAAATTTGAGGATTTTTTTTTTTGTATTGAAAAAAGATTGGGATAAAGTGGACTGATAAGTGATAATCACATGAATTTTAATTAATAGGTATATGATCGTAATTAAAACCTTCATTCAAATCGATATACAGCTGATGTTTGAATAATTTTCAGGTTTAATTTTATGTCAACATGGCTTGAATTGAATAAAAGGGATTAATTAAAACACCCTTTTGATCTGAATCCAACAGTAGTTCATTTATTAAGTTCAATCTGAGTCCGTGACTCAGTAATTGCACATTCAAAGTTTTCTCTCTCTATATATCTGAATTATGCGTGATGCTGTAAATTTCTGGAATTTTACTCGACTCTGTTCCTTCTTTTTTTTGCTTCTTCAGGAACTGTAATTGGAGCTTGGAATTCACTATTGAAGTACTGCTGAATTAGATTTGGTTATTAGTAACATCCATTAATTGAAAACCACCTTTTTTCATTATTATTTCGTACTAAATTTGATGGGTTTTTCTGCAAAATTTAGGGGTTTTAGATAGTGGGTTGTTTTTTTATTGGGTTTGTTTACTGAGATTTTATCAAAATTTTGAGGGTAAAAATGCTAGAAACTGAGCTATATTCTTCTCGGATACTTTCTCCTTTTCGAGAGGAAAGTGGTGATGAAGAGCTATCTGTGCTTCCTAGACACACCAAGGTCATTGTCACTGGAAATAACAGAACAAAGTCTGTGTTGGTTGGTTTACAAGGAGTGGTCAAGAAGGCTGTTGGTCTTGGGGGCTGGCATTGGCTGGTATTTCACCCTTTTTTTTTTTTTTTTTTTTTAATAAAGTGTTAATTATTGCGTAATATAAGAATAATGACTTTTTGTCTTGTCTTGTGAACTCGTTGACACTCAATTTTAGTCTTGTTTGCTACTCTAGTAACTTGAGTTGGAATCTTTTTTAGTGCTCTATTAAATATCTATTGTTATGTTATTTCTTTCACCAATGAATGGCACGTAATGTTTGCTTTTTAATTAGCATGGTTAGCTAAATTTATATAGTATCATGTGTATATGTGATATGTGTTCTTGTATTCTAGATACACAAGCTAGCGGCTTTTTGAGATTTTTTTTTTTCCTTCATTTAATTTAATTTGGGATCTTACCATTTTATTTTTGAAAAATTTTCCTGATGTGTAGGTGAGATTATTTTCGGTGGTTTTTATTATTTAGGTGATTTTATGTATTTATTATTTAGGTGATTTATGTATTTATTATTTAGGTGATTTTATGTAATTGTTATGTTATCGTGCTTAAATTTTGCATGAAAAATTTGTGTTCACATACGCTTGTATTTCTCTTCAATTGGTTCTTCTATTTCTTAAATAGAAATATTTGTGTTCATAGAAAAAAAATATATATAAAGGGCCTTTTTATTGGAAGATCCTTAGCATCAACTTCGAATAAATATATCTTGTTTTCTCATATCTTACCATGTGTCACGATGTAAGTTCAGTGTTTTTTTAGCTATTAAGGTGCAAAGTAAGTATTTTTATTAATAAGATGTGTTTTATTGTAGATTATTCGGAGTTAATTTTTTTTTTAATCTATAAATATATAAAAGATCCTTTACAATTACCCAATTCTGGTTACTTTTTGATAATTATTACTTCTTGATATAACTGATTCTTTTCAAGTTATTTCGTATGCTAAACTTTTGTTGGAAAAAAAAATTTCTTTGATTGGATCTGAGAATCTTGAATCTCTTTTTAACAAGGTGTAAGTATCAGATTATTCACCAAAAAATTTTGAAGGTCTGATGGTATAATTTAAACTGGAATTTTGATACTTGTGTTGTGAAGTATTGGGAGTTAGCTTTCTACTTTCTTTAAAAGATAGAGATCTTTGCAATCATTAAAATATCTTTAAATCATGAATTTGATTTAATTTTTTGATTTTCTACGAAAATTTTCTATACTTATGAAATTGGCGTTCTTCCCACTTAATTATTTTGTCTAATTGGATTAGAGTGTTCTTAGCATATTTTGGTAACACGGTGTTGAAATTATAAACATTCTTTGCCAATTTGCTTCATGTTTGGTGAACTGCAAAAGACTGGAAAATCTACTAAATTTAGGTTTCTGCAAATTTTGATATTTGTATTATTTGCTTTGTTGCCAAATTAAGTGGAGTTGTTGAGCCTGAATTCTAATTAAAATTGATAGTTTTTATTTAAATAATGATATATTATATAAATCATATAATATTCAATACTCAATTACGTTTGCATTCTTCGCTTAATTTGGCTTGAGCTACTTGAGGCTAAATTCAGTTAAAGTCAAAATGGGAATTTGATTATTTTGTGAATCAATTTTAAGTAGCTTGACTTGTTTACACCTCTATTGGTGTCAGTAGTTGCTTATACTTTTACAGATCTATTTCTTATTTTGTATTCTGTCTTTTTATTTGTGCAATGTATACTTATGTATCCTTGTGTGGTCTGATATGTAAGGTTCTAAAAAACGGTGTTGAAGTTAAGCTGCAAAGGAATGCATTGAGTGTGCTGGAACATCCTACTGGGAATGAAATAGATGAAGAGAATGATTTTGATACTAGCAGCGGCTCTGACATTGGCGAAAAGGACCATGATTTCTGTATGCTTATTACTTGATGAAGCCACAGATTCAGTTTTGAATGTTGTTTATTGACCATTTTTGTAATTTGGATCCCTACTAATGTTAATAAACGGTGGGCAGCTAGCGGCAGTGAGTTTCACAAAATTAGCAAGCCAAGAGTTCGGTCAGTGAAGCCGTGCATTCTATCAGCTAATAAGCCAACTATTCGGAGCAGTTATAGAGATGTTCAATCGATTATTCACACACCCCAACCAGTAAGAGATCTGAAAACAGTAGGGTATCATGTAGTTGGATTCCCTGTTGACGCATGTTGTAGTATAGAACTTGTCATATTGAATATATCTGTCATAATGAATTGAAAGAAAGTTATGTGGAACTTAGTTTCTTTCATTGTAGTTTCAATTAAGATCATAAGATGGCATTTTCTTAGCATCTTATGAATGGTGATGTTGAATTTTGGTTCTTCTGTGAGTGAACATGCACAATACAGACAAATATTTATAACTTTGTAACAAGTTATATTAACATGTTCCTTTTTTTTTTTTTACTCAGAAGGTGAACTTGACAAAATTAGGGACAGAATCATTACAGAGATATTGCAGGCGATTCAACCTGGTAAGTCTTGCTTAGCCATATTTTTTTTTTCTCTGGTGGAAGTCATAGATAATTTAACTGATGTGGTATTTGTTCAAATTTTAAAACAGGTGGGCATCCATTCTGATTCATCAAGGGAGCAAATGCTCAATTCTGTGCAACAACACTTTTCTTCACAGGTCTCTCTCTTTTTCTCCCAAACAGGCGCACGCGCACTCACGAATGCACTTCCCTTGCCCCTTTGTGCTGTAAATCTGATATATTTTATTGTTGCAGCCGCCATTGAATGAGGTGCGAGTGATTGCAGAGTTCACCAATGCTGCAAAGAAACTGAAATTAGCTGACAAACCAACCGAGTGAGAACTCTTGAATGTTGAAGGCCTTGTATAATAATATACATATATAAACTAACATCTAGATTAGATCTGATCATATAGCGATATGGGGAATGATTCATTGGTGAATGACTCAATCTTCTCGGATTCTAACCATGTAACATTTGGCTGATGGCTGGTTAATTTCAAGTAGATATCTCATCAATATATCCATTATTACCCACGCCATCTAATATTTTAGCGAGATGCAGAGAATAGAGTTCATGATAGAGACTAAATATTTTGCTCTGATTTATTGCATTATTTTCTTGGAATGGCCGTTGATATTACAACCGAAGGATTCTTGCTTTATTAGTAGAAGTAATTAATGATAATTTGCACCAGGGAGTTTTTGCCTTGCAGAATAGAAGTTTCAAACCCTAATAGTCCAATCATTTTGGTTAATGATATCATATGTATCCCAGTAAATTTGGTTTCTGACTGAAGTTCCGTTTCGAAATTTTACAGTTCTAACGATGATTTTAATATTTGCCAAAAATTTCTGTGTTAATCATAGTCTAATTATAATGTCATTTGTGATGATTATTAGTAATGGCGAATAGCTATCAAATGTTCAGAATGTATTGATTGGCACAGAGGAAGGTGTCCTATAAGAAGGTACCAATTTTACTATAAATTATACGTTGGTTAAAGGCCAGGCTGGAATTTGGTGTGAAGGTGGGATATTTTTCTACAGTTGGGTATGGGGTGGCCGGATGCGGTTTGATGGAGACTTGTGGGACAGGACACGTCCCTAAGAAACAAATGGTATACTCAAATGGAAGGGTTGGTGTCCCCAGTTGTCAAATTCAAAGGGACAGTATTTGCTTTAGTTTGTTTTCGTTAGGCTTGAGAGTCGCTGCCCTTCTGGCCCCTTTGTCCATTATCATGATGAAAGTAATGCCTCACTTTATGCATTATTTACCACGGCAAAGATTTTGTACTTCTTTCCTTTTCCATATTTTTTGTACTAAAAGTAATTGGAAGTAACAAAACGTAATTAAATAAAATTTTAATAGAATAATAATTAAAAATTCATTCCTATTAATATTCTATTATATGTTTTAATTAAAATAATATTTTTAAGTATGCTAATTATTACTTAGTTACTAATAAATCTTTGGTCAGTGATATTAAAATTATAAAATAGAGTTTTTTTTCTATTAGCCTTCTAAAGAGTTCAGCTGAGTGTACCGGCTTATAAAATCTTTGGCTTAATGGCATTAAAATTATTTTTAGAATTGTAAGTTGGAATCTTAGTTGAAATCAAATACACTTTAAAAAGGGTAAAGTTACACTATTTGATACTTTTGTTCCAATTTATTAACCCAATTAATACATCATTTGAAAATATTTTATATAATGTCTTTTTTTAAAAAATAATAAATAAAATAATGACACATCACTTGAGTTAAAAATATTCAAAAATATTAAATTATATAATATTTTATTCACAGAATTTACCATCTCACTTACATACTAATCTAATAAAAATGAAATACGTCAATTAGTAATGCTATATCATTTATAGGATAACACAATAAAAATAATGAATCATTAATTGATATCTTATTTCTATTAAATTAACCTATATGTGAAATGATAGATTCAGTCTATCTATAAATTTTTCTCGCTATTCAATCCAGTTCGTCTTTTAAACAGTAACATCAACACTTCCAAATTGAATAGTTATTAACAAGCCTTGTTTTTTTTTTTAAAAGTTAAAAAAAAAAAAATCTCACAGCTCTGGCCCAAAATGATAATTGATGATAGGTTGTTTGCTCTGAGATTCAAGAAATAAAACTGCCAAAGAAGTATAGAATCATAATAACCCAAATTTCAGATTTGACAGCCCACAACTAAAGTTTCCAAGAGATGCTATGGGAGCAGCCCAATCTTGGATTAGACCTCTGTCTTACTCTCGCCCAGTTGCTCTCTTTAGGTGGATGGTGCCCAAACAACAGACATGGGTCTAGGATTAAGATTTTCTTTTTTTTAAGATTGAATTGAAATTATATTCATAATCTTTAATATAATGATTATATGAAATATAACTTCGAATTAAAATTATCTTTTACAATAAAATAAAACATTTTCCTTAAAACTAAATGGAAATGATAATAATGACTTGGGGTAACACCTCCAGCCTGATTTTGTTTTTCTTTCACATAAACAAGCATTGTCTTTTACTTATTTTCAACTTTTCTTTTTTTATTATCTAATGGTTTAAAGTCTTAAACATCATTATCATAATGAATAAAAAAATTCATTATCATAGTTATTTTCTTAACATTTAGAAACAAGTGTATACCCAAAAGAATATAATAAAGTAAAACAAAATTAAAAAAAATAATTTTATTTGACTAACTAGGATCAAGTTTAAAATTCGATTAACATATTATTGATGATAGTTATGTTAGATATATGTAATATTAATCTATGAAAATACTTAATATTTTAGATCTCCTAATTCCCAATTTATATTTATTCTTTTCCAACAAATTTAAACACTTTTGTTTTGCACATAAATCAAAAATATACTTCTTCTATTCTAAAATATCTGTTATTTTACAATTTTTTTATAAAATATACGTCGTTTTAAGATTTTAAAAAAATATTTATTATTTATTTTTAATTTTACCGCATCTTTATTTATTCATTAGATATTTACATTGATTTTTTTTTCCTCTATATCAAAATTAAAAAATATATATTTTATTTTTTTTTACTTTAAAATTATGGTAATTTAATAATTTTTTTAATCCTTGTACTAAGATTTTAAACCACATACTTTCTCCATCTCATAATGATATCCTCACTTTCCTTTTTCATTTGTCCTAAAATATAATCCACTTTCATTTTCAAAAGAGTAATTAATTTTTTAATATAACCTTATTTAAAATGCATTTTTATCAATATGAGTCATTTAATTTTAATATATCATTTAATATTAATAAAAAGATATATTAGAAAAATGTTAGTAAAATTTATTGATTTAATTATATTAATTATACTTTTTTTAAAGTTTGTCAAAAGTCAAAATAACCCTATTTTTATAGGATGGAAAAAGTATATTTTAAACAATAATGCTTATTTGATCTAGATCAATGAAGATAATTTAAAGATTTTTGTTATTTAATGATGCATGATATTGTCTTTTCAATGATTCAGTAAATATATATTGTCAATAATACCCTTCATAAAAAAATCATAGTTTTCATATTTGAAATTTGAATTTTAAGTAACTTTTTTAATTAATAAATAATCTTTTTTAATTAATAAATTTTGAAACTTACAAACACTATTAATTACATTAATATTTTAGAATTTACTGTTTACCGATAAGACAAGAGTAAATTATTTTAATCCATCTTTACTTTCAAAACTCTTTTTTAAAAAAAAAAAAAAACGAATGTAATTATAATAAAAGTTTTCAAGGCTCAAATTGAGATTTAATTGACAAATAATATTAATTAAAATTCAATTGATTAAAACTGAAATTTGATTGACATGTAATATGACGTAACACTATATATTATTTAAAATTTAATTTAATGAAATTAATTTAATTGATACAAATTTGTATTTCAATTAACATAGGACATGATGTGACATTATTGATCATGGTTTAATATTAATTAAATTACAATTAATGAAAATTGAGATTTTGATTGGCACGTAATATGATGTAAGACATGATATGGAACTATTTATCATGAGTGAATTTTAAGTAAAATTCAATTGATTAAAATTGAGACTTAATTGACATATAATATGATAAAACACTATATATTATTTTAAGTTTAATTGAATCAATATAATCTAATTGATTAAAAATTGTGGCTCGATAACATATAATACGATGTAGCACTATTACATATAATATGATGTAGCACTATTGGTCATGGTTCAACATTAATTAAAATTCAATTGACGAAAATTTAGATTTTTAATTAAAATATAATATGATGCAACACTATATATTATTTTAAGTTTAGTTGGATTAAATTAATCTAATTGATTAAAAATTGTAGCTCGACTAACATAGGACACTATTGGTAATGGTTTAATATTAATTAAAATTCAATTGATGAAAATTTAAATTTTAATTAACATATAATATGATGCAGGAGTATATATTAATTTTAAGTTTAATCAAATCAAATTAGTCTAATTAATAAAAAATTTTGATTCGATTAATATAGGACATAATATGACACTATTTATCATGGGTCAATGTTAATTAAAATTCAATTGATTAAATTTGAGATTTGATTGAAATATAATATGATGTAATAGTATATATTATTTTAAGTTCAATTGAATCAAATTAGTTTAATTGATGAAAATTTATGTTTTGATTAACCTAGGATATGATGTGGCACTATTGATCAAGGGTTAATATTAATTAAAATTCAAACGAATATTTAGATTTTAATGTGTATAATCATCATATTATAATTTTAATCATATGTTAATAATATTGTAGTCAATAGTTCAATATTAATATCGTTAATAGTTCAATATAAAATTATAAAGCCATGCATCAAGTCATGATACAAGCATTGCAACTTTTTGGATTTTTTTAATTAAATTTAAATATGAAAAATTAAAGATATTACATAGTTTTACATGTCAAAAAAATTAAAATTAAGTAATATGTTAACGTAAAATATGAAAATATAAAATATATATATTGGTAATTTGTTTAAATTTATATTATTGGTAGATAAATTAAGAAGATGGTCAAATAATATAAAAATAACATGTTTTTAAAAAAATACAATGAGTAAAGTTGTAAAGCCATATATCAAGTTATGATACATGCTTTGTAACTTTATGTATTTTTTTTAATACATTATTATTTTTAATAAAAAAAAAAGGAAGAGAAAAAGGTTATAAACACCATAATATTAACATGAAAATTTATTTTAAATCAATCAAGTTGTGTCTTATTGTGTTTAACAATAAAGCATCATTAATTTATTTATCAAATTTCAATACTTATAGAGAGAGTAGTCGCTATTAATTTTATATATCGATTTTCAATACTTAGAGAAAGAAATATGGGGAGAAAGAGGAATATTGAATGGGAATCTATGGAGGAAAATTAACTCCAATTTCTCTTTTTTTTTTCTTTTTTTTTTTTTTAGTGTACATTGAGCCTTTTTTAAGTGAGGTTATTTTTGTAATTAAACTTTTAACAATGGAACATCTATTCCATTAATATGGATCAAATTGATCCAAATGGCACTACTCTATTTTAAAATAAAGAGAATAATAAATAAAATGATACTCATTTTAACTCATAAAAATGGACATACTTTAACTTTCACGCTTATTAAAAAAAATATAGTTAATGTAATTAAATCAATAAATTTTACTAATATTTTTCATTAATATTAACTGAAATATTAAAACTAAATAATTCATATTGATAAAGATACACATTAAATAAAAACGTATTAGAAAACTAATAAATTAATTATTCTATTGAAAAGAAAAGTAAACTATAAGTTAAGATAAGTGAAAAAAAATGATTCTATTATTATGAGACAGGGAGAGTATTATTTCTTTTATGCTATTAATAGTACAACAAATATACTCAAATTTATTTCTTTTAAATATTAAATGCACATTAAAGATAAGAATTAAGAAAAGAAAAAAATGAAAAATGGAGTAAAATATAAAACTATTAATAGAAATGTACCAATCTTTTTAGGACATCTTAAAAATGAAAGTAATTTTTTTTTTTTTTTTTTTTTTTTTGGGAAGGAAGGGCTTAATTAGTTATCTTAGTTAAATATTCAGATAGTTCTAAATAACACAATTATAAATATTTTGAATGAAATTTGACTCTAAAGAAAAGCACATCATTTATGTTGGTTTCCCCTTCCCTGCTAAATAATAATAAAAAAAAAAACACCAACCAATGAAAAAAGGAATAAAAGAAAAAATAATTAAGGAGTCATAAATATTTGTTTATTTTATAAAAAACAAGATTATCTTAATTAATTAAAATAATAACAATAATTAATAACATAAATAAAACAATTAAAAAAGAGTCCTCCTTTTTCAGTGAAAGTCGTTCTCGCACACAAAACAATACTCTTTCTCTCTCTGTTTCTCTCGCAAAGAGAAGCCTCTTTTCAGGTCCTCTCTCTCACACATACACAAAGCATCCATAAAGCTAAATACCCAATTCCTGTTCCAATTCCAATTCCCTTCTGTTTCTTCAATTCCTTTCACTTCCAATTCCAGTTCCAGTTCAAGTTCTTATCAAATTCTCAATCAAATCAGGTATTAATTCCCACTTTTATTCTTATTATTTTTTTTGCTGGGTCTCTTAGTTCACCCAATACAACTGTTTTTGTTTACTTATTATTATTCGATTATTCATATTTGAGCTCTAATAGATTTGATGTCCTGTAAATTTTCTTTGGTCTGTTTCTCGTTATAGGCTTTGCTGGTTTTCATTTTCGATTGATAACTCATTGTTTTATGTGAATTTTCACTATTTGTTAGGGTTTTTTTTTTTTTTGGTATCCCTAGGTGTTCCCTTTAATGGGTTTTTAACTTTTTATTGGGTTGTTCAAGATATACGTAACTATTGGATTGTTCTGTTGTGTTTATGATAGAGTTATTTTTTTTTTTCCTTCATGGTAGATAGCTTGTCGCAGGATTTGATGCACCATGTGAGCATAATTTTAGATGGATATTGAAGATAATTTAAAAGGATAATGGGAGGTTGCTGTTGTTGTTCCTCCAAGGGAGCTGAATTAAATAGTGCACCGGCTTATTATTATGTCAGTACAATCTCTGCTCTCTTCTTTTGATTCTTTTTGTTCTGTAATCTCCAGTATTTGCGTATTCTTTCTTTTTTCTTTTTTTAGAGAACTTTTTTTTTTTTAATGCTATTACTCTGGTTTAAATGTGCTCTGCGAGTAGCTAGAGCGTGTTGTTTATTTATTGGTTAGAAAGCAACTCTAAAGGAATTGGAATACAAGTTGTGCTATTGGTGATGCATTTTTTGGAATGATGAGTATCAGTGACAGAGGTAGGAAATTTTTTTTAAGGGGGATGGGCCAACAACAATATTTTTAAAAATCTTAATAAATATATATTTTAAATTTATGTTTGTGTATCCACAGTCACTCATGCTCTCTCCCTCTCTCACTCACACTCAAAAAATTTGTTATGCATAGAGAAAGAAAAGATAATATGCCTATGATAAACTTTGTACAAATTTGCATAATGAAATCAGCATTTTTCCCCATATAATTAAAATTTAATTGCAGTTGGTATTAAAATGATTCAAAGTATTTCTATTTCAATAGATTCTTTCCACTTGATTGAAACATTAATAGGATTTAATCTATTTCACCAAATATCTTAATTTAATCATTGTAGTTTTATTTTATTTTTTTGTTAATTTAGGTATCGTTTGGTAGGCCATAATGACATTTAATGAAATGTAATATAATCAAATGTGTTCCTAATGTAAATTTACATTAAAAATATATTTAATTATATTACATTACATTTCATTATGGCTTACAAAATGCACCCTTAGTGTTGGTGGTAATTGATCAGTAATGAATGCTTATATTTACAAGGGAACTGCCTAAAATAAATCAATTATGAAAAAAAAATCCTTTCAGAAAAGGTTGGATGGCAAAACAGTATGTACTTAATGATTTATATCAGAAAGTTTGAAGTTAAAACAATGGATACCAACTTTGCTAAATGCTTGGAAGTTATTTTCCCCAGCGCTGCCATTGATGAGAATATAGATGTCTATTTTATCCTTTTAGATTTAACTACTCTGTGGTTAATTCAGTTCATTCTGATAATTAGACTTGATGGTCAAATCTCATCCCTTCTTCTCCACAGCCACCTTAAAATAACCCCTCAGCATGTGCAGTGACAACCTTTTGTTTTTTGCTGCTTTAATTTTTGTTGTTAATCAATTATTGTTCGTTGTTATGATGGACTCCAAGAGTAGAGAGTCAAATTTACAATTTGTTACATCCATCACTTCTAGAACACTCACTCTTTCTACAGTACCCCAGAGCATCAGAAGAGCATGTCCCACTGTCGACTCGCCTTGGTGCTGCATCTGCTCTCTCCACGGGACTATTGGTTGACACAAACCTTGATACATCAGTTCCTGATGCTTATAGGCCACCTCCTCCACCTATTCCATTTGATGTGGCTCTAGGACGTCCTCAAACTCCACAAGGGGTGCACGAAATTTCCAGCAATAAAGATGATGGAACCCTGCAAACAACAAATTCTGGTTCTGTTCAAGAAACAACGGGCATCAATGCTCAAGAAAATTCAGCTAAGTGTGGTGATATGGAGGAGGAGTCAAACTGTAAAGCACAAAGTAATTTAGAACTTGATTCAGCAAAGGAGCTTGATGTTGAGTTGTCAAAGTCAGTTGAACCTCTTATTTCATCTACAGAAGAGGAGGATGTTTGTCCTACCTGTTTGGAAGGTAGTGCTATGACAATATTCTTTCATGCTTGATATCATGAGCTTCTTATGGTCATTGGAATTACTTATAATATAGTTATTTTAGCTGCATTCTGCTTTTTTTTTTTTTTTTTTTGGTGCTGGTAATGATATAAATTTTGAACTTTTTTTGAACTTTTTCCCTTCTCCCTGCAGAGTATGATGCAGAGAATCCAAAAATTACCACCAAATGTGAGCACCATTTTCACCTTGCTTGCATTCTCGAATGGATGGAAAGAAGTGACACCTGTCCTGTTTGTGATAAGGTTTGCTTCGGAAAGTTTATCCATTGATCATGTGATTAGATGAGATCCATTAGCATGCATGGTAACTTGGTTCTGATTTCTTATGATGCAGGAAATGATAATTGATCCTCCTGTTGATTAGTAGCTATACAGAAGCTTCGACCATGGTCGACTTCTTCGCTGTTTAAATTAATTTTGAGAAGCAAATTTGACAAATGCACAGAAGGTTTTTAGTTCTTTTGCATCCATTTATCAGTCGTTGCTACAGATATGGCTGCAGCTATATCCTTTAACATTTTGAAGAGCGGTGCCTTATTTCAATGCAAATCGTCTTTTATATTTTAAAGTATTGTGTACATAAAAAAATTGAGAAACAAATGAGAAAAAAAAGGGGAGGGAGTTTGGATGGGAAGAAGAGAAAAGATGATAGATGGAGGCTGGCCGAACACCATTTGCTGCAGTGCACATGTCAAATTAGTGTTTAGTGATGTAATGCCTAAATTTGCTTGATGTGGGATGCTAGTCGTGTTGTTTGTCCAAAGATTTTGTTATTGCCCAAGCGAAGATATCAATAGGTGGGCTATCCCTTCCCTCCCTCCCTCACTCCCCTAGTATAGATTTTCTGGAATTCGCATGCTGATATACAGTTGACGGTTGCCTTTTTTTCTTTTGTTTTCCTTTTCTTTTTACCTTTTAAATTGTTTATGTAAATGGCAAATATGGCGGCGGTGTTGGTCTTCATTTTATGGCAAATGGCAAATATGCTTGTGAGGTTGCTTGATGGTGGAGGATTTTACTTGTGTGAGGAAAGATGTGGGGAAGGATCAAAAGAAGTGCCTTTGTTTTCTATACTAGATGATTGATGTAAATAGCACTCAAATCTGATTTTTTTTACATGAAGGTTGTTTTTTTTTTTTTTTTTTTTGTGGGTGTACTCTTCAACAATTTGCTTTTAGTCATTTTAAATCTTTCTGTGGTGAATCCAAAAACTTGACTTTAATTGCATTGGTTGGCTGCTATTTAGAAATTAGAACCCTGGTCCACCATTAGAGTTGGACCTGCAACAGGTGATTGACGCTGGAACTTCTGCGTGTAGTCTGGGTAACCTGTACGCTGTAAATGACAATTCAAATGCAGGAACTCATTCTAATCTTTCTCGCCTCATTTTTCTTAAAAGGTGTTTTATGAAAAAAAAAAAAAAAAGAAAAATTGTTTACTGCTATCATGAAATAATGTTCTAATTATTTAATTAATACTATATTTTATGTTATATTCTATTTTGAATTTTATGTAATTAATTATTCATTATAATTATTATACATAATTTGAAAAGCCGAGTATCAAAATCCAAAATATATTAATTTCAAAAAAAAAATAATTTTAAATATTCGATCTACTGGTAAGTGCATATATAGTATTTTCCTCTCGTGCTCAATATATGTATATGCGTACACAAACACATATATCACATGAGATATATGTATATACACACGGCATGAAAAAGAAAAATTATCTTGGTGATTGTTCAAAATTAATTTTTTTTAATCTCTTGATTTCAAATAAAAATCATATCAAGCTTATAATATTTTTTGAATTTCTTTAATAATTACATTGTTTGTATTCATTCTAAATCCGATTAAGAAATACCAACACACCAAATTTCATATAGTTTTAATATATTTAACTAGTAATTTATTAAAAAAAGTTATACTTTTAATTACTATTTTATATTATTACAAATTTTATTAAAATACTTACAAATTTATTTTTATTAAATATTTAATAATTTGATTAATAATGATATAAAAATTATCTATTTATCTTCATAAACGATTGAGGTTTAAACTCGTAGATACTAAATATAATAAACTTATATCTAATTTTTTTCATTTTTTGAGAATAATAAACTTATATTTACTAAAATCCGAGATGAGTTATTATATTTTTAACCTATATCTATCCCAAATTTATTTATAGATGCTCAAATTCTACAATATAATAAGATAGAATATCATTTATTGTCATATTTTTACTTATCCAATTAATATACTTTCTTTAGGGAAATTAATATACTTATTTTAGACTGAATTTAAGGTACATAAATTTTTGAATGACATAATCAAAGATAATTAATTTTTTCCTATTGTAATCTCCTTCAAAAATTCCAACCTCATATAAATTATTTTTAATAAAAATTTTCAATATAAATCCAATAATTTATAACTCAATTTATGTCCGTTGGAACATAGAATAATTTGATCACATAATAATAATAATAATTTACACCACTAAAAAAAGAAGAAGAGTAGATTCACGTTGACTTTTGTATGATTTATAAGTCAGATAAAACACTATTTAATCCTAATATTTATATAAATTAATAATTTAATTTTTATAATTCAAAAAAGAGCTTTTTAATCCTGAAATTTTATTTATTATATTAAATAGTTTTTATGTCGAAATTTTTATATTTTTTTCCTAAAAAATTAAATAATAATAATTTTAAATATCAAAATTATCCCTCCCCTATCATGTCATCTCTCTGCTAATGATAACAATAATTTTCCTTAGAGTTTCTTGTTATCTTTTCCAGACAAAGGCAATTAAAATTAAAACTTCAACTGCCACCTCCACCAAGAACAACCTGCATCCGTTGGGAACCTGACCTAGACCCTAGTTTAATTTTTTCATCCCGTTTCTTTTTGAGGAATTCCAAAATTTTGAGAATAAGATGCAAAATTCATGGATGAGTGGGTTTGATTAGCTCCAAAGAAGAACTAATTAAAATGACTCACATTTTAATTTTGAATTTGATGTTGGATGGTGAAAAGACAAAATTTTCAATATATGCATTGAAGCTGGGCTGTCAACTATGACCGGCGTGGGGCGCCGTTGCTGTCTAGATCAAAGCCTGGATCGAGCTTGCAGCGGTCACCTCTTCTTCGATGGGTTCTTGCTTATGTTTCTCTTTGGAAACTAATTAATGGCTAGAGCCTTTCACGCTTAGTCTGTATTTTTTTGATTTGGTGATATAGTTTCATGCAAACCCAAGTAATTAATTTAGCCATAAAGCCTTGCAGCGATCTATATTGAATAATCGGTCTTTTTCGGTGGGTTCTGTTTTTTGTTCTTCAAGCTGTGTTTCTTTAATTTTTTTTTCCGAGTGTTCTATTGACGTGAAATTGATGAGTTTCTGGTTGTTTTTTTTTTTCGTTGGATGACCAAGATCTGAGTGAAATCCAGATTTTCTTTCATGGAATTGCAATTTTCCTCCTCAATCTCATAACATTTCTTTCATCAAATAATATTTTTTTCGGATCCAAGAGAAAAATGTAACGATCACCAGACAAAAAATTATATATATTAAAATGTTACGAACATCATCAGACAAAATAATATAGTTAAACAATAGTATTATGGCTTCTTAGACTAATGTGAGAGAAATTGTACCAAATAGAAAATTTAATTATAAACAAAGGGATTTTATAATTTTTACAAATTCTTAATGGAAAAATTAACAGAAAGCTATGAATGAAATCTTAGTAATTAAGGAGTTTAATTTTCAAATTATAGAGATAATGTCATTAATTTAGACAAATTTTATAGATTAAAACATATTTTACCCTTATAAATTTCTAAGTATTTTTTTTTCATATGAAATTTATTCATAGATTTAATCTAATTTTGATTATTAAATTAATTATATAATCTAAATTTTTTTTTAAGTTGATTAGAAATATTCTCAAACCAGCTTATACGTTAGCTGATACTAAATTTTTTTTTCTAGTGAGTCCAAGGGCACATGTCACGATTCGACTTTAAGCACACGTAATCAACACTAAAACAATAGACCAAAAAAAAAAGATTTTTAGAGCATATAGTCAATTTGACCTATCTAATTAAATAGAAACTCTTGAGAAGTATCAATAAAATGTTACTAAAATGTAAGAATAAAAAAAAAGAGTTTGCGAAAGCTTGATGCAAATAAATGAATTTTTATTCTATGCCTTCGAGGGAATAAGTGTTGGCTAACTCTGTGCTAGCATGACAATACAGAGATGCAATGAATTGTCTCTAAATATCTTTGTTTTAGAACAAAATAATTATAATTAAGCCAAGTTTAATTGTAATTCAATTAAAATAATGAACGTGAGTTAGTAGCATAACAACTTTAAACTGAAAAATAAAAGGTTAGAGGCTTACGTATCAAGCAAATCCTGATCACAAAATATATTCTCAGATCTATTTATATAAATATATATATCAACATCTCAATATCAAACACAATCTGAAAAGTCAGAAGGATATTTGCTTGGCAATGAATAATATAATCATAAAGAGGAAGCTCAATGATCCTTTAGCATCCAAAATATCACACATTGGACAACTATTATAATTGCGGATATACATTTACAATACATAAAGTTAATCATAATATATAAGGCAATAATCATACAAATAAGAGGATAAATAGCCATTGCGAAAACAAAAAGCAAGATTTAGTACAAAAGATTCTCTTTGAGACTAAAATGCAGACAACAAACTCAATTTAAATAAATCTCAAATGTCCTATATGGTCCTCCATATAACGACGACACAATATCAATCAATTCTATTTAAAATATAGATTATACAATACACGATTAACACGAAGAATTTCAATGATTACAAAATATAGATAAATTGTCAAAGGACTTAATTAATCATCAACAATTATCTTAAAATTCATTTATACACAATAATTAATAATTTAATTATAATGTTACGTATATGAATTAAATTCAAAAACAATCAGGCAATACTCACAGATCAATAGTTGAAAAAATCATTGGAAAGCTATCGTCAATAGCAAATGTTGGCAAGATAGATTCTCATCTCGACTTATGAAGTCTGACAACCATTGCCTCTCTATCTCTCACTTGCTAGAGGTTGTCGAGAATCTAATATGTTAGATGCAATAATAGTTGGATTTCATTCAAATTTCCAGTTAACTTATTGGAGACAAATAAGATATCAAATGAAAGCTTATGATGACAAAAGTGCAATAGCACTCACCTTGCTATGAAGGGAGATTGAAAAAGTAAAAAATGAGCTCGAAAAGATCACTAGTGGCAAAACAATCGAGTTATCTTTGGTGGCTTTTGATGGCGAGCTTCTACCTGTTTGCTAGTCAACAATTGCTTTTCCTCCTAAATGAACGGTGATCAGAGTGCAGTGAATTGGTGATGACGGCTTAGTTTCTCTCTCTCTTTCTCTCTTATGTGCTTCCTCTCTCGACAAAAGCAAAGCTTCTAATTGGTTCTAAGTGGGCCAATCAAAGTTGTGTAATAATAATAATAATAATATAATTTAACATTTTAGAAATGAAAATAAATTTTAAGTTTAATAATAAAATATCTATAAACAATAAAATTAATATAATTAAAATTTAAAGTATTACAATGCATCTCATGCTCAGTCTATACATTCAGAAATTATCTTCTAAGTATTTATCTTAATAATTAAACTTTGATCAATAAGAAAAGAAATGACTCTATTATCATGTTTTAACCTATTATCATGTTTTTTTTGCCAATATTAATTCTCATGTTTTAACCTATTATAATTTAACCATAACAATACAAGTTTTGTTTATTATTGTAAAATTGATTTAATCCAAAATTTAACGCAATGACAACACAAAAGTCTCATGTGGGATAGAGGATGGGTTAAAACCTTCCTTTTATGGTCAACCTGTGTTATTTTCCCCTGATTTTTTCATAAGCCCGGCGAAAAAAATTAGAGAAGGATATTATAATTAAAAGAAAAAAAATAAAAAAAAAAAAAGCGCTTCTTTGGGTAATGTTTATTTTCTTGTAAAGTTGAGATTTTTATTGTTGGTTCTTGCGTTAATTACCGTGTCTAATCTTAGTTATTCTTGAGAGTTGAGACCCTAATCATAAATTCATTCTCTTTTGTGTCTGTTCAATTAGATCCCAGTCCAATGGTATTTTTCATTTCTCGGTCTGTGCTGTAACCCACTAATCATGTTTTTTTAAAGAATCCAAAACCCTCTCCAACCTTAATTTTGGGACGTCCTCAGACTCTCTTTCTCCTGTTGCTGTCTTCTCTGTGTCATAAATTTGGCGGCTTTACAAGGCACAGAACCCAGAAAAGTTAACCCAATTCAGACCAAGAAATGAGGTAAAATGAAATAGGGCTAAAGGCTTGGCAAAACCTTCTTGGCCCTTATAATACCATGCCATCTTGATTTCAAGATTTATGTCAACTCTTAGTCTTTTATTTTTTTGCTATTTGTTCTCTTGATTTTGTTGCTTATATCAACTACTGAACATGGAATAAAAGAAAGTAACTTTCTGCTCTTTTATTGTTTTTTCTTTTGATTTGTGATTATAAGGACATTGAGCTAAGAAGAAAAAAATTGAAAAAAAAAAAAGTAAAGGTTGATGGCAGGATGGTCGATGTTAACAAATGGGTCTTGTACTGATATTATCAACGAATGTAAGGGTAGTGCTTGTTGTCCTGATGTTAATCATGCTGTGAAGGATCGAAATGTTGTTGATGATGATGACGACGACTCTGAAGTTAAACTAAGATGTCTGTTGGTTCAGGTTCTTTCAGTTTTTTCCAATGAGGTTGCTGCTAGGGGGTACATTAGGCCTATACCGGCATTGCTTGGTAATGGGGAATCGCTGGATTTGTTTAAACTTTTCCGGGTTGTGAGAAAGAGAGGTGGGTTTGATTTGGTAAACGGTTTCTGGAACTTTGTGGTAAAAGAGCTTGGGTTGGATCTTGGAGCTTCAGCTTCAGTTAAATTAGTCTATTTTAAGTACTTGTATGAATTGGAAAGATGGTTGAGGAGAAGCTATAGAAAGAAATTTGGAAATGGGCAGTGTCAAAGTGATGGAAATTTCAGTTGTTTGTCAGTGGAATTAGAAACAGAGTTTAGAAGATTGTTATCGCATGGATATCCAAAGAGGAAGGATGGCAAATATAAAAAAAATGGCAAGAACATTAATATGGATGTTACGAACAGCAAATTAGACTTTTTGGATACCAAAGATGTACATAGAGCATCCAATGGTGTTGGAAATAGGCCTACTGATGATGACGAAAAATTTCATGATTATAAGGAAAAGTATTATAATGATGATGATGATGATGATGTTGTGATCTTGGACAAGTATTCTAATGATGATGATGTTGTGATCTTGAACAAGTATTCTAATGATGATGATGTTGTGATCTTGGATCCCAGTATTGGTAAGGAAATATTCAATTCACGGAAGAGAAAACGAGAATCACTGTCAAGAATGCTGAACTGGGTTATTCAAATTGCAAAATGTCCTGATGATCCTTCAGTTGGGGAAATGCCACCATTATCTAAGTTGAAGGGCCAAAAAGGTGGCGAGATATGGGCCCAGGTCATCAGGGCAAGGGATGCCCTTCTGCAAAGAAAGCGGGTTGAATCAAACTCTGAACGATCTCTCTTGCAGGTACATTTTGTGCAGTGTTGCATTGTTTTTTTTTTTCCCTCTCCAATACTTCAATTATGCTGTTAGACAGTTCTTTTATACCAAAGGTCATTAGTGGAGCTAGAACTAGAAGTTCAATCTTAGGAGGGGCCAATGGTATTAAAATGTGACTTTTATTTTATATCTTCATACAATGTTTTCTTCTTCATGTGGTATTTGACATAAGCCTATGCTAATAAATCGGTTCAGCATTTTAAGCATTTCCATCTAATTTTAAATTTTGTTAAATTTAACAAAGTTCTACGTAAAATATACAATAATTTTAAATTTCTAAAGGACTTTAGGTAGAAGAATTGTATATTAAAGTATATTAAAGACTTCATAAACTTTTGGAGGTTCCATTGCCTCATGGGTATAAATGTGGTTCAACTGCTGCATAAATCTGTAGGTATTATCGCTTCCTGAGGTTCGTGCATTTTGTGTGGATTACTAGCCAACTGCTAAACCTCACTTGAATGGGTTAGTTTTTGTGATTTTCAATGTTTCTTTCTTTGTTTCCTAGATTTATTACCAAGGCTTGATATTGCTGTATTTGGTATTGATTTAAGTCAACATAGCAGAAATGCATTGTTCTTAGTCAAGTTCTAAAAATTACAACTGACATCCACTATATAATATCTCACCCTATGTGGCAACCTTATTGATTGATTTGTGTCTGAAGCTCTGACTGTGCTTACCTTCAAAAACCTAGCTAGATCACTCGATCAACCCAATAAGGGCATATGCCTTCATTACTGATAAATTTTATATGAGAAAGAATGAGAATGTACACGCATGTTTATTATATATATATGTTTGTATGCATATGAAATTGGAGGAATTATTCAGTGCACCCAGTACACTAAAAAATAGTGCATCATGCACTCATATTTAGGTGGTTATAGTGTATATTTATGCAAGGTGAACACCATCTGGATGTGAGTAAAGGTGCGCCATTTTCTAATACGCCAGGTGCTTCTTATAATTTTCCCTGAAATAGATAGATAGATGGTATGGTTGTAAACAAAACCAATTTCTTTTTCATTTTCCCTCCATGCCTTGTTTGTTTGTCATGGTTGTGGCAAAAAAAGGGTTGAGAGTTTTGATTTTGTTTTGTGTCTTAGTTAAGCACGCTATTTAAATGGAAGGATATAGAGAACTGTACTTTCAAGATTTTTAAAATGATAATGAACCTGGTAGATAAAGGACATAACAAAATTTCACAATATGAGGTGTATCATGTTCCCAGCCATATTTATAATTGTTCTCTGTTGTGTTGTTACTTGATCACTTGAATATATAGCTAAGAACAGATATATTTACAGGCCTTTTCATTTTGGTTTTAGAGGCAATTAGATTAAGGGGCCGCTTGTTTTGCTAAATATATTTACAGGCTTTTCAGGAATCGGAATCAGAATGGGTGATTCCGATTCCTAGCGTTTGCTTAGCGAAAAAATGTTCAGGAGTCGAAATGCAATTCCCCCATTTAGTGATTCCTCACCTCTCCAAAGAATTAGATTCTCATTCCCATGAGAATTAAGTCAAAATTTTATTGATAAAATATGAGATTAATAAAAATTAAAATAATATCAAAACAATGATAAAAAAATAAAAATTAATTTTATTATCTCAAATAAATATTAAAAATATAGAATTAAAATTAAAAAATTAATTTTATCATCCAAATAAGTATTTAACAAAATATAAAATTAAAGTTAACATATATTTTTAAATTATGTTAAATACCTTATTTAAAATGTTTTTCACTTTTTAAAATAATTAAAATTTTAAATATGACCACTATAATATTTATAGAAATACCATTAACAATATACATGTACATTAATAATAAAATTTATTAAAATTTTTGCATCCATTCCGATTTTTGTATTCAAAAAACCAAACAGCTTTATAATAAATCGATTCTTATCATTGAACCAAACACTTGAAAAAAGTAATCATTCTGTTTCTGATTCCGATTCCGCTTCCAGAGTTTGAACCAAACGGGCTCTAAACTTACCAAGATTTGTGTTATACCTAAAGGTGGAAAACAAGATTTTGTTAAGTTTTAGTTCCTTGCTATTTCAAAACATCTCCAATTTGAGCTTTTAACGTATGCACGTTATATATTTTTCTATGGTGTCAAACATATTACAATTTGTGAAATATTTTTATTTCATAAAATTTTCTAGGTTTTGTTTTGGATGAGATTGTTTTTTGAAATTTCAAAAGTCAAATCAACGTGGCTGGTTTTGTATAGTTTGTTAAGTTGATGAATGGATGGACATCAACTTGACACAATTCAACTAAATTTTAATGATTATCTGCCTGGTTCAGTTACATGGATGATATTCATCCTTTTGACTCAATTTACTGCTACATATATAAAAAGGTCGCAACTCAACTCAGCCTTAATCCTAAAATCTATTGAAAGGTCTAATGCTACTAAATTGATTTTCACTGTCTCACACCAAATATTGGGTCTAGCCCTTGTCATCTTCTTTCTATTTGCTTTGATGTGGTTGATCTTCTGTTCTAATGTATTTGTTGGTCTATTAGAGCATAAACAATTCATTTCAATTGCTCACCTCTCAAGTTTTCTTCAATAAGTACATTCGTTCATTTTTTGGTTCTTCCTTGAAACATCATACATTCCATCCTAGCATCCTCATCTTTGTTATTAATTTTATGGGCATGTTGTTTCTTCAAAGCCTAACACTTGCTACCATATATCATAACCAGTTGAATTGTGGTCTTGTTGAACTTACTCTTCAACTTAGATTTTATGTATTAGACTCCTGTTACAATTCTCTGGTTTTACTCCTATAATTGACATCTCTGATTCTTGCTCCCCATTCTTATGGGTATATTGTGGTTTAGTTCTACTAGAACTAAAAGCCCTAAACTCCAAGATACTTATATAGTGCTCTATCTTTTAATTATCGTAGACTGGGTTTCATCTATCAAAATCATTTTTCATCAGAAGAAACAATATTCACCAAGGAACAACCTTGAGGATAGGCTTTGTCAATTCATCATGATCAAAGCAAAAAGACACGTAGTTTAGCATTACATTCTTTCATGTGAGCCCCAGTCGTGTGCATACTACTAACACTGCATGACATAAATATAGTCCAGCATGAGTAAATTTTAGTTATTGACAAAGCAGTCCATGTAAAGTCATTGTGGTCATACTTGTTCTCTTACGAAAACAATTTAAACTTGTTTCAGAACAATCAAAAGATGCATCCATCCATGTACGAGGATGTTACCCCTCTCAGTGACCAGGCTGCAGAGAGGTTAAGGTGTAGCGAGCGGCTTCCTGCTTTAGTGAAACCTCGTTTCTGTTCATGCTGCAATTCATGTTCATCCCCTCAAAGTAAATTGATTAGTCCTCCCAAGGCAGAGTCTGAGAACGGTCTAAAGGAGGAACCACCTGTGGCCAATGATGTATCTGCTGCAAACACAACACCCAACCCATCTGGGGATGAGCACATCCAGAGGCATGCATTAGTGGGTCCTCGATTTCAAGCTGAAGTCCCTGAATGGACTGGCATGGCTTCTGAGAGTGACCCTAAATGGCTAGGCACACAGTTATGGCCTTTGACAAATGGAGACCATAATGCCCCAGTTGAAGCAGATTCTATTGGGAAGGGAAGACCCGATTTATGTGGTTGTCAGCTTCCAGGCTCTGTTGAATGTGTCAGATTTCACATTGCTGAAAACAGAATGAAATTGAAACTTGAACTAGGCCCTGCCTTCTATCGTTGGAGATTCGATCGTATGGGTGAGGAAATTTCACTCAGATGGACTGCAGCAGAAGAAAAGAGATTTAAAGATATGGTGAGGTTTAATCCCCCATCACTAGACAAGTGCTTCTGGGATGATTCTCGCAGGTATTTTCCTAGAAAGACAAGGGAGGAGTTGGTGAGTTATTACTTCAATGTCTTTCTTGTTCAGCGCAGAAGTTATCAGAACCGTGTGACCCCAAAACATATTGATAGTGATGATGATGAATCAGAGTTCGGATCACTGAGTGACAGTTTTGGTCATAAAGCAGTCCAGGTTCCTGGCACCAACATAATGATATGTTCAGAGAATAAACAGTGCATTGATTTCAAGTAGACAGGACTTCAGGTTAGGAATTGTTCACACTGATATAAAATTTGAATCACTGATGGTCTTACGCCCCTTGGTGAAAGTTCATGACTGTTTTATTGCATATCAATACAGCATCATTTGATGCCCCTGAAAATTTTGATAGACTACTTGATCACATTTGAGAATGATGCAATTTTGAAAAGATGCAAAAATGGGGATGGAGCCAGCCTTTTGGGGGAGTTTTAGCTGGCTAAATGAGAAAGGAATTTGCGTTGTGTGCTGAATTCCTCCCATGTTGCCTTATCTGAGTGATCTTGAGTTATGCACCTGCTCAACATCAGGTTTGAAAGCTGTGCTACTGATTCAGGTGTGGAAGCTATACTTCCAGTTCAGATGGCAGCATTGCATCGACTGTGGTAACATGCTGGATTCTTCAACTTGGACGAAGGAAAATTGGTCGCGGGGTGGGTGGGGGGAGAGAGGGAGAGTGAGAGATAGATGCAGAGGTGCTCGAGGCGGTTTCTTGGAAGTTTCTTTGTTTTCTGCTGTTGTGTATGCATGCTTGCCAACTGCCATTGCCAATTCTTCGCATCATGTTCCAAGAGCTTCAGTGATGGAAATCTTGTCAATGGTCATTTTGCTTCTCTTGTTCTATATTCGTGTATTATTTTGTTGTTTTGCTCACAGTTCTAGATGAAGATCAATATACAAAAATAGAAAGTTGTTCTCAATCTGAGGTCTGGATACACATTCTTGTTCTTTTAGCTATGTGACTCAATCTGAGGTCTGGATACACATTCTTGTTCTTTTAGCTCCGTCCACAAGTCACATATATAAAAACTCTCAACAAATAAAAAGAAAATAAGCAATTTCTCTGTGCAATTTAGGATAAGATTTCAAATTTTCAACCCTGTTTGAAAGGAAGAAAAAAAAAATTTGAAATCATCAAGAAACTATTTTAATCAAGAAATAGAAAATTCTTTCTTCTACAGGGCTTTGAAGAAAGAACACAAAAACAAGGAAGGTATACCACTCCTTTATCATTACCTTGTCCAAAGAAAAAGATTGCGTGCCGGGTGAGTTGGGTTGGTAATGATAGGGAATTGAGTACCATTAGCCAATATTCTTGTACTATAAAATTAGATTTTTTTTTTTTGGGGTAAAAACAAAAGAAATAAATAAAGAATGTGAGATGAGTAATATGCCTACAAATATTTTGTAGAATCTTGTGTTGCAAAGTAAATATTATGGCTTTTTTTTTATCCTGCCACTCAAAACTTTTATTTGCTTGAAATTAAATTTTTCCCTTTAAATGAGTTTAAAAATATATTTTCATTGCTCGACTTATATATATTTAAAAATTATATTTTGATCCTAAAATAAATTTTTTCATTGTTGAAAAAAGTATCTTATCATATTGATTAATGACAAAATATATGAATAATTTATAAGTGAATGGATGCTGGATCTATTACAAACCAATTATTTTTATACAACTAGATTCTAATATTTATCAACTTATAAATCAATATATGCACTAGTTCATAAACTTTAATAGTCATGAATCACCTTAATCCTTAAGGTTTATTATAATATTTTCAACTCGTGATATTTTTTCTTTTATACTACAGTATATTACACACTCCCAACTTGTAAATTTTATATAAATAGAGATTATTTTTGCTAAAAAATAAAAAGTTATATTTGTTTTATAGCTACAAAAATTTACGAGTATGAATTCTTAATTTCTTAAGATAAAATGTTTTTAAGGTTAAAAACTAAAAATACCCCTTTCTCTATAACATATGTAGACCTTCCCAACCTTTTTGATAAATGCCACATGCTCTGAATAAAGGGCATTTTGCTTACACATGAATTTTAGTTATTATTTAAAACATGTCAACATCTTCTCTTATTCCTACATTTTTCCATTTCCTAAATATACCAATTTGCCAACCAATCATTTCATCAAAAAGATTTATAACATAATTAATTTTTATTAAAGTGAAATTAAAAAAATTACTAATCATAAATAAAAGTAATTTACTTATTGAGTGGTAAAGTGCTGCAAGAGATTATAAGTTTAAATTTTAAAATTTTTTTTATATTCTTAATAAAAATATTTATATGTTGAAATATATTGTTAACAATTAACTTAATTTATTTTTCAAAAAATCTTAAAGCACAATATTAGGTGAACTAAATTTGAATATATTATACAGTAATAAATAAATAAATAAATTATAATTACTCTTATTTTACATTATAAATTATATTAAAATATTACATAATTACTTCTATTTTATTAAATACAATTGCGTCATTTAGAATTATCCAAATCTTAAATATTCCTAGTTTAAAAGCTCATCAATAACTTATTGGACAATTTATACCTAATAATAGTTAATTATAAATTTTATTAATGGGGCAAAAATTTTATAAATTTAATTTATACCGTAATATCTTCATAGATTAATCTCATATGTAAAGGAGAGTTATAAATTCAATTTGATGCCATTTAATGAAGGTAAATGAAATGAATTGATGATGGTACAAACATTCATCCTACTAAACTTTAATTATTAATTAAAATGGATTTAATTATTGATGATATGCATTTTGTTTTATCCATTTATAGTGGAGAAAAATTTTATATATAGGAAATTTATTTTTTTTAAAATACAAAAAGAGAAAGTAAAAATTTAAATAATTTTCTTTTTATAAATATTTAACTAATCTGTTAATATTGGTAATTAAAAATTTCATGATATTAGTCTTTTTAAATCTAATTATGACAGTTTGAAAATTGATGGAATTCTAATTAATAAAAATATAAAATTATTCTAGAAGCTTTTTAAAAAACACTAAAGCATTAGCTGCATAAAAAGTAAATTATTTGGATTATAAAAAAAATAAATAAATTATTTGGAAAAAACAAAATTAAAAAAGAAAATATTTTTTAACAAAAGAAGAAGGGGAAAAGAAAAATCTTTTGCTTGCAATAGTAATAGTAAAGAATAAAGATGGAAATTGAGATACAGTGAAATACCAAGGTGAGTCGGCTCCGAGTATGGATACTGCATATAAATACTCCCTAGTTCCACTCATTGATGTCTGAACTACTTGTGCCTTCTGGGTCTCTCTCTCTTTTCTATTTTGGGGAAAAAGCTTTTTCTTTTCTTTTTCATCTCACCTCTCTCTAAAAAAATAAGGGGAAAATGTCTTCTCCAAGCAAACGTCGTGAGATGGATTTGATGAAGCTGTAATCTTTATTTCTTTCAAGTTTCAATATTTTTTATTTGATTGTTCTTTTCCTTTCTTTATTTGATTTTTTTTTTCTGGGTTTTGATTTGGATTATCTAGGATGATGAGTGATTACAAGGTGGAGATGGTCAATGATGGCATGCAAGAGTTTTATGTTGAATTCAATGGACCAAAAGACAGTACAATCTTCTATACCCATATTTTCTTTTTCAATTTTCTATGACCTAGTTTGTTTCTTTATGTGTTTAATTGAATTTTCTTTGATGTTTTGTTTGTGGCTTCTTTTCATTTTTTGAGTTTATTGTTTGTATAACTATGTTTGACCTTGTGTAGATACTTTGAGCTGTGGATTTGTCCTTAACAATTGCAAAGAATAAATATTTACCTTCTTATTTCCCTTTGTGCTTCTTCAGCTATTTCTTTCTGGTTTTGTAATCAATAATTTTGATCACTGATATATGCCCAAACATGTGTACTTTTGCTTTTAGTGTTTAATGGAGTGTGATTTTGATGAATTGTATTCCTCTTGTCTGACTTGTTAGTTTCTGTGAGCTGCAACTTTGTTGTTCACTTATTTCCTCTATGAGGATTAAGTATATTGGTAGATTGCTTCTAGGGAGTTTTACAAAGAGGTTATTTTCTTTGCCCTTTCTTTCTTTGGAATATGACAGGTCCTTATCAGGGAGGTGTGTGGAGGATAAGAGTAGAACTGCCAGACGCTTATCCTTATAAATCTCCATCCATTGGCTTTGTCAACAAGATCTACCATCCGAATGTTGATGAAATGTGAGCTAGTGCATTTGAAAATTCAACAAATTTACCTTGTTTGTTAAATATGCTTTTTATGTGGTGTGTATTTTGTAAGAGAGTTTTTAACAAAAAAAAGTTTGCTGTTTTGGAGTTTCAGGTCTGGTTCAGTTTGTTTAGATGTTATCAACCAAACTTGGAGCCCCATGTTTGGTAAACCTACTGCATTGTTGTTTTCTTTACATACATTTTATATGCTATGTGGGGAGCTTCTAAATTTGATTTCTTTTGTATGCATTTTGATTCTTTCCATTTTCCTGTGATGT
The DNA here is from genome assembly GCA_947687605.1 of Reutealis trisperma. Taxonomy (NCBI): domain Eukaryota; kingdom Viridiplantae; phylum Streptophyta; class Magnoliopsida; order Malpighiales; family Euphorbiaceae; genus Reutealis; species Reutealis trisperma. The sequence goes on along the minus strand of CANTUT010000039.1, from coordinate 7,163,071 downwards.
GAAATCCTTTCCAGATCTGGTAAATGTGTTTGAAGTGTTTCTTCCTCAGCTTCTTTTGTATCCCAATCCATCTGATCCTTTGAATGGAGAAGCTGCTGCTCTAATGATGCGTGATCGCACAGCTTATGAACTGAGAGTGAAAGGTGGCAACTCTAACCTCAAATTATAAACTCACACATTATGACTTCTGTTTATCTGCTATAAACTAAGCTTAAGATGCTTCCATTCTTAGCTGCATTTTGTTTTTCTTCTGATGCTATATTTACTCTACAAGTATGTATGAAAAAAATAGCGGAGTTCATGAATCTAAGGGTCTGGACATAGAAATTCTGTTTTCTGTTGCAAGCAGCAGTAATCCTACTCCATTTATATGTATCGGACCACTTTGGGAGGTTTGAGAGCTTTATATGGTGATGAAACTTGGAGTTTCAACCTTGAACCTGATAAGTAATCAAAAGCAATTCTGGTCCCACTTTTATAGCATTTTCGCATCCCTACTTAATTTCTAAAGTTGCTTTATCCAATTCCAGTGAGAAATAACTTCTTAACTGGAAGTTTTCCGCTTTTTAAAGCTATTTGGTTGCTACCATCTCTTCTGGTATCTGCATTTTTAAGTTGCCAATGCATTTAATACGTACGTGCCCATGTGGGTAGCACACCGTTAATTATTTGAACTGCCCCTTTGTTTTTGTTGCATCATATGGAATTAGAACATAATATTTTTCCAATGGGGTTTTGATTATCAGGATTTAGAATAATCATCATACACTTTCAAAATTAAGCAGATGATTAGAAACATCTGAGACTTCAAACTGTACCTTGACTTCCTCTTGTGGGCCTTCATGGGGACATGTCTAGATGCTTTGAAAGGATACAGATCTTTGAACTGTGATTTCCAAGTACCTTGAGGGTGTAGTGAACCTATTACTTCAATTAAATGAAATTTTTCTTTATCTGATATTTATTCAAAAAGTTACGTTATATTCATACTGAATACAAAGATTTACGAATAGAAAGACCTATCAGTAATTACTCTCATCTGGTGCATGATTTTTGAAGACCTGTGAAGCATGAGCCATTTGTGTTACTCTTTGGACTGTTGGTTATGGACTGTTGAATGTCCAACAAGTTGCTGCTTCAAAAGGCATATTTTCCAGCAGAATCTCCTTAGTAGAATTTTACCCATCACTCATAAAGACTTTGTAAGATTTTCTTAAGAAGCAAATGGCGCTGTCCTTTATGTAGCTTGAGGGGTGATGGAACATTATCATTTATCATTCATTGCTTTTTAAATGGATTGAAATGGTTTCAACCTAATTTCATTTCAGTGATTCAGAGATGATTATAATTCAGGTTGTAACAGTATTAATTACATTATATAAATTATTGGGGTCCAAGGGCAGTGTGGTTCAATTGTCTTGATTGACCCATCTAATTTTACTTGGAAATTAGAAATTGTTTGAGCGAATACAAAGTTTTGTTGATAGAGGTTTTTTCAGTCTCAGAAAAAACCGCAAAATGCGGCACTAATATTGAAGTTGAAGAATTGCTACATATATGGTTTTCTACTTATATATGTAGCAAAAGAATATTATTAATTTATCAAATCTTTTTGTATGAGGATTAACATCCAATTACAACAAGAATTCAGTGAAATTTAGAAAAAGCCTGCAGTAGACCATGTCTCCACCAATTTTGTGGCTGCATTGATCTTGTTATCAACTTTCTTTAATCCTTGATAATCTGTATATGTTGTGGAAGACAATTGTTGAAATCCTATTATTGATCTTAAACTGTCTTTGTTTGTTTAATTTCTGAGATAACAACCTTAAAGCTTTTGTTTTTCCCCTGATTTTATCATCAAGCCATGCACTCTAACTGTGCAAAACCTCATTGCAGCTTTGATGCTGTAGCATTTTCTAGTTGGAGTGCTTGCATAGCACTACAACAATTCCAAACAGAGCTTGACTCCATTTTCTGCAGTTCTGTTCATCATTTGTTCTGTGCTGTCTCTTTGGTCATATGGCTATTGCTTAGAACTATTTGATTTCCAGAATACTGTGAGAAATATGCTAAGCCAGAGGATGTTGGGGCCAAACCAGAAGAGAAATCAAGCGATGAAGAGCTGAGTGATGATGATTACGGCTCTGATGATGACCAAGTTGCAGGCAAAGCTGATCCTTGATTGTATGCGTGCAATCTAATTGTCTGTATCTGTATATGACGTTCAGCTCTTGGAAAATGAATCCCCTCAAAGAACTGAAGGCTTATGGAAAAATTCCTGCCCCTTCTGTCTTTGTTTTCCATGGATGTTCTGTAAATTATTCAACTCAAGATGATCAATGGCTTTGATATTCATTTACTGTTGGGATTGATATTCATTTACTGTTGGGATTAAGTTGTTTGCATGCATTAATGAGATTTATACGTGTGACCTTTATGGTTCCATACTTAGCCATTAGAGAGCAACAATTTTTCTGCTGTCTTCTGAGGATGACAGTGGATAGTAACATGAGTTAGGATAAGCATTTTATCCAGCACCATGGGTTTTATCAAAGAAGAAATTACTTCCTTCACCTTTTTTTCCAAAAAAATATCAAATATGCCATCTTTTTTTTTTTTTTTAATTTTTACACTATGCAAGCATTTCTTTTGTACAGTCTCTCTTTTTCTTTCTTTCATTTTTATGTTTCCTGTGCCTTTTTGAAAATTGATGCTTTCTCTCTTACTGAGCATATCTTTTTATATTAACAAAGCTGATAGTGTAGTGTGTAGATATATTATTATGATAAACCTAAATACAAAGGTAAGCCATCCTATCAAACTTAGTTAGCTAGTTTCAGTAGAAAAGTGTAGAACTTGAATTTTTTTTTCTTTTTTAGCAAAAAAAATTGGGTTTTTAACTTATTCATTTTATTTTATTTTTTTTTTAAATGTTGGGGTGTTTCTAGTTGATCTCAAATAATTTGAAAACCAAATTTAACTCAATTCAAAAATTATAATAATACTCAATTAATTTGATCAAATATCTAATTTTATAATTTTAAATATATTTATAAAAAATACATTATTTAAGTAGTAATTTATTAATTCAAATTTTAACTTAAAAAATTTAAGTTTATTTAAGTATTAATTTGAGATTAAATAAATTTATTTGAGATTAAATAAATAGATAAATTTATTTATTTGAATTTAATATTCCAAATATATACGAAATAATATATCAATGCTATACCAATTGTAGCAAATATATACTAAATGTTAAACATATACTAGACATTTATCGATTATATACGTAACGTATACCATATATATACAAAACATATACCAAAAAAAAAAAAAAACCATTCTTTGAGTCTATTCTTTTTGTGAATAAATTAAAAGAAAATACCAAACATATTCCATTTGCTAAAAAAAATTACCAAACATATACTTATATGTATATAATTTACTGTTATTTTATGTTTTCATTTTTTCAAATTTGTAATCAGTATATATTAAAATAGTTGCGGATACTAAATATATATTTAACATATAAAAAATTTTGGTATACATATACTATTTGCTTTTATTTTATTTTTTTAATTTTTCAAATTTACAATATGTAAATATTAAAGTAATTGCAAATACCAAATATATATATATAACATACACTAAATTTTAGTATACTTATAATTTACTGTTAGTTTATATCTTTTAATTTTTCAAATTTGCAATTTATATATATTAACAAAATTGCTAATACCAAATATATACTTAACATATACCAAAATTTGGTGTACGTATACCATTTGGATTATTATATCTTTTTATTTTTTCACTGTATATATATATATATATAAGATAGTTGCAGATATCAAACATACACTTAATATATACCAAATGTCGGTATACATGTACCATTTACTATTATTATATCTTTTTATTTTTTACAAATTCGTAATTTGTATATATATAAAGTAGTTGCAGATACCAAACATATACTTAATGTATACTAAATTTTGGTATACATGTACCATTTACTATTATTATATTTTTTTTTATCTTTTACAAATTTGCAATATATATATATATATATGTTAGTTGGTATACATCAATATAATATAAATTAATATCTTTTTATCTTTTACCATTTTCTAAGTTTTTCCTTTTTGTGAACAAATTGAAAAAAATATAAAAACATGTACCAGGGTAAAAATGTTAATTTTTGAAGTTTACACATTATTTTTGAAATTTTTTCATGGGCACATTTAAAATGATATTTTTTGCCTTCTTTTAGTTATTTTTAAAATTTTCCCTTTTTCAAGTTAACTTGAGGCTGGACCTGGTCCTTACCCAGGTGGTGATAGAGGCCATTCATATATAATTACATGTTTTTATTTATTAATTTTTATTTAAATATAATGCATGAGAAGTATTAATATCTATTTAGGATCGAAATGAAATAAATAATAATCAATTCTTAAATAACAATTGATATTTAGTTAAATTTATTAAAAAAATTTAATGAATTAATAAATTTCAATTTAGCTATTTTGTTATTAATAAAAGCATATATGCTTGAAAAAAAAAAAAAAAGAGTAAGTCGTCATCGTAGAAAATAAAAAGAAAAAACCGTTTTTTTATTTAAAAATAAGGAAAATTTAAAAAACATCTTTTATTTTTTTTTTTCTAAATTTCTATATAATTTTAAAAAGATTTTTATTTTCTAATTTACAAAAAAATGTATTTTAAACAAATTTTTTAATTTTTTTTATCTCTACAGAAATAATTTTTTAAAAAACTGGGCTTGTTTTTTATAACTAAACAGCCCCAAAAGGTTTTTTTTTCCTTCTTCTGGTAAGAAAATGAAAAGAGAGTTGTTAATACAGTAGCTAGCGGCACAGGGTTCGTTATATTCTCAAGCGGGTGGGGTTCAGATTTTGCAAAATCCACTCACTAAAATCTTAATTTTATTATACGTAATTAAAAGATTTTTTTGATACAGTATCACCAAAGCCCCTATAGCTCAGTGGTAGAGCGTCAGTCTTGTAAACTGAAGGTCCGTAGTTCGATCCTGCGTGGGGGCAGTTCTTTTCTCATTATTATTATTTTTTTATTTTGCTGGCTCGAAATTTCTGATAAAAAGCTCAACCAAAGTTTTCATTTTGAATTTTTTTCTTTAGTTGTTAGATTTTTTTTTTATTAATCTATTCTTAGTTTGTTACCAAAAATTTTCATTTCCCATTTAAATTTTTTCTTTTGTAATTTTTTTTTTCCATATTCATTTTGGTTTTTTAAGGAAAGTTTTCATTTCCATCTCAGAAACAAATTCCTTTTCCTTAGTCATCCATCTTCACACCATTAATGTTCTGATAAAATTCTTTTCTTTTTTACAAAAAAAAAAAAAAAGTGGATTTTGTCCATTTACAATTGATTTGTCTTCACATCTGAAACCAAAATCTTAATTATAGAAGTTAAAACTCAAACCTACCAAATTCCCATATTTGATATTTTCCCTTTTGGTCCTTTCTTTTTTGGATTTTCAGGGAAAAGAGACAGTAAACACATCTACTACAATTTTGTCACTGACATTTTACAGTGGAGAGCAGCTGTTTTTTTTTTTTGTTGGTTTAACAATATAGTATATATCAATAGCAATCATTATATCCAGCAATCCACAACTGTCACATTCCCCAACAAGAAAATGTTTTTAACTCTTACTGTTGATTTGCAAAAATTAAAATGTTCAACTGCAGTGCTATAGAAACATATTGCTTTACATTGTACTTCAAATCCAATACATGCCTTTCAACAAAAGTAACATTTCATACCTTTGAGAGAAGGAAAGAGTCTTATTTGTTACTAAATCTGAGTTCACAGCCATATTAATGTGGGGATACTGAGTGATTTCCGAAAAATAAATAAAAAAATAAAATGCAATATATACCCTTATTTATCATGTTCTTTAAGTTGCCAAATTTAAACTAGAACTTTGTCATGACATTAAAGATGCTCACCGAAAGGCTATTACCTAATTATGGTCTTCTCAATAATGGGGGTCGTAGGATATAGCCATTAACTTAATAACTCAGTAGCAGTAAATCCATGATCGAATCCCTTTCTCCTTTAAAGAAATTTCTGATATTTATACCAAAAAGATAAAAGATAGCATATGAGAATCTTATGTACAGGAGAAAGTGATTACCACAAAAAGATTTTCAAGAATATACTCTGCATTCCAAATGATTAATGCAAGTGCATAACATGTTCACATATCAACCAAAGAAGTTAATAAAAATTCCTTCTCCCTCAACATGGACAATAGTCTAAAAAGTTTTGAACTTGTAAAATCCAACTATGTGATATGCTAAATGGATCAAATTCATCATAGGCACATTGACTTTGTGTTTTGTACTACTGGTTCAGGCCAGCTGGTTGTGGTTGTCTTGCACAATAATATGGCTTCCTTCAGTTGTCCAAAAGTTTTCAGCAACTGAATTAGAATCTCTGATCTGTATGGGAAATAAGAAATATTCCTATATAATCATCAATGTCAACAAAATTGAAGGGAATAGCAACGTGGAGTAATCAGCTTAAATGAAGCATATTCCTGCATCATGCATACTCAAAGGCAGGAGGGAGGGCGGCGGGCAGCCACCCATGCCATTGTTCAAATGGCTTTTTCATAGCAAGTTTTAACAAAAACATTACCACATTAAGCAACATAGAGCCATAAGAAGTTGCACTCGCACTTGCAGGTTCTCCCATATAAAATCCTCAAAAAAATAAAGAAGTGACGTATTGCTCCATACTGAACATTACAGCACAACTCAGCCAGTAAAAGCATTATCCTATGAATCAAATAACGGTACGACTCCAGGGGTAAGACTTGCTGTTTTTCAAAATTTCCAGATCTTTTCTTGTTTATCTGAGGTGAGACTGTGTCATTCATGAGAAGTGTCAGAGCATCTAATCAGAGTGTTCTTATTCAACACAGGCATTTTCAGGTAAGCTGAAGATTCAAAATGCTCCTCATTCCTCAGTAATAGGATGCTCACCAAAAAAGCAAAATTTGCAGGGCAAAGGAGAATCCATATAAATATAGATGAGATAGAGAAGATGACAAACATAACTGGGTGGCTGCTGACAACCGGCAGTCAAATTCTCTCTCTATTTCCATAAACAGTAACCTCACTAGTCAATCAAGATAAAAACCAGACCCCATGGAAGGAAACAACTCATAATGTTCAGGTTTCTGGATCATCCAATAAATTTGCATGTCATAGGTGAAGCTTCTTGCAAGAAAGTAACATCTTACTGTTTATTAAAAATATAGAAGCCTCGTTAATGAACAGAATCATGATTTCCCTTTCTGTTCACAGATTACAAAACTCACTTTCTGTTTGTAACCAAGCATCAGAAACTAACATGGACTAACAGCCAAATCTTATGTACTCTGTCAGCCTTCTAGCTTATATGCAATTTTTTATTTTTTATTTTTTAAAAAAAATTTGGTGGGGCGGGCCAAGGCAGGGTGATAAGTCATCTATTGCTTAGATGGGAATGCTTATGTTATGTATATCATCTATCTGCCTCTATAAAAACATAACAGATACTGAACAAAGGTTGGCGCAAATAAATGAAAGAATGAAATTATATTCAAACAACTCCCCCAAAATAAATAAATAAATAGAGCAAGAAGATTTCTGAATTTAACCTGCCTAGAACTTCTCACATGTTTGACTCTGCAGCCTGCACCAGTATGCTTCTAGCACCAAAATATTTCTCCATAGAAGCAGTTTAGAGCCTAGTGCAGCCAATGACAACATTCAAGATGAAAAGCCTGGGAGGATAACTTCATCAGTGTAGCAGTAATATATTTTAGAGCTAGAAGTAGAGAAGGGAATCATCAATTATTACCATTAATAATGCCAGAAGAGGGTGGCTTCAATTATCATCATCATTGTCACTGAATTGGAAAGAATATCATTATCATTCCTAATGCTACAAATGTTCCTTTATTTGGGAACTCCTAGCATATAATGTTCTGTGATGGCCTCTTCTCAAAAATAGCCCATTAAGGAATTGCAAGGATACTTGTCCAGGATTTCCTGTTTTAAAGCTCATGTTGCAGCATTGTACCCAAAGTTGACCAAATCTCAAATGCTAAGCGCTGAATTGGTCCCTTTTTTCATTAATAAATGACATCTGATTGTAATAATAGCAATACAATGGAGAAGGAAAAGAATTTGGGACAGCATGATACAGCAGCAACCAACTCAAAACAAGGTAAAAAATGCATACACAAGGTGCACATAGGAATGTATACATGTATTATGCACATGCAAATTTACAACAAAGAGGAAATTTTGATAAATGAAAGAGCATCATTTTTCTACTTAAAATGGTATTAAAAAAATTCCTCTAGAATGTTTACAACAGTTTTATTTTAAAACTCTGTATAATTCTAATGTAAACTTTGCTTACAAGAAATATGGTCTATGGTGAAGTGTAAATTTGAACATTGGCAAGAAGCCTGGTGAGCTTGCTTAGAGTTTCTCGAGCAGATACAGTGTCTGGATGATCATCACCACAAATTGAAGTTCTAATAAAAATAGCCTTCCTTATTAAATCATCCCCCATGTCAAACTCCCCCCCTCTAAGCATGAGCTTTGCCCTAGTTTCCAGCACAGTAGCTCTTGATAGGGCCAGCTCCTGCCAAAGGTAAGGATTCAACTGAGCATTTGTCTGGATGGGCCTCCAACATAGTGATTTATCCAACCATTTCTCAACTGGGGCAACAAAAGCTTGGTCTGCTGCTTCTAAAGCCTCAGTGCATAGGCGTAGAAGCTCCAGAGCAGCATTGCATCGTGAGAATGTAATGAATGTCCGGATTGCAAGAGGCAAAGCAATTTCTCTAACAACGTATAATAACTCTGACACCTTCAGCTCGACAGCTTTGGGGTCATTGCCAAATCCAAATAGCAGGAAACATGCTGCCCATATATGATCTGAATGGTAGGATATAGAACCGCGACTGATGACAGCTTGAACCATGGCCTGGGCAACTATCGCAGTTCCTCTTTGGAGAACATAATGCTTAACAAGCTCATTGACATGGATATAGCCTTGCTTGGTACTACATCTTGCAATATTAAATCTCAACAACATGGAAGATGCTTCCGTCTCCGATCTTCTGATGTATGAAGTAAGACCACAACTCAAGGAACGCAATAATTTTCTCCATAAATGCATTCCACTATGCTTTTGAGGTATCTTGTTTGCAGCTAAGGCTAATAGAGAAACAGGAATAGCTGTTGGTGCAAACCAACCACTGGCCTGGACCATCCTGCTTGCCAAACTCCTTGGCCCATCTGCATGATCAAATATTGAGAAACACACCTCAAAGAGTTGGAACAGGAAAGCATTTCTCCTGGACGAATGAGCTTCCCTCCCGCTCCATGATATCTCCCTCATGGGCATTCTATTTATGGTGTCCAATAGCCTGCTTGGATTTATAGGGAGCTCACATAAAATTGCTCCTGCTACTGCAAGGCCCAAAGTTAACCTTCCTACTTTCTCCTCAATAACCCTAAGGGCATCAATTTCTGTAATTGAGTAATCTTTCCCACTTCCCTGCATTAAACACATTGCCTCAAGCCCTGACAAGTAAGAAAGTTTCAAGGGTTCCAAATTCATCACACGAGGGAGTCGTGTTGATATTATGATGTGGGTCTCTCCACCAAAGCGGGGAAGAAGATCCATTATAAGTTTTTGATCCCACCAATCCTTTTCACTGTCCAGGTTATCAATCACCACCAAAAATGGTATGTTTCTCATGAGCTCTTTACGAACTCTAGAAATTGCTTCCTCTTCTTGCTCCTCAAAACTTCTTATCCTGCCTTTCTCTAAGCAATTCTCAACCCCAACATCAACTTCTAAGAATGACCAGAGATTGAGATAATTCTGCCTAATATATCTGCTTTCTCCTGCAATCCACAGAACCATCTTGTACCTCTGGTGATATCTGTAAGCAAATTCCAGAAGAAGCTCTGTCTTGCCAATTCCAGACTCCCCTGACACACAAGCAATCCCCTTTCCATACACAATCTTTGTTGATCTTCTTCTCTTAGCACAATGTCCACCACTTTTTGGTCTTACTTGGCGCTGCCTTTGAGAAAATTCTGTGCTTTGCATCTCAATCTCCTTTTCAGATTCTTTCCATACCACTGGTTCTTTACCTTTCTTGGCTCCTTTCTTCCTTTGTTTCTCCCCTCTTTTTTCCTCCAAAGAACTGCTCTTACTCCATCCAACTGTCAAATTTTTTCTCCTTGGTCTTGCCTTTAGTTCAAAATAATCTCTTTCTGAATCTCCACTGACATCCCCAAAAAGTATAAACTCTAGTTCAGACAATTCTTTTTTCCTTCCAATGAAGTTCTCATTTCGAGGGAAAGGGAACTCATCTTTATCTACTTTCTCTCTCCACTTTGTCAACCTTTCTACCACACTTCTCCTTCCCAACCTCATTGCCAGTAGTGTTACTGCCCTCAATATGCAATCTCTCCAGTTACCATCCTGAGCTTCCAGTTTCCACTCATCAACTCGAGAGAGACCATTAACAGCTTCCTTCCATTCCTTCTCCAACCCACCATACAAAAGCCATAGCTCACCTCCATGTTTTTCCCATAACTCTCCCCTCTTCTCAACTATGTCCCTGACGAGGCAATCATATGGAGTCAAATCAAAGAAAACTGGCACCAAGTTCTTCTTGCTCGCAAAATATCGCAGTTCCTCGATAGTATATGGGTTCCTAAAAGATTTTTTTGTCAGGATTACAATGCCAAAAGAAGAAAGATCCATTGCCTTCTCAACAATTTCATGTTTCCTTGAGTTCCTACATCGTGCTCTATCAGATACAAAACAACTCATCCCTTGAACCTCCAATTCAGCACGGAGCCAATTAGCAAACCTCAGCAAAGAAGGTTTGCGTCCATGCAAACCTATGAAGACATCACAGCTCCTCAGTCTGTTACAGGACAGGGAAACTGACACAGGAATATACGATGTTCCATGGCTTCTCCCATGTTTTCTGTGCTTCTCTCTAAATCCAGAATAACTATTGTCATGGGCATAGCTGTAACTATAAGGAGAACTATTAGAAATGCCAGTTGAGGACAGTATCCGATCGAACTTCTGGAAATCTGTTCCAATTTCAGCAACTGGATCCCTTGACATGTCTGATAAGGCATCTCTGACTTTTGGTAGAGATGCAGGTTCTGGAATTCCTGAAGTAGAACTAAGGGGATCACCACTTATACTATCACACTGAATGTCCGACCTTGTTGATTCAGATATTTGACAGGTTGGTGACCTTGGAGAGAAGAAAGGCGACTGATTTGCAGAAAAGAATGTTGAAGATGATGATGACATATTCCTTAAAGTTGTTACTGGTAACACACCAAATCTGGAGCTATCTTCTTGGAGATCCATACTTGCAACATCTCCCTTTTCTGAGGGTATCATGTTCTATGCGTAGACTCTAAACAAGAGAAGCCATTCTGAAACGGACAATGATTTTTTTATTTTTTCAGTAAAATAACTCCTTAAATTGAAATTAGACACATTTGAAAATACACTAGCAAACTGAACGCTCTCATTCACCGTTATCACTATTACCAACTAACAAACATGGAAAGAGAATAGTCCTCATATAAAAAGCACCATAAAGAAATTTGAAACTTCACATGATATAAGCTGTGAGGAATTAGGCAGCTTCAACATCTCAAAGAGGTTCTCAAACTAAATCGCAGAAGCCTAGATACTTAGGGGTAGGAGAAGGAAGGAAAACAAAAGCAAATTTGAGGCAGATAATCTATAATGCCAATCATTAGCTCAAAATAGAAAATTCAATACCTAAAAGGGCAGTGCAATAACACAACTAAAAATCACAAACTTACAAATTCAATACGTAAAAAAGCAATACAGAAATGGCAATAAAAAAAAAAAAAAGACAGAATTGGAACTCCAATGCCAAAAGGGTAAAAAAAATTACTAACAGTTGTAAATATTTATGCTTTTGAGATTTTTAAGAAGTAGTTCAAACATATTATACATCTGAAACTTATAGAACCAGTTCCTCGAGTTGACCAAACTAGCTATAGAACTCATCAATAAAGCTTGAACTTAATAGCACTACAGATCTAACTAGCAAGTCAAGATACAAAGGAACTTTGAAAAAGAAGGTCCATTTCAGATTTGAGTAGAATAAAATAACATTTTAATGATAATTCAGATCTGAGAACTTACTTTACTTGGCTTCAAATCTCGAACTTGGTTATAAAGATTCAATCTTTTGCCAAAAAACCAATCGACCCAGTTTAAAAAATTGAATGATAAACCCTGAAGAATTCAAATTTCGAGGAACACGAATAGTGTTCGAGCGTTGTTTATTATCAGTACAATGAACTGAACCATCCTGCAAAAAAGGTGACACTAACTTGACTACATAATTCCCACAAAGCAAATAGAAAAAGACAATGATTATTTAATCACAGAGAGAGAAGGTGTTGACAATGAGAAAAGAGAAGCAGAGAGAAACCAGTCTAGTTCATGCTCTCATTGAAAGTAATTGATTGTGTTTTACTACCATTTTAGAGAGAGATTTTATCTTGACAGTGACCCAGTTTCAAAAAAAAAAAATTTCTTTAGTCAAAACCTCATTACAAAATTTTGCTTAAAACTTTCCAGTGAAAAAGGAAAAACAAAAAGTAATAAACAAATATTTAATAACTCAATACTCACCCAACAAGACCCTTAGAAAATGTTTCTGAAAAACAAAAAAGAACAAGTCTTTCACACACTTCTTTCTTCAAAGTCCAAGTCTAACTAAAAAGACTGTCTTGCTTTGTTTGTTTTTCTATGTCTATGAGAAAGTGAGGGAAAGGGTGTGCAAGGAACAGAACCACCGTTGAAGGAGGGAAATGGGACCCAGTGGTACGGATCTGACGAAATATGGGTTTCGTAGGCTCCACAATCGAATGATACAAGAGGGTGTCACTCAACTCTTTTTATAGCAGCTGTGAATTTTCAGGTAATCCGCTGTTGCTTCACATTGGTCTTTTTCCAGAGTTCCTGTGGGCAGAGTTCAAGTTCAATTTTTTTTTTTTTTAAGGTTTAATATTAAAAAAAAAAAAAAGCCTTTTTTTAAAATGTAATTCATCAAAAATCTTTTTTTTTCCCCTTAAAATGAGAAGAAAATGATTGTTATGGTATTTTCAATTTTATATGATATATGGAGATTAACTTCGCTTTTGTAATAAGACAGAGTAGATACTGGCTAATTTACTCTGCATATCCATTTACATATGTTATATCATATATGTTATTTTAATACACATAAATTTATTTTAATAGACATAAATACATTATATTTTATACTATCTTATCTTTCTTATTTTATTTAGCTTTTATTATTTTATTTAACTTTTAATTTTGTCTCTTTATTATAAGACGGATAAAATATAAATATATTAAACTCGTCTCATACTAACTATTACTTTTAGCATAGAAATGAAATTTTAATAAAATAAAATATTATGATATTTAATATATACATATAAAATAAATTTAGGAGTTGAATTTATGAGCTATTATAATTTCAGTAAAATAAACCACTCAAAATCAATTTGGGTGAATATTATACAAGAAAAGACCACTATTAGCACTTGGTTCAATCAATCATCTTAAGATGTGCCAATGATGATCAACAAAGTTTGGTCAAGAATTTATTGCCGCTTTTTGGCATGAAATATTGAAATCCACTGATAATAGGGCATGGGAATGGTACTAATTTTTACTTGTAGATATTAAACAATGTACCTAAAGCCATAGTTAGTGGTCCCTCTTACCTAGTTCAAAAGAAACTATGCTTATTTAAGGGTTAATCACAAATTCCATCTACTTGATGATAAAACAATTTCTCCTATAAATTGAACTTATTTTAAATTTTTTTTAAGCCTATTTTTAAATAGTTGAACTTCTTAATTCTATCATTAATGGCCAGAATTTAAGCTCTGCCCTAATTATGCAAATAAAAAATAAATATTTACATTAATTGTCAATCTAAAGTCAATGAGAGACAAAATTAGGAAATTTTTTTTTAACTTGTATTTTTTATTTTTTATTTTTTTACCTATTCACACCATTTGTTATGTGCATGAAACCCACACAGAAATTTTGCTCTACTCCAAAAATTATTGATTGCGATAAGATAACATCTTTATCTATCAAAGGACTACTGCTAGGTTGACTTGAAGAGAGATTGGATTTGGCTCTTTCAACATCAGTCCAAAACACTCTTTTGATACCCATTTGGTGGCACATGCATACATGTGAGGCCACACAGAAATGGATGGCTGAGATCCATTCACACTCATGCTTGTGCATCCAATCAATGGCTTAAATTGTAACATTTGTACTCACCGAGTGAGAGAGAGAGAGAGAGTTATGAAGCTTTGAAAGTTTTGAACTTGAGTTGAATACATTTCCACAGGCCACACCAGAACATTGCCCCACAACTTATTCACAACTTGAGAATGCAAATTTGAAAAGCATAAACTATCTTTTCTAGTGTTTGGTAGCTGCTCATGACAATATAAAAAAGCTTACAATAATTTTTTTTTTATAAATTTTTTTTCCTTAGATATATTATATAGGATACATGTATTAATTATAAATATTAAATTAACAAATATTACGATTCAATATGAACAAAAAGATAAAATTGAAATTTAAAATCTCTTAGTCATACGTCCCAGTTTAATCAATTAAATTCGACATCTTTTTATAAAAATTTCTTTTCTGCTACAATAATTTGGTATGCTCATTTCTTCTATCCTCTGCAACTCAAGGTGGACCATGGAGGAAGAAAATTGTCACCATCCTAAGTTTGATCCATCAACTCCATACATACATTGATTGATAGTTGTCTACTTTTGAGCAACATATCCAACCAACAACTTGGCCTAAATTCAATTTATCTAGTTGAAATTTTTGTGAGAACAATTATACATGTTGGGTTACAAGCTAACAAAACAAATAGTAATTTCATCTTCTTTTTTTCATTCATGTATCCCAGAAAGGCTGCATTTTAGTGAAATTAATAGACCACATTCACCTTAAGCCTAGAGTCTTAAGGTGCAATTGTGCAGTGGAGTGAGAAGCATGCTCAACACTCAACAGTCCAATTGCAAAAGTAGTGATTAATTGCTCAAGACACAGCCTGTTGTTTCCTATCATGACACTAATGATGAGGCCCATAATCAGGAAGCTGCCTGCCTAACCTAGGTTCTTTTTTAAATGTTCATTACTAATATTGATTAATTATTTTATTACAATAATACATTTAACACAGCCTAGATGGTGGCTAGCTTATTAAACAATTCCATTGAGGCACATGCACTTTGAAGTGTTCACTGGCTTTCTTTCAATAGCAACTTTTATCATATCATACACTTCTATTTTAAAATTTTAAATTTTAACATACCAATTAAGAAAATTATTAAATTATCATAATTTTAAAATAAAAAAATATCATTTTTTAAATTTTGATATTAAGAAATAAAAATAATTAATGTAAATATTTAGTGGATGAATAAAGAGAGGATAAAATTACAAAAAATAATAATAATTTTTTTTTTGATATCTTAAAACGACATATATTTTTGAAAATAAAAACTCTAAAATAACACATATTTTAAAACGGATGAAATAATTAATAAAATTAAGCATTGAGACTTTTTAAATCTCATGTTTGATTTACTTTCTTATTGATATATATATATATATATAAAACCTCAAAGTCAATGAATATGGTAGGATATCTTTGCATTTATTAGAATAAACTTTATTATTGCAATAAAAATGATATTGTGAATTAATTTTCACATATAACTGAAATTAATACATTTTTATGATATATTTTATGATTTAAATTCAAATAATAATATAAAAAATAAATCTATTTATTGACTTAGTTAATCCTTGAAATCTCAATATATGCTCTAGAATGCTTATAAAACTAGTTGAATTTTGGCAGGTGGATTTAAAATTTGCAAAATTAGGGTATGCTTTGGGCATTGTATCAAGTTACCAAAAGCAAATGGTCTTATTTCTTAGGGCAATATTTAATTCTTATCACCTTAATAATTAGACAGTGGATTTTTGTGATTTATTTTTGTAGGAGCAAAGAGAAAAGAATCCCTCAAAAGGAACACCTAATAGGAATTTTTGGCTAAATTTGCAAAGGCAAAACCTATCATGTAGTAATTAATTGTCTAATAAGACTCTAAAATGTTGAGCTGTCTCCCTTCTGGTAAGCCTATAAATTAAGGAGTGGGGATTGTAATATGTATTGAAATTTGAAATAACTAAGCAATTGTAAATCTAGAAAACTTAGGTATAAAGAGAGGCTTTGCAATAGCATATAGGTGTCAAGGTACAATAACTTGACCCTAATAAACCAAATAAATCAATTTCAAGATTTAATGTCCCTAGTATACAGTTCATACATTTTTTTTTCTAGGAGTTGACTTTGGCACTCTATAGTTGATATAGTGATACATTTTGTTTAGGATAATTAAAATTTTGATTTATGTGAAAAAATTATCGTCCAATAATAATAAGTTTATTTTTCTTTTTCGTTCGTTCTAAAATATAGTCTATTTTTTTAAATTATCATTTATTTATTAATTTTTTATTATACCCTTATTTATTTTGTATTGGTAATATGCAAATACTATTGAATATGATAATTGAAAATTTACAATAAAAAGAGTCATCTAATATTAGTTAGGAGTATTATTATAGGAAAAATGTAACATTTTAACTATAAAAACTACATTTTCTTAATCTATGTGAAATTAATCATAAATATATTACTATGAGACAAAAAGAGTATAAATTAGATGGATTAAACTTTTGAAAATTTAATATTTTTCACATCAATAATAGTTCTAGCTCTAACTTATGTCAAAATTTGGAGGATGCTGTTTATAACATTTTTCTTTCTTTTTTTCAAAATGTATAAGTACACACATAATGATAAAGAAGGAATATATGCATATTTTAAAATTATTTTAATTTTAAAAATATACGTTAACTCTTATATTCTAATGTGAGAGGCAAAAATCTAATATACTCTCGCACACGAGATGCTGTTTCTAACTTAAGAACAAGAGAGTCCACAGACAAAGATAATCTACCCTAAGACATATATATCATTTTTCTATTTCCTTGGTTTTAGGTGAGGATTTAGTGTTTATAAATATTCTCTCCCTCTCAAATATATATATATATATATATATATATATATATATATATATATATATATATATATATATAAAGAAAGAAAGAGAGTTTAAGAATTTTCTTCATTCACCGCATTTTGTATTTATCCCTTATCATGAATGAAAGGAGAATTT
The DNA here is from genome assembly GCA_947687605.1 of Reutealis trisperma. Classification (NCBI taxonomy): domain Eukaryota; kingdom Viridiplantae; phylum Streptophyta; class Magnoliopsida; order Malpighiales; family Euphorbiaceae; genus Reutealis; species Reutealis trisperma. Next base: position 7,145,609 of record CANTUT010000039.1, on the reverse strand, counting down.
CATGTCAAAAAAGAAAAAAATCAAAGAATAAATATATGTGCAAAGTTGTATTAAGATTTTAGGAATATATATTAGCTTACAATCAAAACTGATAATCAAGTGGCATTAATACTAGTAATGACATGCCTTAGACTTATAAAAGTTTCATATATTTTCAAATATAGAAGAAAAATATCATCTATAAAGAATATATATATGTACTGAAAACTTCATTATCTTTTAATAAGTTTATCAAAATATGAAAAATAATTTACAATTGAAAAAAAAAGTCATTTTACTTGAAAATAATCTAATTATTTTATTAAAATAAATTTCTATTAATCAAAATTCAAAAATATTAGAAAAATATTTTAACCATAAAATAATATTTATGCAAAAATTAATCTGATGATACTGATAAATTCCAAATAATAAATTTCTAATCTATCCAATTGGAGATGTATGCAGGAACAAGATTTTGAACCCTAAAGGAAGCTTAGAAAAAGGAAGCAGTAGGCCCACTTCTATATTGGACCGAAACTATCTATCGGAGCGCTAAATTCTTTACTGTGGACTATAAGGGCTTTTGAAAATGTTTTAGGTGATGTGACAGACAGATTTCTCTTATGATTATCTTCTTCCATTGACAAGTACTGAGCTTGTAAACTGCCTCACCATTGGTCCACACACAGCCTATAATTACAATTTGTCTTTAATTAAACCAGTTTTGTTGTTATTACTATGTAAAGTTATTTGGAAATAATAATAAATATCTTTTTGTGGGGCACAAGGGTTTTGTTTTTAATAAGGTTTTGTTGTCTGAGAAATACTCTGTTTTTTCACTTCAATTGATTATCACAACAAAGGTAAATTCTGTTTCTCCTTTCTCATTAAATTTTTAATTTTTTATGCATATATTTCCATGTTTTTGTTATTATTATTTTTTTAATTTTCTCTTGGAAATTTCTTGTCCATAATTTGAATTATCCACATCTCTTTTATAAGAACCTATTGCGGCTCTGTTTTTCTCTTTGTGGGTTTTCTTTGATTCAAAGGTTTTAGGCCTCTTTTATGGGTTTTGGCCATCTGGGTTTTTATTTTTTTGGCTTGCGTCAAAATTTGAACTTTGACCCTTTTTTGGTGGTTTGATAGTTGTTCTCATTCTAAAACTAATAGATCATAGTAGTTTATATAGGATTTTTTCAGTTTGAATGGCTCGGTTGATTCTTCCATGCAAAAGTTCGTGTTTGACAAAGACCAATCTCTTGGGTTTGATCTCTTTTGCTCCTGTGATTACTTATATCCCATTCTCTTATTTATTTCCATACAATATAAAGACCCAATGTATATGTTTATATGCAGTTAGTTTTTATAGGGGATTTGTGGAATCTTAAACGAATTTTGAGAAATCAATCGATTTTGAGTTTTATTTGTATCTATTGCCTTAGCTCACATAGCCAATATTAGTATATCCAAAAATGGTTCATTTTTGGGAATGGAGTAGCCATGTAATGTTCTTTGGATGATTTGAGTTCGAGCTGACCTTGATAGGACATCTTTTTAGTTTTTTTTTATGGTCTAAATCTAGTTAATATTAGCTTTTTTTGCTTGCTTTTGATGATATGAGCTGGGTTTTTTCAAGTTAACTTCTTATGCAAATATTCATATTTTTATCTACTTATGTATTTATTTACATTTTGCAGCGTCGGGCTATAGGTCGAGCTAGTCCCTTTCAGAATTCAGCAAAAAATATTTCCAAATATAGGCAATTCCTTAGTTCAGAGGTTTGCATAATGTTTCCCTTTCTTTTTATTTCTTGTTTTCCGTGCTTGTCAAACTTATAGTGGCAGAAAGCTTCCAAATTCTAATTTTGTAAATTGTGGAATCTAGGTCTCATTTCAAAGGAATTATCAGTTTTCATTCCCTGTATTACATGTAAGTTGTTGAACTTTGAATTGATCTCTTCATGTATATCTACCTACAGCCACTGCCCACAGTTGCACTCATGTGCAGTGCCATCAAATTGATGTGTTCTTGTAATAAATTACATGTATGTATATGATTTTCTTGTTAATAATTTTGTCGGGTATGTGCACTCAAATTTATTTCAGAGGGCTAAGCAAGACAACAGGAAGCTAATTTGTTCAGTCGCCACAGAACCCCTGCCTAAGCAAGTTGAAGAATCCAAAATGGAAACACCAAAAGAAATCTTTTTGAAAGATTACAAGCTGCCAGAATACTACTTTGACACGGTATAGATGACCTATCGATAACCACTTTGATATGGTGTAGATGGGCTTTTTTAAGTTGAATTTTTACTATTGAAACTATCAATTTCTTTAGTGGCTATTACTTATTTTGTTGTTTCAGGTGGATTTGAATTTTACACTGGGTGAGGAGAAAACAATTGTTAGTTCAAAAATAACTGTTTTTCCAAGAGTTGAAGGTAAGAAGGCTATCCTTTGCATATAAAATTTTTTCAGATTATTTGTAGGAAGTAATTATGAGTGCTGCTTTTACAATAGCATTGGTTCAAATGTTACTGATGGTTAGTCTATGCTGTGGAACAGGTTCTTCTTCCCCACTGGTTTTGGATGGGAGTGATCTAAAATTAATTTCAATTAAGGTTAACAGTGAGGAATTGAAGGTGGGTTTTTTTTTTTTTTTCCTTCTTCTTCTCCCAAAAGATGACTTAGGCTTGTAGTTTGTGTATCAGCATAAATGAGATTTTGTCCATGGGAATGGCTGCTTCTAACTCCTTATTATCTGGCATTTTGAATTTGTTTTCCCTTCATTATGTTTTTTTTTTTTCATGGTCATGTGAAATCCATCTCTAAGTTTCCAAAATTATATGTTTGCCACTTTATATTTCTTCATTCTCAGTTTCCACAGATTCCCCTTTATCTGTTTTATTTATTTTTCTCCTATAGATGATAACTTCTACTTTGGTGATTTTATTTACAATTTATTTCTATTCTTTCCTTCTTCTTTTTCAGAATGAAGAATATCATTTGGACTCTCGCCATTTGACAATCCAATCACCACCTGCTGGAACATTTTCATTGGACATTGTCACTGAGATATATCCTCAGAAGAACACATCATTAGAGGTGATATATGTATACTCATCCCTTTTACATACTTTTCTTTGTACACTTGACTTTGCATGCCTTACCATGATTTCTAACTTCTCTATGTAGGGGCTTTACAAGTCATCTGGGAATTTCTGCACTCAGTGCGAAGCAGAGGGTTTTCGCAAAATTACATTTTATCAGGTTGATTAATCGGAGAGGTATTTAAATCTACTATTCCTTGTTACAAAATGCCAGTTTGATTCCACTTGTTGCATTTTGATTTGGTAATAGGACCGCCCTGATATAATGGCTAAATACACATGCCGGATTGAAGCTGATAAGTCATTATACCCAGTGTTGCTGTCTAATGGAAACCTCATAGAACAAGGAGAACTTGAGGTGAATTTCAGTTATGAAGCATTACTAATGGCCTTCACCTGCTCAAGTGATTTGCACTGTTCCAATATGTATTTTGCTGTCTGCTTCCATTGCAGGGTGGCAAGCATTATGCTCTCTGGGAGGATCCGTTCAAGAAGCCTTGCTACTTGTTTGCCTTAGTTGCTGGACAGTTGGAGAGCAGAGATGATACTTTCGTTACTTGTTCTGGTCGAAATGTGTCACTAAGAATTTGGACCCCAGCTCAAGACGTACCGAAGACAGCACATGCTATGTATTCACTTAAAGCAGCGATGAAATGGGATGAAGATGTTAGTATATTCAATCCTAAGCTGTTCCCTAATCATATCTCAAAGTTATTTTATCATTCATGGTTGTAAATTGTGTTTTGCTATTGTATAATTCTGCGCACAGGTTTTTGGTCTTGAATATGATTTGGATCTCTTCAATATCGTCGCTGTTCCAGATTTTAACATGTAAGTTACATTTTTGGTTCGGTAAAAATTAATTCCATGCCATTTTATGATGTTGATAAATATCTTTTGCACTTGATACTTAATCATTGATGCTACTTGTATTTTGATTGATTACTAGGGGAGCTATGGAGAACAAGAGTCTGAATGTAAGCCTTAAGAACTTTTTCTCTAATTTATCATCATTGATATCTGATCATTTCACTTCAATCTTTTCTAAATTTCTATTCGGATTGCTTGTCAACAGATTTTCAATTCCAAGCTTGTTTTGGCATCTCCAGAAACTGCTTCAGATGCAGATTATGCTGCAATTTTGGGAGTTATTGGTCATGAGGTTGATTTTTTTATATGTTACATGATTTTCACCAAATGTTATTTTTACTTAAGTTTGAGGAATCTATTATTTTGACTTTCTTCTTATCTCATTTCTGTCATGCAGTACTTCCACAACTGGACTGGCAACAGGTTGGCTTATTCTCTCATTTTGATAACTTTTTTCAAAATCATATGTCGTTTTGTTCCCCCTGCTTTTGGTTCTGATGTTCTGTCTTTACTTTCTGTCATTATATTCTGTTTGTCATGATGAGGGATTTCTGTTTCCATGCCTCAATTGTTGTTGCCATCTGTTCTTGTGGATTTGCTTTATGGTTAGGGAGTTACTTTTTACTGCTTTTGTTTTGTTCAAACATGTGATCTAACTTGATTTAAGTGTAGAGTTACTTGCCGCGACTGGTTCCAGCTCAGCTTAAAGGAAGGTCTAACTGTTTTCCGGGATCAGGTATAATTCTTTTTCTTTCCTCTGTTGAGTGCTGATCATATCTTCTCTGTTTGAACATATTAAATCAATCACCATTGCTAGGAATTTTCGTCGGACATGGGAAGCCGGACTGTAAAGAGGATTGCTGATGTTTCGCGGCTTCGAAATTATCAGTTTCCACAGGTTTTAGTTGTTCTTCTTGATTTTTTAACAGATACCTTCACTCTTATTCTGTAAGTTGAAACAGGTGTCTTCCTTCCATGTGGATTCACATGGAATGTGGAATTCTTTTTACCAAACTGTATACAGATACTGATAAATTTGTTTTGCAATAATCCAGGATGCTGGTCCCATGGCTCATCCTGTACGACCACATTCTTACATCAAGGTATGCAAATCAACTTATCTGATGACATCTTCTTGAAAAGTTATCAGTTTTTTTTTAAAGCTTAGTTGAGTGTTTTTTGTGTGCTTTATTTACATTATTGCTATCTTTTGTTCCTGCAGATGGATAATTTCTACACAGGTAAGCTTCAGTTCACTCTGACCAACTGAGTTAAAGCTCACATAAAATACTTATCTTGGAAGGTTTCTTCTCTCCTTGACATTTCACTTTCTTTTTGCAATGCCGGAATGATTCTGATATGGGTTATGCTCTAACTTCAACTTGCAGTGACGGTAAGTTTTGGCAAATTGTCTGTGCATAGTCTCTTTAAGTCCCTTCTGTTTTCTTCCTTTTTTGCTGACCAGATATCTAATTATTATTTTATTTCTTGGTTGCTTCATTTTCTTCAACAGGTGTATGAAAAGGTGTCTCTTTTCCCCCTAAATCTGTGTTTGTGTGTTTTGTTGTGTGGGGGTGGGGGATTGTGCACAGGAATCAATTGTTTGTTCTTGTGTTTTAGGGAGCTGAAGTTGTCAGGATGTACAAAACCTTGCTGGGGAGTCCAGGTTTCAGAAAGGTATAGAATGAACATATGCTTAATCTTGAACTGCTATATATGTGATAAGATAACTTGCTTTACTATGAAGTTGCTCATCATGGGGAACTCAATTAAAAGCATTTTGTTAATTTTTCAGGGCATGGATCTTTATTTTAAGAGGCATGATGGCCAAGCTGTAACTTGTGAAGATTTCTTTGCTGCCATGCGAGATGCAAATAATGCAAATTTTGCCAATTTCTTGTTATGGTATGGATTTTTTTAGGATAAATTATAAGCACCTCACATCAACATATAGTGAAATATACACCTCCCTCCCTCCTTTTTCATGGTCTTGCACATTTCAAAATGTGAATGGTCTAGTCCTGCTAGATTGCTAGTTACAAGCTTTTAGTAAATTTGAAAGGACAAAATTATTACCTATGTATGAGGAGATAAATGGTCTCGTCTCCAGTTATTTGTATCCTAATATCAGTATCTTGCTTCGCTCTCTCTCTCTCTCTCTCTATTTTGTCACCACCTTGCCTTGTATCCCAAAACAAACCAAACTGCTTAGCCACAACGTTAAAAAGGTGTAATGTGTTGAGACTTGGGACCATTAAGCAATATTCACATCCACATTAAAAAGGTGTAATGCGTTGATACTTGAGACCATTAAGCAATATTCACATGGTGAATCAATTCTGATCTGATTGTGCAAAGAAAAGTAAGTGAAACTGAGGCTTCTATAGCTTTGGATGAGAGTTGGGCTGATTATGCATCCCTAAGGATTTTAATGATATTTTTCTGGTGAACAAGATTTGGTGTTTATGAATTAGTGCTTTGAGGTGGTGCGTGATTGATGAAGGGACGAACCCAAACTGGTATTTCATAAAGATGCATGTTTTCATAAATTGATGATTGCATTTGTGCTTTTGGTCTTAGAGTGGGTTTTGTAGCTTGGCTTATGGAGGTTCAGTTTGTGATTTACTAAATTGGTGGAGATGGACTACTCTTCACATCAAGCAAATGACTTTAAAACATGGAAGACTCCATTTTACAATTCAGGCTTCAAGTTTTATTTTGGATTTGCATTTTTTTAGTGAGGTTTTTGATATTTGCTTGACATTGAGAGAGAGATCAGGAAGAAGATGATTCTGGGGTGAGCTGGAAATTTTCAAAAGAGAGGAAAAGGCAATAATTGAATAGCTTGATTTGGTTGGTGGTAGAATAAATTCCTTTGCATTTACAATTCTGCAGGTGATAGGTGATTGTGTTGGGAATAAATCAGGGACAAATTGTTTGAGTCTTAAATTGTTTGAGTCTTAGGGGTATATTGGAGAATAAAATTGTAGTTTCATCCATTGAACTGCTATTGACTGACTATTTTTACTGAAAACCCTAATGGAAGGACCATTTTGTTAACAGAATTGAATATCCCTTTCTTTAATTCATCTTTGTTCTTTACTATTCTAGTTTTCATTGTTTGTTTTGATATTTATGCTTCTAGATATGGTAACAATTACAGGTACTCCGAAGCTGGTACACCTCTCGTGAAGGTTGCATCATCTTACAATGCTGAAGCTCGTACTTTCTCCTTGAAGTTCAGGTATGGCATGCTCTGGGAACTTTGTTACAAGAAATAGTGGGCTTCCTTTCTTAGTCCAATGATATTACCAATCTTAATGGGACATTTGTGCAGTCAAGAGGTGCCACCAACTCCAGGCCAACCAGTTAAAGAACCAATGTTTGTTCCTGTGGCATTTGGCCTTCTTGATTCAAGTGGCAAGGATATGCCCCTCTCCTCTGTTTATCAAGATGGAATATTGAAGTCTATCACAAGCAACAATCAACCAGTATATACAACAGTTCTTAGGATAACTAAGGTCATTGAGTGAACCCATGCTTCTCCATTTTCACATATTTGAGTTGCTTTATCCTTGGATGTCATGATAGCTACAATTGGTAGACCTTGGTTTGCCTTTTCCTTTTCTTTCACCCTAGATTCAGCCAAGGATGAACACACACAAATTCTCATGCAATGATAGTGCTTTGAAATGGCTGACCTTGAGAATAATCCTTTCTAATCAAATATCAAGCGCGCGCACACGCGTTACAAAAGTTCTCATGAAATAGAAGTGCTTCTAAATGGTTTGACCTCAGAATAAAACACTTCTTTCACCAAATATCTAGCAAAATAAAATGTAACAATTTGTGAATGTAATATACTAGGAAAACTGAGCTTAAATTTTAAGCAGAGTTTAATGATGACATCATTTAGATGCCCCTAGGGTTTAGTGATACTTGTTATAAATACCATTATGCTATGTTTGGTATGATGTAATTAAGTGTTATGTAATCGAATGAATTTTTAATTCATTGTTTCTATTGGCATTTTACTCGATTACATCCTACCAAGTGTAATTATTTTTTAGGTAAATGAGCAGTGCAATATTGGTCGTAAAAGATTAGCTAGGTGCAAATAAAAAAACTTGTGATATGAAATGGCCTAGCTGCCAGAATTTTTTTCCTTTGGCTTAAAGAGGCTTTTATGCTTAAATAATAAAATGTAAATCTTTGGTGATGCAATGCAGAAAGAGGAAGAATTTGTCTTCCCTGACATACTTGAGCGGCCAGTGCCTTCTATATTGCGGGGTTATAGTGCTCCTATCCGTCTTGAATCTGATCTCTCTGACAGTGATCTGTTTTTCCTACTTGCTCATGATTCAGATGAATTCAACCGGTTTGTCTTTCTCTAAGCTTTTATGCCTTTTCATTTTACAATCAAGCTGACAGATGTTAAGCTATTGATTTAATTTATGGGTCTGTTTTAGTTGGGAGGCTGGACAGGTTCTGGCAAGGAAGCTGATGCTGAGCTTAGTGGATGATTTCCAACAAAACAAAACATTGGTTCTGAATCCAAATTTTGTGCATGGGCTTAGAAGCATACTCAGTGACTCCAGCTTGGAGAAAGTATAATGAGATTTATCATATTTCTTATTTTCTTTCTTTTAGGTTGTGAGGGCAGGTTGTAGACAAAAGATGAATGCATCAATTAACTTAATTTCACTTTTCTTATCCAGGAATTTATTGCAAAGGCAATAACTCTGCCTGGAGAAGGAGAAATAATGGACATGATGGAGGTTGCAGATCCTGATGCTGTTCATGCTGTTCGATCTTTCATCAGAAAGCAGCTTGCCTCTGAACTGAAAGCAGAGTTGCTAACCACAGTATGTTGTCTAGTGTGGAGTTACATAAAACATAATATCCTGTTTTATGTCTCCATTCGTTGCTAATCACTATAAGTGAATGTATTTTTTGTACCTCACAGGTTGAAAATAATAGGAGCTCAGAAGAATATGTCTTTAACCATCCTAACATGGCTAGACGTGCTCTGAAAAATGTGGCCCTTGGTCTGTGTTGCTCAGGATCTAGTATTGCATTTTCTCAGATTGTTGTGTTGAAACTATCTTTTCTAATTATGTCTGTGTTTTCATTTTTCAACCATCTGTAGCATATCTTGCATCACTGGAAGATGAGGAGTTCACAAATCTTGCTCTACATGAGTACAGAACTGCCACAAATATGACAGACCAATTTGCAGCTTTGGCAGCCATATCCCAGAACCCTGGTAAAACACGTGATGAAATCTTAGCTGACTTCTACAACAAGTGGCAGCATGACTTTTTGGTGAATCTCTAACTCAATAGCTCTCTGGTTGAACTTATTCTCATTTGTGCTATCAGTTTCTGATTGCTGCATTGAAGCTCCTCCAATACCTTTCTAGACAAATTGTTCTCTTTTTGTCAGGTTGTGAATAAGTGGTTTGCCCTTCAAGCCATGTCTGATGTTCCTGGTAACGTTGAGAATGTTCGAGCCCTTCTAAATCATCCGGCATTTGACCTACGCAATCCAAACAAGGTATGTGATGAGAAATCTATGTGCACATGAACTTGTGGTTTTATTTTTTGGGGACTTTATGAATTTGAAGCTCATTGTGAAATAGGTATACTCGCTTATTGGAGGATTTTGCGGTTCTCCTGTGAATTTCCATGCAAAGGATGGATCAGGCTATCAGTTCTTGGGGGAGATGGTGGTGCAATTAGACAGCATTAATCCTCAGGTGGCCTCCCGGATGGTGTCAGCCTTCTCGAGATGGAGGCGCTATGATGAAACCCGGCAAGTCCTTGCCAAGGTAACTAGCTTATGCAATTTTCAATGTGCAATCTTACAGATTTTACTTATTGAGAATTTTTAATATACGCATTCTTTGGAATGACCCTCCAAAAGAGAATCTTTATGTGGAAAATATCAAATGACCATCCAAACTGCTGATCAATTTTCTTGTTTATGATCGACAATTTCATAATATGCAAATTCCCATGGTCTTTTGCAGGCACAGCTGGAGATGATCATGTCTGCTAATGGACTGTCTGAGAATGTGTTTGAAATTGCCTCGAAAAGTTTGGCTGCTTGAATGCAAATAGAGTTGCATTCTATAAAAAAGTTTCTTTATAAGTAATTCTCGCTTCACTTTCGAAACCCAAATATGTTTTTTTGCCCATTTTAGTTGTCTCTGCTGTGGATGTTACTGCTGGATTCTGTGGCTCTCAAAGCACATTTACTTGACAAACTGATGTTCAAATTAAACCCTATTAAGAAATAAAAGAGATGTGGCATTTTCTTCTTTTGAAGCAGAATATTATTTTTTTAAAAATGTAATATCTTTTTTAACATATATATATATTTTTTTTAACAATAGATCAAACGAGAATACCAAACAGATTCTTTCAATCCTCTGAAAGATTGACACATGGCTTTGACTTCAGATGCATGAATTATAACAGATTATTAAGGATCCACTTTACTTGTTTGACAAATGCAACAAATGGTCCTTATTACAAGTGTCAACCATATAGCCAGCCATTGTCGTGGTGGGGAAGTACTGTATTAATTCATTTCGTTGAATTCCTTTACTAACACAGGCGGCCTTTCTGATGAGGCTGATAGGCGTAGCATCCTTGTCAAGGTTAGGTCTTAGGTCTAGGAAAATAAAATCAAAACTACCAATTTTTTTTTTTATTCAAAGAAAAAGGCTCTGTGATCTGTATTTGGTCACCATCGGCTAATTCTTTGGTACTGTGTATCAGGTAGATTGTAGACCATAGGATGAGACGTCATGAAATCTCAACCATTCACAGAAAAATCTCTCTTATTTTTTTTAATATGCAAAATATACATTTACGGCTAAATTCTATTTTAATGTGCTAGATTAAATCCTATAACTTTAATCATAATAAGTAGTATGGATTCTACTTCCTTTTTAAATATTTTTGAGTAAATTATTATTTAATCTCTAAAATTTAATTTAATTAATGAATTGATTCTTTATTATTATTATTATTTACATTTAAATACATTTTAAAAATAAAAGTTTTTTGAGCTATTATATTTGTTTAAAAGATTGAAAGAAAGAGGATGGGACACTGCAAAATTATTAGTGAGGATTTTACGTTCTTTTGACCAATGAATGCAATAATTAAAAAATCACAATCACCTATGGATAAGTGAAACACGAAAACTGAAAAGTAATTTTAATTATAGCCCACCGTTTTTCGTCTAAAAAACTATGATGAAAATTTTTCATCACATGTCCATTAGTTGAATATTATTAAAATTTTCGTTTCTTTAAATTTGGTTTAATTAGAGTTTGAGCTCGACATTTTGAGAAAATTTTAATTTTAATTTAAATTAAAAGTTTATTAATTATTAAAATTGTTTTTATAAAATCCGAGGCCACGAATTTAATTTTTAAATTGATTACTACTTAATAAAATAAAAATAATTAAAAATTACGAAAAAAATATGAAGTATGGTGTGATTTCAGGGCATCTTATAAAAATAAAGTTTTACAGCCATTTTTTAATATTAAAAGAGAGAATCGAACTCGAATATTGTGCCCAATTGGTAGATAAATTTATCATTAGGATAATAGGCTTTTTTCATAAATGTAGTTAAGGAATAAAGTAAAAATTGTAGCAAAAGGAGAGGAGAAGAAGAAAGTGAATCCTTATTATCATATGGCTGCCTTGTGAGAAGTGATCGTAAAGGGATGGTCAAAAGACAATTATGAGTTTTGGTATATAATTGGAAAGGCACTTTTGCCATGTGGGTTTATTGAGATAAAGAGCGGGAGAAGCCTTTTTTTTTTTTTTTTTTTATAGATTTTGAGGCATCAAATTTCATAAAAGCTTTGGCTTTTGGTGGGTTTAAATGCTTTTATTTTCCCCACAATCACATTCAAAAAAAAAAAAAACTTCTAATAATTTTAATTTTCAAAGAAATTAAAGTATTTTAAAGATAACTAATAATATTTAATAAATTTTAATATTATTAGTCATTATTAAATAAATATAAGTAATTAATAAAATAAAATTTATTATTTATATACATAATGTTTGAAATAATTTTTATATAAAAATTAAATTTATTTTAACACACATATGTATAGTTTAACAACATATTTTCTCTTCTTATAATCCTAAAAAGAAGAAAAATAAATAAAAAAAAGGAGGTAGGTGAGATAATTAGTATTTCAATCTAATAGTAAGATGATATTATATTAATAGTTGACATTAAGGGCGGAATTAGACTTCAAAATTAAAGAGTAAAATTAATCTTAGGGACATTTTAAAATTTTAGGAGCCAATGCAATATTTTTTAAAAAAAATAAAAATATATAAGTAAAAAGATTAATTTTAGGAATCAACCTGGTACCACTCCTGATTGACACTAGAAATTAAATATTACCGATATTAAAATTTTTTTCTAGATGATGATTTAAAAAAAAACTAAAGTGTGATTTCAAAACAATATATATATTTTTTTAAAATGGAAAGAAAATTAAATTAATTAAAATTAACAATAATAATAAAAGGAGTGACTTTAGGGTTCAAATGAGCAATTATATCTTTTTTTTTTTGTTTTTTGCCAAAAATAAGCAATTATATCAAAGGATTAGAATTAAGAAATTAGAATTAGAGGAAATAAAATAATAATAATAATAACCAGGGTAAAGTGAACCGTGCAAGTTAGTTTAAAGTGGCGGGTAAAGGGGAAGAATTTTGAGAAGAGTGTGGGGCCCTTTTACCGTATAGAATGGGGTGATGTGCCCACGGAAGCTATAGAGAAGCGGTAGACGAACAATAAGTGGATGCCTTGCCTACACACACACGTGCACAAAATTCACAATTTTTTAATAATAATATATTAATTTATTTAAAAAATAAAGACTTTTATTTATTTTTTTATTATTATATAAAAACTTATATTTAGATAAACCTACGACTAATTGGACAAAACTACCCTCATATTTTGCATGGCATAATTAAAAGTTTTTGCACAATTTAAAATTTGTTTTGATATATTCCATAGAGAAAAAAGATGGTTTTGATAAAGAAAAAAAAATAATTGTTATATATTTATTTTCTTATTTTTACTATAGTTAGAAAAACTATAGATTATTATGTTAGTTTTCAAGTAAAACAATAATTAAAAAAATAAATGAAGTATTAAAAGTAAAATTAATTAGGAAATGATATATCAAACTTTTAATCTCATTAATAATAATATGTCTCTCGATACTAATAAATAGAGAAATAAATAATAGAATTATTATAAAGAGTAGCAGTAGAATACATATATATATATATATGCGTGTGTGTTAATTTAAATGTCTTTAATTCAATTAAAATAAAATAGTTGATAAATTGGAAAATAAAAACAAATTTAATTCGTGATTTTAAGAGAATTGGATTAAATTATAATTATTATTACTATTCTAAGTGGTAAGTTAAATTTTTTATTTTTATTTACTTTATTTTTAAATCAATTTATTTAATTTATTATAATTAGTTGTTTATTTAATAAATATCGTGAAGACAAATATTAGAACAACTTTTATTTTTTGGTACAATGGAGGTTTGATGTCTCAAATAGGTTATACAGTAGCGGATAGCCATTTCTTTAGAAGCAGAACTAGATTTCAAGGTTTGAGGGCTAGAATTAATTTAGAGAATATTTTAAAATTTTAAGGGACCAATGCAGTATGTTTTAAAAAAATATTAAAAATATGTAGGTAAAAAAATTAATTTTGAGAAGTTCCCCCTAAATCACCACCTAATTTTACTCCTGCATCCCTTAATATTTTTCATTAAATTAATTTTGAGATAGGTAGAAAAATTAATTTTGATAAGTTCTCCCTAAATCACCACCTAATTTTACCCCTAAATCAACACCTTATTAGAATAACTCTTATTAGTTTCATAATAAAGTATGAAATATCCTAAAAAAATGATAAATAAACATAATATGAAATTACTTATATAAACTAGAACTCATCTTTTTAATTGCTTCCATTTACTATATATGTATTTATAAAAAACAAACAAAATTATCAGTTAAATATATTTATAAAAATTATGAAGAATAATTTAGGTGATAATTTTGTTTGGCTTTTATAAATATATATGTACATAGTAAATGGAAGCAACTAAAAAGATGAGTTGTAGTTTATATAAGTAATTGCATACTATGTATAACTATATTATTATTATTATTATTATTATTATAAATGAATAAATAAGCCAAAAACGAGGGTCGTCGATAATTACAGAGAAGCAAGTCATTGCCGTGTTTGACCTCAAAAGCGTTACTTACATTTATAAAACAGTATTTTTTTTTTTTTTTTTAATTTTGTTATATAAAAACGCAGACTTCCCCACTTACAAAATTAAATATATAAATATATACATATCACTCAAAAACAAAATTCAGATTTCGATTTAGATTTTCTCGAGAAAATTCAACATTTTCCTGGAAAATTACAACTGAGATGAGAGGCGTTAATGGAGACACCAGACCTTCCAACAACCCTTTGGACACTATAAACGCTGCCGCCACTGCGATCGCTTCCGCTGAGAGTCGTGTTCCTCAAGCTACGATTCAGGTACTTCTTCTTCTTCTTTTTTTTTTTTGGTCTTTTTATTGATTTTAAGATTTTTTTTTTCAGTTACTTTTTCAATTTTCATTCTCTCAATTCAATTGGTTTAGAATCAATTCGGCTAGCAAATTGATTTTTTTCTATTATAAATTTTCGCTCATAAGGCTTGGGACTATTTTTTTTTTTTTTTTTTTAAATTAGATTCTGGAGTTTTGAGATCTGCTGATGATTGATTTTGTTGATTGACTGTGCTATTATTCCATTTTGATTGCGAGTTAAGTGCTTTTTATGATTATATTGTTATTATTGGAAGCAAAAATTGAGACAGATTTTGCTTTCAAGAGCAGTGAAGTGCTTCCAAAATAATATGATGATTATGATTAAACCTCCTTTTAGTGTTTAAAGGTTGACTTCTGTTTGGTGAAAGTGTATGTGTGCTGTTTTTGTTTTTGAAGATAAAGTTGGGCGTTTCTCAACAGTTTGATCTTGTTCTTTAAAATTTGTTATTATTAACTCTCTCCTCTTTGATTTTTTTACCATACAAATAAAGGTTTAGTATAATTTTCCCCCTCGAGAAAATTGACTAATGGATCTAGTTTTAATTTTGGTATCTGTTGATAAGGAAGCTAATTTTAGCGTACACACGGCCTACAAAAGATGGGGAAAAGACTAAAGAGTAATGAATTCATTTCAGAGTAAGGGTGTGATGTCATTTATGATCCATTTCAATGGTCATGAGTTTCTTGGTGGATACCATGCGATGATGGGGGCATTCCAGACTTAATGTTGGGAGGGTTTCATAAGTTTTCTGCAGCAGTTGTTCTCGTGGTTTTGGTCATTAGTGATTTTTAATTATACCCATGTAACGAACAATCAAACTTATAGCTAGGATAATTTGTGATGGTTTGCTTTATCTTGAATGATAATAGTGTGCTAAGCCGCAACATAGAAGAGTTTAGTTGATTATTTTAATTGGATTTGATCTGTATATACACTTCCAAATTAACTGCTGAATTTTATTTGTCAGAGAGGGTTAAAATGTTTACTAGTCATGTCAGAAACACTTCAGGAGCTGGGAACTAGAGACTTTTAATTATTTAAGTTAATAAAAAAATATTTGTCATCTCAGATGCCAAATTAAAAGGAGCATAAATTGCTTGCAATGTGATTTTCATTCTAATCATTTTTTCACATTACTTGCATATGCAGAAGAGAAGATGGGGAAGCTGCTGGAGTGTATACTGGTGTTTTGGACATAACAGACACAGAAAGAGAATTGGGCATGCTGTTCTTGGTCCTGAAACACCTGATCCTAGAAATGATTCTTCTGTGGCAGAAAATCCAACGCAAGCGCCTACCATCACGCTTCCCTTTGTTGCACCTCCCTCATCTCCCGCATCTTTCCTTCAATCAGAACCTCCTTCTGCCTCACAGTCACCAGCAGGTATACTGTCACTCACCTCTATATCTGCAAGTATGTACTCTCCAAGTGGGCCTTCTTCCATTTTTGCAACTGGCCCTTATGCCCATGAAACCCAGTTAGTCTCACCACCAGTATTCTCAACTTTCACTACTGAACCATCAACTGCTCCTTTTACTCCTCCTCCTGAGTCTGTACACCTGACTACACCATCCTCACCTGAGGTGCCTTTTGCTCAGCTGCTTGACCCCAGTATCAGGAACGGTGATGCTGGATTGCGGTTCCCATTATCAAACTACGAATTTCAGTCTTACCAACTTTATCCTGGAAGCCCAGTTGGACAGCTGATTTCACCTAGCTCTGGCATATCTGGATCAGGCACATCGTCTCCTTTCCCCGATGGAGAGTTTGCTGGTGCTGGTCCTCACTTTCTTGAGTTCCGAATGGCTGACCCTCCAAAGCTCTTGAACCTTGATAAGCTTTCCACTCATGAGTGGGGATCGCGTCAAGGGTCAGGAACTTTGACCCCTGATGCCGTAAGGCCTACATCTTGCAGCTTTCCTCTGGATCATCAGTTTCCTGATTTTGTATCACAATCACATTTGGACAATGGAAACCAAAACGATGAAGTTTCTGATCGTAGAGTCTCGTTTGAATTAACTGCTGAAGAGGTCTTGAGATGTGAGGAGCAGAATCCAACATCCCCTGTCAAAGTCATTGGAGAGACTATGCAAAATGGAACGACTGTAAGAGAAGAAAACTCTTGTGAAATGGTACATAATTTTGAGTCTCGTGTTGGCGAAACATCTAACACCACTCCAGAGAAAGCTTCAAAAGATGTAGAGAAGGCACCACGACATGAGAAACATCGGTCCATAACTCTGGGCTCTCTTAAAGAATTCAACTTTGACAATGCGGATGAAGGAGATTCCCATGAGGCTAATACTGGTCTAGACTGGTGGGCCAATGGAAGTGATATTGGGAAGGAGGATGGAGCCACAAAGAATTGGTCCTTCTTCCCAATGATTCAGCCAGGTGTCAGTTAGCCAGTATTTAATTGCATCTCCTGATGCCTTCCAAGAGGATCTCCACTGGCTGCAAGCAAGCAAGCACCAGACATTGTTGAAGCCAATTGCAGTGAATTTTTAGGGTGTTGTGCAAGGAATCCTGACTGACCCTGAAATGAAGGCTGTTTTTGTGTCCTTCGTGACCTGAAAACAGGGACAGGAAATAATGTTTTGCACTTTTTTACTTGACACATATAGTGTATTATATCTCTCTACTATAGGCAGAAAGATGATCTAACAGTTAGATATTTTTGCTTTTATCTTTTTCGTATGTAATATAAATGATGAATAGGACAGTTCTACACTAATAATTACAATGTAGAGATCAAATTTATAACAGGCTAATTAAAATACAATTTCTGGGATATTGGCTGATTTTCCTATTGCTCGCATGGGATCAGAGTCTGGTGTCTGTTTTGCCACTGTTGAGCTAGCGTTGAAATTTACCCTTTTTAATAGGAAAAAAAAAAATGGTAACTACACCGTCATTGGTGCATACTACTAAATATACGGTGGGATAATAAAATTTTATTATTATATTCTCATGTGCATTTATATATTTATCGAAATTAAATCTCATTTTCTATAATCAATTTAAAATCAATGTTATTTTAACAATTGTAAAATTAAGCCTAATGATTATTTTGTTCGAGTATGATTATATGAGTCTAGTTCAATTTATTTTGATTTATTTATGAACATAAAAATAGAGTTTATGGTCAATAATATGCATATTAACACCAAATAAACTGAGATATATTAATAGAAAATAAATTTATTATATAAATGTTATGCATGTTTAACTTGATTTCTAATATAATATATTTATTATTAAACAGACGCTACACGTTTATGTTCTTAAATTAATTATTACATAATACTAAATAGAAAACGCCTTCATCAAGGAATCATATAGTCAAAGCTCAAAGGAAGTTTCTTTCAAGGTTCGAGAATGTATTTTCCAAGAAAAAACAGAAGAAAGAAATTAAAAATAAAAAAAAAAATAGAAATATGGTCATTTGGCTGCTCTCTTATCTTTGTTGACTGAAGGCTACGTAAGAAATGACAAAAGCATCGTTATAATGGTTATTTGCTTAATTAATGGTCAATCTATTAAAAATGAATTGGCTTTTTTTTTTTTTTTTTTTTGGTTGTTAGTTGCTTAATTAATTAATTACTATTTTTCATTGTTTATACAGTTCATATCTAAGAATTTATTGGAATTTCATCTTCAAAATAAATTTTAAAAAAATTTCAAAAATAAATTAACATTCCATGTTTATTGGCTTCATAAATCTCTTTTGAAATTTGTAAAAGCATAATAATACTTACTAATTTTCATATTTATTTTTTACTAACTCCTACAAAGAAGGGGGGAAAAATCATTTTTTAATACATTTTAATTTTTCTAAATACAATTTTTTTTTATTTCAATATTACACTTTGAAAATTAATTTTATTTTTAAATATTAAATTAAAATAATATTAATAGTAAATAGTGGTAGTACTTCTAACTTTAAAAAAAAAAAAAAAGGTAATGATATTATAGACAAATTTTGACAAAAATATTTATTATAATAAAATTATAAAATATATTCATTGGTATTTGTTACTTTAAATTTATTTATAAGAAAGCTTTTTTTTTTTTAATTTAAGGTTATAGCTTTTAAATTACTTGCCATCTTTTTAAAACAGTTTTTTTTTTCCTTAATTAAAAAATATTATTTTTTATTTTGTTTATAATATATAAAAATAATAAAGTTCATATAATATAATATATTTGTGTTTAAAAGATTTTAATAGATTAAAAGAATTTAAGTAATAAGGAGATTAATTAAGAATTTTCTAATTTTAGAAAGTTAAAAATGCGTTATGTTAGTGGAATTTTTTTAAATGGTTATCAGAAAACAAAAAAAAGAAAAAAAGGGTAAAAAGTAAAAAATATGGTCTACATTAGACGGCTCCGTTTTAACAGCCGATCATTACAAAATTTTCCACAAACCATAAAACTGTCGTGTGGTCAGACAAAACCGTCTGCATGATTTCTTTTTTGACCATATACAACATTTGACCTTCTAGAATACCACCATTTTCTCTCCTATAAAAACTTCACCTCTCATCACCACCACCAACTGTCCACCACATCTATAGCCACCACTAATATTACCGCCGCCGCCGCCGCCTCTATAGTCACAGACTTCTGGGTTTTCAAGAAATTACAGCAAATGCCTCCTTTTACTACAACAATGCCCTCTTCAAACAACAAGCTTAATCATAGTCGTAGAATTAGCCCACAATCAGATATAATTACTATTGATGTTGGCGGCCAAATCTTTCAAACTACAAGGCAAACCCTTGCTTTAGCTGGACCTAAATCGTTGTTTTCTCAACTCGCTGAGTCTACTCAACTGGGTTTGGGTCCTCGATTCATCGACCGAGACCCTGGGTTGTTTGCTATACTTCTTTCTCTGTTAAGAACTGGGAATCTACCTTCAAAGGCTAAAGCTTTTGATCTTGAAGATTTGATTGCAGAGTCTAAATTTTATAATGTTGAGTCTCTTTTAATTAACTCTCTATCGAATCCTTCTCAATTCGACGCTTTTAATCTCGAAAAGTCGCTGACTTTGCCGTTGAATGGCCGTGATTTTGTTTCCACCATGGCTACAACTCCGTTTGGGACCTTGCACGTTGCCCATGGCAGCAAAATTACATCTTTTGATTGGTCTTTGCGCAGGAAGTCAACAATCCTGACTCAGTTCACGGCAATCGATTCTCTCTTGGCGATTTCCCCAAACCTAGCTGCCGCGGGAGCCACTGATTTCTCGGGAATGCAGATTCTTGATCTAGAAAAGGGTTTTGTTAAGGAGACTCTGAGTTGGGAAAACGCGACCCGATCGAGCTCGACGGTTCAAGCAATTGGGTCGTCGCCGGAGTTCTTGTTCACAAGTTTCGAGTCGGGCCGTAGGAACTCTAACTCGATCATGGTCTATGATTTGCAATCGTTTTCCCCGGTAACCGAGATTGCTCACGGCGAGATTTACGGGGCAGATCTTGACTCGGCCATTCCAGCCACGAAATTGCAGTGGGTAGATAGTTATAATGTGGTAATGGCATCTGGGTCTCACAGCGGGCCCTCTGGTATATTAGGGAATGTGAAATTGTGGGATATAAGGTCTGGAAATGTGGTTTGGGAATTGAAAGAGAGAGTGGATTGTTTCTCTGATATTACTGTTTCGGATAGTCTATCAGCAATCTTTAAAGTTGGTGTAAATTCAGGAGAGGTCTTTTTCACAGATTTGAGGAAATTAGGTAACGGGGATGGTAATCCTTGGGTTTGCTTGGGAGATAAAAGGAAAGTGCTGAATGTCAAGAAAGGAGTTGGCTGCAAGATTGAGGCTCGTGGTAATCAAGTGTTTTGTAGTAAAGGAGGAGATATGGAGCTTTGGTCTGAGGTTGCTATGAATTCTTCAAAGAAAACTGAAGATGGTTTGCCAGAAAGAGTGTTCAGGAGGAATTTGATGGGGAGAGTGAAGGATATGGGGGGATCAAGGATAACAAGCTTGACTTTTGGAGGGAGCAAAATGTTCCTCGCTCGGAAGGATCAGCAATCTGTTGAGGTTTGGCAAAGTTCTGTAAGGGGAATTTAGATTTTGAATATTGCTAAGTTAGGAATTGATAGATAATTTCAAGACATGAATACTTAATTTTATTTTTTTTTTGTATGTATCTCCTAGTTTGATTCATATAATTGTAAATTCATTGTATCATATCAAAATTATAATGTGATTGAGTCATTATGGTTGGTGTGATATCAAAAAATTTTCCCAATATTTTCTGCTTGCTGCTCATGTGGATGATTATCATAGAAAAGTAGTTTGCCTCAGTTTATTTGTCTATATACATTTCATCCTGACAAAATGAAAATGTGCTATAAATTTGGAATATTGAAGTTGAATAATGCGATTTCACTGTATCATAATCCAGAATGACTATGATTTTCTGAATTTTATAGAATTAGCATTAGGAATTGTGATGATGGCGCTATCATGCTTTAGCAATGGCATTTGGCAAAAAAAAAAAAAAATGTTTTAGCAATGGCTCTGTTTCCTGAAGCAATAGCACTAAAGTGGATGTCTTTATGCTTTATGATGCTGTCGAGAGCTAAATTGTTCCACTAATTCCACTTGTACGCCAATGATTTTACAACATTGATAAATCCAGTTATTGTCTTTCCAGAAGTTATCTTCATCTGCTCAAGTTCTAAACATCTATGAAATATTTCTTACTATGCTGGTTTTTGATCCTTCACGTGGGTGTTGGACATTAAGGTGCTCTTTACTGATCACAGCAAGCATAGTTTGGCTTAGCGGTTAACATCTATTATGGTATTACTTTTCAATGTATGCTTCACAACTGGTTATTCAGAGGCAATATGAAATGTCAGGAAAGTCTGGGCACCATATATAGAAACTCTATAGAATAAACCATTTGAATTCATATAAAGTATATCAAATTTGGCATCATGGGCTATAATTTTGATGTTGTGATTTTGCTTTAATATTAGCCATATAATTGCAAGACTTTTTGTTTTGTTTCTACATGGAGATTTAACATATTAATTTTATAGGCGTTTTATCATTTTCTTAGGAAAGAGTAATTATGTTTTGGTTGTATCAGTCCTATTCTTAAGTTGATTAATGGAACATTTTGACCTCTAATGTATGTATAGGTCTTATATTATATGCATGAAATTTTTTGTTGAATATGTAAATGTTACAAAGATTAATTATATATAATATACTTACTGATATAGCGTATGTACAGGTCTGATAGAAAAATATTCTTTGTTCTTTGCATCAGTTTTCTCTTACAAATTCCATGCATTTAGGTATCGTTTGGTAGGCCGTAATTACATATAATGAAATGTAATTCAATGTGTTCCTAATGTAAATTTACATTAAAAAAATATTTGATTACAGTACATTACATTCTATTACGGCTTACCAAATACATCCTTAATGTATAGGTCTACAGAACAACATCTTGCAAATTATATATAGGTCTGATATAAAGCCTGAATAATGCATGTATAGGTCTACATACGCAATTTAATTATGTAAAATATCCTTGCTGATATAAGTTTTATTACTTCGCAGAGACAGGGTAAGCCTAGAAAATTTATCTAGAAATGTCATATTTCTTTCATTCAAGGTGTTAACTTTGCAAGTTTGTCTTAATATTCAGGCCTTTAGACACTATGTTTCTTTCATTCAAAGGTCTCTAGTTCTGTAAAAACATCGCAGGAGTTTCCAGACACCTTATTAAGCGGTTAGAATCGCAATCTGACCCCACCTTGAAAATTGGGAAAGTGGCAAACATTGAAGTTCGATGATGAAGGTAGATGGATGATGAATATTTATATGTATGCTGAAGCCTTTTACTGGCATATCTGTGTTAAATTTCAGGTCATCAAGCGGACAGTAATGAGACCATGTTTCCAGAGCTAACTTTTGCCTTAGCACAGGCTGTTGTTTTGAGGTTATGAGCAAGGATAAGAGTACTGTTTCCATCTAATGTCAGGATCAGGTATGTAGACCTCTGATTTGAGGCAGTCTGTCTGGTGTTAGGGGATGAAACTTGTTTTTTCCATAAAGCGTCATCTTAGATATTGTCGGGGAAAAAGAAAATGTGAACAACCTCTAATACATATTTTATTTTTCTCAACAATAATGCTAAACACATTCTAAATATGTTAACCTTATATGTTCTAAAAAGTATTTTTGGATAATTTGATTATTCTTGTATCCAAGCACCATGCTTGCAGATACTTTTTTGGTTGCTAAATGGCTATTATGTTATTGCATTGCATTAATATAACTATGTTTTTTATCTATTCTTTTGGTTATATATAATATTTTCATTGAGTCTTTGAGAGTGAAGTTCCATTCTTTCTTTAAGCTACAATCTTTTTTTCTTATTTTCAAGAAAGGGAGAGAATATAAAAGTTTGGTTGGGGCAGTTGTTTACAACAAAAGATTGCTGTTTATCTTTGTGTTCTTGTTGGCAAGGGAATAGACTGCTCCTTTCATAGGATAATAAATTGTCAAAATTTGGTAGTGATAAAAGCTTATTAGGTCAGATGGGTCCAGTTATATGAGGTTTGAGCTTCTTCTGCTGTATTCCACTCCAGCTCTGCAGTTCCCCAGGCCTTGTGTGGGGCTGTTATTCACTCTGAAAGCATCAAAGCATTGAGACAGTGATTGCTTTTAGTTAAGAGAATATTCCCATGACAGGGGATTTTGGCCTGTCATGCTATATGGTAATTGTCTTTTTGCAAAAATGTATTATGAAAATTATAACATTTATTGAAAAAAATACATAAAGTAAACAATTAATGTAAAAATTTTTGGTTGCCTATTTCTTTAATGTCTATTATAATTTGTACTATTGCCCTATTTAATGTTAATCCATGAAAAATTATACAAAGTTAGTTTAAACATAATTATAAATTATCTTTTATTAGTTTATTGGTATGTTTATAACTCTTAATGTCTATGAAAATAAATTATTAGGTCCTTCAAAAAAAATAACATAATCTAAATTTGTATATAAATTTTATATTTGTTTACATAATTTTTTTAATTCTTTCTATAATTCTTATATTGGGTTATGTAATTTTTATTTTGAAAATAATAGTTAAAATAATAAATAAATTACAAAGTTAGTTTAAAGAATTATAAAATTAAAATATTAAACATAATTATATAATTTTATTAGCTTATTAGTATATTTGTAACTCTTATTACTGGATTATGTAATTCGAACATGTTACATATGATTCGTAAAGAAGGTTTTTATATTTTTTTTTAGATATAATATACTCATTTTAAAAAAAAAAGACAACGGTTATGATTTAAACTATTAAATATAAAGATTAATTTAAGCCATCAGTGTTCGAGAGGCTCTCTCTTAGATTGAACATGATGCCTTCAAGTGATTGAGTGTATTAGAGGTCCTCGTAGTAATTTTAACTTAGTTATTGATGATTGTAAGATGTTAGCAAAGTGCTTTAGGCCAATGCCTTTATTTTAGGGTAAATTATTATTTAGGTGCTGAGATTTTATCTAGTTAATTATTTAATCATTATATTTTGTGAATTGATTATTTGATTTCTGAAATTTTATTTAATCAATGAAATTAGTCATTCTGTTCAAAATTTATTCAATTACTGTTAAATTAAAATGAAATGGTGAAAATATAGGAATTTAATAGTTAATTAAATTAAATTTTAAGAACTAAATAGTAATTTGAGTAATGCTATTTTAGTCATTTCATTTTTATTTTAACGGTAAATAAAACTAATTTTGGACGGAATGACTAATTTTATTGGCGGAATGAAACTTTAGAAATTAAATAATCAATTTTATAAAATATAAAAATTAAATAATTAATTAGATCAAATTTTAAAAATTAAATAATAATTTACCCTTTTATTTTATTTGTAGATCTGGAAGCGGTGGTGTAGTTCATCTTGTTATTAAAGCTGCTCGTTATATGTCATACTCAGAGGAGTTGTTCATACACTGTTCCAGTTTTATTGCCAATATAATAATAGCTTTTAAAAGTTCCTATTAATGCAAGTCGTTGGATTTTTTTTTTTTTTTTTAAAAGGTAAGATGCTGCCAAATTAAATCACAAGTTAATTGTCTTCTTCCTTAATTGTGTTGCAAGTTGTAGCAACCAAGCAAATTCTGGCCACTAATAATAGCTTTAGCATGACCACCAAAGACCACAGGGCATTCAAAACCTGGACTGATTTTAAGAATTAGAATTCTGAAATTAAGATTTAAGAACAATTTCACATCATCAATCTTTATTCTTTAAGGCAGACAATGCAGCCTGCAATCTTTGAAATCAATTAATACTAAGGGTGGGTATGGGTTCAATAGACAAAGGCAAATTTTTATGGAGATGCATAATTGGTAATACATTCATAACTTAAATATTTTATTTTCAAAACTATATAAAATATATTGTAATCTATTTTAAATCTTTAAAATTGTAAGTTCAAGAAATCAAATTCCATTCATAATCAAAATAAATAAGCTAAATGCATAATTTCATTCTCAATTTTTAATTAAAAATCTTGTAATATTTTAAACTTTTATTCACTAAAATCTCCTTTGAAAATAAATTAGATGTGAAACTTACGAATGTTAACATATAATAAAATAATAATATATTACTCATTTTCTGCCTGCCGTCCAAAGTGATTGAAGTTACTGTTACTTTTGATTTTTTTTTTCATCATAAACGTAATGTCGTTTTATATAATATTAATTTTTTATTATTTTATACACACGAGTTATTAATATAAGTATATTTATATTTATGTTCACCTTGGACTGGACCCAAAAATTTCTTTTAAATTAGATAAAATATAAAAATTAAAATTAAAAATGCTAAATATAACATTTTAAAAGTTTAATTAGAGCGTATAAACTGTCGCATTACTAACTTTTCTGAAAAAATATAAAAGTGAAAATATGTATTTCATAAAATAAATATATAAATATAATGTGACAATTTTAGAAATATAATATTTTTGATTAATGAGCATGAGATAATTTATTTGCCTATTATTTTTTTATATATAAAATGAAAAAGATATATCAAATTAAATTAACTAAAACATATATATTGAACTATAGTACGTTGTCAAAATTTCATTATCAGAAAAACTTGAAGCTGAGAAATTATGAAAGATTAGTCATTAATAAATGAGGAACTCAAAAACGGTTGTACTTACCATCTCCATTGACTTATTATTAATTCATTGCTTTTTATTTATTTGGGAAAATCATCCGCCATTGTTAAATGCTTTCATTGTAATGATAGAGCCTCTAATCCAATTTAGTTTGCAGGTTGCTGATCATTTAAATGCTTTCATAGCAATTATAGAACTTCTAATCCAATTTAGTTTGCAGGTTGCTGATCACTTCAAGTCTTCAATTCAATGGTAGATAGAAAATTTCTTTTATGTAAGACTTTTTCGCTCTCTACCCCTTATCTCATTGATTATTGAATGAATATGAAATCATATCTCATCGCAATCTTTGCAAAAGCAATTTCCTCTAATCACGAGGTTCATTAGTCACTTACAATATTTCAGTACTCAATGATGATCCACATATTTGATTCCCCCTAAAAAGGATTTAGTTGGTCTCATAAATGATGGGAACGATAAAGTTGGACAATAAATTACCTCCTATTTCAAACTCATTTTTATTGAATTTTTCGAGTCTGGCTTGCTACTATAGCTAAAAGGGATAGTACAAGCAGTGAAAGCTTTATTCAAATTAATCACCTTGACTAATTCTTTTTATGTATATTATTAAATTTAATAATATGAAATTTTACAAAGAAAAAATTAAAATAAAATTTAGGATGATCCTAAATGATATAATTATATCTGACAAAATAAAAATAATTATATAATATTTTTGCATAACTTATGATGTAAAATAAAAAAAATTATTATTTATTTAATTTTTACTATATGATATATTTAAATTATATTGATTTATGTTAATTTTTTTATACAAATTACGTTATCTAACATTTACTAAAATTTATCCAATTTTCAGTTTATTGTACATTTTTTGAGTTTAGTAGAATGAAAATATTCATACTATATGTATATAAATTCAAATGTGATGAATAGTTGCTATATGGAGAGTTAAGTTGTCATGCATTAGTATTATTATATAGAAGTGGGAGGTCTCATGTTTGAGTTTCCCAAATCACAAAAGAGTTATCACTAATTTGGTAAGTGAGCACCATTAATTTTATACCCTTATTATCTAATAGTAGTTTTAGTACTTGTTAAGTTTAACGCGTTACGCGGAGCCATTACAGTGGTCCTGCTCTGCTCTCGAAAGAAAATTTTTTAACTTTTAATTACATTGCTATCAGATATTCAAATTTTCTAAATTCTATACCAATCAATCTCTAAAAAAAAAATGCGCCACGTTAGTTGC
Source organism: Reutealis trisperma (assembly GCA_947687605.1). Taxonomy (NCBI): domain Eukaryota; kingdom Viridiplantae; phylum Streptophyta; class Magnoliopsida; order Malpighiales; family Euphorbiaceae; genus Reutealis; species Reutealis trisperma. The sequence continues at coordinate 7,118,482 of CANTUT010000039.1, read as the reverse complement.
TGATGGCGCCACTACCCTCTTGGGCAGTGCGCCGCCCAAACCACCTGTGGCGCCACCCAGACCTCCGTTGGCGGGAGTCCCACTGCTTGCCTGCAGTTCTCAAAATACATACCAATATGATTTTTCAATTTTTTTTTAACTTCACTCTTTTGGTCTTTTCACTTTTTCACTTTTCAAACTACTCTCGCTCACTTTTCCTATAAATACCTCCCTCCACTTTTCATTTCTACACCTTTTGAATTAGTATTGATGATTATCTACTAATTCCTCTCTTCTTCTCCCTTCAATCACTCTTTAATTAATTAATTAATCTTTTTAATTGATTAATTTTCTCACCTTAACTAAGTTAATTAATCTTTTTAATTAATTAAAAATCAATTTTTTAAAATCAAAATTAATTACTCAATTAATTAATTAATTAATCATTTTTTCTCTAAAATCAAATTAATCATTTTTTTAATTCACCTCTCATCCAAATTAATGAATTAATTTTTTTAATTAATTAATCCATCTATCTATCCATCTATTTCATCACATTAATTAGTTAATTAATCATTTTAATTAATTAATCTCTCAAATCAATCTAATCACCCGGTCCCGATAAAATGAAATTTCGGTCCGTTAAAACTTTCCACACACCAAAAGTAAATGTATCAGCTTTTTTTCCTCATTCTCAAAACACCTAAACCAAAATTAATCTGATCAATTCCTAAACTCTTCAACTTAATCGTGAAACGATTTACGTGAATTTTGATCCCCCATTCAATAGGGTACGTTGGCACGTTTAGAATCTAAATTCAAATCTCAAATCCAAATCCCAATCAATCCCCTTTTCTTTTCTTTTTTTTTTAATTAATGCAATCTGTGAATGTTTTATTTTGATTTTCTTATTAAACTCATATCATGTTCATACATTTAATTTATTATTATATAATATTTTTCATTCATGAAATCAATTTTTCTAAAATCAAATTAAATTTAAGAGCCAAATTTAGATTATTTAAAACAAAAAATCTAGTTCTTGAACTCAATCTTGTTCGAAACTAGTGATTTTATTCTTAGGTAATTAAATGAAAATTAATGAATTTAAGTCAAAATTAAGTTTTTCCTTAATTTTTTTATTTAAAAATAAATTAAGGTGGCGACTCCTAAAATCATTTTTAAAATCAATCAAATCCAAACTCGAAAGTTCTATCGTGAGTCTAAACCCGAATGAGTATTCCGGTTTCCTCTAGCGGATCGGGTCAACACTTTGGTGAGGTCTTGCAGTGAGATATTAAAGGGGAGAGTTATCTCATATTGTGTAACTTATTGCAGTGTTATTTTGACTATTAGCTTCCAATAAATAATATATATATATATTGGGACTTCATTTATTACATATTCATCGTTCATAAAAATTAAAATTTTTTTGATTCGTCAAAATTTAAGAAACTCTGATATTGAAAAATCACAAACAAAATTAAAACAATCGGCTGATTTGACTCCAACAAGTTCGCTGATTAATGAGGTATATATTTTCAATAATTGTCAGCAATAAAAACGACACCGTTAAAACGGGTGAAGAGCAGTTCAATTAATTAATGGTGGTGGTGATGGGTCCCTAACTCAAGTCACCTGGAAGAAAAGAACTCGTCTGGTCATTTCTTTTTTTTTTTGAGACAAATAAATCTTTCTTCATTTGCCTCAAAATCACATATCCTAAATGATTATTATTATTAAATAAATAAATAAATTTTTTATTTTATTGAATAAAGTGTTATTTAATTTATGAACGTATTATATAAATAGTGTATATTATTATACTTATATTTTATTGAAATTCATCTAAAATTATATGAATTTTTTAAAAGTAAATAGTTCATTGATGAGAAAGAAAAGAACTAATAAAATCCCATGGAGCTCAAAAAAAAAAAAAAAAAAAAAAAAAAAAAAAAAAGAGAGAGAAAGAAAAAGAAAAATCCGTGCATGGATATGTCTTGAGCTAATTAATTAGGACGACTCAATACCCAATCAGGTGGACAAGTGCCAGTCACTTTTAAAATTTATAATATAATAATTTTATAAACCATGCAATGTATTTTTAAAATAAAAATTGTATGACTTAAAAATATTAGAATTTATTCTTATATAATGGCTAAATAATTAAATAAAATATATAAATTAATTATATTGATTTTTTCTCAGTAGATATATGGTGAAAATTTGAACACATTCAATAATATACACTTTTCATTATACTTGCAATAATATAGTATGAAATGAGACAAAATAATTGTCCCATTATTTTCTTAAAGTTGATAGCAACAACTTATTACTATATAAATGAAACTCCATAAATTCTTACCCTCCAAAAAATCATGAGAAAAAAAAAATCTTAATTTGACATAATATTTTTCAAACATTTATATTAAAAATAAATTTAATAATAATTTCCATGAGATATATAAATTCTTAATTTGATGTTGAATCTAATTAATTTGAAAGAAATGTGAAATCATCACACCATATTTTTTTTTAAATTTTATTTTGACCCCATAAACTTTTAAAGTGTCGTTCTGCCAATGTATATATACACCAAATATACTCAATAATTTGTGGTTTCTAGATTTAAATTTTCAAGCAACCTAACTCACTTATTATTATAAATACTAATATTAATATTACTATAATACCAACAAATGGTACACAATTATTATAATATTCTAATGATATGCCACAAGCACATATATATATGAACTATAATATCGTCTAGTTTCTTATTTCCCTCCACCTAATTGACTGGAATGCAAGAATTTAAAGAGGAGGCAGCACTTTCCTACAAAATTAGGTGAGCATATCAACAGTTCACACTGCTCTCTTTCTTCTTCCTCTCTTTACTGTAATTTTTACATTATACTAATATAATAATAATTATAGTTTGCCTTAATTATTTTCAACAACCTCCGCTAGAATTTAATGGCCGTGTTTCTATGTATATGTTTATTTAAATTTCTTTTGCATGGCTTAGCTTAATTTATATATTTTCTGATCATTTTCTAAATTAATCAACAATATTAACGACATCAACACAGTCTGTCATCTTCGTCCTTTCATTTAATGCTCTTCTTCTTATTTCTTCTTTCTCTATATAAGCCTACTTTCTCTTTGAACTTTCTATTCTCACACTCTCAGTACTTTCCAAGAAAATCTTGCTTGCTTTCTCTCATCTTCTCCTTATTCTTCTTTTTAATTCATTTCAAGAAACCCAATTTTCTTTTTTTCTTTCTTCCAAGATTATATAAAATCGATAGTTACATTCCAACAAGAGTTAATTGTTTTCTTGAATATATTATTATTTTTTTTCAGGATGGATATATCAACGGCTGTTATGATCCTATCAGTTTTTCTTGCTTATTTGTTTTGGTGGAAAATCTTCTCTACATCACTCAGTGGTCCTCGTGTATGGCCCTTATTGGGTAGTCTTCCTGGTCTAATCGAGAACTCAAATCGCATGCATGATTGGATTGCAGACAATCTCCGCTCTAATGGTGGCACGTACCAGACTTGCACATGTGCGATTCCTTTTCTAGCTCGAAAACAAGGTCTCGTGACTGTCACGTGCCACCCTAAGAATGTGGAGCACATATTAAAGGCTAAGTTTGCTAACTACCCAAAGGGTCCTACTTGGCAAGCTGCTTTCCATGATTTGCTTGGTGATGGTATCTTTAATTCTGATGGTGACACGTGGCTCTTCCAACGTAAGACTGCTGCTCTTGAGTTTACTACTAGAACTCTTCGCCAAGCCATGGCTCGATGGGTTAGTCGAGCTATTAAGCATCGGTTTTGTCCGATACTTGAGTCAGCTCAGCTTTTATCTCAACCACTGGATCTTCAAGAGTTATTGCTTCGACTCACTTTTGATAACATTTGCGGTTTGGCTTTTGGCAAGGACCCACAAACTCTTTCACCAGAGCTTCCGGAAAATAACTTTGCTGTGTCTTTTGATCTAGCCACTGAGGCCACTTTGCAACGCTTCATTTTGCCTAAATTCGTGTGGAAGCTAAAAAAATGGCTAGGGCTTGGAATGGAAATAAGCTTGAGCCAAAGCCTTGAACACATCGACACGTATTTGTCCAACATCATCAATACACGTAAGATTGAGTTGGCGAGTCAGCAAAATGGAGTTTGTCATGATGACTTGTTGTCTAGGTTTATGAAGAAAAACGAATCCTACACAGACAAATTTCTTCAACACGTGGCATTAAATTTTATCCTAGCTGGACGTGACACATCATCAGTTGCATTGAGCTGGTTCTTCTGGCTAGTTACTCAACATCCTAAAGTAGAAGAGAAAATTCTAATGGAAATTTGCAGTGTTTTAATAGGGACACGTGGCAATGATATTTCAAAATGGTTAGAAGAACCATTAGCGTTTGAAGAAATCGACCGATTGATATACCTTCAAGCAGCATTATCCGAGACATTAAGGCTTTATCCATCAGTACCACAGGACTCAAAACATGTGGTTGCCGATGATGTTTTGCCGACCGGAACCTATGTTCCAGCAGGATCATCAATAACATATTCAATATATGCAATTGGTCGTATGAAATTTATATGGGGAGATGATTGTTTAGAATTCAAACCGGAAAGATGGTTATCAAAAGATGGTAAAAAAATTGAGGTAAAAGATTCATATAGATTTGTAGCATTCAATGCAGGACCAAGAATTTGCTTAGGTAAAGATTTGGCATATTTGCAGATGAAATCAATTGCCGCCGCCGTGTTATTGCGGCACCGGTTGTCGGTGGTGGCAGGCCACCGAGTGGAGCAAAAAATGTCATTGACATTATTTATGAAGTATGGATTAATGGTGAATGTGCATCAAAGAGAGCTGAGGCCTATAGTGGAAAACATAAACAAGAGCAGTAATAGTTGTAAAAATGGTGTTATAATTAATGGGAATCATCAGCATGTTGGGGTTGAATTGGCCGCTACAGTTGCTTGAAGGAGTTTTTATGGAAGATCATGACTGGTATCTATGCCAGGTTTTCGAGCATCTTTAATTATTGAATAAATATATACATATAATAAATTTCATATGTTAAAAATAAGAAATTTAGGTTACATGTTCCTATTTATAAAAGTTATTTAACTTAATTTTGGAAATATTTGTATATAAAGTTATTATTATAGTATATGATGCATCAATATCATTATTGTTGGCTGGAAATTTATTCTTGTATTTTTATTGTCTAATTCTAATCAGAAAAATACTATTTTCAAGTGACCTGTTTATAGGTTGGGTCTAAACTTTATTAAATCACTATTAATTCAGTCGAAAAATGTTAACTTTTTTATTTTTATTATTATCATCATTGTCATCTAGAAAGGCCATTATTGTAGGATAGTTAACTATAATATATTGAACCAGTTGAATGTCTATTATGAATCCATAATCATAAAATGTGACAAAATTTTATACTGGTTGTCACCTAGTTACCTACTGTAACCCTCCTCCTTTATTAGAGTTTGAGACCGGCTAAACACAATAAACTCATATTTAGGCAGAGTTAGTTGAATGTGTATTATATAATACATAAATTCAAAAAGTTTAAACTCTAACGTCCTTTTGTCTTTACAAAATAAAAATAAAATCTAATAAGATTGGAAGTTAATGTGCTCAAAATAAATTCTGATTTCTAGTATACTATTAGACGATTTTCGATATTTGCAAAATAAAAAATTAATCATAATCTCTATAAGGTCTCAAAAATTTTATTATTTATCTTAAGGAAAAAAAAAATTATCTATGATAGTATCTTAAAGTCCAAATCATTCTTGGAGTGGGATTACCTGATATGGTATTGTATTTGGAGAAAATACGATGTGATTTTAACTAAATATAATATGGATTGTATATTATCGAGTCCTATTTGAATTATGGAAAAAAAACGTATTAGAGAAGTAACCTCCAAACGATGTCAAGGGTTCAGATTGAAGCTCGCCCAAATTGCTCAATTCAGACTAGCGTAATAGAAGTGAAACAGAAAAACTTACAATTAAATTGTGCAGCAGCGACTAATAATACAGTTAGGTTCTTATCCTTAATTCAAGCAGGTCTAAACCCAAAGTCAAAAAAAATTGGTTGGGGTAGGTATTTATTTAGGTCTATTGGACCTGTTATTTAAGTCATGGCCTTTTTTGCAGCAATTCTAGGAACATTTCATTTTCCAGCTTTTATTTGAACTAAAAACAATGCCAAAATTTTCCCCACCAAAAATATTATTATTGGAAATTTTTTAAAACAGAGAATACTGTGAACATGCTAGGGATTTTTTGAATATAAATATATGTATTAGAAGAAAAAAAAAATAATAATGGAAAATTTTACTATCTTTAATCAAAGAATATATATTTGATATTTCTTCCAAAAAATGGTAAGAAAGAAAGGTGGCTTAAAGAAAAAAGTCATGTGAATTATATTATAAGATATAGTCATTTCGAGATCATATAATTAAATTTGATTTATTTATTGTATGATCGTGGCTAAGTTGCCTACCAAATCCACCAATTGATCACATTACATGTGCAGCATAAGAATAAATTAATATGAAACATTAATTTAAGTTGAATTCATCAAGCATCTAAATCTTCTAAGATTTTGTTGTTTAAAGTTAATTTTAATGAAATGAGTAATGATACTATAAAGTCTTCTCAATAGTATTCCAAATAACTAATTAACCCACTAGTAATTTAATTATTAACCCACTTGTAATTATCAATATTTCTTTTTTTAAATTCAACAACATATAATATTATTGCTCTTTTCATTTTCTTTAAAGGCATATATGAAATAAAGAGTTTCTATTTTTAATTTATACTCACTCCCAATATATATATAAAATAATTATTCCGCCGTGATATGAGATATATGAAAAAGTTTATACGAATCAAATCTAAATAAAAATTTTCTATGAAAAAGTTTATACCAATTAAATCTAAATAAAAATTTTCTTTGGAATACATATTTGATTGAATAAATCAAATATATTCAATCTATCAATAAAAAAATTAATATTTTTAAGCATACAAACATGTCTAAACAAATCTAATTAAAGGGATAAATTATATATATATATATATATATATATATATATATATATATATATATATATATATATATATAAAACTCGAATTCGAAGGTGTACACTTTAAATTATTTGGAAATAATTAAAAATTTAAAAAAAAAGAAATATCTATTTAAATTCATGATTTTATGTTAATCCATCTTTATTTGCTTTATTGAAATCCAAAATCCAAGTAGAGAAATAAAATAAAATTTTATGCCGTTAATTGAATTATAAATGTGAATTTAATAGACAAAAATATGGTAAAATTTAATAAAAAGTGGATGACGTCGGTAAAAATATTATTAAAAAAATAGGGCATGGAGTGGATCTTTCTGCAGCCCACAGTCGAGGCCAGATCCATTTTTCCTCGACAAAGTGGAGAGCCATTTTAAGCCCAACACTTTTTTTTTTTTCTTTTTTCCAAACAAACAAAAATTTCGTTGAGTGATATTAAGGTTAATTTTCGCGTACCATGTTGAGTTAATATGATGAAAATCAAATTATTCACATTAAAATTAAAACATTTATTCATAAATAAAAAATTTCTCACTTATAATTGACATATCATTATTCTTATTCACATAGGGATTAAAAAACTTATATATATATATATATATATATATATATATATATATATATATACATATATATATATATACATATATATATATATACATATATATATATATACATATATATATATATACATATATACATATATATATATATATATACATATATATATATATATATATATATATATATATATATGATTTTGAATCTAAAATCGAACTTAAGTAAATAAGATGGGCACAAAATCAGTAAATTTATTTCTTTGCTCATAAAGAAATTTTTAGATAGACTGAATTTATCATATCATTTGTAAATTAAAATCAATAAAAATATAACACTTTAATTAATGATATTAAATCACCTATAAACAAATTCAATAAAAATAAATTATACTAATTAATAATATTATAATTTACAAGTGATTTTATATCATTAATTGACATATTATGTTTTTATTTATTTAATTTTTGAGTGATATAATATCAATTTACCTAATAATTTCTCATAATTATAATATATAATCGCTTTAAGTATAATTAAGTTGACATGATAATAGTACAAACATTAAATTTTAGTTAGTGTAGAATTTATTATTCACTTGAATGCTTGATTATAAAGAAGTACTTTTTTTTATTGAAAAGTTGCAACCTACTAATCTACATATACAAGGCTTCGATGGACAAAAATTCGAACTTCAAATCTTTTAACTTTATAAGTGATTTTTTTTATACTAATAAATTAAATATTCATTAATAAATTCACTTAGATTTCAATTTTATTTATAAATTGACATATTATCGATGAATAAAATATCCATAATTTTTTAAAAAAAATTTCTTTTGCTATCAAGTTAGCAACCATCTTGAAATAAACTTATGATAAATTTATTTCCTTCCTTAATAGCAAAATATCACTTAAGCCAAATTTATTATAATTATGAAAAGCCTAAGAAGGTTATCAATTTGAGAGGAGTAAAATAAAATTAATATTTGTGGCGATTTAAAATAGAGGATCGTTCAAATTGAAAAAAAAAAAAATCATGAAAAGCCTAAGAAGGTTATCAATTTGAGAGGAGTAAAATAAAATTAATATTTGTGGCGATTTAAAACAGAGGATCGTTCAAATTGAAAAAAAAAAAAATCAATATTATTGATTTTGATATCGACAATTTTTTTATAAAAAATCAATAAATTAAATTATTCATGAGGAGCATGACAATATTATATAAGAATACGAATCACATGTAATATTAATGAATTAATCAAACCACACATATTGATTAAAAAAGATAAAAAAAAATACAAATTAAAAGGCACAATAGACAAAAATAAAAATTGTAAGCATTGAAAAATCAAAAATAAAAGATTAGGTATACCATGTTGAACTTTTCTTAAGCATATTTATATATTTTCTTAATAAAAAAAATGCCACATGCCTTGGCTCCGTTGATAAGAGAAAAAAAAAATCATAAATCATTAATGTTCTCTTGAGAACAACTATAAATAATTATTTGGATTGGATTATTCTAAATTTAATTTCAAGTTTATTTTTTAAATTGAAAACAATATTTTTTGTTTTAATATATAGGAATACAAAATTATAGAAATTTGATTTTTTTTAAATTTTTTACCCTCTATAATCTATATTAAAAAGCATGAAATTTTAAAGCAAGATATACTTATTTTTTTAAGGAAAAGACATAAAACTTTAAATAAGCTATTCAAACAATAATAATTTATTTACTAATTAAATATAAAATAGGATAATGCTAGATAAAATAAATTATATAAAAAAATTGACGCAAATTAATGTAATTTAAATTTATTATATAATAAAAATGAATAAACAATAATATACTTTATTTTATATTATAAATTATATTAAAATATTACATAATTACTAATATTTTATTAGACGCATTGAATTAATTTAGGATTATTCCATAAAATATTGACTATATAGGAAAATTAATGTATGCCACAATTAGCTCTATTTATAGGTAAATTAAATTCTCATCTAGTATGACTTGACTTGAACTTGTCAATAATAAACAATCAATAATCAAAATCAATACAATAAAGTGTTTTTTCCAACAACATTTGACTGCTAGTGCAACTTGGGATTACGCACTCGGTTGGGAATTGGTATTGGTCAAAAGTTGGAATTAATTCTTTCATGATTTATCAATTAATATATGATAAAAAAATGATAATTTTATTTATAATATAGAGTGTTCATAATATATTTTTATTTAGTATCAAATCAAATATTTTTTTTATTTAATTATGTTTTATTTTATACTAAATTTGATTCTTATTTTGGAAAAAATTAATTAAACTCAATTTTAATTAAAAAAAGGAAATTGAGGAACTACCCAATAAAATTAAAAAAAAGTTATATTTTTTGTTTATTTTTCTCTAAAATTTTAAATTCAATAAATGGAAAAAAATAAAAAAAAACAAAAGAAAGGATCTTCAATCTTCTGATCAACATTTAAAAAAAAAAAAAAAAAAAACAATTGCGTAAAGCATGATAAATGGAATATATTGAGTAAGACCGTAAGTGCTATTTAAAAAAATAAATATAAGTGAAAGTTCATGATCACATGCTTCACGTATCACTATAAACCTATGTTCTTCTCGCATCATTCGTTGACTAAACAGTAAGTATTTCTCTGTCTTACACATCAAAGTCAGTATTATAAAACCAACGGTCATAATTTCACGTAATAAGTTATTACCATACATCAAAGCATCTTACGTGGGGTCTTCCCGTTTTCCAATAATTAATATTTTATTACAATTAACGCCAAAGAAAACTCTCTCTCTCTAAAAACAACACACTTACTCTCTCTCTCTTTACATTTTTTTTTCTAGCTTGCTTTCTCTTGAGACTTTTGAGCTTCTCTTCTTCTCGTCTGTGGAGAGCTGGCACTGCTGTTTTGAGCTATACATTCACCATATAAACATTAGGTAAGGTTTTAGGTTCTCTGTCCTGTTGTTTTGAACTTTTTGTGTTTTTTGGGAGCTACTGAATCTTCAATTTTTAAGAGAATTTTGGTGTTTAAACTGTTCATATGATTGTTTGAACTGAATTTGATAATGGGTTTAAAATTTTGAGTTTGTTTGTTAATGAAAGTTTGATACTTTAGCTCTTTAGTCTGTTTAAAATTTTTTGGGTTTTGCTTTTATGTTTTGGGTTGAAAATGGTTGAATTTGTAGATCTGGTGTAGATATTTGGTAAACTGTGTTTTGGATTCCTTAGGTTTGGGATGTTATATTGCATTATCATGTAAAAGGCGTATTGAGGGATGGATCTAATTCAATAGTGGTTGTTGGATGTCAAAGGTATAGTATACTTGTTTAAGTGATGTCGATTCTCTCTCTGGAATTCTGTCTTGGGTTGCAAAAATTGACATGGTCTGGGCCATACAAGTTTGAGGATTGATTTATTGCCATGTGATTGGACTGAGATATTGCCATGTGGTTTTTGCATTGAGTGATGAACTGAGAGGTTAAGCTGATGTTCTCCATTTGCAAAAACAATACACACAACACTGATAATTTTAAGTTAATGCATGTGGGTATAACCATGATTTGGAGAGAAATTCAATAATAATTTTGGAATCAATTCATGGAGGATTGATTTTGAGGTTGGACTAATTGTAGAAATATTTACAATACTCAAAATAGTTATATGCTAGATGGAAATGGTGTAGTCTGATTAGAGCTTGCTTATTCTGTTAGAGTCCTTAAGGCTTTAGCTATATGGTCTGCAAACATGGGCCATAGGTGTGGGTCTCAAATTTTCTGAAAGTTTGATGCCTCAAACAACTGAGAAATTCTTTTACATGTTCTACATGTTTGCAGATGTTGAGTTCCTTAGCTCTTTTAATTTATTTCTGTATGCATTTTATATGTTCTAGATTCATTTTTATGATTACTATACATTATGTGTTTAAAAACTGATAATGAAACACTCATGCAGGTTCATACATTTCTCTTTGGGACACCCCCATATGCAGGTTAACATCTCTAAACAGAGTTATGGACATTCATTTACGCTATTTATGGGGATTTTGCAGACAAAGAAATCATATCTAATTAAGTATTGCGTATACAGTTGTCACTGAATTAGAGTACATGTGATAACTTTTTTTTAAGGAGGGAGCTCATCTTAAGTTAGAATTTGCATTTGTTATTTTGTTACATATAAATATGCGTTCGTGGTGGGGAAAGACTTCATCCAAAGAAGACAAGAAGAAATCAAAGGAAAGTATCATTGATGCAATACATAGAAAATTAAAGATTGCTTCGGACGAAAAAGGCAACAGTAGATCAGGAGGATCTTGGAGACGTTGTAGTGATACTGTTTCAGAGAGAGGATCTAGATCACGAGTGCCATCAAGATCACCATCACCTTCCACGCAAGTTTCACGTTGCCAAAGTTTTGCAGAGAGGCCTCATGCCCAACCACTTCCACTTCCTGGGGTGCGCCCTGCTGGCATTGGGCGTAGTAATTCTGGAATTACTGCCTCGATAAGACCAGGATTGGATGGAGGCTCCAAGCCTTTGGATTTACCCCTTCCAAAACCTGGATGTGTCCCTAATAGATTAGAACATACTTACACTGAGGGAGATATAGCCACTGCTTCTTTTTCTAGTGTTAGCTCCACTGATAGTGACTACCCATCTGATTCACGTAACCTCAGCCCCCTCACATCTGACTATGAAAATGGAAACAGAACAGCTACAAACAGCCCTTCAAGGTGAATTTCTGTATGTGCACTTGAAGATCATGTTTTTTAATGTGCTTTGAGTGTGTGTGGTTTTGATTTCTCTTTGACAAAATTTTTCTCTGTCTGCTGAAGTATGAAGCACAAAGATCAATCCCCTGTTGGCAGTCAAAAGAAATTCAAAGAGACATTGAAGCCTGCTGATTTTTCACTCAACAATCATATTCCTTCTACATCGCCAAAACGGGTTCCTTTAAGTACTCAAGTACAACATTTACAGATTCCATATCGAGGTGCACTCTGCAGTGCTCCAGACAGTTCAATGTCAAGTCCCTCTAGAAGTCCAATCAGAGCATTTGGTACAGAGCAAGTTATTAACTGTGGTTTATGGGCTGGACTAGGCTCTGGACATTGCTCAAGTCCAGGTTCTGGTCATAATTCTGGGCATAACTCAATAGGTGGAGATACGTCAGGACAGCTATTTTGGCCAAACAGTAGATGTAGCCCTGAGTGCTCCCCAATACCTAGCCCCAGAATGACAAGCCCTGGTCCCAGCTCCAGAATACACAGTGGTGCTGTCACCCCTCTGCATCCGCGAGCTGGAGGTGCTACCATAGAATCACCCACAAGCCGGGGTGATGATGGAAAGCAGCAAAGCCATCGGTTGCCCCTTCCACCAATAACAATCTCTAATACCTGTCCCTTTTCACCTGCATATTCAACTGCAACATCTCCTTCGGTGCCCCGAAGTCCTAATAGGGCAGAAAATCCAACAAGTCCTGGTTCACGTTGGAAGAAGGGCCGTCTGCTAGGGAGAGGTACATTTGGACATGTGTATCTGGGGTTTAACAGGTCAGTCACTGTGGTTACATGCTAAATATTTTAATGCACTTGTGAGAGAGAGAGAGCATATAGTTATCTTATAGCTAGTTTTGACCTCTGACCATATAAATTTTTGTTTTACCTTTCTATTGATTTTAATGCTTTAGAGAACTAGGTAGCAATAATTATATTTATTGGGGAAAATCTCTAAAACCTCCCTGAGTTTTAGTCTATTTAACACTTATGTTCTTCTTGTTTTAAAAAAATATGCAATTTTTCTCTGTAATATTGCCAGTCAGGGACTAAAGTGCACCCAAACTATTAAATTTTGGGACTAAAGTCAATGACTAAACTGTTGTAAATATTTTTAAGTACTATACCTTAAGATTAAGCATCGCAATTTTAGCAACTATAAGGATTAAAGTGCATATTTAAAATATAGAAGTGTTACGTATGCTGAACCTCTGGAGGTTCTAGTGATTTTCCTGAAGTATCGTTTTGTCCTTGTTTTACTTCACATTTGAACTCTGGATTGAAGATATCATTAAACTCCACGGAAGCTAAGTTATAAACAAATTTGTCATACCCATTTTTTCCCCTAAGAGTATTGTGCATATCTCATTTTAATTTGTTGTTTGGGCTTTAGTGATAGTGGAGAGATGTGCGCGATGAAGGAGGTAACTCTATTTGCAGATGATCCAAAATCAAAGGAAAGTGCACAGCAGCTGGGACAAGTAAGTTTGCTTTGGTAGATTCAATGGGACTTTATAGTTTGAAAGCTATGTTCTTTAGAAAGTTCAAAACCTAAGTTCTTTTGACATATTTGTAGATTAGATTCATAATCTCTCATCGTGCTTCTTTGAGGAAGATTTCTTAATGGTTGGTGATATTTGGCAGGAAATTGCGCTGCTCAGTCGCTTACGACACCCTAATATAGTGCAGTATTATGGATTTGGAACGGTAGGTACTTTTGCCATTTGCTTCATTGTTAAGGACAAGATTTATAAAGGTTGAATTGATCTGATTTAAGATGGTTGCATCATGGAAAGTGAAAATAAATAAGTGTTCCTGATCAATATTCTTCTTTGATAATTACTTCTTTTACAGAATTGCATTCTTGTGATTGTTGTTCAAAATTATAAGGCTACTAAGAGGGTGCAACACTTTATAACTTGATCTCTTTTTGCAATAAGCTATGGGATTTAGTGTTTATTAAATAGTATAACTGTGCCATACCAATACCTGGTATGTGGTTTAAAGTGTTGCTGTTTTATATGCATGATTGTTATTAGATGAATTGATTAACAATCTGTCATTTGGATTCCGTTTGATCAGTTCTTTATTCACTGAGCAGGTGGATGATAAATTATATATATACTTGGAATATGTTTCGGGTGGTTCCATCTATAAACTTCTTCAGGAATATGGTCAGCTCGGTGAAATAGCAATTCGTAGTTACACTCAACAAATCTTGTCTGGGCTTGCTTACCTGCATGCGAAGTACACTGTCCACAGGTGAGACTTTTTGTTGCTATTTCATGGTCTTAATTTACTAGACAGTTTATCAAATGTTGGAGCTAGATTATGCTTATCCCTCGTTTTTGTCTTAACCAGAGACATTAAAGGAGCAAACATACTTGTGGACCCCAGTGGCCGTGTCAAACTGGCAGATTTTGGAATGGCAAAGCATGTAAGAACATTCTTCCAAATTCTTTTGAAAATATACTGACACTTGTATATTTTGCAATCTAAAGAAAGAAATCCCCAATGGATGTTAGTTGGTTAGTTTAGAGAAACGAGAATGAGAAGATGCTTTTATGCATATTAACCTCGGGCTACGTGTTCTAACCTGTTTTGACTAATTAATCTGCAGATTGCTGGGCAGTCTTGTCCGCTATCATTCAAGGGAAGCCCTTACTGGATGGCACCTGAGGTCCACATTGTTTTACTTCATACTTCAATTCCACTGTTCTTTTTGATGATTTCAAGTAATTTCCTTTAAATTCATTAATTGTTTTCAGGTGATAAAGAATTCAAATGGTTGTAGTCTTGCTGTTGATATATGGAGCCTTGGGTGTACGGTATTGGAGATGGCAACAACAAAACCACCATGGAGCCAGTATGAAGGGGTTAGTAATATTAGTTTCAAAACTCATACCTTCTATTTCTATACAATAGTTCATGATATATGGCATTACTTGTACAAGTCAATGTTTCCCTTGGTGAGAGTACTTGGATCATGAAGTGTAGATTGTTTGACCTGTTTCTAATTTTTTTTTTTTTTTTGGCTTCTTGGAAGGTTGCTGCTATGTTTAAGATTGGCAACAGCAAGGAGCTTCCTGCAATTCCTGATAATTTGTCATATGATGCAAAGGACTTTGTGAGGCAATGCTTGCAAAGGAATCCATCACATCGCCCTACGGCTGCTCAACTTTTGGAACACCCTTTTGTGAAAAACGCTGCTCCGTTGGACAAACCAGTTTTGACTGCTGAGGCTTCAGAAGCAGCGCCTGCAGTTATGAATGCAGGAAGATCAATGGTATTGGGGATTTTCTTTTTATTCTGTGTCACATTCATGTCTTCAATGTTGTTTCCACTATCAGTCAAAAAGTTACATATGTGTCAATTGTTTTTACTTACACTCAACAACGAAGTCTACCCACATTAATTTGATAAACATTGCGTTTTGCTCTTTGATTACCTGGCGATGGAAATTCAATATTTACAGTTTTATTCATACATTTGATGTTTGCTATTTCCGTCATATGAGTCTGATTTGCTGAAATGGACCTCATTTATTTCTTGCTACTATAGTAATGTAGGTTTAGGACGGTCAATTTTAACATGTATGTGTATCCGTATTCTTGTGAATATACTGTGGAGGGATGGTTTTTTTTTTTTTTTTGAATCTTTGAATTTGAGTTTACTGGCACCTCTCCTCAACTTCCCTTCCCCTGTCAACCAATCATTGGAAAATTACTGGCATGTCTAACCAGCTGTGCTGGTTAAAGTTAACACTATACTATATTTTTTTTGTTTTTGAGATGCACTTGTGTTGTGTTTTTAGCCATATCTCTTTCTTTCTCTGCCTAATCTGGTTTGGCTTTTATGATCTTTATTGACTTGACTGTTTTGCATTGCAATCTTGGATTTTCAATTAGGGTATTGGTCATACAAGAAACGTTGCAGGCATTGACTCAGAAGGAATTGCTATCCATCAATCTAGAGGCTCAAAAACTGCAGGATCCAGGTCTCTCTCATCTCTCCCTCTGCTAATGTGTGTTTGCATCCAATCTATACATGTGTATGTGTCTCTCCAATCTATGCTCTCACGTGTGTGGGCATGCACACAAAATGCATGCACTCCTCCACTTGTGCAATTTGCACAAATACATATTCAGGTATGCATCTGGTGAAGTTTGTGTAACATATGTTAGGATTATTTTAAGTCTCTTTGATCTACTGTAAAGAATAACTAGTATAGGCACTAGATTTAGCTGAAATCAGAAAGGGTTTTCTGGTTTATGTTTCCTATGTTTATCATTCAACATTTTGCAATGATGACAGAATGTCATAGGCCTAGGGGGAAATCAGTTTAAAAGGAGCCTTATTGCCGATCATCACTCATACAACTTAAACAAAATAAATGTGGGTATTGTTACTTTATTCTAAGGCCAGGACTGGTTGATATCCTGCATTGTTTGTTCTGTAACTGATGATTTATGTCAAAATTTTTTTCCATTTCATCTTGCACTTGTTCTTCACATTTCTGTCCTTATTGCCCCATGTTAATGATGTATATAGAATTTGCTCTATTGAAAGGAAGCAAGCTGTAACTATAACTTAAATTCTGGTGATTGCATGATATGATTCAAAGCCTCAAGAGAAGGTCTGAATCTGCAAGGTTTAAGTCATGACTTAAGTTACAGAATGTCTAAACTAACTGTTGTTGCATCTAATTATTTATTTTTGATTCCAAATATTTCTTTACCCAATTTTTTTTCCCCTTCCCGCTATTCCAGTGAAGTCCATA
Source organism: Reutealis trisperma (assembly GCA_947687605.1). Taxonomy (NCBI): domain Eukaryota; kingdom Viridiplantae; phylum Streptophyta; class Magnoliopsida; order Malpighiales; family Euphorbiaceae; genus Reutealis; species Reutealis trisperma. The sequence goes on along the minus strand of CANTUT010000039.1, from coordinate 7,101,204 downwards.
CGCCAAAGAATGCATCCTGTGCAGTTTCTTACATTGAGAGCCCTCTTCTACTTTCAAGGTCCCCACAGCACATGAGCGGAAGATTGTCTCCATCTCCTATATCTAGCCCACGTACTGCATCTGGTGCGTCCACACCTCTTACTGGTGGTAGTGGTGCGATCCCATTTCATCACTCAATGCAGCCAATTCCATACTTGCAGGAAAGTCTGGGAATGATGCCAAGGTCCCAAAACGTTCTGTACACCCATAGCAATAATCTGTACCAGGATACCAAGCCTGACCTATTTCGAGGGATGTCACAACCCTCTCATGTTTTTCGGGAGCTGATTTCATCAGATAATGGTGCTATTGAAAACCAGTTTGGACGACCTGGCCTTGGGGAACCCAGGGAAATATACAATGGGCAGCCTGTCTTGGCTGATCGGGTGTCTCAGCAACTCCTAAGGGATCATGTGAAGTTGAAGCCATCCTTGGACGTGAATCCAATCTTGCCAATGCTTGGTCGGCCCAATGGAATCTAGCATGCACTGAAATACTTGGTTGGAGAACTATTGCCCGGCATTTCATATACCATAATGGGGTAATTCCAATGTGTCTTTCAAGTCAAGATTGAGCAAGTGATTTAGTTGAATCTTTTGGAAAGTTAAATAACAGAAGAGATATTTTGGTGCAGAATCTGAATGCTTAATTGGAGCATTTATATGGTAAGCAGTTCAGAACATACTTAAGGAGAGATGCATAGCTTGTCAGCACTCAAATTATCTCTTGCAACTACGTAATTTCACCTTACCTTTAATTGAGCATGTTTTCATGTCAGCTATAAAGATCCATAAGCTCATTTGGAAATGAAGAAGAGTAAACAACCGTATTCAGCAGCTCCCTGCTACGGAGAGCATGTATGCTGGTGTAGAAACTGTATGTGGTATCACACTTGAAACAGAGGAGTTAGAAGAGCTATTATTACCATTTCTGGACCCTGATGCCGTTTCTTTTCCTTTCACTATTTTTTAGGTGGATAGATGGTGGGAGTTAAAAAAAAAAAAAAAAAAAATTGTACAGAATTGGAACTAGGTTGGAGTCCGGATTTTGTCTAAATATCACAGTTGAGAATGTGGCAGGCTTTAGCCTTATCCCTTTTTTTTTTTTTTCTTTATCAGCTATAAGGCAGCACAAAACAAAATAGACAGTAGGCTGCTCTGCTGATGTTATTGTATCTACTTTATATACATTGCATCAAATTGAAATTGAAGAAATCTAATTTAACTACTTGTGACCTTTTGGTCTCAGATTCCAACCCCGCAAGTTTACGGGAATATTTGATCAAATTTCGTTTGTTTGGATCGATTGCTGCTTATATTGGGTTGTTGTATATAATATTGGAAAAGAAAAAGAAGTGCAAAACAATAAGAAATCAACTTTACAAGAAATAACTTTTGGATATCAATTTTTAGGTCTTACAAATTTGTAATAGATTATATTTGATAGATCATAATATAATTACATTACAACCTACTATTATTATCATTGTCATTCAAAATAGATGATACAATAGACCAACAAATCATAAGAATCAACAATGTTTAATATTATTATTTTTACACTATGGATGTGTTTGGTATGACGTAATAAATTTATATTAAAAATTCATTTGATTATATTATATTATTCAGATTTGTATTGGGACAGAGAAGAAGAGGTGAGAAAGGGGAATGGGGGTTAGCTTTCACCATTGTTTGTATTGGAGGTGAAGAATGAGCATGGAGGGTAGCTTTTTATCATTGTTTGAGATGAGGTGGATAATTTAAATAGGGGATAAGACCATTCTTTATAAGAAAAACTTTCATTTTATTTTAACTTATTTTTATATTTTTAACACTCAACCTTTCTTTAGTTACCCTTCCTCCCAATCAAAAATCTTTCCATCCTTCCCATCTCGGCATCTCCTTACCTTAATATTTCTTTTTAATTAGCCTTTGCCTCGCTCCAGCCGACCATTTTCTTATATCAGACAAAAACCCAAATTGAACCCTCTCACCCTATATCATCAACCCAGCAGTCAAGTTGCTGATTTTATGATCGATAGTCTTGGAAAAAGCGAGAGGATGGTCTGATTGCTGGAGAACGTGTGAATTATCAAACAATTTATAGAACCTAGCTAAAAAGGAGGGCTACATTCAGTTCTAACAAGGTTAGTCAATTATGATTGCTTTTCTTTGTACAAGTAGACTAAAAATTCTAGTTCCTAATCGTGGGTTTTCTCAGAAAATCTCGAAAATCCATTTGGGTTCTATTCAAAATGGTTTATTTTACAGTGTACGAACTCTGTTAACATCATTGGAACCTGAAGAAGATGGAAAAAAATCCTTGGCGTCTCATCTTGTAAATACATTTGGGTTTTCCCCAGAATATGCGGAATCTGTATCTAAGAAGATAGGCCTTGAAACCCTAGATAGACCATATGCAGTGGTTAACCTTCTCAGAGACTATGGATTCACAAATGCTGATATCTCCAAGCTCATTAGGAAAGATAATCGGCTATTTTTGGCCGATCCCAGTAAGACCCTTGTGCCCAAACTTGATTTTTTACGTTCCGTGGGGCTTTCAAGCTCTGAAATTGGTCGAATGGTGTCTTGGAACACGGGTTTTTTGTATCGGAGTTTAGAGCAGCATTTGATTCCTTGCTATAATATCCTAAAAAGTGTACTAGTTTCTGATGAGAATGCGGTCAAGGCTTTGAAGCGCTCATGCGGCATTGTCATGAACGGTTTGTCGAAGAATTTAACTATCAACATATCATTCTTAAGAGAGATTGGACTGCCTCAATCTACCATCTCTCGTTTGATGATTTACAGACCTATCATAGTGTGTATGAATTCTGAAAGACTGAGGCAAATCGTGCACAAAACTATTGAAATTGGATTTGATCCTTTGAAGTCTGGTACATTTGGACAGGCAGTGGCAGTGATGTCTCAAATGACCCCTAATACATGGGAGAAGAAAATGGAGGTTTATAGGAGTTGGGGTTTGTCAGACGATGAAATTTGGTTAGCTATCAAAAAGTATCCATTGTTTGTGATGGTTTCGAGGAAGAAAATTATGAACAACATGGATTTTCTTGTGAACAAAATGGGTTGGTTGCCTGCAGAAGTTGCCAGGGTTCCGGCTGCTATTACTCTTAGTTTGGAGAAGAGGATTGTCCCAAGGTGTTCAGTTGTAAGAGTTTTGCTACTGAAGAGCTTGATCAAGAGACAAATTTCTTTAGCTTCAGAGTTGATATCCTCTGAGAAGTCCTTCCTCAAGTCATTCGTGATCAAGTATGAGGAAAAGGTACCCGAACTCGCGAGAATCTTCTGAGGATAAATGAATATTGTGGAATTGGGATTTGGATTTGAGGAGAAACCATCACTTTCCCCTCTTATTTGAAGCTGCTGGCTATTAGGTCGAGAAGAAAAGATTTGTGTTTTGTTTTTGTTAAACTGAGCAAGCTGTTGGTGTTATCCTAAATTAATTAAACAAAGTGTTTTGTTTTAAAATCTAAATAATCATTAATTATACGTGGATGATAATTGTTGAGCATTTGTATACATTAATTGGTTTGAGAGGGGGGGTACTGCCTGGCTGAATTTTTTTTTTTTAAACAGAAAAGGTGCTATTAATTATGTTACTCATGGTCCCATTTAACTTAATTAGAACTACCGATCAAGTTTTTCTTTTTTTTTTTTTGGCCAGAAGAAATAAACTGTATTATAACGATGAAAATGCAGATGACACATCTTCAGACAACAATTTAAGAAGCTCCAAAGGCTTTCTGACTCGCCAATCAAGTGGCAAATTACCAACTAATGACTGAGACGCTAACCAATCTGCTACTACATTACAATTTCTAGTCACCCACTTGACACTACAATATCTAAAATGGGATTTAAGCTCGCCAAAAAGAGACACAGTAGCAGAGATGTCCCAGTGGGGAGGAGCATTAAGATTATTACAACTATCAGCCAAAATCTTGCTATCTGTTTCAAAAATACACGACTGCCAGCATTTGTTCACTGCAAATTTCAAGCCTAAGATGAGAGCATCGGCCTCTGCAGATAAAGAAGATAGAGAGGGTCTACTGTCAACTATTGCGTCCATTATCTGTCCAAATGAATCTCTACAGGTGATAGCCGCAGATGCTGTCTTTGTATCCTCATTGAAGCTTGCATCATTAATCTTCAAGGTACCAGCCCAGGGAGGCTTCCAAGTAGCAATTTGCAAATTTGATGTCTCTATCCTTGCTTGATCTGATTTAAGAGGCTTCTAACAAGACAAAAATTCATGACTTTGTGATCTAGCCACTTGAATTGTTTCATTTGGATCAGCGCTGGCTTTCAAAACAAAATAGACAGTAGGCTGCTCTGCTGATGTTATTGTATCTACTTTATATACATTGCATCAAATTGAAATTGAAGAAATCTAATTTGACTACTTGTGATTTTTGGTCTCAGATTCCAACCCCGCAAGTTTACGGGAATATTTGATCAAATTTCGTTTGTTTGGATCGATTGCTGCTTATATTGGGTTGTTGTATATAATATTGGAAAAGAAAAAAGAAGTGCAAAACAATTAGAAATCAACTTCACACGAAATAACTTTTGGATATCAATTTTTAGGTCTTACAAATTTCTTATTAGGTATGTTTGATATCAATTTTTTGAGGGTAGCTTTTACCATTGTTTGTATATGAGGTAAATAATGAGAATGGAGGTAGCTTTTTATTATTATTTGAGAAGAGGTGGATAATTTAATTAAGGGATAAGACCAATCCTTGTTGAAAAACTTTCATTTTATTTTAACTTATTTTTATATTTTTAACACTTAACCTTTCTTTAGTTACCCTTCCTCGCAATCAATAATCTTTCCATCCTTCCCCTCTCTTTACCTTATTATTTCTTTTTAATTAGCCTTTGACAAAAACCCTAATTGAACCCTCTCACCTTATATCATCAACCCAGCAGTCAAGTTGCTGATTTTATGATAAATAGTCTTGGAAAAGGCGAGAGGATGGTCTGATTGCTGGGAGAACGTGTGAATAATCAAACAATTTATAGAACCCAGCTAAAAGGAGGGCTACATACAGTTCTAACAAGGTTAGCCAATTATGATTGCTTTTCTCTGTACAAGTAGACTAAAAATTCTAGTTCCTAGTCGTGGGTTTTCTCAGAAAATCTCGAAAATCTATTTGGGTTCTATTCAAAATGGTTTATTTTACAGTGTACGAAATCTGTTAACATCATTGAAACCTGAAGAAGATGAAAAAAAATACTTAGCGTCTTATCTTGTTAATACATTTGGGTTTTCCCCAGAATATGCGGAATCTGTATCTAAGAAGATAGGCCTTGAAACCCTAGATAGACCACATGCAGTGGTTAACCTTCTCAGATGCTATGGATTCACAAATGCTGATATCTCCAAGCTCATTAGGAAAGATAATCGGCTATTTTTGGCCAATCCCAGTAAGACCCTTTTGCCCAAACTTGATTTTTTACGTTCCATAGGGGTTTCAAGCTCTGACCTTGGTCGGATGGTGTCTTGGAACCCGGGTTTAATGTATCGGAGTTTAGATCAGCATTTGATTCCTTGCTATAATATCCTAAAAAGTGTACTAGTTTCTGATGAGAATGTGGTCAAGGCTTTGAAGTGCTCATCTAGAATTGTCATGAACGGTTTGTCGAAGAATTTAACTATCAACATATCATTCTTAAGAGAGATTGGACTGCCTCAATCTACCATCTCTCGTTTGATGATTTACAGACCTATCATAGTGTGTATGAATTCCGACAAACTGAGGCAAATTGTGCACAAAACTATTGAAATTGGATTTGATCCTTTGAAGTCTGCTGCATTTGGACAGGCACTGACAGTGGTGTCTCAACTGACCCCTGAATCATGGGAGCAGAAAATGGAGGTTTATAGGAGTTGGGGTTTGTCAGACGATGAAATTTGGTTAGCTATCAAAAAGTATCCATTTTTTTTGATGGTTTCGAGGGAGAAAATTATGAACAACATGGATTTTCTTGTGAACAAAATGGGTTGGTTGCCTGCAGAAGTTGCCAGCGTTCCGGTTGCTATTGCTCTTAGTTTGGAGAAGAGGATTGTCCCAAGGTGTTCAGTTGTAAGAGTTTTGGTATTGAAGAGCTTGATCAAGAGACAAATTTCTTTATCTTCAGTGTTGACATCCTCTGAGAAGTACTTCCTCAAGTCATTCGTGTTCAAGTATGAGGAAAAGGTACCTGAACTCGTGAGAATCTTCCGAGGAGAAATGAATATTGTGGAATTGGGATTTGGATTTGAGGAGAAACCATCACTTTTCCCTCTTATTTGAAGCTGCTGGCTATTAGGTCGAGAAGAAAAGATTTGTGTTTTGTTTTTGTTGAACTGAGCAAGCTGTTGGTGTTTATCTAAATTAATTAAACAAAGTGTTTTGTTTCAAAATCTAAATAATCATTAATTATGTGGATGATAATAGTTGAGCATTTGTATACATTAATTGGTTTGAGGGGGGGGGGGGGGGGGGGGGGGGGGTACTGGTTGGCTGAATTTTTTTTTTAAACAGAAAAGGGGCTATTAATTATGTTACTCATGGTCCCATTTAACTTAATTAGAACTACTGATCAAGTTTTTTTTTTTTTTTGGCCAGAAGAAATAAACTGTATTATAACGATGAAAATGCAGATGACACATCTTCAGACAACAATTTAAGAAGCTTCAAAGGCTTTCTGACTTGCCAATCAAGTGGCAAATTACCAACTAATGTCTGAGACGCTAACCAATCTGCTACTACATTACAATTTCTACTCACCCACTTGACACTACAATATCTAAAATGGGATTTAAGCTCGCCAAAAAGAGACACAGTAGCAGAGATGTCCCAGTGGGGAGGAGCATTAAGATTATTACAACTATCAGCCAAAATCTTTCTATCTGTTTCAAAAATACACGACTGCCAGCATTTGTTCACTGCAAATTTCAAGCCTAAGATGAGAGCATCGGTCTCTGCAGATAAAGAAGATAGAGAGGGTCTACTGTCAACTATTGCGTCCATTATCTGTCCAAATGAATCTCTGCAGGTGATAGCCGCAGATGCTGTCTTTGTATCCTCATTGAAGCTTGCATCATTAATCTTCAAGGTACCAGCCCAGGGAGGCTTCCAAGTATCAATTTGCAAATTTGATGTCTCCATCCTTGCTTGATCTGATTTAAGAGGCGTCTAACAAGACAAAAATTCATGACTTTGTGATCTAGCCACTTGAATTGTTTCATTTGGATCAGCGCTGGCTTTCAAAACAAAATAGACAGTAGGCTGCTCTGCTGATGTTATTGTATCTACTTTATATACATTGCATCAAATTGAAATTGAAGAAATCTAATTTGACTACTTGTGACCTTTTGGTCTCAGATTCCAACCGCGCAAGTTTACGGGAATATTTGATCAAATTTCGTTTGTTTGGATCGATTGCTGCTTATATTGGGTTGTTGTATATAATATTGGAAAAGAAAAAAGAAGTGCAAAACAATTAGAAATCAACTTCACACGAAATAACTTTTGGATATCAATTTTTAGGTCTTACAAATTTCTTATTAGGTATGTTTGATATCAATTTTTTGAGGGTAGCTTTTACCATTGTTTGTATATGAGGTAAATAATGAGAATGGAGGTAGCTTTTTATTATTATTTGAGAAGAGGTGGATAATTTAATTAAGGGATAAGACCAATCCTTGTTGAAAAACTTTCATTTTGTTTTAACTTATTTTTATATTTTTAACACTTAACCTTTCTTTAGTTACCCTTCCTCGCAATCAATAATCTTTCCATCCTTCCCCTCTCTTTACCTTATTATTTCTTTTTAATTAGCCTTTGCCTCACCCCAGCAGACCATTTTCTTATATCAGACAAAAACCCTAATTGAACCCTCTCACCTTATATCATCAACCCAGCAGTCAAGTTGCTGATTTTATGATAAATAGTCTTGGAAAAGGCGAGAGGATGGTCTGATTGCTGGGAGAACGTGTGAATTATCAAACAATTTATAAAACCCAGCTAAAAGGAGGGCTACATACAGTTCTAACAAGGTTAGCCAATTATGATTGCTTTTCTCTGTACAAGTAGACTAAAAATTCTAGTTCCTAGTCGTGGGTTTTCTCGGAAAATCTCGAAAATCTATTTGGGTTCTGATGAGGGATGAAAGTGACTCTCAAAAGAGGCTTGAACCCTCCTGTAGCCCAGGCCCATTGCAAAGCCTTCAGAGACTATGATAAAAGGAAACATGGTCCATTGGCCGGACCCTCGAACGATCCAAGTCCAAAGGCCTTCGGACTAGGTGCTACTCCCCTCCTTCGCCAGCCGGATGACTTGCTGAGCAAGTAAGGGCCGAAGCCCTCTGATGACATGTCCAGTCATCCAGCAGGAGGATCAGTCCTTAGACAATTTGCACCATGCCCTGACACCCCCATTACCAGACATCCCTAGGGATGGGACAGGGGACATGCGCCTGCTACCAACTTTCACCAACTAGCATGGTCGAATGACAGAGGATGTCCTTCCTCAAAAGAAAGGTGTCAGACGCACCTAACCCAGAAATCATACAAAAGGGAAAGAAAAGTCTAAGCACAGGTAGTTGAAACTCTGCATCCTCTCATCCTTTTTCTTTCACTAAAATACTTTGAAGGGAGGACTGACTTAATTGTCAGAGAGTTCTAGCCAGGCAAGAGGCCCGGCTCCTCCTTGATCCTTTTTCTTCTCCTTCACAAGCATCAGGCTCAGGCCCAAGAAGAGAAGATCCAGCCCATTCCTTTTTCATATTGATCAAGCCTGATCAAATTGGCGCCGTCTGTGGGAAACGCGAGCTAATCTTTCTCTCAACTTTGCATTCCACTTTCATTTGCTTGTGAAAGAAGATTACCATAATGACGAACCATGATGATCTCGAATCCTCAACTCCCTTCCAACACCTACTGATCCTCCTCTAATAACTCCCATTGACCTAAACACGTCACTCCAGCTCCTTATCTCTCAACAAAACACAGTTGGGTCTAGCCAAACCCCTCTGAGCCTTCCAAATCCAGACTTAGCTCCTACATTGCAGTTTATTAATACTATAGCTGCTTTTGTAAGGAACTCCCAGCAACAGACTCCCCAGGCACAGATCCTCGTCGCTGTTCCAGAAGCAACCCCAAGAAGGAATGTTGCTCGAACCCTGGATTATGAGAAGCAATCCCAAGGAGTCCCAGGGGTTAATGAAGAACAACTGGTCCACTTGGGTGGAAATGTGGAGGGAAGGACGGAAGAGCATCGTGGAGGAGAGTTCGACTGAAGAAGAAGGGAGTACGCAAGCTTCGCTCCTAGACAGTGAACGTAAGTTTTTGCATGGAAAAAATTTTCATGCAAATAATACGGGACGGGGCGAAGGAAGGAATAAGGGGAAGTGTGAGTACAAAGAACCAAAATACGAAAAAAGAGAAAGCCCAAGAGGAAGAGAACAGGATAGAGGGGAATATTCTGTTACTAGTCACCCCTCGAGGGTTCGAAGCAGAAGATCACCAGTTAGTGGTAACAGCCGCAGAAAGAAGGAAGAGGAGGTGAGAGATGTTGTGAATAAGTTTTTAGAAGAGATGAATCAAGGTTATGACAAGAAAACCATAGATACCACCCTAAAGCTCACCTTGAAGTCTCCTTTTACCAGATCCATCAGGGAATACGTTATGCCTAGCAAGTTTAAACCGCCGGTGTTGAAAAAAGTACAATGGGGAAACCGATCCCAGGGTCCATGTCATGGACTACAAGCATGCAGTAGAATTGCAGACGGCGGATGATGAGGCTCTATGTAGAGCGTTTAGGGGATCCTTGGAAGGAGCTGCAACGAGATGGTTTGATAGCTTAGAAGAGGGGAGTATCCGTTCTTTCATGGAGCTGGCCAGATCCTTTATGCACCGATTCGCTTCTAGCATCCCGGTGGAGCGAAAGACTCAATATTTGGAAACGGTGGTGCAAAGGGAGAATGAATCCTTAAGGGATTACATGGCTCGATTCAATCGAGAAGCGTTGAAAGTCACGCACTTGGACCAAGCTCGAGCAGTGGAAGCGCTGCAGAATGGAACCTCTCACACGGATTTTCTCAAAGCCCTTTGCCATCATGCTCCTCGTACCCTGGAGGATGCAATGGCATTGGCCCAAAAGTATGTACGGCAAGATGACGCTCCAGCCTTCAACCAGATGGCAAAGCGGAGAGGAATGGAGATCATTCCTAGGGAAGAGCCGAAGGCAAAGCGAGAGAAGGAGGTGGAAGAAAAGCGAGATGAGAGGCCGACTGGCGGACGAAGGAGGGGAAGAAATAACCAATCACAATCCAGTTTCGACCCCAACAAATTCACCCCCCTCAATGCTAGTCTAGCCGAAGTCTTCGCAACTTTCAAAGAGCAAAATATATGGGCTCGCCCCAAACCAATGGTTGCTCCTCCAGAGAAAAGAGATCAGAACAAATACTGCCTCTTTCATGATACTCATGGTCATAACACCAATGATTGTAGGCAGTTGATGGAGGAGATCGAAAGGTTGATCAAACAGGGCTACTTGAGGAAATTCATAAGGAGAGAAGAATCAGGCAGAGCTGGCCCTAGCGAAGATAAAGAAAGACACTCGGGAAGAGTAAATGATGGTTCGGCAGGGACCATTCATTGTATTACAGGAGGGCTAGGCGAAGCTCACGAAAGCAGAAATCGTACGAAGGCCTTAGGTAGGCGGAGCGAAAGGCCCGGATACATTTACTGGGAAAGAGGGGGAAATCGACTAGAGAGACCAGATGGAAGTACCCTTCGCACCCCTCACGCTGATCCATTAGTGATCCAAGTGATTATAGCCAATTATGTAGTTAAAAGAATCCTGATTGACGAAGGAAGTTCGGTCAACCTGCTGACAAGGGAAGCATATTTAAAGATGGGTTTCAAGGAGGAAGATCTGGAAGAAGTGGAAAATCCAGTTCACACTTTGGATGGAACGGAGGTCCCATCGATTGGAGTGGCAAAACTACCCTTCACAGTTGGCACCGCCTTCGAAAATGTAACCACCATGGCCACATTTATTATCGTTAGGACACATTTGGCATATAACATCTTGATGGGCAAGCCATTGCTATATGACCTGGACGCTTCGACAAATATCAGACACTTGAGAATGACGATCCCAAAGCCCAATGGCGAAGTGTTTCATGTCTATGGCAGTCAGGACAAAGGAGCAGAAAGGAAGAGAAATAAAAGGATAAGAAAGGGCGAAGTCGCTGCGGAGGAGGTAGCTGCAGTCGAAACTGTTACTCTCGAGAAAAGAACCGAGCCTGTAGATAAGCTGGAAAGGGTAACGGTTGGAAGAGAGCCCGGAGAGTTCCTGATGGTCAACTCTTCGTTAGAAAGTGAGCAGAAGTTGTTCACTCACCAATTCTTGAATGAGCACATCCACAGTTTTGCCTGGTCTTCGGCAGAAATAGGAGGGGTAAAACCTGAAGTGATAATGCACCAATTGAATGTAGATCCCACCTGCAGACCAGTCAAGCAGAAAAAGAGATGTTTCGGCTCGGAGCGGCAAGCGGTCATCGATCGGGAAATAGACAAGCTTCTAGAGGAAAAATTTATTAGGGAAGTGCAATATCCGGAACGGCTAGCGAACGTGGTGCTAGTCAAGAAGGCGAATGGGACTTTCCGGATGTGCATAGACTTCACGGATTTGAATAAAGCTTGCCCAAAAGACTCTTTTCCATTGCCCATGATTGATAAACTGGTAGATTTGACGGCTGGGTATGGATTTTTGTTGTCCTTAGACGCTAAGCAAGGATATCATCAGATCAGAATACACCCGAAAGATGAGGAAAAGACTTCATTGATAACAAAGAAGGGCACATATTGCTATGTGTCGATGCCCTTCGGCTTGAAAAATGCCGGAGCCACGTATCAACGCCTAGTTAATAGAATGTTCAAAGATCAATTAGGCAGAAACTTGGAAGCATATGTGGACGACATGATCGTGAAAAGCAAAAGCTTCGAGGACCATGTCCGTGACTTGGCCAAAGTGTTAGCAGTAATGGAAGAGTATGGGATGAAGCTTAACCCGGAGAAGTGTGCATTCTTCATCCAAGGAGGCAAGTTCTTAGACTGCATGGTGAGCGAAAGGGGAATTGAGCCCAATCCTGACAAGGTGAAGGCCATCTTAGACATGAAACCTCCGAAGAGCGTGAAGGACATTCAGAGGCTGACAGGGTGAATCGCCGCATTGAATAGGTTCATGCTAAATCTGCTGAGAGGTATCTCCCTTTCTTTAAGAAGTTGAGAAAGTCAGAGACATTCGAATGGATAGAGGAGTGCCAGATGGCATTTGAAGAGCTCAAGGCCTTCCTAAACTCGGAGCACATTCTGAGTAGGCCTTTGCCGGGTGAAGAAGTATTAATCTACTTGTCCGCTTCAGACCAAGCAATCAGTTCGGTGTTGATCAGGGAGGAAGGAAAGGTCTAGAAGCCCATTTATTACTTCAGCAAAGTCTTACAAGGGGCAGAGTTAAATTACTCTCCGATAGAAAAGTTGGCCTATGCTTTAGTGCTCTCCTGCCGAAAGTATAAAATATACTTACAATCACACCAAGGAGTGGTTGTGACAGATCAACCCTTACAGAAGGTACTTTATAAACCGAAGACTTCGGAAAGAATGTTATGTTGGTCTGTGGAGTTAGGTCAGCACGGTTTGCAGTACAGGGTCAGATCAGCAATTAAAGCTCAAGCAGTGGCGGACTTTATTTCTAAATGCCCCTTTGGCACCAAAGATGGGGGAGGAGACCCAACCCCTAGGGAAAGACACTCATCGATAACGCTACCGGACCTTCAGTGGGAACTCTTTGTAGATGGTGCTAGCAGCAAAGAAGGAAATGGTGTGGGCATCATACTTAGAAGCGCTCAAGGATTTTCACTGGAGTATGCTTTGGGACTGAATTTTAAAGCCACCAATAACACGGCAGAATATGAAGCAGTGATCCAGGGATTGCTCTTCGCTGATTGCCTTCGCGTAGAACAACTTACGGTGTATAGTGATTCGCAATTGGTGATCGGGCAAATAGAAGGAGAATTTGAGGCAAAGGAGCCGGCCATGGCCAAGTATTTGCAAAAAACGAAAGAGATAGTTCAGAGAATGAGGGATAGAGGAGTCAGGCTGTTCTTTCAAAAGATCCCCAGAGAAAGGAATTGCATAGCAGATAGTCTCAGCAAATTGGCCGCCTCTCGTCCAGTCGAACTCCCTCAAAAAATCTATTTGGGCACCTTGGCCTCCTCCAGCATCGCCGAAGGAGATGAAGTTATAGAGATCGAAGAAGAGCCGTGCTGGATAGACCCCATCAAGTCTTACTTGGAAAAGGGAGAACTGCCCGAAGATGCCCAAGAAGCCAAAAAGGTCAAGCAAAGAAGTGCTCATTTCTCCTTAGACAACGGAACCTTATACAAAAGAGCTTACTCATTGCCCTGGCTGAGATGCGTAAGGCCCAATGAAGCCGAATACATCCTTTGGGAGATACACGAAGGATCCTGTGGAATGCACATAGGTGAAAAAGCGCTGGCAGCTAAGGCGATTAGGCAAGGGTACTACTGGCCGAGGATGAAAGACGAAGCCGTGGCATTTGTTAAAAAGTGCCCCTCCTGCCAAAAATTTGACAGTGGAAAACATGTTCCAACAGCAGAGCAGGTCTCTATTTCCAGTGCATGGCTCTTCGCTAAGTGGGGGGTAGACATAGTCGGACCCTTCCCCGCAGCATTAGGTCAGAGAAAGTTTCTCCTAGTGGCAGTGGAGTACTTCACCAAGTGGGTGGAAGCCGAACCTTTAGCCACTATCACTGTAGAAAAGGTGATCAACTTCTTATGGTGGAACATAGTGTGCAGATTCGACATTCCCTATTAGCTTATTAGCGACAATTGCAAACAGTTCGATAATGCTAAAGTCAGGTCCTTTTGTTCAGGGCTTCAGATCAAACAACATTTCTCATCAATAGCCCATCCTTAAACAAATGGCCAGACGGAGGTAACAAATCGGACTATTCTATAAGGTCTGAAGTGGAGATTGGAAGGATATGGTCGAAGCTGAGCAGACGAACTACACCATGTCCTATAGGCATACATAACTACTCCCAGGCAACCCACTGGAGAGACTCCATTCAGCCTGACCTATGGCACAGAAGCAGTAATTCCAGTGGATATAGGCCTCCCTAGTGGAAGGATCAATTATTGCGAAGACAGACACAATGATCAAGCCAGAAGAATCGATCTGGATCTCCTAGAGGAACTCAGGGAATCGGCCAGCATTCGAATGGCTAATTACAAGCAAAGAGCTGCTAATCATTTCAACAAAAAAGTAAAGCACAAAGTGTTTAGCGAAGGGGATCTAGTAATGAGATTCTTAGAGGCTACAGGCAAACGTGAAGGCACAGGCAAGCTTGCACCCACGTGGGAAGGACCTTTCCAAGTAAAAAGAGTCCTAAGTCCTAGCACTTATAAACTCGTAACCTTAGAGGGAGTGAAAATTCCTCATACATGGAACATCCAACACCTTAAAATGTATTATCAATAACAATAACAGAAACGTTGTTTGCCTCAAATTATCTCCATTCGCTCTAAAGAAGCCTCGCCAAGAACAGGAAGAACTTTCCTAAGGGGAAGCCTAAGCCCTAGTAAATCTAGGCACGAAGCCTCGCCAAGAGCGGGAAGAACTTTCCTAAGGGGAAGCCTAAGCCCTAGTAAATCTAGGCACGAAGCCTCGCCAAGAGCGGGAAGAACTTTCCTAAGGGGAAGCCTAAGCCCTAGTAAATCTAGGCACGAAGCCTCGACAAGAGCGGGAAGAACTTTCCTAAGGGGAAGCCTAAGCCCTAGTAAAGCTAGGCACGAAGCCTCGCCAAGAGCGGAAAGAACTTTCCTAAGGGGAAGCCTCGCCAAAAGCCAAGAGAACTTTCTTAAGGGAGAGCCTAAGTCCTAGTAAATCTAGGCACAAAGCTAAGAAGGTCTAATGGGAGGAGAAGGTGAAAGTGCTTGAACTCCTATTGGAACGGAAACTTTGCTAAGGCATTGCACAAATGCTTGTTGGATTACAACGTGAATGTGATGATCCCCATACAAGTAAAGCATACGCAAAAGCAGAAGCATAATAACTGTATTATTCGTGGAAGTAAATGTATTACATTTATTTACAAAAGAATGAAATGAAATACAAAAGAATGAAATACAAAAGAATAAAATACAAGAGAATGTAAAAAATGTCTAAGGCGGAGGATCGCCTGGAGGAACCACTATTACAGAAGATGGCAGAGGCTGGTCATTCGAAGGATCTGGCGGAATGACAGATAGAGGTTCGGCTGAGGCAAGATCCGTCCCAGAAGGAAGTCCTTTGTCTGCATCCCCTTTGCCCCCGCTAGAAACTTCGGGAATGGGAGACGAAGCGAGTCCATCCTTATCCCAAGCTGGGAAGTCTTTAGGCCGTAAGAGGCCTTCATCCCCCTCAGGAACAGGATCTTAGAACTCTAAAAGGTCTGGGGCTGGAGGCTCTTCAGCAGCATCCAATTCAGATACCACTTGCAGCACATCAGGAAAATGCTTCGCTGCATCACGGAGAGCATTGTTATAATATTCGGCTGCTACCTTATAGGTGTGGTATGTGATGATGTCATCGAAGCTCTTAGACTGCATAAAGTCCCTCACAGCCCTTCGCCGACCTTCTTCGGCCTTGTTAGCCTTCTCAAGTGCAACTTGAGCCCGAGTAGTGGCTTGTGTGTATCCAAATTCTAAGACTCGAAGTTCCTGTTGAATCTTCTTCAGGAGTTCTTGAAGACTAGGAACCTCTTCGGCCTCTCGGGCAAGCTCTTCATTAGCACTCTTCAACTTGTCCAGTTGCACGCTGAGATCGGCAATGGCTTTGTCCTTAGATGCCACTGCCGCAGTTAAGGTGCTAACCTCTCCTTCGGCCTTCAAACGAGCCTCTTCATGGGCCTTGGATTATTCCATGGCCTCCTCAGCCTTCGCCTTTGCAGAAGCCAGTTCTTCCTCCAGGCAGGAACATAATCCCAACCTATCCTTCGTCGCCTGCCGGGCGTCTTCATAATGATCCCTCAGAAGATCGAAATCAGTCCTCAAAATTTTAGAATCCAGAAGCGCCTGCAACAAACAACAATGATTAGGCAATGTGCTAAACGGTCACAACTCAAGTGAGCAATGAATTTACCTTCTATAGTAGAGTCTCTTGCCTGGCAAGAGTATCCTCCACAGACCCAAAAAGAGGCCTAGGGGCCGGACGCAGGAAGGGCACAGGGGCCAAGACTGTGGCGGTGGGAGCAATGGAAGAAGGAGGATCAGCAGATGCCTCGACTTCTCCGAGCGGAGGTGAATCCACTACTACAATCTCCACTGGCTCTCCGATTTGCGGCCTCTTGCTTGGCAGAGAAGCCTCCTTTATTGTCCCCTGTGGAGGGGCTGACACTCCTACATCCGCCTCAGGTGAAGGAGTCTCTGAAGCAGAGCGGGCCTCCGGAACGGGGGTGGTTGAAGTTACCATCAGTGGCCTCTTGCGACGAAGGAACTCCCCCACTGTTAATTTCCTCTTAGGGGGACGAAGAGAGGAGACACCTTCGACAGTAACAACAGCCCCTGGCATGACCCCAGACGAAGCAGCAGTTGAAGGAAATGCTTCGTCAGGTGCAGCAACAGCAGCCCTCTGATCAGCCGCCAGCGGAACAGCAGCTGAAGGAAATGGTTCGCTGGCTTCAGAGGGAACCATGATAGGTGCCAACGAAGCCTCCAGGAAAGGCTCCAGCATCCGCTTCGCCCACAAAAACTGCAAGGTACAAGAGCAAAAACATTCACACATTCAAATCAGCAGATAAAGACACAAGAAGAAGTAAATGATAATAAGAAGGCAAGAAGTTGCCTCTGTTTCTTGAAACGAAGGCCTCCCCTTCGGCTGCAGTATTAACTAGGGAAGGATAAAGCCTCCTAAGGGTCGCAAAGTCGGGATATGAAATCCATTGCTCCTCAATATACTTCTCTCAGGCTTCGACCTCCTCAGCACTAGGAGATCTCCCGGGTACGACCTCCTTCGACCATCTCAGATATGTCCCTCGGATAACATGAGGGTCTTTATATGATGAAGGTGATGGGGGAGAAGAAAAGTTACCTGCCCCAGCTTCAGCCACAGGGGCACTCAAGTCATCCACCAGGTTCTTCAGACGGGCCTCAAATTCAGCATCAGGAACATCTGTCAGAACCTTTTCCAAGTCCGCCAGTTGCTCTGCCCCCCGAGAAGAGTGAGCAATTAGGTCAAGAACATTGGGGACGGGGGGCCCTTTTACTTTCAGCTTGGGCGGACAAGGTACGGACGCTCCCTTCCTCTTATCACCCGCTGGAGGAGGTGGAGGCGGAGGAATGGAAGCCTCATAAAGCTCTGAGATTGAGATACCCCTCTGAGGAGCAGGCCTTGCAATAATGGGTGCAGCTCGAAGCGGAGGAGTACCTCTCTGCACAATAGGAACAGAGCGATCAGAAGCCTTAACAAGTCACCTTCGAATTATTCGAATGGACTTCGCACTGGCCACACTCACCTGGGCCCCTTCTGATCCAACAGCTAAACCGGATCCAGCGGAGACAGGCTTCGTCGGCTTATCCTTTCGAAGCTTCGCCGACGAAGACTGCAGGGCGGAGGAGGAGCGCAAATGGAACTTCCTCGTTTTGAGGTCAAGAATGGGAAGCTCAACATCTTCGCTAAAAGGTCTTGGAGAAACCCCTTCTGTCTCCTTCATGATATCCTGATAATGTGCAGGATTCTTGGCCTCCACTGCAATCGAAACAACAAACACAGCAACAACAAGATCAATACTCCACAGTCAATTAAACCTGTAACAAGTGAGGAGTGAGGAGCAGAGTTACCTCTTATATCTTTCAGCAAAAGTCTAGGAGTTGGAAGGCCATGCTCGTCCTTCGCGTAGAAGGAGGCCATCATCTTTTTAGAGTTATAAGTATAACCCTAATAGACCAAGGTCCTGAGGTTCGATTTCTTCTCAGTGGACAGCCTCTCAGGCCACTCATTAAGGCCTTCGGTGGGGCACAGGAAATGGCCGGGGAAACCAAATCCAAGGGATTTATCGTTGAGGCCGTCAGTGACCTCTATCAACCCGAACTTGCCTCTCCAGTCCTTCACCTTGTTCTCTTTACCAAAGAAAAGGCTCCGGCGAGGCCTAGCAGAAGTCATGAAAACCCCCGGTGACCTCTGCGCGCTCTGGATCCTATAAAAGCATTGAAACAGGCGAGCGGAAGGACGAATGCCGCGAGCGAAGCACAGAACTTCGAAGACGTGCATGTCCCTTATGGAGTTTAGGGTCAGCATCATTGGATTTACTCCGAAGTAGTTGAAGCATTCAACTTTGAACTTCGTAGGAGGAAAAAGAAGACCAGCTTCCAGCTGGTGGTAGAAAATAATGTAGTGTCGGTTGTCTTTAGGCAGAGCAGCTTTGGGGTCGCTGGAGTAAACCCTCTCGTGAGCCTCAGCCCGGCGGAATATGAACTGAGTGCTGCCTTCCAAGTTCTGGCCGAAGGCCAAAAATTTAGATGTTTTTGCAATAGGGGCTATCTCCCCCCATTCCTCATCCAGTATCTTTTGGTAGTGGGAGGAGCTCACTTGGTCCCTACGGGGAATGTTTTCTTTTCTGGGGGCCATTGGAACGAAAGAAGAAATGGAAGCAAATGCCAAAGAACAGATATGGGAAAACCACAAAAAATAGGAGATTCGAGAGAATGAGCAAGAAGTTCTGGATATGGGAAGGCAAAGGAATATATATACTGAGAGCGTCCTCAATAAATGCCACAGCAATAAGTGGGGGCATTAAATGGACGTTCAAAATTTAAAATCCATGGAAAACTTAACCGTTTGCTGCGACACGTGGAAGAGTGGGGAGAACGAGGAGACGTGCATTCAATGCGTGTTCTGGCATTCAATGCTTATTCTTTTCAGTTGTGCATGCATTCAATGGCTGTGTGACCTTCCATCTACCCTACGAAGGCTGTTTAGAATGCTGACGGTTCCTAGCACCTCTGATCCCTTCGTTCAGACAAAGGCTATCCTTCGAGAAGATGAAGTGAATGCCTAGATCGGACGAAGCCTCCCAGCAAAACGAAAGCCTCTCCTAAGACAAGGAAATGAAAGGACCTCTTCGCCATTCAAAGTGGAAGCAGTTCTCTTCAATCAAAAGACCCCAGAAGATAAGGATACAAGGATACGAAGCTGTTTTACTAAGGTTCAACCCTTCGCTCTCTCCTTAATAAAACAGGGGGGCCCTTGATGAGGGATGAAAATGACTCTCAAGAGAGGCTTGGACCCTCCTGTAGCCCAGGCCCATTGCAAAGCCTTCAGAGACTATGATAAAAGGAAACAGTGCCCATTGGCAGGACCCTCGAACGATCCAAGTCCAAAGGCCTTCGGACTAGGTGCTACTCCCCTCATTCGCCAGCCGGATGACTTGCTGAGCAAGTAAGGGTCGAAGTCCTCTGATGACATGTCCAGTCATCGAGCAGGAGGATCAGTCCTTAGATAATCTGCACCATGCCCTGACACCCCCATTACCAGACATCCCTAGGGATGGGACAGGGGACATGCGCCTGCTACCAACTTTCACCAACCAGCATGGTCGAATGACAGAGGATGTCCTTTCTCAAAAGAAAGGTGTCAGACGCACCTAACCCAGAAATCATACAAAAGGGAAAGAAAAGCCTAAGCACAGGTAGTTGAAACTCTGCATCCTCTCATCCTTTTTCTTTCACTAAAATACTTTGAAGGGAGGACTGACTTGATCGTCGGAGGGTTCTAGCCAGGCAAGAGGCTCGACTCCTCCTTGATCATTTTTCTTCTCCTTCGCAGGCATCAGGCTCAGACCCAAGAAGAGAAGATCCAGCCCATTCCTTTTTCATATTGATCAAGCCTGATCAAGTTCTATTCAAAATGGTTTATTTTACAGTGGACGAAATCTGTTAACATCTTTGAAACCTGAAGAAGATGAAAAAAAATACTTAGCGTCTTATCTTGTTAATACATTTGGGTTTTCCCCAGAATATGCGGAATGTGTATCTAAGAAGATAGGCCTTGAAACCCTAGATAGACCACATGCAGTGGTTAACCTTCTCAGATGCTATGGATTCACAAATGCTGATATCTCCAAGCTCATTAGGAAAGATAATCGGCTATTTTTGGCCAATCCCAGTAAGACCCTTTTGCCCAAACTTGATTTTTTACGTTCCATAGGGGTTTCAAGCTCTGACCTTGGTCGAATGGTGTCTTGGAACCCGGGTTTAATGTATCGGAGTTTATATCAGCATTTGATTCCTTGCTATAATATCCTAAAAAGTGTACTAGTTTCTGATGAGAATGTGGTCAAGGCTTTGAAGTGCTCATCTAGAATTGTCATGAACGGTTTGTTGAAGAATTTAACTATCAACATATCTTTCTTAAGAGAGATTGGACTACCTCAATCTACCATCTTTCGTTTGGTGATTTACAAACCTATCATAGTGTGTATGAATTCTGACAAACTGAGGCAAATTGTGCACAAAACTATTGAAATTGGATTTGATCCTTTGAAGTCTGGTACATTTAGACAGGCACTGACAGTGGTGTCTCAACTGAGACCTGTTGCGCGATTTCTGCAAGTGCACAGGTCGTGAACAAGTAATATAGTAGTGAAATAAGTGTCGATCCCACGAGGAAGGGTTGACAAGTACCAAAATTAAGATTACTCTATTATTTAGAAAATCAACTATGAGAATTTATATTTTAAGCTAAAGTGAAATTTAAGTAAATAAATGATGATAAATATGAAATAAAATTA
Source organism: Reutealis trisperma (assembly GCA_947687605.1). Taxonomy (NCBI): domain Eukaryota; kingdom Viridiplantae; phylum Streptophyta; class Magnoliopsida; order Malpighiales; family Euphorbiaceae; genus Reutealis; species Reutealis trisperma. The sequence continues at coordinate 7,080,293 of CANTUT010000039.1, read as the reverse complement.
AAGGTTTAGGATTTAGAATTTATCAATTGATCACATATGATTTCTTTATAATTTTTAGATGGATTATTTTTGCTGGAATTAATGATTAGATTTCCCTAAATTATATGATGTTCTCTTTCAAGATACAACATGTGTGTTCATATTAACCTTACGTCTACTCTCGTGATCATAAGCAATTAACACAAACCCATTAAGTTTTATGGAAATCCTTTTAAAAATCACAAATGAGTATTCTTATCTCTAAGCAATACATTCCCTAGGTCAATTATCCTAATGAACTAATATTGTGCTTCCACTCTCGCTACTTCATACAATATCTTAAATCATGCAATTAATGGCTAGTTAATTACAAGCATTAAGTTATAAGATAAAAGATTAATTCCAACAATCAAATCTAATCAATTAAATATAAATAATCATATGCAAATCAAAAGATTACATCTAAATCCTAGAAAATAAAATTGGCTATTCATAATTAAAAAGAAAGAAATAATTAAATTAACAATAAAAATAATAAACATAATAATAACTTATAATTAAATTCAAGAATAGAGTTTAGAGAGAACTTGTTTTGGGATACAATCTTTGATGAACTCAAGCTTTCAAAAACTTCTCCTCTTGATCAAAATGAAAAATAAAACTAATCTACTCTAAGAAAACATATAAAAATCTCTCTACATATTTTTTTATGGATTTTCTTTGATGCTCTTTCCCTTTGCCAAGCATGGTATTTATAGACATGTTTGGTGGAAGAATTCAAGTTCCATTAAAATTCTTGCATCAAAATTCAACATTGATGGTTAGGTTGGCCACCAACCATTGAATTCCTTCATCAATATTCAAAAATGGTTAGGTTGGCTACCAACCATTGAATTTTGGCCACCAATCGTTGAATTCCTTCATCAATATTCAAAAATGGTTAGGTTGGCTACCAATCATTGAATTTTAGCCACCAACCATTGAATTTATTTCTCATGGATTGAAAACTTGAATCATTGCTTGCATCATTATTTTTACTGCATCATTTTGATCTGCAAAAATAAAATAAAAATACTTAAAATATGTTATAATTTATTTATAAATTGTAGAACTATTTATTTCTAAAAATATGTAATAATATTATTGCATTTTCGAGAACTGAGCTAAAATTTAAGTTTAAACAAATAAAATAACTCTAAAAATATAAAGTTATCACACCCCCAAACTTAAGTTTTTGCTTGTCCTCAAGCAAAAGAAAATTCAAAACCTAAACTAGTCCACTTTCATAGGAAATTACGATTGCATTTAGCGTATGCAACAAGCCTTTAAACCCCTAGGTGTCCCATAGAGGACGAGTTATAGTCTCGTGAGGGCTTCCAGTGGTGATACCCACAAACACCTTTAAAAATTTATTTCAAAGAAAAATAAAATATCACAAAAAAGAAATTTAATCATCGCGTGCTTATGTTGAAATTTTTTTTTTAAAGGTCTCAAGAAATTAATATTTACAAACAACATATCAATAGTATTGCAAATCAAGCTTCTATCTCAAGTTCAAAATAATCCTCATCTTAATCATGCCTTGAATAACTATACATTAAATCAACTGCAAAGAAATTATTGCACTTCAGATAGGTATATACACACTAATATCTTTAAATGCCTCTATCAAATGATATAAAATAGATGTACAAATCTCATAAGCATATTACAGCAAACAATCTCCACTAATAGAATTCACAAATCAAGAGAGATCAATAGGTCTTGACTAGGGTTGTAATGGGGCTAACACAAGGTATTTTGGCTAAACAAAGAACAGGCTAAATGAACAAAAGTAAAATAATTATGCCAAGTTTACAAAATCAATAGCTCAAATAAAGAGATTATATTAATGAAGGATCCCTTTTATCTTAAGTACCATTCTTCTTCAATGTTTTCTTCTTTTAAGCCCCCCTCTTTTTCTTTTTTTTTTCTCTTTTTTTATTTTTTTTTATTTTTTTATTTTTTTGCCAACAACATTATTCTAAAGATAGCAAGAATTACTAACTTTTATTTATTAAATTTTATTGCTTTCCCCCAAACTTATTCTAAGCAAAAGGTGGTCTTTTACAATGAATAATACTCTTAGTTATTAGAAATCCTTTTTTTCTTTTAAAACTTCAATAATTCCCTTTTCTTCATTAGAATATAAACTTGACAAAATTATCTTACAAATAGGATTAAAGATAACAATTAAGGTTAATTAACAAAGAAAAAGAAAGCTAAAATTAACAAGGCACAAAAAGGTAAACTAGGAAAAAAAATTAAAACAAAGGTGGATATAAGTAACAGGCTAAATAAACAATACCTAAATCATATATCTCTTTCAAAATGAATTCAAAATTTCGCCTCAAAAGTTTGCAAAAATATGTTCTAAGATAGGTGAGGCAAATGAAGATAAAAATGTGTAGAAGCCCTCTCTAAGTAAGCATACATAAATTCAATGCAATCAATATAATGCAAAGCAAAACAAAATATAATCTTAATAAAAGTTAATTTCTTACCCAAAATAGTTGCTCAACCTGAAATACTTTAATAAATTGTCCATAAATATCAATTATAATCTATCATTGACCTTTCATCAATTTATTTAACACAAGCATATTTTATTAATAAAAGAGTAAAAAAATTTTAAATTTATTCATCAAAACATGAAAGAAATTACTGAAAACAAAAAAAACAAACTAAATCTCCCCCAAACTTGCAATGGACATTGTCCTCAATGTCAAAAAAATAAACCAAAAGAAAGAAAATACTCCCTCTTATAGAAAAGTGGATTCCAAATTATAAGCAGGATATACATTTCACTTCCTTGTTTCCTGTAAAACATCTTGAAACAACACTAAAAGCAAGCATGATAAACTAATCATACAAAAAGAAAACATTATATATATTTTTATTTTTGTTTTTATTATTTTTTTTAATTTTTTTTTTAATTTTGGAAACTAGAAAAAGAAAGAAAAGAGAAGAAAAAAAAAATACAGATGCGTATCAAGAGCACAAAAAGTACTCTTTACTCAGCCATCTTGTATGAATAACTCTTGAGTTAGTTAGTTAGTTAGCTAGCTAATTAGTTTTTTTTTTTTGAAAAGGAAAATCACATAAATATAAGATGCGTATCAAGAGTACAAAAGTAACTTTTTACTCAGCCATCTTACATTTAGTGAATTGAATCTAAAACTTCGCTTGATCAAGTGCAATAAAAAAAACACACACAAAACAAAAAAAAATGCGATAAAAAAAAAAACTACAAAAGTTAGGGAAGTTATAACTGGAGATTCAAATCTAGTCCTCGCTTTTTACTGTTACTAGCCCTGGGGTGCCAAACTACCTGCGCCATCAATGGATCATGTTCGGATTTAAAGGTTTGCAGTTGATCAATCAATTGATCAATAGTTGAAGCAGAGACTAAGATGTATCGACTTGCTGGTGTCATAAAACCCTGTTCCACAGCATGATCAAGAAAAGATAACAAACCATTAGAAAAACCATCAACATTAAGTAATCCTAATGGCTTCTGAAGAACAGTTAATTGTGTCCAAGATGCAATGGTGAAAATATCTTCAAATGTTTCTAAACCATCAGGTAATGCGATAAAAGCATCAGCATTGAAATTCATGTATGCCATTCGTTCGTACATGCTATTGACCTGTAACTCATTACCTATAGTTCCACCAGTGATTTGTTTATTTCGAGCCAAAGCCTTTAGAACTATTCCTAAGACTTTACTACCTCTAATATATGCAGAACTTGCGACACAACCCCTTAACCCTAAACTACCTCCCTCAAACACCAAATCAATTTTTCGTTCAGCTAAAATCCTACCAAGTTCATTAGCTGCTATCAAGTACTCTCTTTTCTTGCCAGAGTTTGGACTACAAAAGACACAAATAGTTTTGAATTTACGTGTTGAGGATTCTGCCATTTTCTCTCACAGATCTCTCGAAAGGGTTGTATGCATATTAACAATAATGAATGTGCATATAAAGAAACTAGAAGAGTGAAAGAACAGTTCAATGGGATAAACTAATTGTTGACAGAAAAAGTATAAAAACAAAAATGATAATAAAAATAATCAATGCTGTGTGTACAAATGTCAAAAGAAATATTTGAAAAACTAAAAAGAAACAGACATTGAAAAACTAAAAAGCTAACGAAAGTAGAAAAATCTGCAGCATGTGTACAAAAGTCAAAAAGAAAATATTGAAAAGCTAAAAGTAGACATTGAAAGACTAAAAAGTTGTCGGCAGTAGAAAAAATCTGCAGGAAAATAAAATCTAGGTGCTAAAAAGTCAAAAAGTACTGCAAGATGTATAAAAAAATAATGCATTGAAAAATAAAAAAGTTAGTGATACACCTGATTATAAACAGTAGTTGTGATTTTGGCTCACATCTTCCTCTGATTTTACATCTAGTAACCGCTTACACGCCTTCTATGAGTTGAGGATAGGCTTCCCATCCAGTTTTCTTATTAACTGGCAAACATGGTCTTTTATCGTCAAATTTCCTAGACTGTAATGCTGCTTCTCTTCTTTGAATAGTTCCCATAAATCTAAAAGAGTGCGTTGAACTTGTCCACAAGGATGCGTCTCAAGAGTCTGTAAGATATTATCCATAGACTCCTTAATCAGTCCATCCTTTATGAATTTAATTTTGTCTTCTCGATTTATGGATGCAAATCCAATATTTCTACAGCGTGTGTTGCAATTCCATCTTGCACACTTGTAGCAGACTCCCATTCTCTTAGCTCTCCTCTTCTTTGAGTAAGAACTTCTCCCCGTACCTGGCAAACATTTAATAAATGAGTCATCAAGCTCACCTACCAATCGTACTTTGGCTTCTATGATCCAGCGAATATTCTCAGGAAGATTCAGACGCCTAAATGCCTTCATTCTTTCCAGTCTGCGTTCATCAATTTTCCTGAGCACATCTTGGGGAAGAGTTGGAAATCTATTTTTTAGTGCTGCAAGAGATGCTTCCATGTCTAATTAACTTTGTTAAGAAAATGAAAGAGAAAATTTACAACGAAACAACTAAACAGAAATAAAAGAAACCTAATAAAGAGAAAACTTGGGTTTCCTCCTAATAAGCTATTTAATAACTCACAAACAACACTAAAGCAAAATTAAAATAGAATGAAACAAGCAAAAGAACAAAAGAAATTAAAAAGAAGTAAAAAGTTAGAAATTTGGGTTGCCTCCCAAAAGCGCTTAATTTATAGTCTTTAGCTTGACTATAGCTAGATCTTCATCATGGAGGATAATACATAAAGTATATCATCTCGATAATTGTGGAAAGATAGACTTTTACCAATTTTAATGAGTCAAGCCAGCTTGATTTGAGTCTGCATGGAAAAAAATTAAGACAAAAATTATTTAATATTTTATAATTGGGCTCATAATTTTTAAAAATTTTCCAACGAGCTCTTTTTCTTACTCTAAATTTTCTTAAGAAATTGAGATAGGAAGGTAGTGGAGTTGAATCAAGAGTTGGTGAGTGCTCAGTTGATGGTGGTGAATGTTTCTTCTTTTCTTTCAAGTCATCAAATTGATATTCTTTATGGTCTGGCATATTTGGTGTTGTTTTCACCAAACAAACTGAAAGAGTTTCCTTTGAGTTCTCTTTTTCAAATACCTCTTTAATTTCCCCATTAATTTTAACCACTTCGCAGATATTATCCATAAGAGAAGAATATTTCTTGGGCAAATTGATCTCAACTTCTTCCTTTTTTTCTTGCTTGCTTAAAGTATCTGCTTGATCAATCATCTCTTCCTCATCATCACTCAAAGAAATTGCCAAACATTGATCTCCAGAATATTCTTCAATTTGACTTGTTAGGTTACCATGGCCTTGAGCATCTAATGGACTAACAAACTGTTCCATTTGTACATCATCATCTGTATTGTGACTAGTCCATTGATCCATCCTATCTTCCAATCTTTCACATCGTTCATAAGTAGCATTTATGAATCTTTCCAATGCTGCTTCATAAGATGGTTTGTGCTCCTCAAATGGTGCATGATCTTGAAAATCATCTTAATAAGGATACCATGAACTGCATTGGTTTTTCCAAGAAAAGTTTGAATAGTCACTCCATCCTGAGTTGTCTATATTGGAATATGGATAATTCTCATACATGTTATAATTTGGGAAAAATTGTACCTATTCTGCATATTGGCACTCAGAATTCAAATGATTACCTCCACACATATCACAACTCAAACATGAATTAAATAAACTTTTTGCATCAAGTTTATCAATTAAATTAACCAATGTATCGATTTTAGCATTTAACTTACTAAAACTATCCTCACCATACATGTTTGCTGCTCTATTTAGTATCATTCCTCCATCACACCATTAAAAGTTGTGGAAAACCTTTTTTTTTTTTTTTTTTTTTTTTATAAAAGTCCTGCAAAATAATAAAAAAAATATAAAAGAAAAACAAAATCTAAAGTAATAGAGTATATCAATATATTGATATTGTCAAAAATTGCCTTCCCCGGCAACGGCGCTAAAAACTTGTTGATGTACCCTGAGAAGTTTAATATGAACTTAAACTTAAGGTTAATATGAACACACATGTTGTATCATGAGAGAGAACATCATATAATTTAGGGAAATCTAATCATTAATTCCAGCAAAAATAATCCATCTAAAAATTATAAAAAAATCATATGTGATCAATTGATGAATTCTAAATTCTAAACCTTTAATTTTATTTCATATTTATCATCATTTATTTACTTAAATTTCACTTTAGCTTAAAATATAAATTCTTTTATCTTCAGTGTTGATGTACCCTGAGAAGTACTTCCTCAAGTCATTCGTGATCAAGTATGAGGAAAAGGGACCTGAACTCGTGAGAATCTTCCGAGGAGAAATGAATATTGGGGAATTGGGATTTGGATTTGAGGAGAAACCATCACTTTCTCCTCTTATTTGAAGCTGCTGGCTATTAGGTCGAGAAGAAAAGATTTGTGTTTTGTTTTTGTTAAACTGAGCAAGCTGTTGGTGTTATCCTAAATTAATTAAACAAAGTGTTTTGTTTTAAAATCTAAATAATCATTAATTATACGTGGATGATAATTGTTGAGCATTTGTATACATTAATTGGTTTGAGAGGGGGGGTACTGCTTGGCTGAATTTTTTTTTTTTAAAACAAAAAAGGGGCTATTAATTATGTTACTCATGGTCCCATTTAACTTAATTAGAACTACTGATCAAGTGTTTTTTTTTTTGGCCAGAAGAAATAAACTATATTATAATAATGAAAATGCAGATAACACATCTTGATACAATAATTTTAAAAGCTCCAAGGGCTTTCTGACTTGCCGATCAAGTGGCAAATTACCAACTAGCGTCTGAGACGCTACCAATCTGCTACTACATTGCAATTTCTACTCACCCACTTGACACTACAATATCTAAAATGAGAATTAAGCTCGCCAAAAAGAGACACAGCAGCAGAGATCTCCCAGTGGGGAGGAGCATTAAGATTATTACAACTATCAGCTAAAATCTGGTTATCTGTTTCAAAAATACACGACTGCCAGCCTTTGTTCACTGCAAATTTCAAGCCCAAGATGAGAGCATCAGCCTCTGCAGATACAGAAGATAGAGAGGGTCCACTGTCAACTATTGCATCCATCATTTGTCCAGATGAATATCTGTCGATGATAGCCACAGCTGCTGTCTTTGTATCCTCATTGAAGCTTGCATCAACATTAGTCTTCAAGGTACCAGTCCAGGGAGGCTTCCATCTAGCAATTTGCAAATTTGATGTCTCCATCCTTGTTTGATATGATTTAAGAGGATTCTAACAAGACAAAAATTCATGACTTTGTGATCTAGCCACTTGAATTGTTTCATTTGGATGAGCGCTGGCTTTCTTGAAGCACCAATCATTCCTTTTCTTCCAAATGGTCCAACAAAGAAAAGCTGCTTGAAAAATGGCGTCCAATTTGTTAGCCTTTTTCAAAGTCTCAGCCAAGCCATTCCACCAATCTGTAAAAGAATTGACAGATGAGATAGATGGACAACAGCCAATGTTGCTCCCAAACCAAGAGGCTCTTACATGATCACAAAACAAAAGAACATGTTCAACTGATTCCACATTCCTATAACATAAATCACATATAACATCATCAATAATTTTATTTTAGCCAGATTATCTTTGGTAGGTAAGGTAATATGTTTTTGCAAGCCCTCCATAAAAAAATTTTAATTTTGGGTGGAAGTTTGAGAAGCCATATGTTCTTCCATAAGGAAGGAGGGGCAGCAGGTCTGCTTTGAATCCTCACTACTTCTTCTCTTGGAACCAACATTTGGTATGCCTTCTTGACTGTATATTGGCCGTTTTTATCCGGATGCCAAATCCATCTATCTCTGGATGCAGGTAAACCAATTGGAATTTGAGCGATTGCTGCAGCTTGCGGTGCAACCAAACTTCTAATTTTTAGCATATTCCAAGTCCCATCCTCAGAGATCATTGCTACCACTTGAAAAATTGAATTATTGTGGGGTTGAGGTGTAGCAATTTTGAAGCCTTGAAAATTTGGTAACCATAGGTCAGTCCAAAAGAGTGTCTCGTGACCATTACTTCTCCAATTTAAATTAGCTCATATTTCTGTAAGATCATGACGACTATTGATTTTTAATTTCTGCACAAATTTCAATTTAAACAATAAAATTAAGGCCATTTCTACTATGCACCAGAGATATGATGTCCTAATATATTTTATCTATTATTATGGGTAAAAAGCAGATAATAGTTGACATGCTTTTTAGGTAACTTAAGTTATACAGTGACTCCATTTATTTAGACATGTAATTGATTAAATAAAATAGTGGGCTTATGCCTTTTAAAAATTATTATTTTGAGTTTTATTTGATTTTGAACTTATATTTTAAATTTAAAAATGCGTTTTTCTTATATTTATTTATTCAAATGACTTTCACTATATTTATTTATCTATTTAAAAAATTTGTTACCGATATAACTATTAATTAAGGAAAGAAAAATATATATACTAATTCTATGGAATAAAAATTTCACAATTTTTATGAAATAGTAATTTCACAAAAAATTAAAGAATTTGTATTTTTTAGATTATGGAATAGAGGATTTCTATTTTTACCCTTATAAAAATGTTTGCAAGTTCAAACTCAATACTATCACTTTATTTTTTTTTTCACATTTTCATATATATATATATATATATATATATATATATATATATATTAAAATTTTTACTTACTTGATCAATTTTAAAAAAAAATTGAGTAAACAGAATTAGAAATTAATTTAGGTAATTAATTAAAAAATATTTTTTTATTTTTAAATTTTAAACCAATTTATTTATTATGCATTTAAATTTTTTTTTGTTAGAGAAATTATTTCTTAAATAAAATTTTGTGAAATTATATTTAATTTTAATATTATTAATGAAATTAATTTATAAGGATATTATGATCATTTATATAGAATAGAATAGTTATTATATACTATGAATAAAATTATAGAATTAGAATAATTATTATATTCTTTATGAATAGTTATATTATTCCTTATGTATGCTATTATGTAAACCAAACATAATTTAAGAATTAATTGGTAAGACAAGTAACAAGTTAGGTTTTTAAAATTTGGTTATCAATTTAGTAGGTAACAAATCATTTCATCCAATGATTAAAATTAAAATTTGATAATCTAATAATTTTATATACATTAGGATACTTTATCCTTGGTGCATAGCAGAAAGCCTCTAAAATTAATGTTTAGATATTATGTGTAATGAGATGCACATGGAAAGGATTGAGCATGCATTTCAACAGGTAAATAGATGTGCCTTAACCATCTAGGATACCATTTGAATGGTTAGTAGATTGAAAAATTAATAGGGCAAACAACCAACAATAAAATATTAATGTGTTGTGTATCTTCATCACATGGACCAACTCTCTAAGGGGCTACTACCGGCGGCAACCCTGTCCCTCTTTTTCTTCTATACATACTAATTTTTGTGCCTTCTAGTATTTTGAATACCACATGGTTAGTTTTTAGATCTGATTAGTCTTTTGATGTACTAATCTACAACTTCGGTCATAGCTGGTGATACTGGGCTCCCTCACCTGCAACATATCTTTGTCTTTTTTTTTTTTTTTTTCTTTTTTTCAGTGTGTTTGACTGTTGGTGAGGAATGAGTTGTAGCTTTGGCCTTGCTTACAGATATGGTGTTTTTTGGGTGCCCTTTAAGCACTTAAGGTTTAGTAGTTATCCTAAGATCCAGATATGGTGATTCTCTTCTTCAGTTTCAGTTTCAAATTCCTTTCAAGCACCTGAACTATGGTAGTTCTTAGTGTCGTGCCCTGCGAAATACAGTCAGGTGAGCAATTGTTCGCAAATTTTAGATCTTTGGTGATCATTAATAGTATTCATGGTCACGGTAAAGTAGATCTTTTGGGAGTTTTAAACCAATAGTTACTATCTAGTTCATGTGTACTTGAATATTTCGTCTTGATGGATATGTACTACCTTTTATATTACTGATAATTTTTATCATTTATGTTTAAAAAAAAAAAAAAAAAAACCTTGGAAGATATCTTAATTTTTTTTGGGTGAATTACTATTTAGTTCTTTTATTATAGCAATTTATACTAGTTAGTACCTCAATTTTTAAAAATTAATGTATTTGTAATATGTTAAATAATTTAATCCTGAGTTAAATTTTCTTAGCTAAATTCTTTAATAAACTATAATATAACATTAATTGTATCATTAATTCAATTTCTAATTTTCCTTTCCTTCCTACCATATATAGAGTTAGTCTTCATCCTAACTAGTTACCCTTTTTGCCTTTTCTTTTACCCATTTGTGTTTTATATCCCACTAGTCACTAGTAATTTTTTTCACCATGCAAATAATTTTTCTCTCTTTCAAATCTTTTTAAAAAAAGAAAAATAATTAAATCAAGAATGAAAAAGAGTTAGATCTAATGATTATTACAATCCTGAAAACAAAAATCCATTTTTTAAATACAATTTCACTGTCTCTCTCTCTCCCCATGAAAACTTCTTAGACTTTGGCAAATATAAAATCTTGTTTTGTTTACTTGACTCATTAAAGAAAAAAAAAAGACATTTTTATTGCAAGAAAACACTCTTTTTATTTGCTTCATCATGACTATTTTTAGGACGCCTTTGGTGGCTTGGAAGAGTAATAGAAAAATATTTGGTAATAAGTTTGATTCGCGGAATAGAATATATAAATAATAGAATAATTATTTTTGAGAAATAAAATAGAGTATGAATATAATAATTATTCTAATTTCATAATTTATTTTATAATATAGAATAGCTATTTCATTCATATAAATAGTCATAATATCTTTATAAATTAATTTTATTATTAATATTAAAATTAAATATAATTTTTTATTCAATAAATAATTTAAATGCATAGTAAATAAAATTTTATTTGACTTAAAATTTAAAAAATAAAAATCTGAAAATAAAAAAAAAAGATAATAGTTATAAGATTGAACTACTAATATTTTTTTAAAAGTAAAAATGAAAATACTATATTCTATAGTATAAAAAATACCAATTTTTTTATTTTTTTATGAAATATATATCCTATAAAAATTATAAAATTACTATTTTATATTTAATATTTTTTATCTAAACTTTAAATTAATATTTAAAATAATCATTTTATATAAAATAATTATTTTATTTCTTATATATCCTATCAATCTTGCCTTTAAAGTAAAATTTTAAAAATAAAGATTCCGACGACTGGAACATTTCATTAGCGGGACCCGGAAGCATGGCCCCCTGGCTCCCAAAATGTCCCCACTGTTAATAGCAATAAATTTTAAAACTACATTATATTGTATTGTCCCCTTAAAAAAATTATTATACATATTCAAGACTTGGGCTATTCTTTAAATTTTGAACCCATCAATTTAAGTGATACGTTATTCTTTTTTTCTATGTAAATTTATTTATTAATATATTAGGTCATTTTATTTTATTTTTATATCATTAAGCAATCATATATTTGTTTTTTTAATTGTAGATTTATTTCAACTAATGCATATAATGTTGCATCTATTGAAAAAAAAGAAAAAGAAAAAAATGATTGCGAGACAAGAAATATATTATATTATATGCATGGTACAAATCATGAAGTCTATAATTTTATTTATGATTAGTTAGTCATGGGAAAATTAAAAATAATTGATATATTTTTTTAAGAGTAAAAATATTCAACTTGAAAATAATATTTTCAAATTCAATCCAGTTTTAGAATAGATAAAAACAAAAGATCATAGATCTAATGTTCAAACGGAATCGAACCAAAATTTTAAATGTCATATATTTATTATTTATATGTTATATATGTAATTAAAATTAATTAACCTTATCAAAGTAACAAGCGAACATTACTTAGAAATATCTATTAGAAATTGTGACAAATTAATTCATTAAATGGCCATTTTGAAATTTAAGTTTAAGTGAATACCACTATTCGATAGTGGTAGGTCTACTTGGATTGTATTCTTCTACATGATAAATATGAATTTGAATATTTATTTGCTCAAAATAGTGAATGATTGAATGATAATTTGAAATTTTGAGTAAGTTGTATACTAAAAAAAAAGGAGAGAGGAAGATGTGTTATCTCACATTGAATAAATGCAAGTTGGAATAAGATATATATTGAAAGATTCCTCCTTTCAATACTAATAAAATAGTCAGATATACTTAAAGTCTAATTCAAGTGATAAGATTATATGCTCTTATAAATAAGAGGTTTGAGTTCAAATCATTTTCTTTACATTAAATGAGATTTCGAGTGTAAGAACATAGTTTATCTCCCATTTAAATTACTCAAATGGAGGGAATTATATCCCAAGTACAAAGTCATGATCTTACATGTTAAAAAAAAAAAAAAAAAAAAGCTCACATGCTTTATTCTTCATGCTCAAATCTCACCTTGTTAATGTTCAATTTTTATTCAGTTTGCAAGATTGGTAATATCATTAGTTTTGGCATTTTTTTTTTATTTTTACTTTTACTTTTTTTTTTTTGTAATTTTTTTTATTTCTGCATTTTTTTTTTATTGTATTAGCCTTATCATCTTATTTTCTTCTTTGATATATTGCCATATTTAAAGAAAATAATAATAATAAAAAGTTTATAGAAGATTTAATTGAATACATTGTAGAAAAAAAAATCCTATTTTTGAAATGGTTTGAACATTTAATTAACTAAGGTAAAGTGAGATTGGTTGATTTTACGGTAGAAAAGAAAAATTAAGAGTTGGATTAAGGGTAAAATCAATATTTTATTATAATTTAATAGAAAAATTAACTAATTAATTTTGAAAAATAAAGGTCTTGACCAATATAATTTGATATAATAGAAAAACTAAATAGAAATTCCCTAATTTCCTGTCAACCAAACACAAACAGACATGAATGTTAACTACTTTCATCTAGAAAAAAAAATCATAATTCTCAAACCTTACGTCATAAATTCAGCATAACGTAGGAACCAATGCAAATCATATTTGAAAAAAGATAAAATATCCAAAAAATATTCAGAATAAACGTCCACACTTATTCTTTTTATAGTTCTAATGCATATATATAGTAACTTGTAATAGAAATTGATTAATAATTAATTAGGTTTAATACCAGTATTAATTATTTGTTGTTGATCAAGCTTAAGCTGTAATCCCACAACTGTTTAGCCAAATTTTCATCTTTAGCAACAGGGTTCGCTTTGGCTATGTTACAGTCCACAAAATATTGGCCACTTACACCCTTAACCTGTGGATTCAAAGCCACATAACATGTTGTTGCTGCCCCCTACACCATTGTCAAAGATATAAATTAATAATTAAACAGTTTTTTTTTTTAATTACAGCACAAATTAAGAAATAATTAGTTCAAACAAAATTAAAATACAACAGTTTTAATTTATAATTTAAAGAAAAATTATTAAAATAGTTGCACTTAGAAAAATACTTATTATTTTGGTTTTTTATTAATTATTGCACATTTGATTTATCTTGAGAATGGAAATAAATCAATTTATAAATTTAAATAATTATTATATGTTAAGTTTATTTTTTAAATAATTGAATAGAAATTTTTGCACTTTGAGGCATAGCGTAGAGGTAAGTGTATAGTTCTTTAAACAATAGACTTAAGATCGATTTTCCACTTCTCTATGCAAAAAAAAAAAAAAAAAAGAAATTTTTTATTATATTAAGAATTATTCTTAAAATAGATATAAATTTTTAATTGAAATTTAAGTTATTTAAATCATAATTAAAAAATTAAGTAATTTATATAAAAATATACTAAAAAAATTGATTTCTTGTGAATTATATATAAAATATCATTCTAAGTTAAAGGCATATACCTGTTTTATATTTTTCAGGAATAATTTAAGAGCCATGATAAGAAAGCCTGCAACACATATATATACAAAACCAAAAGGAAGAAGGAAAATTACTATAAAACAATTTTACATGCAACAAATCAACAATTAATTAAGAAGAGGACTTGGCCAATTAATTTCCAATATATAATATAATAGCATTATTAGCAATTTTTTTTACTCAATTCAGATTTTAATGCATGGACTCCTATTTGGGAAAGGAATTAATTATTATATTACTTGATATATGATCCTGCAATATGAGAGTAATAACAAGTTAATTTAGCTATTATGAAATTAAGTTAATTTTGGCTACTATGAAATTAAGTCCAAAAACTTACCTTTAATAAAACCTTTGCAGCCAAAAATATTAGTTACAATTATTCCAGGATGAAGTGAATTTGCTGTTATCTGAACCCCTTCTTCCTGTAAAGAAAATATGTAATTTCATATATTGTTTGGTATAAATGACCTACGTGCTATAAAGTAACTTAATTACCATTCCCTAAGAAAATAACTTTATGAGTCGAAAGATAAAAAAAATTTATACTTTTCTAGAAATAGATTTAATAATAGAAACCAAACAAGTCAATATTTACTGTTTTACATGAAGTGTTACTTTCTTAAATTATTTATTAATACCAAACAAAACTTTAATAAAAATATATATTTATATATATATAATTTGGTATACAAAAATTTAAAAATTTACAAGAAGTGTTACTTCCTTAATTTATTTATCCATACCAAATAACACACCTTAATCGAAGAATATATATATATATATATATATAAAAGTTGGTATACGAAAATTTAAAAATTGAAATATGATGCATAAAATTCTATTTTTTTAAAGTCAAATAGCTAAATAATTAAAAATTTAACCAATTCGGTAATTAAGTAAATAATAATTTAGCCATCAAATAGAGTATTTGATTTAACATTGGAAAAATATATGATGATATATATGTACCTGCAAGCGTCTAGTGAGCTCATTGGCATGCAACACATTTGCTAGTTTTGATTCTGCATAATTCGTCATCTCGTTTTTACCACTGAAAATTAATATATTGGATGAATTTAATTAGATCATATTATTTGCAAAATTAAGAATTTTATATTAACAAATGAATTAATTAGTGTTAGAATGTTACCTAAGTTTATCAAAATGAATTCCTCTAGCATAACTTTGACTATTTGATGATACATTGACGATCCTTCCTTCTTTACCGCTTTCTCGCACTGTACTTTTCATGGTTTCTAATAGAAGGTTGGTCAAAAGAAAATGACCTACAAATTGGCACATTTGCAAGAATTATAAAAGAATCTTTGACAAGTTTTATAAGGTTACTTATAAAAAAGAAATTGTCAGCATGGTTTAATTCTCAAATTGGTCAAAAGCAAACCATTAATTATATCAATATTAAAGAATTTATAAAGAAGAAAAAATATTTATTTAATAGTATGATTTCAAAAATTGAGCCATGATTAATGAAATACAAGAGTAAACTTACGAATTGAGTTAATATTATAACTTTTCGAATTTGTATAATTTAAAATATATAATCTAACGTGGTAAGAATATGTAAAGAAAAAATAGTAAAGTATCGATGTCTTAAACCAAGGCACTTATAAAAATAATAATAATAATAAAAAACAAACATTTGACATACCTAGATGGTTAGTTGCAAAGTTGAGTTCTATGTTGTCTTTGGAAAACATGGATTTCAATGCAAGAAATCCTGCATTATTACTGAGAACAGAAAAACAAAAAAATTAAAGCTTTTCAGTTTTCATAATTGTCATCATCTTCTTGTAGTTTACCAAATTATATATATATAATTAATTGTTTATTTGATTTTACTTACATCAGAATGTTTAAGGGAAGGCCCAAGGAGATATATTCAGAAGCAAAATTTCTCACGGAGGCTATTGAGCTAAGATCTAATTCCATAACATCAATCTTAGCTTCTGGGATTTGCTTTAGAATTGCCTCTTTCACAGTCCTACCAGAATTTGGATTCCTCACTGCCATAACTACATGGACACCTCTCAATGCAAGAACTCTTGCTGTCTCTGCTCCAATGCCATTTGATGCTCCTGATGATATTATTTATTGAAATTAGATGTTTGAGTTTTGTAATAAGATTGACCAATCAATTGTCGAAGACAATATAATCATTGGCTAGTAGCTCGATCAATAGTGGAGTAACCGTATATATAGAAGCATCCATACATACTATAAATTTTGAATGAATGACTATATCATGTTATGTCAAATACTTTTTTTTTTTTTTTTTTTTGACACAACACATGATATGTGTATACAAATTTTTAATTGGGCAGAATCCTCTATCTGTAATACTCAAAACCCAGTTCAAACCTGTAACAATGGCAGTGAGACCAGTTCCATCAACTCCTTGTGTAACTTGTTCTGCAGTGGAACTGGCTGAGAATCCAGATGGACCTCTCCGTCCAAATGCACTCATATTTTTGTAAATCTCACTAAAATACACAAATCAAGTACTTCCTATAGTTATACAAAACCCACCTTCTCTAGCATCACTCTAAGATATTTGGATTTATGGAATGTACAAAGTTGACTTTTAAAACTTGGGTTCTTGTTTGGAATTTATTGTAAATTAATTAAACAAAATGCCTTGTTTCATAATCTAAATAATCATTAATTAAATGGATGAGAATGGTTAAGCATTCGTATACATTAATTGGTCAGAGTCAGAGTGGTAATAGCAAGCTGAAAGGTTTGGTAGCGCTAGGAGGCCCCCTAATTACCCACATATATATATATTTTTTTAATTTTCTTACCTAATTATATATATATATATATATATATATATATATATATATATATATATATATACACATATATAAGACTTTTAATTATGAATTTTCCCCAAAACTAATATCTTAGATTCATCGCTGCTTTTGATTAGATTAGTTAAGGTAAGAAAAAAAAAATCCTCTTGTACTTCCTACCTCCATCATATATAATTCAGGAAAATTTATATGTCCTGACAGCCTACAAACAAACTTTTTCTTTTGTCTGAATATTATTTTGTTTGTCATATATATATATATATAACCTTAATTATTCTAAGCAATAACCAAAAATAAAATATTAAATTAATGGGTTAGTTTTATATCTCCATCACATGGACTAATCTAAGAAGATACATTAGGGGAGTAAATGAGTAAAACCTACTCGTGATATACTCAAAAATTACTCGAAATCGATTCGATATAAATCAAGTCAAGCGTGAGCTCGAGCTAATTGAGTAATTAGATGAGTCGAGCTCGAACTTTATATTACTCGACTCGATTGACTTTCAAGTCTAATTGAGCTTTTATATATTTACTAGAATTAAGTATAATCGAGTTTAAACGAGTCCAATCGAGCTCAACAAAGCCTAATAGAGTTTTTATGTATTTAACATTCTACCCTTTTTATATTATTTGCTTAAACTCAAACTCGACTAAATTGAGCTCGAGACTCGACTAGCTCAAACTCGATTAGATTAGGCTCAAATTCGATTAGATTAAGCTCGAGCTTGAGCTTGAGCTGTTCAAAACTCAGCTCGAGCTCGAGGTTTTAAGATCGATGTCGAGTACTCCAAAACTTAACTCGACTCGGTTCGTTTATACTTCTAAGATATATTAATAAACTAATAAAGTTGGGGGAATTAAGTGCTTTCCCTCTTTTACATCTCATTCAAACAATTAATATTCACCCTTTGTTTGGTGCATTTAATTGTATAGGAGAAATAAAAGAAAACTAAATAAAGGAAATGAAGAGAAATTTTTTTTTTAATTTATCTTCTCTTGTTTGAGTGTTTTAATTTTTATATGGAATGAAATGAAAAAAAAAAAAGTATAATTTTATTTTTTTAACTTTATTTTTATAAAAAGTGAAGATATATTAGTAATTTTATATATCTCACGCTTTTTAACTTATAATTTCTCTTCATATCTTTCCAAAATAGAAAAAAAAAATTATTAATATAAAAGTCTAACTAGGAAATATAATTTTTCTTCATTTCTTTTTTTTTCCCCCTCTTATTTGCAAACCAATTGAAAGAAATAATTTCATTTTCTTTTCTTTTCTTTTCACTTCCCTCAAACCAAACAAAGGGTGAGGGAATAACGAGAAATTATATAATATTATAGAGACTCCAACTAGGCATTTTATTTGGAATGGCAAACCCATTGAATAATGACATATGTTAAATTTTTTGGCAAAAAAAAAAAAAAAATTGGGAATTATTTTTTTCTATCTTTTGTCTCTCCAATTAACTTATAACTAAATTTATAATTTTCTTTTCAATTCTTTTGTTTTCTCTATAACCAAACAAGAATCTTAGGCAAAAATTTCAAAAAGCAATATGTCATTATGAGATTCACTTTCAAATCCTGTATTTAAAATTCAAACTTCAATCCAAATCATTAGTACCTTTCCCTTCAAATTTCTCACTCTCAACAAGCCAAATGGAAATCTAACAAAATCAAAATGGATTTCTCAATTTTTTTTCTTACAGATGGACTGACTAGAAATATTAATTTCCTCTACCAAACTTTACTTGAAAATGTCACCATTCGTCGCCATTTAATTAGAGAATATATAAAAAGCATGTAGAAGATTTGATGTGTCATGATTTGGGAAAAATAGAATTAATCAAAATAAATGATTTTTAACTAAAATTCTTGTTTGGTTATCGAAAAAGAAAAAGAATTGAGAAGAAAACTTGTAAATTTATAACTTGATTTGATTTGTAAAGAGAATGAGAAAGAAACTTATTTGGAGAATATAGGAATGGATAGGTAGTGAAGGATTTTCATTTTTAATTTTTTTAAGAAAAAAGAGAGAAGAATATGAAAGAATAATATGAAATAATTGCAAAGAGAGAGAAAAATAATTTTCAAAAAATTTTATTTTTTGTTAGTAGGTTTCCATTCCAACTAGGATGCTTAGTTAGAAAGATTGTACTACTCCCTCCATTCTGAAAATAGTGGCTATTAAAAAAGTTAGTTTTGTTCATTAATAAGTGACTATTTAGCAACTCAATAAAAAAAAAATATGATAAAATGACTAATTCACCCTTTCATTTTTCAAGTATGAGAGATATTTCCCTAATTTATATTACAATTAATAAGGATTTTTTTGACAAATTATGATAAAGTTATTACTATTTTAATAATTGTGATTTTTTGTTAATGACCACTTTTTTTAAAATGGAAAGAGTATATAATTTTTCGGGAATAACAATTGCCTTTCTTTCCCTCCTATTTTTTTCCTTCCTCCTCATTTTGTTTCTTGTCTAACAAACAATTAATAATTCCCAAACCTTATGTCATACATTCATCTTAACTGTAGGAAACAATGCAAATCATATTTGAAAAACTAAAATATCCATAAAATGTTCAGAATAAAGTCCACACAATTTCTGAACAATTCACAAATCAAGAAAACATATGCAATGAGAGAGAATGATATAAATAGGACTATATATCAGTGTTTGGGAATTGCTATATCCTGAATCATGTTTAAAATACATTGTGCACTCATCATTAAATAAACGTGCTTTTTCTTTTTTCTTTTTAACTTTAGATGTTAACTTTATTTTAATTTTATATTTTTAATGTACTTCTTTTTTATTATATTATTTTTTTTAATAATATGCTAGTATTTTTATAAGGAAAAGATTATCTATTAAAATTAAAAGGATTTTAATCAACATAATTAAAAAAAAAAACATAGGAAAAAATAATTTTATGTTCTAAAAAATTAAAAACAAAAATAATTTTAATTTTTTCTTCTTAAGGTTTAATTATTTTTTATCATTGCATAATAATACTTTAATTTCTTAAAATTTAAATAATAATGAAACATTAAAATTAATAATTTCATATTCATAATTATAAATTACAAAACATAATTATATGTTATAAATACAAATTTATCAGTAAAAACTATAAACATCAATCGTGAAGCTATATGTATGTAGGCTAAAAACAACATATTCATAAATTATAAACTATAGGTTCATCACATATATATCTAAGATTCATATACTATAATTCAGAAATTTATAAAAAACTATTCATAAAATAAAAATAAAAAGTTTATAAATTATAAACTAAAAATTCATCACATGTACACTTGAGATTCATAAATTATAATTTAAAAACTTATAAATTAAAAAATGAATTTATCTGTTAATTGATAAATTTATAGTTTATAAATGATAAACATACATTTTATATTTGATAAACCTATAAGCAATATTTAATTATCTTATTGTCTATAACTATATTTAACAATGAATTATTAATGAATATACACTGTATTGTCAATAAACTTAATGTACATTGTATTGCCAATAAACTTACATTTTTTATTAATAAAATAATAATTTATTATATATAAATATGGATGACAATGAAGATTTAATATCATATAAAAGTCAACTTATGTCATAAATTCATCATAACTCTAGGAACCAATACAAATCATATTAGAAAAAAGATAAAATATCCAAAAAATATTCAGAATAAATGTCCACACTTATTTTTTTTATAGTTCTAATACACACACATATATATATATATATATATATATATATATATATATATATATATATATATATATATATATATATATATATATATATATTAATTAGGTTTAATACAAGTATTAATTATTTGTTATTGGTCAAGCTTAAGCTGTGATCCCACAATTTTTTAGCCAAATTTTCATCTTTAGCAACAGGGTTTGCTTTCGCTATGTTACAGTCCACAAAATATTGGCCACTGACACCCTTAACCTGTGGATTCAAAGCCACATAACATGTTGTTGCTGCCCCCTACACCGTTGTCAAAGATATAATAAAATTAATAAGTAAACAGTTTTTTTAATAACAGCACAAATTAAGAAATAATTAGTTCTCTCAAAAAAAAAAAAAAAAAAGAAATAATTAGTTCAAACAAAATTAAAATGCAACAGTTTTAATTTGTAATTTAAAGAAAAATTATTAAAATGGTTGC
Source organism: Reutealis trisperma (assembly GCA_947687605.1). Taxonomy (NCBI): domain Eukaryota; kingdom Viridiplantae; phylum Streptophyta; class Magnoliopsida; order Malpighiales; family Euphorbiaceae; genus Reutealis; species Reutealis trisperma. The sequence continues at coordinate 7,058,759 of CANTUT010000039.1, read as the reverse complement.
ACTTAGAAAAATACTTATTATTTTGGTTTTTTATTAATTATTGCACATTTGATTTACCTTGAGAATCGAAATAAATCAATTTCAAAATTTAAATAATTATTATATGTAAATTTATTTTTTAAATAATTGAATAGAAATTTTTGCACTTTAAGACATAACTTAGCGGTAAGTGTATGTTTCTTTAGATAATAGACTCGATTAATTTTCCGCTTCTCTATGCTTAAAAAAAAAAAAAAGAAATTTTTTATTATATTAAGAATTATTCTTAAAATAGATATAAATTTTTAATTGAAATTTAAGTTATTTAAATCATAATTAAAAAATTAAGTAATTTATATAAAAATATACTAAAAAAAATTGATTTCTTGTGAATTATATATAAAATATCATTCTAAGTTAAAGGCAAATACCTGTTGTATATTTTTCAGGAATAATTTAAGAGCCATGATAAACAAGCCTGCAACACATATATATACAAAACCAAAAGGAAGAAGGGAAATTACTATAAAACAATTGTACATGCAACAAATCAACAATTAATTAGGAAGAGTACTTGGCCAATTAATTTCAAATATATAATAATACAATTATTAGCAAATTTTTTTAATTTTTTATACGTAATTCAGATTTTAATACATGGACGACTATTAGGGAATGGGATTAATTATTATATTACTTGATATGATCCTATAGTATGAGAGCAATAACAAGTTAATTTTGGCTATTATGAAATTAAGTTAATTATGTCTACTATGAAATTAAGTCCAAAAACTTACTTTTAGCAAAACCTTTGCACCCAAAAATATTAGTAACAATTACTCCAGGATGAAGCGAATTTGCAGTTATCTGAACTCCTTCTTCCTATAAAATAAAGAGAAATTTAATATGAACTGGTTAATATTTTTATTCTTTTTAAAATTGTGAAAAGTCAAAGATTATATATTCAAATATTTCACACTACAGACACTAGTCACTGGTTTAGTGGGTGAGAGATAGTAATAACACTGGGGAGGGGTAGGAGAGGGTTTGTTTTTTAAGATTCCCCGCCCCATGAATGGTCAAGATAAATGTAAAGCAGAATAAATAATTTTCAGGGTGGGATTAAGAGTATAAATGTGCCGAGCTATTTACGAGCAGTTTGATATTCGGCTCAATAAAAATTTATTCACGTTCGGATCGTTTTATAAACAAGCCAAATTTAAACCTTATTTTAAAACTTAGTAAATAAATAAGCCGAATTTAAGTAAAGTGAAACTCGATTCAATTAGGCTCATGAACAGCTCGATTATAAGTTCGTGAACAAATTCGATTATAAGTTCGTGAACAAGCTCGTAAATAACTAGACTTGCAAAAAGCTTTGTTGTTGTTATTATTATTATTAATTTAATAATTTTGGCACTCTTAAAATATATTTTAACACTTTTATAAACTTTTTACTAATTCAAATTGACTAAAATATATATATTCCTAATTAACATAACCTAATATTTCCATATTATATAAAACATATTTTTTTATTAATTAATATCTTTGTAATATATATAATACTCAATTTTATGATTGCATTTTTTTACTAATTGGATATTTTTATTTTTTTATTAGTTTTAAGTATTTTAGTTATAGTTATTTTATTAGAAATAAATATTTAAAAAGTTGAGTATTTTGATAAGTTATAAATAAATTTTATAATGAGTTGAACTCGAGTTTAACTCGATTATAATTTATTAATGAGCTGAACTCGAGTTAAGCTCGAGTTTTAAGTATGCCAAGTTAGAATATGATTTTCAAGTTTAATTTAAAACTCAAACTTGAGCTCGGCTCAAAAAAAAAAATCAAACCAAGTCTGAATAAGTTAAAACTTGGCTCGTTAACACCCCTAGGTAGGATGGAGATCCTATTTATAGTTTTATAATTTTATTAATTTTAAAATTTAATAATTTATATATTTTGATAAAATATTATACATATTTATATTAAATTTTAAATATTATTAATTAATATTAAAATAATAATAAATTAAATACTCAATATAAGATAATTTTACAGAAAACTACTAATTTTTTATATATTTATGTGATATGAAATTATATATATATTAATTTTGCAAAATCGAGATAGGGAGACTCAATCCTATTTTCATCCTATTACCGCGGATAGAGCGGGAATTTCCCATCAAGTTTGGGGTGGGGATGGATTTTTTGATTAGACGGATTGGGTTTTATCATATCTAGTTAAAGATATTAAAGAGAAAAACTATTTCCGTTATATAGCCTATTTCTGCTCGTTAAACTTTTATTGAAAAAATAAAAAAGAGAAATTAAATGTATATATATATAATTTTAATTTTTTTTAAAATAAATGGCTAAATAATTAAAGCTCAACGAATTCGGTAATTAACTAAATAATAATTAAGCCATCAAATAGAGTATTTCATTTATAATACAAACATTAGAAATAATATATGATGATATGTGTGTTATATGTACCTGCAAGCGTCTAGTGAGCTCATTGGCATGCAATACAATTGCCAGCTTTGATATTGCATAATTCATGATCGGATTTTTACCACTGAAAATTAATATTGGATGAATCTAATTAGTTGTTATTATTTGTAAATTAAGAATTTTATATAAAACAAATTAATTAGTGTTGGAAGTTTATACCTAATTTTATCAAAATTAATTCCTTTAGGAAGACGATGGGCAGCTGATGATACATTGATGATCCTTCCTTCTTTATTACTTTCTCGCACTGTATTTTTCATGGTTTCTAATAAAAGGTAGGTCAAAAGAAAATGACCTACAAATTGGCACATTTGCAAGAATTACTACTATAAATATTTGCAAGAATTATAAAAGAATCTTGGACATGTATTTTAAAGGTTAATTATAAAAGAAAACTTGTCAGTGTTAGAACAGTACGGATCAAAGAGTTTATTAAGTCAAATATCTATATAAGAAAGAATAACCTCTATATGTAATAATAAAAAATTTTAGTCTCAATTTAAGCTAGTTATAAATCAAAATAAACTCTATATCATAATAAATTATAATTTTTTTAGATCCTATATCTTAAAAAAATTTGCCTCCACATGATTATAATTATACATTTATATTTCAAAAAAAATATATGTTATGCTATATGAAAAATCTAAAATGAAATAAATATTTATGTAAAGTTATTTGACATAATAATTTATTTTTTAGAGTTGTTACCATATTTCTAAACTTGCAGAGACATGCAATAACATATTAATATGGTCACTTAAATTGCAAGATTGTGTCATAATCATAGAATTTATGTTAATTAAGGAAAAAAAATCAAAGAGAATATAAAATTTTAGACTTTTAAGTTTTAATATAGGCTTTGCATATTTCCAACACTGCGTATATAAATAGTCTTTTTAAAATTATATTTATCCCTTTCAATATATCAAAACATGTTCTATTAATTAAATATATTAAAATATTATATTATTCACCTCTATATATACCCCTTGTTAAAAAAAAAAAAAAGAAAAAAAAAAAGAAAAAAAGAAACATTTGACATACCTAGATAGTTAGTTGCAAAGTCGAGTTCTATATTGTCTTTGGAAAACATGGGTTTCCATGTAAGAACTCCTGCATTATTACTGAAAACAGAAAAACAAAGAAAATTATAACTTTTCATAATTACTTGTCATCATCTTCTTTTAGCTACTATAGTTTGTCTAACTAATTATTTATTTGATTTTACTTACATCAGAATGTTTAAGGGAAGGCCCGAGGAGATATATTCAGAGGCAAAATTTCTCACCGAGGCTATTGAGCTAAGATCTAATTCCATAACATCAATCTTTGCTTCTGGAATTTTTTTAAGAATTGCCTCTTTCACAGTCCTACCAGCATTTGGATTCCTCACTGCCATAACTACATGGACACCTCTCAATGCAAGAACTCTTGCTGTCTCTGCTCCAATGCCATTTGATGCTCCTGATGATGTTATTTATTGAAATTAGATGTTTGAGTTTTATAAAAACGATGTGACAATATTAAAAGAAACCCAGTTTAAGTGCATTCGCATGTATATATAGCCTAGTGGTAATGTGTTTTTCAATTGGGCGGAGTCGTCCATCTCCAGTACTCAAAAACCAATTTCAAACCTGTAACAATGGCAGTGAGATCAGTTCCATCAACTCCTTGTGTAACTTGCTCTGCAGTGGACCTGGCTGAGAACCCAGATTGGCCTTTCCATCCAAATGTACTCATATTTTTGTAAATCTCACTCAACTACACAAATCAAGTACTTCTTGCTATGGTTATAAACCCAACTTCTTTGGCTTCAACACACACACACACATATATATATATATGGAATATATGTTGGTTTTTAAGACTTGGGTTCTTGTTTGTAGACTTGGTTTTATTATAAATTAATTAAATAAAATACGCTTTGTCCCAGAATCCAAAATAAGCATTAATTATGTCGGTGAGGTGAGAATGTGAAGGTAGGTAGCACACCCATCAAATTGAAAGCCTACTTACAGTACCTGTATTATACAAAGGCTCAATATAAATACAGTGCCTGTTTGGTACTGAGTTTGATAAAAATATTTTTTAACAAAAATTTTTATATTTTTTTAAAAATTACTTTTTAAATTTAATTTTAAGTAAAAGTAGGTAAATTGATACTTTTTCCAGAAATAGATTTGAAAAAGCAATTTATAAAAAAATAATAAAAATCAATCAATAAAATTAAAAAAATTTTAAAAACACATTTTTAACCTCTAACAGCAATCCCACGATGTATACAAGAGTCCTGATTAACTATGATGAAACACCTTACAGTCCTAAAGTAGTTAACGACTTTATCATCGTATACATAGTCCGATTTGTGGAGTGGACTATATATATATATATATATATATATATATATATATATATATATATATATATATAGTTATTTTTCTTTTTTGAAATATCTATGGTTACTTTATTATTAACCTACTTTGTTTGGAAAAAAAAAAATTTTACGAAAAATCATAATTTATATTTTTTTATAAATTAAATTATTTTTTTACAATTTTACTTAATTGGAAAAAAATTTTAATTTTACGAAAATATGATTTATTTTATACAAAATAATAATTTTACAAGAAAAAGTAATTTTATAATTATGAAAAAAAAGTACTCTTTAAAAAATCACAATCTTCTTATAAAAGACATTATATAAAAAAAATGTTTAGGTTATTTTATTTTAAAATAAAGTCTAAAATTTTATTTTTTATGACCAAGATGATAGTAACAAATAATAAATATAATTAAAATATTTAAAGTATTATAATTAAGTTAATCTATTATTACTTTTACTAATTAAAAATAAAAAATGTTAAAACAATTAAGATAATATTTTAAATTTATATACCTATAAACTATATAAAAAAAAGTTTAATTTATGAAAAAATATAAGATTGTGAATTTTTATAAGAAAGCTATTTTTTCATAATTATGAAATTATTTTTTCGTAACATTATTATTTTATAAAAAATAAGTCATATTTTCATAAAATTAAAATTTTTTCATAACTATAAAAATTAAGAAAAAATATAAATAAAATTATGATTTTTCGTAAAAAATAAATTATTTTTCGCAAATAAAATATGTTACTTTTTTTAAAATAAAATAATCATAAAAAGTACCATATATATATATATATATATATATATATATATATATATATGAGCAGTTGCTTTAGTTTGTCTGTCCTACTGAATCGCCCTGCATATAACTAAATATTCAAATAAATGTCTCTTAATCATGTAGGACACAAACTCGGTGGTTAGTTGGCTGAAAAATTAATAGGGCAAACAATCATCAGTAAAATATTAATGGGTTACATATGTGTCTCAGCAACGGACCTGCATTGGAATTGAGTGTTGCTCTTATTGTCTCTTTCCTCTCTCTTTGAAAACTCTCCTTATCTAGAGTTTTCTCTTAGGAAATCACCAGTGGTTCTCGTCACCGGTGGGGTACCTCTTCATCTCCTTTTTTTTTTTTTTTTTTTTTTTAGTTTGGTTTTCTTCACTTTTCTATTGTTTGTCAATAATTTTTTTTTTCTTTTAGCTTCAGTGGCTTTTATGCCTTATTCAATGGTTCTCTTATTTTTTGTGGTGGCCAATCTCAAGAATAGGTCTGTGAGACATCCTCTTCTCCTTCTTAGTCTGAATCTTTTAGATATGTACTTTTTTAGGATGACGATTGAAAAAGGGATTGAAGCCAGCAGTGGAGCATCATTGATGTCTGCTGGTTTATACTGCCTTGGCATTAGGAGGAGCCGGCAAACCCAGATTTGGACAGAGCCAATAGCTCTAAGCCTATTTTGGCCCATTTTTACTGTGATTGTTCATTATTTGTGATAGAAATTGAATTAAAAAGATAAAGATAATTTATATGGGTGTAGGTTAAGCTTACACATGAATTGGGTTTAATGAATTTGAATTAACCATTGCTAAAAAGTTAGATCTAACCAATTAGATAGTTAAAGCCAAATTATTATATACTCATATATTTTTGATATATTTTTTTAATGTGAGATTGATTTTTAATATTCTTCCTCAAGTGACAATTGATATTTGACTTTGACACTTAATTGACCACTTAAAATTAAATTCCTCCTCTGAAATTGAAATTTGAAAACAGCAAAAATACCAGGTTCTAGGCTACTAGGACTATATATCCAAACATATAGCGGGTGAATGAAATTGAATCGGGCTGGACTTACTCTAATACCACGATAGAAATTGAATTAAAAGGGTAGAGATAATTTAAATATGTGTAGGTTAAGTCAATAAATAAATTAGGTTTAATGAGTTTGAGTCAACTATTAGTAAAAAATTAGATATAATCAATTAGATAATTAAGACTAAATCATTATACACTCATATATTTTTAGTTTATTTTTTCAACGTGAGATTTATTCTTAATAATTTGAGAGATTTTAAGCTTGCTTGCTGTATGATTTTTTTGTTAGTCCATGCTTCAGACCTGATCCACTCATCTCTTTCTCTGATTTGGTCACCCGACGACAGTTTGGCTGCCTATAATGGTAGTAGAAGCCCCTAGAAAAAATGGAGTAGGTCAAAGTTATTTTGCGGATTGTTTTCTTTCTGCTAGCCTGTGGCCCTAATTTTAGGCTTGAAGCCTTTTGTTCAAATCTCATGAATAGATAGTTTCTTATTTTTTTTCTGAATTGGGCTTGTACTAAATTAAAATTGTGTACTTTATTGAGCTAATTGCCCAATTAATATATGACTATTTATTTGGGAAAAGAAAATGGACCTATATTGGAAGATTTTTTTTTTTTTTTTGGTGAATTAGTATTTAGTGGGCGTGTATGTTTATATATATACATGGAAGGTAGCTTCTTGACTTTTAAAATTTGCGTTCTTATTCGGACTTATCATAAATTAATTTTTTTTAATATAAATTTGTTTGTGAGAATAGCTCCCAAAGCCACTTTACTAAAGATTGGAAAAAATAAAGCATAATTATAAATTTGATATTTTAATTTTTTGAAAATTTTTATTTTAGTATCTAAACTAAATTTTTTTCAATTAAGTACTTGAACGGAGTAAAACTATTTGAATGTGGTCTTTTTTCCTGATTTTTGTCTTACCTCAGTACTGACTCAACTATGTGGGATCCAATATATCACTAAGAGAAATGTCAATTCAACTTTTTAGTAATAACTCAAATTAAAAGACCTAATTATCCCTATCTCTCTCTTTCTATCATTTCTTCTTCTTCTTCATTGTAAATCCCTAAAATAAAAATCAATGAATCCCACCACAATTCAAAAGCTTGCAGCCCGTAAGAAACATGAGGTATAAGTTGAAAATCCTTGAAGAATTTTGATTTTCTTTTTGTATTTTAATCTTGAAATTCATACGAACAAATATCCCAAGTAGATTTAATCTCAATCAAGCCTTTATAGAGTTTTTATGTATTTTAACATTTTACCCTTTATATATTATTCGCTTATACTCAAACTCGACTAAATTGAGCTCGAGACTCGACTAGCTCAAGCTCGATTAGATTAGGCTCAAACTCGATTAGATTAAGCTCAAACTGTTCAAAACTCAGCTCGAGTTTTTAGGATCGATGTCGAGTACTCCAAAACTTGACTTGACTCGATTCGTTTATACCTCTAAGATATATTAATAAACTAATAAAGTTGGGGGAATTAAGTGCTTTCCCTCTTTTACATCTCATTCAAACAATTAATATTCACCCTTTGTTTGGTGCATTAATTGTATAGGAGAAATAAAAGAAAACTAAATAAAGGAAATGAAGAGAAAACTTTTTTTTTTAAATTTATCTTCTCTTATTTGAGTGTTTTAATTTTTAAATGGAATGAAATGAAAAAAAAAAAAAAAAGAAAGTATAAATTTATTTTTTTAACTTTATTTTTATAAAAAGTGAGGATATATTAGTAATTTTATATATCCCACACTTCTTAACTCATAATTTCTCTTCATCTCTTTCCAAAATAGAAAAAAAAAAATTTATTAATGTAAAAGTCTAACTGGAAAATATAATTTTTCTTCATTTTTTTTTCTCTCTTATTTGCAAACCAATTGAAAGAAATAATTTCATTTTCTTTTCTTTTCTCCGCACTTCCCTCAAACCAAACAAAGAATGAGGGAATAACGAGAAATTATATAATATTATAGTGACTCCAACTAGGCATTTTATTTGGAATGGCAAACCCATTGAATAATGACATATGTTAAATTTTTTGGCCAAAAAAAATAAATTTGGGAATTATTTTTTTCTATCTTTTGTCTCTCCAATTAACTTATAACTAAATTTATAATTTTCTTACTAAATTTATAATTTTCTTTTCAATTCTTTTGTTTTCTCTATAACCAAACAAGAATCTTAGGCAAAAATTTCAAAAAGCAATATGTCATTATAAGATTCACTTTCAAATCCTGTATTTAAAATTCAAACTTCAATCCAAATCATCAGTACCTTTCCCTTCAAATTTCTCACTCTCAACAAGCCAAATGGAAATCTAACAAAATCAAAATAGATTTCTCAATTTTTTTTCTTACAGATGGACTCATTAGAAATATTGATTTCCTCTACCAAACTTTACTTGAAAATGTCACCACTCGTCGCCATTTAATTAGAGAATATATAAAGAAGCATGTAGAAGATTTGATGTGTCATGATTTGGGAAAAATAGAATTAATCAAAATAAATGATTTTTAACTAAAATTCTTGTTTGGTTATCGAAAAAGAAAAAGAATTGAGAAGAAAAATTGTAAATTTATAACTTGATTTGATTTGTAAAGAGAATGAGAAAGAAACTTATTTGGAGAAAATAGGAATGGATAGGTAGTGAAGGATTTTGATTTTTAATTTTTTTAAGAAAAAAGAGAGACGAATATGAAAGAAGAATATAAAATAATTGCAAAAAGAGAGAAAAATAATTTTGAAAAAATTTTATTTTTTGTCAGTAGGTTTCCATTCCAACTAGGATGCTTAGTTAGAAACATTGTACTACTCTCTCCATTCTGAAAAAAATGGTCATTAAAAAAGTTAGTTTTATTTATAAATAAGTGGCTATTTAGCAATCCAATAAAAAAAATGATTACTCTTTCATTTTTCAAGTATGAAAGATATTTCTCTAATTTATATTGCAATTAATAGGAATTTTTTTGACAAATTATGATAAAATTATTACTATTTTAAAAATTGAGATTTTTTTTATAATGGTCACTTTTTTTAAAATGTAGGGAGTATATAATTTTTAGGGAATAACAATTGCCTTTCTTTCCGTCCTATTTTTTTCCTTCCTCCTCATTTTGTTTCTTGTCTAACAAACAATTAATAATTCCCAAACCTTATGTCATACATTCATCTTAATTGCAGGAAACAATGCAAATCATATTTGAAAAACTAAAATATCCATAAAATGTTTAGAATAACAGTCCACACAATTTCTGAACAATTCACAAATCAAGAAAACATATGCAATGAGAGAGAATGATATAAATAAGACTATATAAGTGTTTGGGAGTTGTTATGTCCTGAATCATATTTAAGATACACTGTGCACTCACCATTAAATACACACGCTTTTTCTTTTTTCTTTTTAACTTTAAATGTTAACTTTATTTTAATTTTATATTTTCAATATACTTCTTTTTTATTATATTAATTTTTTTCATAATATGCTAGTATTTTTATAAGGAAAATACTATCTGTTAAAATTAAAAGGATTTTAATCAACATAATTAAAAATAAACATAAAAAAAAATAATTTTGTGTTCTGAAAAATTAAAAACAAAAATAATTTTAATTTTTTCTTCTTAAATTTTAATTATCTTTTATCATTGAATAATAATACTTTAATTCCTTAAAATTTAAATAATAATGAAACATTAAAATTTATAATTTCATATTCATAATTATAAATTACAAAACATAATTATATGTTATAAATACAAATTTAACAGTAAAAATTATAAACATCAATCATGAAGCTATATGTATATAGGCTAAAAACAACATATTCATAAATTATAAACTATAAGTTCATTACATATATATCTAAGATTCATATATTATAATCTAGAAATTTATAAAAAACTACAAGTTCATAATATAAAAATAAAAAGTTTATAAATTGTAAACTAAAAGTTTATCATACATATATCTGAGATTTATAGATTATTTATAAATTAAAAAATAAATTCATGTGTTTTTTTGGGATAAATTTATAGTTCATAAATGATAAACATATATTTTATATTTGATGAACTTATAAGCAATACTTAATGATCTTAATATTTATAACTATATTTAATAATGAATTATTAATGAATATACACTGTATTGCTAATAAACTTATATTTTCTATTTAATAAAATAATAATTTATCATATATAAATTTGCATGACAATAAAAATTTAATATCATATAAAAGTCAACTTATGTCATAAATTCATCATAACTGTAGGAACCAATACAAATCATATTTGAAAAAAGATAAAATATCCAAAAAATATTCAGAATAAATGTCCACACTTATTTTTTTTTATAGTTCTAATATATATATATATATATATATATATATATATATATATATATATATATATATATATATATATATATATATAGTAAATTGTAAGAGAAATTGATTAATAATTAATTAATACAAGTATTAATTATTTGTTGTTGGTCAAGCTTAAGCTGTAATCCCACAATTGTTTAGCCAAATTTTCATCTTTAGCAACAGGGCTTGCTTTGGCTATGTTACAGTCCGCAAAATATTGGCCACTTACACCCTTAACCTGTGGATTCAAAGCCACATAACATGTTGTTGCTGCCCCCTACACCGTTGTCAAAGATATAATAAAATTAGTAAGTAAAAAGTTTTTTTAATTACAGCACAAATTAAGAAATAATTAGTTCTCTCAAAAAAAAAAAAAAAGAAATAATTAGTTCAAACAAAATAAAAATTCAACAGTTTTAATTTATAATTTAAAGAAAAATTATTAAAATAGTTGCACTTAGAAAAATACTTATTATTTTGGTTTTTTATTAATTATTGTAAATCAAACTTGAGAATCGAATAAATCAATTTCAAAATTTAAATAATTATTATATGTTAAGTTTAATTTTTAAATAATTAGATAGAAATTTTTGCACTTTGAGACATAGTCTAGCGGTAAGTGCATATTGTTTTAGGTGCAAAATAAAACTATTTAACCATACAATCACTAAGCTGAATATAGCTCTATTATCCCCCCTCAAGCTAGAGCATATAAATTAAGTATGCCCAGTTTGGAGATAGAAATCAAATATGCTCAACCATCTAGTATATGGTATCACCTCAAGTGCTTCAGCAAAAGACCTAACACAGTACCCTTCAATGTCATGTAGAACCTTTTCCATGACAATCACTTTAGCTCAATATAGACTGCATAACTGGAGAGTCACATATTGTGTAAAAAGCAGACTTTGAGAAATCCTAATCACTTTGGCCACTATACCCCAAAAAAAAAAAAAAAAGCCCAAGTACAAACAAACAACATTAAAAACTAGTCCAATCCAAATCCCAACTTGAAGCATATAATTGCTAGCTTCAGTAACATTCTCATCTCTTAACACAACATACAAATCGCCAAGTAAAACATCTCCAATAATCTCTTAATACAGCATCAACACTCATCCTACATATACAAGATTCTCAAAGCAACTAGGAGCAAACTCAGCAGATCCCCCCAAAATAGAACCTAAGATTACTCTATAGCACAACCACCTCAAAGTCGAAAGAAAGTCAAAAACTTTAGAAGCCACAATCAGTCAAAGCCAAAAAATCTTCTTTTCCTTTGCAATTGAGAAGAAGAAAAAAAAAACTTATTGGAACAACATTTGCACTTAAACAACAATTACAAAATATCAAATCAACCCACAAAGCTACCATGTGTTTGAAACTAAATCTTAGAGAACATAGTTAATATATCTAAGAGGAATTTATTAGAATGTGAATTGTAGAGAGACTCCATGGCCAAGACATTCATGAACACGATCAAGAACTTCAATCTACTAAAAGAATGTCAATCAAGAACTTCAATCTACTAAAACAACTTCAATCCAAAAGTTGTTAAGCACACTAGAATCTCAAAAATAAAATCAATACTCCAAGAATAGGAATTGAAATCAATATAGAGAATAACAAAACCTTATTTGGAAGAAAATAAGGCAATCAAAGGAAATGATCAAAGATTGATATTCCGATTTGCCATTGCAAAATAAAAGAGTAAGAATTGAAAGAAACTAACTCGATTTTTGAATTCACAGAAGAAAAACGATTCAGATAAGGAGATCAATTGAGAAAATTAGGATTTGGGAGGAAAGAAAATGAGAGAAAGGGAGACAAATATCGAAGGAAAACAAGAGAAAGAAGATGATTAGATATCAAAGAGAAAATTATAGTAGAATTAATGTCATATCAGTAAGAACAAAACCAAATAATTCGAAGGAGAATCCATAACTAAAAACTGAATAACCCAATACTCAAGTTAACCAAATAACCTGAAACAAATATTTAATGAAGAATTAAGAACTGATTGGAAACTAGAATCAAAGATTATCAAGAGAACTCAATGAATCAAATAATATTCAATAAAAATTCATTCCACAAGATTGACAATGACATCAGAAAAAGGCAAATGATATTCAATTCAACAATGAATATGAAAAATCTGAATGAAAATGAAGAATCAAAGAATTATAACTATCCAAAATGAAAAAAGTTTAGGAGAAGAAATGAATCATTAAGAGAATTCTATAATCTTAAAGAATCCCATCACTACCAAAATTAGTTGGCATAGTCATTTCATCAAACATAAGATACCCATTACTTGCTCTATACCATGGTGGATGATAAACCCATTCAGCTATAAAAATATGAAGATTCAAGAGAAAAGATCGAGAAATCCTAAGTCGATTGATTTGCCATTTGCAATGAAACGAAAATCAAAGAAAAAATAGAGAATTAAGAAAATAGAGAGAAAATAGCATAGAAAAAGAAAAAACTACTCTGATAGAAAATCAACAGAGAATGAATCAAATAATTAAAAATAAAACCATCTAACTATACAATCAGTAAACTGAAAATAGCTCTATTATTAAGCAATAGACTCAAGATGGATTTCCCACTCCTTTATGCAATATATATATATATATATATATATATATATATATATATATATATATATATATATATATATATATATATATATATATATATATATATATATATATATATATATATATATATATATATATATATATATATATTAAGAATTATTCTTAAAATAGATATAATTTTTTAATTTAAATTTAAGTTATTTAAATCATTCTTATAAAAAATTAAGTAATTTATATAAAAATATACTAAAAAAATCGATTTCTTGTGAATTATATATAAAATATCATTCTAAGTTAAAGGCATATACCTGTTGTATATTTTTCAGGAATAATTTAAGAGCCGTGATAACAAAGCCTGCAACACATTTATATACAAAACCAAAAGGAAGAAGGAAAATTACTATAAAACAATTTTACATGCAACAAATCAGCAATTAATTAGGAAGAGTACTTGGCCAATTAATTTCAAATATATAATAATACAATTATTAGCAATTTTTTTTAATTTTTTTTACGTAATTCAGATTTTAATACATGGACGACTATTAGGGAAAGGGATTAATTATTATATTACTTGATATGATCCTATAATATGAGAGCAATAACAAGTTAATTTTGGCTATTATGAAATTAAGTTAATTATGTCTACTATGAAATTAAGTCCAAAAACTTACTTTTAGCAAAACCTTTGCACCCAAAAATATTAGTAACAATTACTCCAGGATGAAGTGAATTTGCAGTTATCTGAATCCCTTCTTCCTGTAAAATAAAGAGAAATTTAATATAAACTGGCTAATGTTTTCATTCTCTTCAAAAATGTAAAAAGTAAAAGATTATATATTCGAATGTTTCAAACTATAAACACTTGTCACTGATTTAATGGGTGAGAGATAGTAATAGCAATGGGGTGGGGTGGAAGAGGGTTTGCTTTTAAGATTCCCCGCCCAATGAATGGTCAAGGTGAAGGTAGAGCGGAGTAAATAATTTTCAGGGCGGGATTAGGAGTGTAAATTAGCCGAGTTATTTGTTAACAGTTCAGTATTCGGCTCGATAAAAGCTAATACATGTTCCGATCATTTTATAAACGAGCTAAATTTAAGACTTATTTTAAAACTTGGTAAATAAAGGAGCTGAACATAAGTAAAGTGAAACTCAATTCGATTAGGCTCATGAACAACTCGATTATAAGCTCATAAACAAGCTCGCAAATAACTCGAATAATAGGCTTGCAAAAAGCTTTGTTGTTGTTATTATTATTATTATTAAGTTAATAATTTTGGCACTCCAAAAAATATATTTTAATACTTTTATAAATTTTTTGCTAATTCAAATTGACTAAAATATATATAATTCTTATTAACATAACATAATATTTCCATGTTATATAAAACATATTTTTTTATTAATTAATATCTTTGTAATATATATAATACTCAATTTTATGATTGCATTTTTCGCTAATCGAATGTTTTTTATTTTTTTTATTAGTTTTAAGCATTTTCATTATAGTTATTTTATTATAAATAAATATTTAAGAAATTAAGTATTTTGATAAGTTATAAATAAGTTTCATAATGAGTCGAACTCGAGTTTAACTCGATTATAATTTATTAATAAGTTGAACTCGAGTTAAACTCGAGTTTTAAGTGAGTCAAGTTAGAACATGATTTTCAAGCTTAATCTAAAACTCAAGCTCGAGCTCGGGCTTTAAAAAAAAAAATCAAACTGAGGCTGAATAAACTAAAACTTGACTCGTTTACACCCCTAGGCAGGATGGAGATCCTATTTATAGTTTTATAATTTTATTAATTTTAAAATTTAATAATTTATATATTTTGATAAAATATTATACATATTTATATTAAATTTTAAATATTATTAATTAATATTAAAATAATAATAAATTAAATACTCAATATAAAATAATTTTACAGAAAACTACTAATTTTTTATATATATGTGATATGAAATTATATATATATTAATTTTACGAAATCGAAACAGGGAGACTCAATCCTATCTCCGCCCCATTACCATGGATAGAGCGGGAATTTCCGGTCAGGTTTGGGGTGGGGATGGATTTTTAGATTGGACGGATTGAGTTTTATCATATCTAGTTAAAGATGTTAAAGAGAAAAGATATCCCCGTTATATAGTCTATTTCCGCCTGTTAACTTTTATTGAAAAAATAAAAAAGAGAAATTAAATGTATATATTTATAATTCTAATTTTTTTTTGAAAATAAATGGCTAAATAATTAAAAGCTCAATGAATTTGGTAATTAACTAAATAATAATTAAGCCATCAAATAGAGTATTTCATTTATAATACAAACATTAGAAATAAATATATGATGATATATGTGTTATATGTACCTGCAAGCGTCTAGTGAGCTCATTGGCATGCAATACAATTGCTAGCTTTGATATTGCATAATTCATGATCGGATTTTTACCACTGAAAATTAATATTGGATGAATTTAATTAGTTCATATTATTTGTAAATTAAGAATTTTATATAAAACAAATTAATTAGTGTTGGAATTTTATACCTAATTTTATCAAAATCAATTCCTTTAGGAAGACTATGGGCAGTTGATGATACATTGATGATCCTTCCTTCTTTATTACTTTCTCGCACTGTATTTTTCATGGTTTCTAATAAAAGGTAGGTCAAAAGAAAATGACCTACAAATTGGCACATTTGCAAGAATTACTACTATAAATATTTGCAAGAATTATAAAAGAATCTGTGACATGTATTTTAAAGGTTAATTATAAAAGAAAACTTGTCAGTGTTAGAACAGTAAGGATCAAAGAGTATATTAAGTCAAATATATATATAAGAAAGAATAACCTCTGCATGTAGTAATAAAAAATTTTAGTCCCAATTTAAGCTAGTTATAAATCAAAATAAACTCCATATCATAATAAATTAGAATTTTTTTAGGTCCTATCTTAAGAAAATTTGCCTCCACATAGTAATAATTATACATTTATATTTCAAAAAAAATATATGTTATGCTATATGAAAAATCTAAAATGAAATAAAATATTTATGTAAAGTTATTTGACACAATAATTTATTTTTTGGAATTGTTATCATATTTCTAAACTTGCGGAGACATGCAGTAACATATTAATATGGTCACTTAAATTGCAAGATTGTGTCATAATTATAGAATCTATGTTAATTAAGGAAAAAAAATTAAAGAGAACATAAAATTTTAGACTTTTAAGTTTTAATATAGGCTTTGCATATTTCCAATACTACGTATATAAGTCTAATAGTCTTTTTAAAATTATATTTATCACTTTCAATATATCAAAACATGTTTTATTAATTAAGTATATTAAAATATTATATTATTCACCTCTATATATACCCCTTGTTAAAAAAAGAAAAAAAGAAACATTTGACATACCTAGATAGTTAGTTGCAAAGTCGAGTGCTATATTGTCTTTGGAAAACATGGGTTTCGATGTAAAAACTCCTGCATTATTACTGAAAACAGAAAAACAAAGAAAATTATAACTTTTCATAATTACTTGTCATCATCTTCTTGTAGCTATTATAGTTTGACTAACTAATTATTTATTTGATTTTACTTACATCAGAATGTTTAAGGGAAGGCCCGAGGAGATATATTCAGAGGCAAAATTTCTCACCGAGGCTATTGAGCTAAGATCTAATTCCATAACATCAATCTTAGCTTCTGGAATTTTTTTAAGAATTGCCTCTTTCACAGTCCTACCAGCATTTGGATTCCTCACTGCCATAACTACATGGACACCTCTCAATGCAAGAACTCTTGCTGTCTCTGCTCCAATGCCATTTGATGCTCCTGATGATGTCATTTATTGAAATTAGATGTTTGAGTTTTATAAAAACGATGTGACAATATTAAAAGAAACCCAGTTTAAATGCATTCGCATTTATATATAGCCTAGTGGTAATGTGTTTTTCAATTGGGCGGAGTCGTCCATCTCCAGTACTCAAAAACCCATTTCAAACCTGTAACAATGGCAGTGAGATCAGTTCCATCAACTCCTTGTGTAACTTGCTCTGCAGTGGACCTGGCTGAGAACCCAGATTGGCCTTTCCGTCCAAATGTACTCATATTTTTGTAAATCTCACTCAAGTACACAAATCAAGTACTTCTTGCTATGGTTATAAAGCCAACTTCTTTGGCTTCAACACATATATAAATATGGAATATATGCTGGTTTTTAAGACTTGGGTTCTTGTTTGCAGACTTGGTTTTATTATAAATTAATTAAATAAAATACGCTTTGTCCCAGAATCCAAAATAAGCATTAATCATGTCGGTGAGGTGAGAATGTGAAGGTACGTAGCACACCCATCAAATCGAAAGCCTACTTACAGTACCTGTATCATACAAAGGCTCAATATAAATACAATGTATACAAGAGTCCTCATTTATTAGGATGAAACGCCTTACCGTCCTAAAGTAGTTAACGACTTTATCATGGTATAACGACTTTATCATGTTACACATTGTAAAATAATAATTTTACAAAAAAAAATAATTTTATAATTATAAAAAAAAATTACTCTTTAAAAAATCACAAACTTCTTATAAAAGGCATCATATAGAAAAATATTTAGGTTATTTTATTTTAAAATAAAGTCTAAAATTTTATTTTTTATGACCAATATGATAGTAACAAATAATAAATAAAATTAAAATATTTAAAGTATTATAATTAAGTTAATCTATTATTATTTTTTCTAATTAAAAATGAAAAATATTAAAACGATTAAAATAATATTTTAAATTTATATACCTATAAAATATATAAAAAAATAATTTAATTTACGAAAAAATATAAGATTGTAAATTTTCATAAAAAAGCTATTTTTTCATAATTATGAAATAATTTTTTGGTAACATTATTATTTTATAAAAAATAAGTCATATTTTCGTAAAATTAAAGTTTTTTCATAAATAAAAAAAATTAAGAAAAAACATAAATAAAACTATGATTTTTCGTAAAAAATAAATCATTTTTCACAAATAAAATAGGTTATTTTTTAAAAAATAAAATAATCATAAATATATATATATATATATATATATATATATATATATATATATATATATATATATATATATATATATATATATATATATATATATGAGCAGTTGCTTTAGTTTGTCTTAAATATTCAAATAAATGTCTCTTAATCATGCAGGACACAAACTCGCTGGTTAGTTGGCTGAAAAACTAATAGGGCAAACAATCATCAATAAAATATTAATGGGTTTAGATATGTATCTCATCAACGGACCTACATTGGAATTGAGTGTTGCTCTTATTGTTTCTTTCCTCTCTCTTTGAAAACTCTCCTTATCTAGAGTTTTCTCTTAGGAAATCGCCGGTGGTTCTCATCACCGGTGGGGTACCCCTTCATCTCCGTTTTTTTTTTTTTTAATAGTTTGGTTTTCTTCACTTTTTTATTGTTTGTCAATAATATATATATATATATATATATATATATATATATATATATATATATATATATATATATTAGCTTCAGTGGCTTTTATGCCTTATTCAATGGCGCTCTTATTTTTTGTGGTGGCCAATCTCAAGAATAGGTCTGTGAGACATCCTCTTCTCCTTCTTAGCCTGAATCTTTTAGATATGGACTTTTTTAGGATGACGATTGAAAAAGGGATTGAAGCCAGCAGTGGAGCATCACGGATGTCTGCTGGTTTATACTGCCTTGGCGTTAGGAGGAGCCGGCAAACCCAGATTTGGACAGAGCCAATGGATCCAAGCCTATTTTAGCCCATTTCTACTGTGATTGTTCATTATTTGTGATAGAAATTGAATTAAAAAGATAGAGATAATTTATATGAGTGTAAATTAAGTATACACATAAATTGGATTTAATGAGTTTGAATCAACCATTCCTAAAAAGTGAGCTTTAACCAATTAGGTGGTTAAGTCCAAATTATTATATACCATATATTTTTAGTATACTTTTTCAATGTGAAATTAATTCTTAACACTCTTCCTCAAAACAGATACCAGGTGAATGAAATTAAATCGGATCGGACTTACTCTAATACCATGGTAGAAATTGAATTAAAAGGGTAGAGATAATTTAAATGTGTGTAGGTTAAGCCAATAAATAAATTGGGTTTAATAAGTTTGAGTCAATCATTACTAAAAAATTAAATCTAACCAATTAGGTAATTAAAACTAAATCATTATATACTCATATATTTTTAATTTATTTTTTCAACGTATGATTAATTTTTAATAATTTGAGAGGTTTTAAGCTTGCTTGTTATATGATTTCTTTGTTGGTCCATGCTTCAGACCTGATCTACTCATCTCTTTCTCCGATTTGGTCACTCGACGACAGTTTGGCTGCCTACAATGGTAATATAATTTTGCTCAGTTCAAGCCTTAATTGTAAAAAAAAAAAAAAAATTTAGTTGAAAAACTAAAATAGAAAATTTTAAAAAGTTCAGACACCAAATATATGATTATTCCAAAAAAAAAAAAACAAAAACAAAAATGCCTTGTTTCAAAATCTAAATAATGATTAATTAAGTGGATGAGAATGGTTAAGCATTCATATACATTAATTGGTCAGAGCCAGATTAGTATTAGTAAGGCTGAGTATAGTTTGGGAGAACACAAAAAATTAAAAATTTCCGTAACCAAATCGAACTTTGTAAATTCTCAAGATGGGATTTTCGAAATCAAACCATGAGAGAAAAAATTTCATACCAAACTATCCTGATTTTCATGACAGTTCGGGATAGGGATTATGGTATAATAGAATGATTCAAAATGGCATGGGATGGAACAAAAATTCAGAGATTTTCTATTTTTAAATAATTAAAAATATATATTTTTTTAAGCTTAAATTTGAAATTAAATCAATATATACAATAAAAATAAAAATCAAACTATATAATGCATAATTAAAGGAATTTATTTGCAATCCACAACAAGCTAAAATAAAAGTTAAATGTGTGTAGGTTAAGCCAATAAATAAATTAGGTTTAATAAGTTTGAGTCAATCATTAATAAAAAATTAAATTTAACCAATTAGGTAATTAAGACTAAATTATTATATACTCATATATTTTTAATTTATTTTTTCAACGTGGGATTGATTTTTAATAATTTGAGAGGTTTTAAGCTTGCTTGTTATATGATTTCTTTGTTGGTCCATGCTTCAGGCCTGATCTACTCATCTCTTTCTCCGATTTGGTCACTCGACGACAGTTTGGCTGCCTACAATGGTAATAGAAGCCCCTAGAAAAAATGGAATAGGTCAAAGTTATTTTGCGAATTGTTTTCTTTCTGCTGGCCTGTGGCCCTAATTTTAGGCTTGAAGCCTTTTGCTCAAATCACATGAATGGATAGTTTTTTATTTTTTCTGAATTGGGCTTGTACTAAACTAAAATTGTGTACTTTATTGGGCTAATTGCCCAATTAATATATGACTATTTATTTGTGAAAAGAAAATGGACCTATATTGGAAGATATTTTAATTTTTTTTGGTGAATTACTATTTAGTGGGCGTGTATGTGTATATATGTACATGGAAGGTAGCTTCTTGACTTTTAAAATTTGTGTTCTTATTCGGACTTATCATAAATTAATTTTTTTTAATATAAATTTGTTTGTGAGAATAGCTCCCAAAGCCACTTTACTAAAGATTGGAAAAAAGAAAGCATAATTATAAATTTGATATTTGAATTTTTTGAAATTTTTTATTTAAGTATCTAAAGTAAAATTTTTTTCAATCAAGTGTTTGAACGAAGTAAAATTATATGAATGTAGTCTTTTTTCCTAGTTTTTGCCTGACCTCATTACTGACTCAACTATGTGGGATATAATATATCACTAAGAGAAATGTCAATTCAACTTTTTAGTAATAACTCAAATTAAAAGACCTAATTATCCCTATCTCTCTCTTTCTATCATTTTTTTTTCTTCTTCTTCTTCTTCATTGTAAATCCCTAAAATAAAAATCAATGAATCCAACCACAATTCAAAAGCTTGCAGCCTTTAAGAAACATGAGGTATAAGTTGAAAATCCATGAAGAATTTTGATTTTCTTTTTGTATTTTAATCTTGAAATTCATACGAACAAATATCCCAAGTAGATTTAATCTCAAAGCCATTATTTTTTTTTTCCATTTCCCTCTTTTTCTTCTCTTCTCTCTTTCACCATTCATTATTTTGTATGGGTTTGTCATGTTCACCGTTTGTGAAAAAATCTTGTCATTCGCCGTGCGTCGGTTGATTTACCATTTGAGAAAGAAGAAGTAATTGGTGGAATTTTATATTGAAAGCATATCAAAGGCTGCTGAATTTTGGGTGCTACACTTGTAAGAAAAAATCAAAATCATTGCTTTGGATTTTGATTTTTTCAAAGCATTTATTTAGTGAAAAAGAAATCTTCTTATTCTTATTTATTTTTATTGAGAATGATTAGGATTTAATGTGATGGATGTAAGCCTTGTGAATGGTGGAGTTAGATTTATTGATTTTATTTTTTTTACATTTACAGTACAAAAAAAGAAGAAGAAGAAAGGAGATGAGGAGAGGAATTGAGAGATAGATAAGGGCAATTTGGTGTTTTTTTTTTTAATTGAAGTTGTTAGTGGAAAATCTAATGTAGATGATATGTTAATGAGATATTGGGTCTCGTATAGTTGAGTTAGCACTAAGAAAAGATCTAAATCGAAGCAAAGTACCACATTAATATAATTTTGCTCGGTTCAAGCCTTAATTGTAAAAAAAAAAAAAAATTAGTTGAAAAACTAAAATAGAAAATTTTAAAAAGTTCAGACACCAAATATATGATTATTCCAAAAAAAAAAAAAAACAAAAACAAAAATGCCTTGTTTCAAAATCTAAATAATGATTAATTAAGCGGATGAGAATGGTTAAGCATTCATATACATTAATTGGTCAGAGCCAGATTAGTATTAGTAAGGCTGAGTATAGTTTGGAAGAACACAAAAAATTAAAAATTTCTGTAACCAAATCAAACTTTGTAAATTCTCAAGATGGGATTTTCGAAATCAAACCATGAGAGAAAAATTTTCATACCAAACTATCCTGATTTTCATGACAGTTCGGGATAGAGATTATGGTATAATAGAATGATTCAAAATGGCATGGGATGGAACAAAAATTTAGAGATTTTCTATTTTTAAATAATTAAAAATATATATTTTTTTAAGCTTAAATTTGAAATTAAATCAATATATACAATAAAAATAAAAATCAAACTATGTAATGCATAATTAAAGGAATTTATTTGCAATCCACAACAAGCTAAAAATAAATTTAAACTACATAGTGCATAATTAAAGAAATTACAAAAATTAAATTATATAATATATAATTAAAGAAATTTAATTACAATCCATAAACTAAAATAAAAATCAAATTACATAGTGCATAATTAAAGAAATTATAAAAATCAAACTACATAATGCATAATTAAATAAATTTAATTACAATTCACCAAGCTAAAATAAAAATGAAATAGACATGAAAAAATAAGAGCATAGATCTAAAATCCACAATTTGAAAATAAAATTTTATAATTAATAAAAATTAAATTTGATTTATACATTATTGAATTTCCTTTTATATATATATATATATATATATATATATATATATATATATATATATATATATATATATATATATATATTCTAATTTCGATTTTTTGGTTGAGTATGATTCTTCGTATGGGTAACTACTAATTTCTAGAACTGTAAAAAAAAATCAGGACGGTTTAGTTCAAAGAAAATCAAATAGTCAATAGATATTTTGTGATTTTAGATATTTTGGTTTGTATTTTCAATACAGTTTGATATATCCAGATTTTGTAAAAGGTTTAGCTGCCCACATAATTTTTTTTTAATTTCTTACCTATATATAAATATATATATATATATATATATATATATATATACTCCCTCCATTTTAATATATTAGACATTTTAGAAGGTTGCCTAAAAATTAAGAAAAGTATTAAATAATTTATTTTAATTAAAATAGAATAATTTACCTTTATTTTACTATCATTAAAACTCATCTTCTAAGAGAAAGTGAAAGAAAAATGGAGTTGGCGACAACAGTGAAATTAAAAAAAATTAATAAATATTATCTAAAATTTTTAAAATGACTATTAATTTAAAAAAAAAAATCTCTAAAACAACTAATATATTAAAATAAAGAGAGTATTAAATAGATTTTTAATTATAAAATTTCTCCAAAACTAAAATCTTGGATTCATCACTGCTTTTGATTAGAATAATTAAGGTTAAAAAAAAAAAAATCCTCTTGTACTTCCACCTTCCATCATATATAATTTAATGAAGATTATTGTTTACATCAACTATATAGGTTTATCTTATATATCAAACAAATAAATGACATAATATTTTAGCTAATATGGTTATTTTACCTATTTTTTATTAGTAAAAAGATGATAACTCTTTGCATTTTTATATCATTAAATTGATGTATGAACTCAGTTAAACAAAACTTAGCCAAAATTCAGATGTCCTAACAGCATGCAAACAACTTATTTTTTTTGTCTCAATATATATATATATATATATATATATATATATATATATATATATATATAAAACCAAAAACAAAATAATAAATTAATGGGTTAGTTTTTATATCTCCTTATTTTGTTTCCTGTCAACCAAACAATTAATAATTCCCAAACCTTATGTCATACATTCATCTTAACTGCAGGAACCAATACAAGTCATATTTGAAAACCTAAAACATCCATAAAATGTTCAGAATAAATGTCCACAGTTTCTGAACAATTCACAAATCAAGAAAACATATACAATGAGAAAGAATGATATAAATAGAATTCTGTATCAGTGTTTGGACAGTCGAAAAATGAGAGAAATGGTGAGAAAGAGGAACAAGATTAGATCAATCACACTGATTTACCAGTAACAGTCAGGTGACTAACTGCTATTATTATTTCCCACATAAGAGAGCCAGCAATCCACACCACAGCTTTGAGACTCCTATAAAAATCAGAGAGACAAAAACAACAAGTTTGCTGATATAGGAGGCTTGAACTCGATTACTTAGCAACTTGGGTTCGGTCAATCTCAAGCTGAAATCCCATAGTTTTTTAGCCAATTCTGCATCTTTAGCATCAGAATTTGGATTAGTTATGTTACTATCAATAAAATATTTGCCGGTTATTCCCCTAACCTGTGGATTGAAGGCTACATAGTATATGTAGTGGCTGCTCCCTGCAACCATGTACAACAAACTAATAAAGCTACTGCATTGCATGGAAAGAAAAGAAATTTGGCTACAACTTGACTTGCTCATGAATTAATATTAAAGCATGTGCATACCTGCTGGATATTTTTGAGAATATATTTAAAATTCAGAGACACAATTACTGCATCAAGCCAAGCCAACTTAATCAAGAACCAGAGAATTCAAACTTGTTAGCAAATGAATGAAGAAACATATTTGAATACCACCTTTCCTTCTCCATCCCCACATTTGTTGGATCAAATTAACATCAATAGACAAAATAATAACTTTAGTGCTGCCAAAGAAGAATTGAAGTCTCAGAAATTATCATTCATACATCCAATTAGCCCTACCACCAGCCCACCCAAATACATCCAAACAGTGTGTTAATCCCTAAAATTTCCGACCATTACACCGTAGAGAAGGCAGTGATTTTATCTGTTTAATTTTCCTCTTTCTTATATCAGACACAAACCCTAATTGAACCCCTTCACACCTTACACCTTCAACCCAGCAGTCACGTTGCTGATTTGATGATAGATGGTCATGGAAAAAGCGAGAGGACAGTCCGAGTGCTGGGGAACATGTGGATTATCAAGCAATTTATTGAACCCAGCTAAAAGGAGGGCTACGTTCAGTTCTAACAAGGTTAGTCAATTATGATTGCTTTTCTCTGTACAAGTAGACTACAAATTCTTGTTCCCAGTCGTGGGTTTTCACTGAAAATCTCGAAAATCCATTTGGGTTCTATTCAAAATGGCTTATTTTACAGTGTAAGAACTCTGTTAACATCATTGATACCTGAAGAAGATTAAAAAAAAATATAGTTATTTAGCGTCTTATCCTGTAAATACATGCGGGTTTTCCCCAGAATTTGCCGACTCTGTTTCTAAGAAGACAGACCTTGAAACCCTAGATAGACCACATGCAGTGGTTAACCTTCTCAGAGACTATGGATTCACAAATGCTGAGCTCGTTAGGAAACATACTCGGCTGCTTTCGGCCAATCCCAGTAAGACGCTTTTGCCCAAACCTGAGTTTTTACGTTCTATAGGATTTTCAAGCTCTGATCTTGTTCGGATGGTGTCTTTCAATCTTGTCTCGGAGTTTAGAGCAACATTTGATTCCTTGCTATAATATCCTAAAAAGTGTACTAGTTTCTGATGAGAACGTGGTCCAGTCTTTGAAGCGCTCATCTGGGTTTGTCATGAACGGTTTGTCCAAGAATTTATCTGTCAGTATATCATTCTTAAGAGAGATTGGACTGCCTCAATCTACCATCTCTTCTTTGATGATTTACAAACCTATCACAGTGTGTATGAATTCTGACAAACTGAGGCAAATTGTGCACAAAACTATTGAAATTGGATTTGATCCTTTGAAGTCTGGTACATTTGGAAATGCACTGGCAGTGATGTCTCAGATGACCCCTAATACATGGGACCAGAAAATGGACGTTTATAGGAGTTGGGGTTTATAGGATTATTTAGTTAGAGATATAATCTAGAATGCCTAAAATTAGTAGATTTGTAAATCGCCATAATTTTATTTTGATATTATTATTTTATTTAAAAATACATTGATAAATTTATTTTTTTATTGATAATTATAAATATGTACCTTTGATATATGAAATATATTTTCTTACTAGACAAAATATGAAATTTTTTTTATGAGTCTATTTGTTATTTTATAAAAGCTATTTTCTCCATTTATTATTTTATAAAAGTTATTTTCACCTCCCAAAATTAGGTGGCAAGATCCGCCACTAAATATAGCAACATTTAATCTTATTTTATTTATTTGACTTTATTTTTTTCCTCCTAAATTTATTTACGGTCTATTAAATAATTAATAATTCGTAATGCCATGCATTTATAATTAAAATATCCATAAAATGATCTGAGTAAATGTCCACACAATTTTTGAACAATTCACAAATCAAGAAAACGTGTGCAAAATGAGAGAGAATATATAAATAGAACTCTGTATCAGTGTTTGGAGAGTCAAAAAGCAGAGAAATGGTGAGAAAGAGGAAAAAGATTCTTATCATAACAATCACACTGATTTACAAGGAACAGTCAGGTGACTAACTGCTATTATTATTTCCCACATAACAGAGACAGCAATCCACACCAAAGCTAAAAGATTCCTATAAAAATCATAGACGCAAAAATAAAAGTTTTGCTCATATGGGAGGCTTAAACTCAATTGCTTACCTACTTGGGATCGGTCAATCTCAAGCTGAAATCCCATAGTTTTTTGGCTAATTCTGCATCTTTAGCATGAGAATTTGGATTAGCTATGTTACTATCCATAAAATATTTGCCGGTTATCCCCTTAACCTGTGGATTCAAAGCTACATAGCATGTAGTGGCTGCTCCCTGCAACCATGTACAACAAACTAATAAAGCTACTGCACTACATGGAAAGAACTGAGATTTGGCTACAACTTGACTAGTTCATGAATTAATATTAAAGCATGTGCATACCTGCTGGATATTTTTGAGAATATATTTAAAAATCAGAGACACAATTACTGCATCGAGCCAAGCAAACTTAATCAAGAACCAGAAAATTCAAACTTGTTAGTAAATGAAGGAAGAAACATATTTGAATACCACCTTTCCTTCTCCAACCCCACATTTGTTGGATCAGATTAACATCAATAGACAAAATAATAACTTTAGAGCTGCCAATGAAGAATTGAAGTCTCAGAAATTACCATTCATACCACCGTGATGGCGCAGAAGATTTGTAGGAATTCCTCCAGGATGAACTGAATTAGCAGTTATGTTTACTCCATCTTCCTGTATAGGGGAAAAAAAAAAAAAAAAAGAGTTTGGGGGCTGACTTGTCCAGGAGTAAAGAAACATGACGGGTTTCTAAAAATCTGAATTTTCCATATATTTTCATTGATAAAGATCTAACTTTTAAATATCTTGTACCTTAAGACGTCTTGCAAGCTCATTAGCATGCAAAATGTTAGCAAGCTTTGATTGTCCATAAGCGCCAATTGTGTTGTATCTGTAAATTTACAGGTGCAAGAGCGCAATGCTTAGAAATACACAGAATACAGCTAATCTAAATGTGCACTTGTGCATGAATTGTGGTCATGCTGCTGCATGAATTTATCAGTATCCAAAGATATGATTCCAAACAAGTACTGCCAAAGAGGTACCTTGATTCATCATTGATTTCATCAAAGCGGATTCCTTCACGGTGTGAATAGCGGTGGGCTTCTGATGACAAATTAACTATTCTTCCCTCTTTATTGCTTTCATGTGCTGTTTTCTTCATGGTCTCCAACAGAAGATCCGTCAGAAGGAAATGGCCTGCAAAAATATAATGAAATATTTTAGAGTTCTCCTCCATGTTGTCTGTAGGAGATATATCAATTTAGAAAACTTACTAATTCAAGATATTGAAACCAAATTATAAGAAAATTGTCAAGCCACTATGATTCTTATTGTAATCAAAACGATTTATGTAATTTTGCACAACTTACCTACATGGTTCGTAGCAAATTGTATTTCTATGCCATCCAGGGAAAGTGTGTAAGGAGTTGCCATAATGCCTGCATTGTTACTTCCAACAAAGAAAAAGAGCCTTAGTTCTTGCTGCTCAATTTCAAGAGATTTGCTAAATGGGAGTACAATGTGTAAAATTTCCCACAGTTAGGAAGAGCATTGCCTCATATAAAGTTCCAGAGAATAAATTAGGCACATTTAAGATGCATTTAAATTATTAGAATTCTAGTTTAGTTTCCTACATAAGGAGATTCAGTGGAAGACCCACGGAAATATATTCAGATGCAAATTTCCTGACTGATGCCATTGAGCTGAGATCTAACTGCATAACATCAACCTTAGCAATGGGGATTTCTTTAAGTATTGCTTCTTTGACATTGTTACCAGCATCCACATTCCTTACTGCCATAACCACATGCACACCTCGCAAAGCAAGAACTCGTGCTGTCTCCACACCAATACCACTTGATGCTCCTGAAATTAGGCCAAAAAAGAATTAAACAAGCACAAAAAATGAAGACACCACTGGAGAAATTATGTTGTCAGAATCATGTTCTGTTGCAGGATCCTCAAAAATGTTCAAGACCAAGTTCTAAGCCTGCTGGCCATATTCTGCAGCAATCAATAGCAAAATAAATATTACCTAGAAACAATGAAAAATCCACTCTTTTAATTACCCTCTATATTTATAAATGTAATTAATTCAGAGAAATCTATAGAAACAGGAACTGATGAAAAATAATTTCTCCACCACATTAGATGCTTGTTAATCAACTTCATCAACTCCATCCACAGTTCTTGCAAGAACTAAGCATCCATCTATTATTCGATTATTACAAAATTTATTTTGCAAACAAACATAATAATAATAATAATATTTAGCCTGAGATCAACTCCAAGACAAATTCCCTATTTGGAGCACTAAAATGGCTTAGTTAATATTGTCATTTATCCAAAGAGTAAAATAAATTTAAAAAAGAAAAAGAATACAATAGATGAGATTCAAGATGGCATTTTTATCTTGCTTTCCTGTAATTGTTTTCCTAAACCAAACAAAAACTGAAACTAGGAAAAGAAATAAAGAAGGACAGAATGCAAAACAAATCAAAGCCAGATAAAAAATTACCAGTGACAATAGCAGTGAGGCCAGTTCCATCAATCCCCTGTGTAACTTGCTCAGCTGTGGAACAGGCAGAGAACCCTGATGGTCCTTTCCAACTAAAAATCCACATGATGCGGATTCTGAGACTAGAGATTTACAAACTGTTTCTGGGTATGCTGGACAGGCTAACCAAATATGGAACTAGAGGCCATACAGCGCCGGCAATTTTGACTTGAAGCAAATCCGAACAATCTGTTGACAAATCAAAGATTATATCAATTGGCACATGACACGTGCTTTTTCTGATATTTTATTACACTGCACATAGGTTTTGACAACTCATGACGTTTGGTCTCTCCCTGTAATGGTAAAAATTAGAACCCATTAAAAAATTCATTAAACAACTTGCTCATTTTATTACGAAAAAGTGATTTTTAAAAAAAATTATTATTTTTAAAGTAATAATAATTTTATTATAAATTATCAAAAAAAACTCTATTAATTACAGTATAAATGAAGAAAATATCTCTCGTATTTAAGAAACGGAAGAATAAATTAGTCATTTTATCTTTTTTTTAATTAGATTGCTAAATAACTATTTATTTATAAATAAAACTAATCTTTTTAATATCTACTTTTTTTTTAGAATGGAGAGAATAATTTATTGGATGGAACATTGTCCAACATCCATTATTGGCCATTTATTAACATTCAACAATTAAAGAATTTTTATATACTTCCAGTAAATCACAAATCAACAATAGTTATCATACATCCATGTCGTTATCATACATGCATGTCGATTGCACGAACCAGTACAACTAAGATTAAAGCAGTTCTTTGATACTAGGCATATTAAAAAAAAAAAAAAAAATTGTCCCCAAAACTTGTTCAGAACATGTCCACACTTTTTCTGAAAAACTCACAAATCAACAGAACATACACATAGATAGCCAAGAAACTGTAGAAGACAACAATGCACCCCACAGTTAAAAGGCTTAAACAAATCACAGAGACAGAAAGGTTTGCTTTGGCTTAAGCTTGATTGCTTAGCTACTAGGGATTGGTCACTGTAAAGCTGAATTCCCATAGTTTTTTTGCCAATTCTGCATCTTCAGCCTGAGAACTTGGATGGGCTAAGTTACTGTCCACAAAATATTTGCCGGATGTCCCCTTGACCTGTGGATTCAATGCTACATAGCATGTGGTGGCTGCTCCCTACAACCATGTACAACAAACTAATAAAGCTACTGCATTGCATATGTGCTCACAGAGAGTTGAATTGAAGCATATCAAATGCTACAACTTGAATATTTCACGAACTAATCCTAAAACACATACCTGCTGGACATTTTTGAGAACAAATTTGCCAATCAGAGAAACAATTCCTGCATCACACCAAGACAACTTAATCGAGAACCAGAAAATTCAAACTCAACAAAAGAACGAATAAGATTTGAATGCAATCCTTCCTTCCCCACCCCCTCATTTGTTAAATCAAATTAACCTTGATAGACAAAATAATAACATTAACAGGGTCAAAGAAGAGTTCAAGTTTTAGAGAATTACCATTGACAAAACCGTGATATCGCAGAATATTCGTGATGATTGCTCCAGGATGAATTGAATTAGCAGTTAGATCTACTCCATCTTCCTGTGGAAAAAAAAAGTGTGGTGCAGAGGCTTATGAGAGTTGCTCTGAAATGATAATGTGATTACTATGAGAAATACCAGCCAAAGGCTGATAAAAGTACCGAGTCATAAATTTGACTGCAAACAGAAAGGAAAGGCTCTTGAATCATAAAGCAACCACCCAATATGCAAGATATTGGGACATCCATAAGGAAGCTTTCATAATGAACCATTTCAAAAAAATAATAAACTAATTACATAATTTTAATAACTATAGCATCTCTCAAGGAAAACAAACTGAAACAAGCTGTAGATGAAAAGAAATTAATGGCTAAAATGAGGAAAAGTAAGAGGAAACCTCCTCAATTTGGCATGTTGTGAGTAAACTGCCAAGGATAAGAGGCAACCTTTTGTAGGATATGTGTATTCAACTACTTGTTCCTTCTACTTTCTTTTCTTTTTATTTTTAAATAAAAGCCAATCAATAATTCAAACCGTGTTGCATGTCTATAATGTTTTCAAATTTTTTCTTTAAATTTTATTTCTTTTATTCTTTGGAAGTTCTCCAAGTAATTAACAACATATATATGCTGACCTTTGTGATGACCAAATTTACACAAGCATGGAACATTATTTTATTATCTAGATATCAATTCACCTAGAAAGAATCAAGCTTGGACTTATATATGGTAATGAAAGAGAGGCAAAGACAAGCAAGTACATTTTAAAATATATATATATATATATATATATATATATATATATATATATATATATATATTCACTGTATAAAGATAAGAAATCTTAGATCATTGGAAAATTCATAGACAAAAAGGAAAAGAAAATGTCCAGGAATAAAGACACTCGAGGTTTATAGAAATCTGAATTATTCCATGATTTCCATCAATAGAGATTCTACTTATTTAATATTTAAAATGTCTTGTACCTTTAGGCGTCTTGCAAGCTCATTAGCATGCAAAATGTTAGCCAGTTTTGATTGTCCATAAGCACCAAAACTGCTGTATCTGTAAATTCACGGGTACAACAAGAGGGCAACATGTTAGATATACTTGGAATACTATTGCTAATCCATATGCATTATGGATTGTACAGACATCTGTATGTTCACTTATGTATTAATAGTGCGTGCATGCTACAGCATGTGTTTAGTAGTATCCAAAGACAGGATTCCCAAAAAGTACTCCTAAAGTGGTACCCTGATTCATCATTGATTTTATCAAAACGAATTCCTTCACGATATGCAAAACGGTGACCATCTGATGATACGTTAACAATTCTTCCTTCTCTATTGCTGTCACGTGCTGTGTTCTTCATGGTCTCCAACAAAAGATCCGTCAGAAGAAAATGGCCTGAAAACGAATATGAAATCTTTTAAGGTTTGCCTCCTTCTAAATAAGATCTATCAATGTAGAACACCTAATAATCAAGATAACTAGGCTCTCCATGTTTGTGTTTTACAAAGGGATCTGTGTTTAAGATGCCCACATATTCAATAAGTAGGCATTTGAATCCTTGGTGCCAGACCATTCATAAATTAAAATCACATTATGTTTCATGTTTCTACCATAACAGATTTTGCAATCAAACTATAAGAAAACTATCAAGATGATTCTTACTGTAATCAAAACTATTTATATAATTATGCACAACTTACCTACATGGTTTGTTGCAAATTGTATTTCTATGCCATCTTGGGAAAGTGTGAAAGGAGTTCCCATAATGCCTGCATTGTTACTTCCAACAAAGAAAAGAGAACTTTAGTTCTCACTGTTCAATTTCAAAAGATTTCCTAAATGGGTGTACAATGTGACTAATGGGGCACATTAGGGAAAAGCATTGTCTTCATAGAAATTAAGTTCCATGAAAGAGCACGAGAAAATCAAAAAGCAAGCAGCAAAACAATCACAGTCGTATGTGCACACAAAACCAGAGAACACATAGACACATCTTGGAGGGATTTATATAACGAACAGAAATAGAAAATTCCAGTGAACTTAAATTCTTCTGTTTAGTTTCTTACATAAGAAGATTCAAAGGAAGATCCAAGGAAATATACTCAGATGCAAATTTCCTGACTGATGCCATTGAGCTGAGATCTAACTGCATAACATCAATTTTAGCAGTGGGGATTTCTTTAAGTATTGCTTCTTTGACATTGTTACCAGCATCCACGTTCCTTACTGCCATAACCACATGTACACCTCGCAAAGCAAGAACTCGGGCTGTCTCCGCACCGAGACCACTTGATGCTCCTGAAATTAGGCCAAAAAGGAATTAACAGACTAACTTCCTAACAACCCAAAAAAAGGTTGACATAGCATTCATAGTCATTTAAGCAGAAATCAAGCCTCCCACTTAAATACACACAATTAACGAAGACACCAATGGAGAAATTATATTTTCAGAAACATGCTCTGTTGCACTTAAGCTGAGAGACAATCAACATGAGAAAAAAACCTAAGCAGCTATGTATTATTACAAGAACTGTTAGCATAATTAGCATTATTAACTCTTTGATTCTAAGTTGACATTTTCCTAATTAGTTATGTATATATTTTTATTTAGTTATACATATATTTTGCTTTATAGGTTAATCTTTAATTAAGGTTACAAACTTTATTTTTTTTATTGTATTACTAGATCTATTATAAATAAGTTTAACTCATTGCACACAAGTATAAAATATGTATCATAGCGAAATGATCTAATTTTTCTTCTGCAAATTATTACTTATCATTTCTCTCATCAATGTTTTTGTTTCGTAAAACCACCTTATCATTGAAAATCATTTCATTCAACCTCCCTTTTGCACCATATTTCATTTTGGCTACTTTCTTATTTCACTCATATTTTCCCTAGTATCTCATTTCAGTCATATTTTCCCTATTAAATAATGATAAAAAATTATTATTTTTCCCCTATCAATTTTAAATATTAAATTTTGGTGGTTTCATTTTAATTTCCATCTAATTTAAATGTTGGTGTTATTTCAAGTTGATTTGATATTTAATATTCATAATTGTGCACTTTATCATCCATTTATGCATAATTTCAAGAAAGTATTCACATGTAAATATTTTGCATTTGAAAAAATTTCATCAACATTAGAATTCAATAGCATTAGATTTTTTATAAAATTTACATTATATCGATATTTATCAAGATAATTATTTCTCTTTATTCTGCACTCATCTTTACTCTATACTCATCTTGAAGAAGAATATTAGAGACTCTTTATCAAGTTGTCCTATCTCACCATATTACGTTACATAATTGGCCATTGCAACATTACATAATTCGCTGTTGATTCGTTACTATCCATGCTCTAAGGATCAGCATTTTTTTTTTTTTTGTCTTATTCATCACTCTATAGATATTTTTACCAAAGCTCATCTCCTCTTCGCTTTGATGTATTGCCATTTGAGTTTGAGGGGATGTTTGCATAATTAGCATTGTTAGCTCCTTGATTCTATATTGACATATTTCTAATTAATTACATATATTCTCCTAATTAGTTGTATTTATATTTTTCTTTATAACTTTATTATAAATAAGTTTAACTCATTGTAAACAAATATATAGAACTAATATTCTCACAATTTCTCTTATTTATATTATGAAACAAGAACCCTGACATGCCATTGGCCTAATAGCCAAATAGTCAAGTGACTATGTCGTGATGCAGAGGGTGAAGGATTCAAACGCACACAAACGTTTCCTCGTTAAGAATTTGCAACGTACTAAAAAACAATCTCACTAATCCAAAATTGTAGTAAGAATCACCAACATAAACAAGCATTTGCATGATTTATGTTTCAAATGAACATAATAACAATAACGATTGGCACGATTTCAACTCGAAAGCATTTCCCTACTTGTAACACTTAAGTGGCTTAGTTAATTTTGTCATTAACTCAAAGAGTAAAATAAATTTCAAAAAAGAAAAAGAATATAATTGATAAGATTGAATTTTTATTTGAAAGACTGAATTTTTATTTTACTTTCCTACAATTTTCTCCTAACCAAACAAAAGCAGAAACCAGAAAAGGAAAAGAAAGAATGAAAAGAGCATAAAATTGCAAAACAAAGCAAACCCAGATAAAACCTTACCAGTGACAATAGCAGTAAGGCCAGTTCCATCAATCCCCTGTGTAACTTGCTCAGCTGTGGAACAGGCAGAGAATCCAGATGGTCCTTTCCACCCAAAGATCCACATATTGCAGATTCTGAAACTAGAGAGTTAAAGGCTGTTTATGGGTATGCTTCAAAAACCAGCCAAACATGGAATGGCTATAAAAACCCAATAAAACTATTTTTTTTTTTTTTTGGGGGGTTGACTTAAAGCAATTCCAATAAATTGGTATATGACCATGACAAGTATGATTATTCTGATATCATTACATAGATTTTAGCGCTTAATGGCTTTTCTCCTATAATGATTTACACCAATCAATTTGATTATTGTACTTTGTAATTAATTATTTTTTATTACTATTTTCATTTTCAAATATTTATCGTTTAAAATTTAGATATATATATATTAAATTAATTGTTAAACTATTATTTCTTCCGTTTCAAATTAATAATCGTTTTAAAAGAATACACATATATTAAAAAAATCATTTAATTATCATAATTATAAGTTAAAAAGAGTAAAATATCTCTTTTTGATTTTGATGTAAAAAAATAAAAGTAATTAATGTGAATATTTAATAGAGAGATAAAAAGAAGATAAGGTTGAAAAAAATAATAAATATTTTATTGAAATTTTAAAATGATAAATATTTTGAAATAAAATAAAATTTCTAAAAAAATAATTATTTTAAAGCAGATGGAGTATAATTTAAAAATAAAAAGATGAAAATATTTTTTTTTTATTTTAGTGTGGAGAAACAAAGGCAATAAATGTAAATATTTATTGAAAAATAATGAGAGTGTAAAGTTGAAAAATAATAAATATTTTATTAAAATCTTAAAACAACATATTTTAAAAAAAAATTTAAAACGATAAATATTTTAAAGCAGATAATATACTGTTCATGATATTCTGGAAAAGAAAAATTATTAGTCATTTGTGTTACTTGCATTAAAAGAATTTTGAGGTAACCTCAACATCCAAACACAGTTAATCTTTCATTTACAATCTTAAAGAGAAAACAATAATATTTTTTTGATTTATGGTAAATTATATTTTAGAATCTTAGGTTTCACCTAAATCAATCAAAAGTAAGGTTTCAAAATATTATTGTCAAATGTAATTAAAAATTATTTATTTGCCCCATAGTGTAAAGGTACAAAAAATATTTAAAAGAGATTTAGTATTCATAGTTATAAAAAGTTAAAAAGGAAAATTTTATAATATTTTAAAAAGTTATTTTTATATAAGTTATTTTAATTTAATATTAAAAAACACACTTAAAAAATTTAGAATGTAGATTGTAGTTATGTTAGAAGAGAATATTTAGTATAAATAGTGTTTTCTATAGTTATTTTATTTTTAAACAAAGTAACATATCTTGTTTGCAAAAAAAATAATTTTTTACGAAAAATAATAATTTTATTTATATTTTTCGTAAATTTAACTATTTTTTTATATTTTTTAGTTATGAAAAAACTTTAATTTTACGAAAATGACCTTTTTTTTTTTTTTTTTTTGCAAAACAACAATTTTACGAAAAAAATAATTTCATAATTACAAAAAAATGATTCTTTTACAAAAAATATAATCTTATATTTTTTTGTAAATTATGCTTTTTTTTTATAAAGTTTATAAATATATAAATTTAAAATACTACTTTAATCATTTTAACATTTCTCATTTTTAATTAGTGAAATGTAATAATATGTTAATTTAATGATAATAATTTAAATATTTTAATTATATTTATTATTTATAACTGTCCTATTGGCGGTAAAAAATAAAATTTTATATTTTATTTTAAATAAAGTGATATAAAAATTTGCCTATACAATGTATTTTATAAGAAGTATGTGATTTTTTTTAAAAAGAATAACATTTTTTCATAATTACAAAAATATTTTTTCTTGTAAAATTATTTTTTGTATAAAATAAATTATATTTTTATAAAATTAGAAATTTTTTTACAATAAAATAAAATTGCTAAAAAATAATTTTATTTATGAAAAATATAAATAAAATTATGATTTTTAGTAAAAAAAAGAATTATTTTTTTTCATAATAAAGTAATCATTGAAAACATCTAGTATAAATTGATCGGATGAAAACTTTTATTGACTAAAAAAATATACTAAATAAATAAAATAAGCATCTTAATATTTGGTTTTGTTATCAACTTCAATCATTATTCCAATTTAAAACTACGCATATTTTATTAATCAAATCCAGGTACCTTAGAGATATTATTTATATGTTTGTAGATTAGTCGAAGGTTTTGATATAAATTGCAGTGAATATTGAATCCTATCTCCCAAAAAAATTAATAATAACAAATTATTATTATTATTATTATTATTTGCCAAGGAAATAACGAATAAATAGATTTCTTAATTTTGAAACTAAAATATAAGACGAAATTTAAGAAGGGAAAAAGAAAGAAAAGCCTGGAACGTTTGAGTGAGCTTCACAAAGAACAATCATGAAAAGAAGGCAGAAAAAAGTGGATGCTTCAAGAGCAAGACCTCCCATCCAACTCCAACCACCAGCCGCACGCTAAGGGACTTCTCATCTAAATTCCACATCATTGTGATAATTGGGAATTCAACTTGAATTCGGTGCAAAGTAAATCAAATCAAATTTTAGAAAGGAAAGTCCACTTCTACACAGACCCCCCAACCACTTGGTCATTATATTAGCACTAAGCAGACAATGTATTAATACAAAATTATTTATTTATTTATTTTTTTCTTTGGAGTACAGTAAAGGAGGATTTGAGTATATTGTTAAAGATCGCAAAATGCACTCACCATCAAACTATACCTAGTCGAGCAAACTATACCTAGATGAGGCCGATAAAATTTTACTTAATTAGAGGGAGAGAAATAAAAGATAGAAAGAATTTCTCCATTCAATAAGTGTCACAAACTTAATACACCAGCATTACTAGATAATTTACACACATGATTAACATTAATTAATTAACTCTCAATACCAGTTTCACATGGACATGGAGGAGGAGGGTAGAAGCAAAAATACACAATAAAAGAAATGATAAAAAGAGAGAACACTAAGGTAGAAAAGTAGTGGTGAGACTCAAAAGAAACATTAAGCCCGGGTCTTGAAAGGAATGGCTCTGATAACTATCTGATGGTACACAGCAGCAAGGGCAGCTCCAATGAAGGGTCCAACCCAGAAGATCCACTGCACAACATATATACACAAAATTGCAATAAATAAAAAATCTACTCGTTCTTTTTGATAGTGGCAACGTAGTCTCTCTGTCAGTTAGAATACAGTACTTACATGGTCATCCCAGGCATGGTCTCTGTTGAAGATGATAGCAGCTCCAAGACTCCTGGCTGGGTTAATACCAGTTCCTGTGATGGGGATGGTGGCCAAATGAACCAAGAACACTGCAAAACCAATAGGAAGGGGAGCCAAAATCTGCAATAAGATCAAAGAAAGTTCGATCTTAATTAGCTTCCAATTTTTCCGCTGAGGTTAATCAAAAACAAAGTTTCTTATTGTTAAATATTTCACTTGGTATAGATGGTTCATGTTTATACCAGACATTTGGGGACAAGCCATGCACAAGGAAAGGCACTACATTTGGTCACAACTCAACTTTGTGAGGACAGCTTTTACTTCTGCTAGCAATAGCCAACAAAAATAAAATAACCACAAATAGTAATTCTTTGGTTCTTTTCTTAGCAAATGAATATCATGGCACTGGAAAGCACTAGACCTTGAATACAGCACTATTACCATCATATTTTCAAAGGAAAAGATAATTTGTGCTTTAACACATGGTGAACAACATTATTCTTTGTCAATATTTAATGGAAACAAATAGAGTGATGACTTTGCGCCAGAGGCAACCGGTGCAATGCACCAGGCAGAAACAAACAAATGTGTTTCACGATAAACATGACCTATCTAAGAAATTGTAGACAAAATTCCAGTCCACGTGGAATTTTCTCCTGTAAATCAAAACCGCAGAACAAGATCAAACCAAACATGCCAAAAAATGCACACATCCTAGCAAGGAAGGCCTCTACACTAAATCTCTACTAAGCTTTTTTTTTTTTTTTCTCCTTTGTTTTTTTTGGTACATAAAATTCCACTCATTGCTAAAGTAACAAGGTGGCTGCTAATATTATCAACTTCATAACAAGAAAATGAGCAATTACTAGGAGTCTGCCACTATCTAAACTAATTTACATGGGTTCACCAAACCATGAGTGAAAAACTATTTATCTGATTGTACTTCTAAAATTTGGATAATCTTGCAGAGACCAGAATTTGGAGAATCGAGCAATCATCTAATAAGAAGAATCTCTGCATCTATAAGTAAGCTCAACTACAAGTAATTTATACAAAAACCAAGTTCAAGGACACAAATATCACTAACAACCAACAGTTACAAGACAAAAAACAACAAACGGTTACAAGAAAAAAAAAAACACAGTGGTCCAGCTACAGCCTTGTGGACCAGTGACTGCCTGTAGAGGAGATCCAGAGTTTAAACCCTGCAAAACTCTCCCGTCTAAGAATTTCTCATGTACCCCAAAAGGAAAAAAAAAAAAAAAAAAAAAAGGTTTACAAGAAAAAAGAAAGAAGCCTATACAGTAATCTATATCAAAATTAAAGATTTGTAAGTAAAAATAATATAATGAAGTTAAAAAAACCAATAACACAGAAAACTAATTAAAAGCGAAGAATACTTACAGGGACATGAGAGTCTCTAGCATTCCTCTTAGCATCCGTGGCTGAGAAGACAGTGTAGACAAGAACAAAGGTGCCAACAATCTCAGCACCAAGGCCATCACCCTTAGTATAACCATGGTTCACAACGTTGGCTCCACCACCCGTAGATTCATATACACGGTTTCCTTCAAAACCTTTCACAACACCAGCACCACAGATGGCACCAAGGCACTGCATAATCATGTAGAACAGAGCCCTTGTCAAAGAAAGCTTTCTTGCCAAAAATAGACCAAAGGTGACCGCTGGGTTAATGTGTCCACCTGTTATTCCAACACAAAAACATGTAGATCTGGTTACTACGGTTCTTGATCATAGTATAAAACCTAACCCAGATGAAAAAAAAACTTGACGCAAGAAAAAGGAAGTCAATTTACACATATTTATGCAAATCCAAGAAATAACCACAAAAGATTTAGCTCAAAAAACTCAAGAAACTAAGCTAAAAAAAAAAAAGTACTGAAAGAAACAATTTATTATCAAGTACCTGATATACCAGCAGTGCAGTAAACAAGAGCAAAGATCATACCACCAAAGGCCCAAGCAATACCTTGAATACCAACAGTAGAACATTTGTTACCAGACTTAGAGAACCCCATGACAGTCAAGACTGTGATGTAAAGGAACAAAAAAGTTGCAATGAACTCTGCAATCCCAGCCCTGTAAAAGGACCAAGAAGAGAGTTCACCAGGCTCAAACAGAGGAGCTGGTGGTGGCTCCTTATAGTCCTTGTCTGTTTGAGCTGATGTCCCTATGGGCTGTCTTTCTGTGAACTTGTTTGCTCCTAGTCTAACATCCTCTTCTTTGCCCTCCATTGCTGTATCTCTCTCTCTCTTGCACACACACAAG
This sequence comes from Reutealis trisperma, assembly GCA_947687605.1. NCBI lineage: Eukaryota > Viridiplantae > Streptophyta > Magnoliopsida > Malpighiales > Euphorbiaceae > Reutealis > Reutealis trisperma. The sequence continues at coordinate 7,017,686 of CANTUT010000039.1, read as the reverse complement.
CAAGATGGGTTCTTGATCTTCTCAAAGCAAAGAAAAAAGCCAAACAAAGCAACCCTCTCAAAAAGCAAGCAAAAGCTGTTGAGCTAGCGAAGGGTACAGACATAAAAGGGTGATTTTATAGATAGCTAAGAGTCATTTAATTATTTGGCCTAAAGATAAATTGTGTTGTCCGTGATTTTTTTATTTATTCTTTTTAATTAAAATTTACTTTTTTTTTTTTTTGTACCAATTAAAATTTACTTATATGTTAATTAAAGTTTTATGTTAATCATTATTAAGTTTTTATGTTACTTATATGTTAATAATAATAATAATTATAGACTCCAATGATTTTTCTTTTAATGGTAGGACCATTGAAACTTAAGCATTACAATTTCATAATTCTCTTCTACTCCAATTCAAGAATATTTGAATAATTTTAAGAACTTCTTTATCATATACTCCTAATAACCTTTACAAATAATTATAAGAACAGTGATTTTCAATTATAATACAATTACATTCAAAACTTAAATATTACTTATTATTAATAAATCTTTAATTTACTTGTATTTGATTTAGTTATAATTCATTAAAAAATAATTATAAATATATTTCTGAATGCAAATTAGAGTTTGACAGTTAGAATTTCTAACAATCTAAAATAAATATGATTATGAAATTGATTTTTTAGAGATTTGTGGGTTTTTTTTTATTATTATTTTGTTTTTTTTTTCTTTAAAATAATTGGATAAATATTATCACATATTAAAATGGATTATTAAAAAGAATTAAATGGAAGTTAGTAGTGGCTAAGGGATTGTTCTGGAAAGTGCAGAGAGATGTCGACAGGTTTTGGTTGGTGGTTTGTGCCTTGACTCCTTGTTCTTATCCTCTCCTACTCCTAGAAATAGAATGACACCTTTTTCTTTATTACTATTATTCTGTTTCTCTCTACAAATTTCCAATTTCTTAATTTTCTTTTCCTCATTCATCCTATTAACTGTTCAGAAATCACATGATTGCTCCTCCAACTGGGAAATAAAAGAAACTTTTTAATGGAAAATATACTACAATTTTCAATTTTCCTTTTCCTTTTTTTCTAATTTTCTAACTCTTTATTTTCCAAATTGAAAAATATGTTTATTGCAATTCTATATTCTCTATTTTTTATTTTATAATATATTTTATTTTGCTTTTTTTATAATAATTATCATAATTGTACTACTAGAATAATTAAAATCATATAATATACATATATATTGATACGTAATTTTTAATCACTTCTGATGTAACGTTTTCTTACTTTGAGAATGACGGATAGATACGTAATTTTCACAGTTTTTACTATTTGGAATTTTATTACGGAACTGAAATAGGAGGGTAAAATGGTCATTTCATATACATGAAATTTTAGTAGCCGGAATTTTTTTCTTTCAAAAGCTAAAGCTACAGTGAGTAGCGTGACACTGACAGCCACAAAAATAACGTGGGAAAATAGAACAAAAAATCGAATGGTCGAGAGAAACTGACCGTTAGGAAAGTGGCTGCCCTCATTACGAAAGCACTAACGGCTACCTTTAATCAAACGGTCCAAGACACTGTTCTACTACTATTTTATTTCTGTGGCCCTATCATGTACTGACACGTGGATGAGTACAAAGTTTCTAGGTAGTTGTTGGCCTATAATGATTTGTCATTAGTGATTGTTAATCAAGGCTTTTAAGACTTTAAACATGGGATAATGGGGATTTAAACCTTTTTTTTTTTTCCAGATGTAACCAAAAGGCAAAGGAAAAAAAGGAAATGATGAAATTTCCTTTGGGTTTGGGAAGTAATTGATTGTGAAGGCCAAAAGCAAAAATAAAAAATAAAAATTGAATACTTTTTGAGAGAAAATTTTTGAAATTATTTATGAATGAGACTATATAATATAAATAAAAGAAATAAGATTTATGTTTTGATAATACCTCCCTAATTATTGGTTATTTGATATTTGTTGAAGAAAATTACACATCAAATTTTGGGATTAAAAATTGAGTTATGATTATGAAGGAGAATAAATCAATTATGATTGGAATGCAATTCTAAGCAATTATAAATCAGAATTATGTGCTTAATTATTACATTATTCTTTGAAAAGATGAAATACATTAAGTACCAAAGTTTAAATTTCATTAGTGGATGATTAGTACTATTATTGTGGATGTATAGAACACATTATATGTGTTTAATAAAAGTTTTCAACAATAAGTTTCATTTAATGTAGATTGATGGATTTATTGACTTATCTAATTTGATTTTTTTTAAATGAAATTATTAGGCAAATAAGTGTTTCGACACTTTAAATTATGAAAAGAATAATCCTAAATGATATAATTATCTCTGATAAAATAAGAGTAATTATATAATATTTTTGACATAATTTATGATGTAAAATAAAGACAATTATTATTATTTATTTTTTACATTGATGAAGTATTCAAATTGCATTGATTTATATTTTTTTTTATACAATTTATATCACTTAGAATTGTCCTTATGAATATTATACTTATTGCACACATTATTTCAAAATTATTTGGATATGAGCATGAATGAAATTATAGAATGTAAATGCACACCCCTCTCAAATGATTGTAAATAAAATTTAAATTCTTAATATTTTTCAGGCATTCACAAATCATTTTAAACTGAATCAATTTATTGTTGGCTATCTAATTAGATATAACATAAAATGATAAAATTCATAACTAATCATCCAAAAAAATGAAAATTTCATTAAGGCTACGTTTGTTTCGCATGATAGAACTAAACAGATTAGACAAATTTAATTTGTTTAGTGTTTAACGAGTTTTTATATATGGATATGAATGGACAAAAATTGCTTTTTCTCATATTTTATCTCTTTTTTAGTCATCTCATTTTATGTAGGGCTTACTTATCCAGTGTTTAAAGCTCAATTAATAAAAAAAATATTTTTAAATTACCTTAATAAACATAAAATACTAGTTGCACTAAATTTAATTTACAATTATTTCTTTTTTCAATCCTTAAAACTCACTTATATTAGTTATACCAAACACAAAACATAATAAATATTTATTCAGAGATATATTCTGTATTATCTTATTTTATCCTATTTCATATTTTCCTGACCAGGCAATCAAACCTAATATAATAGAAATCACCTAGTTGTAGGTTTCAAACACTAAATTATACAAAAATACAATCCCATGAACCCATTGCCACCTTAAACTTATAATAGAACCAAAAGGCTGCATTAAGGGTTGTCCTTGAATATTATTTAATTATTTGCATGACCTAACATGATAATAAAATAAAACAAACTAATTGAGGTGGGACCAGATTACCCTTTTTTTTTTTTTTTTTTTTCATGTCTTCCGGCCGTTTCCTGTATATTCTGTTAAGGCTAATCTTCCACATAAAAAAAATTGTAATCATCTTCTTTAGCTTTGTACGAAAAAGAAGAAAACCCTATTATGCTAGACAACTCATACTTATGGGATACCCTCCTGCTCTTCACATGCACTCTTTAGCCCCGCACTGCCCCTTCAAGGCCCCATTGCCAACCCATTTGTCACAATACAAAACAACAAAAAGTACACAACTGAAACCCTAAATTTAGCACCTTTACCCGCCTTCCCATCCAATGGTCTTAACCTTTCCTCTATGGACACGTGGCATTAATCTAATGCTAACATAACTACATTGGCCCCACACTAACCCATTAACATTACACTAATATAATATTTTTTTAGGTGGTTCGGCTGCGAGTCTTGCAGCTGCAGCCTCTACTTGGTTTTTTTTTTTTCGCTGAATGAAGTACTTCCATTACTGAAGAAACGATGCAGCAGTATCAGAGACAGCCTCTACTAGTTTATTAGACATAAGGTAATTTGAAAAACTCCACTGCTTTCACACTCTTAAAAAATGAAAAAAAAATAAAATCAAATTACATTTTTTCACGTAATTAAAGTTATAAATGAGTCGAATCAAATTTTAACTTACTCAAATTTGACTTAATTATTTTTTTTAAACTCGAATTTGAGTTCAAACTTCAAATAGAGTTCAATAATCATGTTCAAATTTAACTAATTTAACTATTAGAGTGTTATGCTTATTGTTTATAAATATAATTGAGTTCAATTTGAACTCAAGCTCTTTTATAATTCGATTATATCTTATCAAAATTCATTTTTAATAGAATAAATATTACAAACAATATTTAAAATTAAAATAAAAGTAAAAGCATTCAATTACATATATATATATATAATTGAATATTATGTGTTCCAAAAAATTAAAAGTATATATATTTTAATTAAATTAAATTATCAAAAAGATTTATAAGAATGTTAAAATATATCTTTTAGAATACTAAAATTTTTAGGCTAAGAATAATAATAATATATTATTATTATTATTATTATTTAACATGACTTTTTTTAAAACTAAACTTTTCGATTATTTAATAAAATTATAAGACATAATATTAATGAAAATATATCATTATTAATTACATAATTACAAAGTATAAATCATAAATATATATATTAATACATTATAAACAAGCTTATGAACCAACATGTTTGTGAGTATATTAATCGAACTGTTGCAAAGTTTATTCACAAATTCATAATCAAACTATTTACAAATATAATTGAGTCCAGTTTAGTTTTATTCAAACTTAATTTATTTATTAATCAAATTTTAAATTAAAGTTCAAATTTAACTCGTTTATAAAACAAACCGTCACGAATGAGTTTCTATTCTAAATACCGAGTAGTTCCCGAACGATTTGACTCATTTATAACTCTACATATAATTAATATCCTTTGACTTTAGTGATTGTGATCTTTATTAAAAAAAATTATCATAAAAATTTAATTTTTTAGAACAAGAAAGATTAATATATTTTTCTGATTCAAAGAATTGTTTATACCGACAGAAATAAGAAAAATACAAGTGAAGAGCATCTTTATTTGGGAACATTATGAAGTGGCTGTGACTAGGGCTAAGCACGGTACTTGAGAATATCGGACCGAACCGAAATAATACTGTACTGTAAAAAATTTGGTACTTAAAACGAGAACTGTACCGAACTATACCGAAAATTTTAATTTAGTACGGTACTGGTTCTTAACTCATAACCAAACCGAGAACTGTATCGAACTGAACTGTATTGTACTGAACTGAAAGTACCGGGACCGAACCGAAATATATACATATATATATATATATATATATATATATATATATATATATATATATATATATATATATATATATATATATATATATATATATATATATATATATATATATATATATATATATATATATATATATATATATATATATATATGACCCATTAAAAGAATAGGCCCATTGTTATTTATAATCCTAATAATATTTAATAATAATAAAAATAAAAATAAAAATAAAAAAATTAATTATTACCCACAATTTTCATTTTCAAAAACTCTAGCTGTGAGGGTATTTTAGTCTTTTCCTCCTCTTAACCTAATGTCACCTATATATATATATATATATATATATATATATATATATATATATATATATATATATATATATATATATATATATATTTTTTTTTTTTTTAAAACCTAACCATCTTAAAAGAAAGGAGGCAACCGCACAAATCTAAATCGGTTGTCGATCTAAGCCTCTCTCCCTCCCTCACCAGTGACTTTTGCTCCTCCAACCTTCACCAAAATTAAAATACATAATATATATTTTCTCCCAGATATATTTTCTCCAATCTTCACCAACCGCACAAATCTAAAAGTCACTGATTATGGTGCTTAGGTTTCTTTTTTTTCTCCCAGATAAATATTAAGTTCTTGATTATGAAAATCTTCACATTGTTTACTTGAACCATGATATGATAATTAATTAACATAAAAACTGGATGATGTTTTTCCTGGTTATGATACTATTTGAGTATCTAGTGAGTTTTTTTCTTTTTATTAAAAAAAATTAATTAAGATGTTTTTCATAATCATCTTCATTGTTCTTTATGAAAGTTATAAAAAAACTAAGTGTTGGTTTCCTGTAATGGTGGACCACCAAAATTAAAATACATAATATATAAATATAATTTTACAGCTAATTTTCAATATAATTTGTCATTTTTTAGTAATTTGATTAATTTGAATTCTTGGTTCTTTTTACTGCAGGTCTTATGATATTTTCATGCTATTTGGCAATGTTGGTGAATGCATGCTATTTGGCAATGTTGGTGAATGGCGATGGATCTCTTTTTTAAGAAATAATTAATTTCTACCATTGAAAAATAAAATAATTAATTTATACCATTAAAAAATAAAAAGATTATGTATTTTATGATTGGATTTTAGTTTGTATTTTCTATTTTTTGGACTGTAATATTATATTTGTTGATTGTTTCTATTGGATGGTTGAAGAACAATTTGAAGAAAAAAACACTGATTGTGGTTTGAAGAACAAAAATATTGATTGTAAGATGTTTGAAGAATAATGTTTGTTGGATGATTGATAATTTGTACTTTTATTTAAAAATTTTTATGAATATTGTTCGTTTTATTAGACTTTTTAGCTTTAAAAATTGAAAAAAAAAAGTGGATGGTTTTCATAAGAACCGAAAAACCGGATTGGACCGGATTGAACCGGACCGAGCCTAAAGAACTGAAGAACCGAATTGTATTGTACCGAATTTTTGGTTCGGTTCAATACAATTCTTCAATAATTTCGGTTCGGTTCCAGTTCTTCAATTTTAAGGAACCGAAAATTTCAGTTTGATTCGGTTCTTTTCTAATAACCGAACCGGACCGGACCGAGCTCACCCCTAGCTGTGACTCCTTTTCTTTGCCTTGTTGGTTTATGATCAATTGATGATGCCCCAATCATGATATATGATGGAAAATACTGCCTTGTTGTGTATCTTATTTCTTCCCTTCTTTTTTTTTTTTTTTTTTTGGGTTTTTTCATGGGCACATCACATGATTTATTGCAATCAATTAGTAGTTGTGGTTAATTATTGGTTAGTAGTTAAAGATTTGATGATTATTTGATAGTAATTAAAAAAATTAAATATTAATTGTTATCTAGAGTAATAACAATTGTTTTTTTTTTTTTTTTGAAACAGGGTTAACATTAATTGTTAGAAATCTCAATTTCAAGCATTTTAATTATAAATTTTGAATTACTAAAAAAAAATTATTATCATTATGTATTAAATAAATGAAATATGATTTTTAATTACTAACAATTAAATTTTAAATTCTACTTCAAGTACTTTTTTATTAAACACTTAAAAGTGATAGTTAAGAATTTATATGACTACAATTATTAATTCGAATAGATCCCAAATATACTTATTGGTATTTATATTTAATAATACGTGTATTCTAATCGGCGTCTTATTCCAGTAATAAAGTGAAATTATTTTAAAAGTAAACATATGCGCTCAAATCTCATGAATAAAATTAATGAAAAAAAAACTTTAATCAAACCCCAAATTACCTAATGCTTATGTATTTCAAAATTCAAATATTATATAACTATCAATTTTCAAATATTTAATCGACTTTAATCATGAAAGCTGAGAAATTTACTTGTAAGATAATGTTCAGGTTAACAAAAAATTAAAATGCAAGAGTCGCTATCAGTGGTGCTTTCAATGAAATTTACTTGGAAATTCTCATATACTTGCGAAAGACTTCTATTAATACCTTTGCTTCTCTCCTCTCTCTTTGTTTGAATTCAAAAACAAGTCAGTGCACAAAGGCTTTCTCTCACGCACAGAGAAATGGCAGCATTCAAAAACAAAACCCACAAAGCATTGTCCCTTTCAAACATTAAAATCTTCATTAATTGCACAAAACTGGGAAGAGGACGAGTTTTTTGAGACAAATATATTGCAGCACTACTGTTAATTAATTGACAATAAGCCCAAAGGTTATTAAAGGGCATGAAGATTTTTACTTCATACAAACATTTCTAATTTTCCATGTTATGCTAAGCCTTGACAAGCTGATACTTAATCAGCTTCCACTGGATGATTAATAAACTACAAATATAATTTACAAGGAAACTTATTTTTCTAGGTTCAGTTCATGACAGTGTTCAAGATGGTTATGGGGGCAGGGTCTTTCTGGTTCTCCTCGTGTCCATAAAACATTAAGATCGCCTCTTTTCTTTCCCAATGTCAGAAAGGTTCCTGCATTGGTGCCAGAATTTTATTTCTTTTTAATCAGACAAATGTAAGCATAAATATTAAAAGTCATCTGGCATTTCTAAATTATTCCTATTGCTTTGTCCAAAAACAATTACCAAGAGTGAATGGGACAATGTAAAGCAAAGCTGGTTGGCCATGCCCATCCATCAAGTTGAGTGCCACATATGTGATGAGAAGACCTGAAGTATATTTAATAGTTAAGAAGAGGGTAAAAAAAAAAAAAGGCATGCGCCATTCAAAATAGGCGCCATGATTTCAAGTTGTTTTATCGTCTTCCATCTTTTATTTTTAAAGAAAAGGAGAGTAATTTGAAATTCCATTACCTAATCCATAAGCAATCATTGCCCACAAGAAGTATCCAGCTCGAAGAGTCTTATTTGCCAGCCAATCATACCTGCAAGGATGCGATTACATTTAGCATACAACAGTTGATGGATAATAACTTTCTGATGGAAGCAGAGTGCCCAAAGCTGGAACTTCCAAGATAATTGCATTTATTTTCTGTGCACAACAGTAAGGAACTCCCTATTTGATATTTGTAATCTTACAACAATGTTTAACAACTTAGAGAACACAAACTGCTGCTGCAAATATTTTTCTTCTCTTGCTCTTTTCATGTAGCTCATATGCAATTAAAGTAAAGATCAGGGCTTTTAAGATAGAAATAGAACCATAAATAGATATCAGAACAGCTGTACTACAGCATTTTCCAAAGTTATTGCAGTTTCTAGGCATATTCTACCAGCACCACCTCAGCAGTGTCAGCAATCTGCACACTCGAATTTATAACTTTCAGCTAAAGTACTGAATATACTCTCTCCCCTACTTTTAAGAAACAAAAAACACAGCTTGTTCTAGGAAAAGATTTGCTGATGGTGGAAACATAAAAGTAGAAATTTCTCCCGAATGAAGACAAGCTCGTAAATTATGAACTGAGGAATGCCTATAGAGGAAAAGCTAGGTTATGAGAAAACAACATTAGGTGTAAGTACAAACCTAAGTGAAAATGCTATCACCAATCCAGGTAAAAGGATGTCACCAAATCCTATGATGCTGTAACCCCCCCAAGGATCAAACATGCGTGGGATCTTTAACAGCATGGGGATACCATCCTCTCCACTTCTATCACCACGAGCCACCTAAGGAAAAATAGATAGAATCAATCAGTTACTTTTGAATAGCCCAATAGTGACAGTTGAATAAAAAATTACTTGTGAAAGCTGGTAAAATTAGTGGGATTACTTACCACAATCATGACGCTTTCATGGAACAACTTCTTAGAAACAAACACCCAAAAGATGTCATACAAGAATGCACAGCTGAGAAGAACTGTCCCCACCTGATTTACAAATAACTATGAGTCATCTAAAGAGCTGGATTTTAACAAAAATCATCAATTTCGAACAAAATACACTGCACATTATAAAAGGTAGAAAGCGAAGTTATCTATATGGGGAGAAGTAAGTCTCAATGTATCCACTTGAGGCAAAATAAATACTAATAAAATAAAAAGAATGAGATTGATTTATTTTCTTAATTTCATTTTATTATTTTTTACCTCAGGTAGACCATTGGGATTCTTTGCTTTCCACATAAATAAATGTTGGTTGATATAATGTTCCCAAGTCAGAATTAGTCCAAATAAGAAAATTTTAATGAGGGATTGATGGATAGGTCTTACTTGTTCCATTTTACTAACTTAGAAGTACTTCATTGTTAAAATTGGAAGTTTGAGGATTAGATTGTGAAAAGCTACAAGTTTGAGAGCCAAATTTATACTTCTTCCTAAAAAGCAGAGTAACACGTCATCATATTTACAACCTTTCCCCTTCATATGCAAGAGTAGTGAACATAATGAAACAATTTTATAGGCACAAGCATGACCAAGAAATTTAAAGTAGCCCGCTTCTTGTTACCATATCTTTAAGCAAGTTTTCAAGATGTCAATGCTGATGCAGCTGTATGATAATTAACCATAAATTTGAAAGTAGAGCTACACATCATAAGAATTTTATATTGCATAGAAACTAGAATTTGACAGCGTAGTTATTTAGGAGAGTTAACCACCGTGTTAATAGAATCTAGAGTTTGACAATATGAAGTAATTAATCACTGTTTGTCATTTTGAAGTACAAGAAAGAGCTAATGTGAGAAATTTAAAAGCTATCCACATTCAAACTCACACCTGATGAATGTGTGGTAACTTTTAACTTTTGAAATCAAATTTTGCTGTTAATATGATATAATGCCAACAAGTGCATTCATGAACTTAGTCCACTTGCATCACCACACCTGCCAGATGTCAACTTAAAGCCTATACTCCAGATCACATTAGAGGATGCAAACATTAAAAAATGCTGAAAAAAATACTAACATGAAAACTTTAGCCTTGACCTCCCTCATTCTTATTTTCTTTAAATTTCAAACAAATTAGTAGATTACAATTTAAAAGTTTACACTAGAGCAGACATGGATTGTCATTCCTTACAATTTACAATACAAAGTAATTCTGCAATATACCTATACACCAAAACAGTCAAACGCTAATCTACATCTGTATTATGCCACCATGCTCAAATTGAATGCATGCTAAACATTCACAACAAACTAAATGCTTTGGCAGCAATGCTACTGTCATCTTTGTTTTGGGTAACAAACAATGTCAATTCCATAATAACTCTTTGGGCAATGAATATATTCACAAACTAGCAATTTCACCAGTGACTATTGATTAAAGGATCTGGGAAAAGTCCGTACAAGCAACTAGCAATATATTACCTTGAGGTTAGGTACATGGACAATTTGCAGAACAGTGATTATCAGCGCAATTCCCTGATTAAAAACCAAATAAAAGGAAAAAGATTATTAGTTGAATTGCCTAATATAAGTCTTACAGGATCACTTCACCCATAAAAGAGAACAAGAAAAATTGCAAAAGGCCATATGCCTCTTGATATTTATTTAAATTTGTGGTTAAAAATTTGGCATTGCAAATATTGAAACCAAGACAACTAAAATAGCACGCAAAAATAAGGGATTCAATTAAGAAACTTTCTCTGATAAGTAACTAGAATCCAGGATAACATATGAAACTCCTATTACTCAGCAGCATAACAGAATGGAAAAGTTTTTTGCACAATCAAGAAACATTTAACCGAACTTTATAACTGGTAAGACATTACATCATACATTCACTGTAGCAATTTAGTTCTGAGAATATTATTTAAAAGCAGGGAGCGAGGGGAGAGAGAGACAATGAAGGAGAACAATCATGATAAAAAAAAATTATTTACACAAAGGAAAAGATTTCTAACAACAGGAATCTTAGATATATGCAGAAAGTTATGCAAAATCGGGTGAAATGATGAGGAAATGCATCCTTACTAGTATATCTTGGCCTATCCAGGCAAAGGATACATTGCGATAGACAGCCCAAACAACAGCAAATGCTATGCAGAATGGAGAAACAGCTAATGTTAGGTATGAGAGAGGCCCAAAGAAGGGTATTTTAGCATATGATTCTCCAGCATGCTTGAACCACCTGCGCAGGGATTGAAACTTTAGTTCCCAACATCAAAAATACCAATTTCTTGGCTAGAAGGCATGAAATTGACATTTTATTCAGCTAATGTGGCAGACAATCATACATAAATACAAGCATAGACATAAGTAGAAAGGTCAATATATAAAATTTTACATATTTCTTAAGTCATCATTTTATGTACACTGTAAATGAAATCATGGCGTAGCGAGAGCAGGCTGTCACATTGCCAAATCTGATCCTAGATGTAGATGAGACCAATAAATTTATTGCCTAATCATATGGTTCCTAGACCTAGCATTTGTAGCAGCCAATTACACATTAAATCAGCACTGTCTATAGGGTGACCATCATATGAAAAACAATTTCTGTCTAGGGTGATAATCATATTAAAAACATCCTGCCTACACCTTCAAAACCTTTATCATTTCATGTATTCTCCTCTTTCACTGCTCTGTTTCAGACAACATGATTTTTACTACCCAATCATATCATGTTCTTCTCTAAGCCAATCTTTCTCTCCTCAAATATGTACACTATGGATTTAAACTAAATTAACTACTCTCTGTATCACTAAACTCCTTTAGATCTTACCATGATCAAGCACAGTAAAAAACAAACTTGTTATAAGATAACTGAGAAAAGACACTAGTTCTCAATAAGCCATGTCAAAGAAAAATAAATAAATGTGGTGCAGCTATGCACACACAAACATAAATAAGAGAAGAAGAAGAAAATTGAATCAAAAAGCCTGAAATTGTCAAAGCCATGTTTACTTTCACAATTGCTTACAGCTAATACACCATACTAGGGAGACTGAAAATACTTAAATATTTGCAAAATTATAAAACAGAGTAATTTCTTCATCTATAGCATAAGTATTTATCAACTATCCTCATGAACTACATCCATAAGAAAGCAAGTTAATGGACCCTCCTTACCATGGTTTTAAATATCGGTCAACATGTTACACATCACACTGGCCATTATGTATTGGATTTTTAGCCAACCAATATGATATTCCCCGTTATTATATGGCTGATTGGAAATCACATATATTTTTAAACAAATTTTGTAATAAATAATTTCTTTTAACTATATATATTTCACTATAAGTTATTAAACACACAAAATTAGTTGAATCATTTACTGAATATTATTTGTCATTTTACAATATTTTAAAAACTATTCATGATATCAGCAGCTGATTAAATCCGACTGTGTCAAATGGTTTCTGATTCCGAAACAATTTTCTGATCCTGTTATTTGAACTCCAACAAACAGGACATCCAACTAAGCCTGCCCAAGCAAATTTATACAAGAATAATTGCAAACAACCCACAAGCAGATGTGTGACTAGTAAGGTAATGAAGTAAGCTTTTCATGCGAAAGTCATATCAAAATAAGAAATTGACAATACCTTGATAATAAAGCCACTAGGCAAGTTTGCAAGCCCTACAAAACCATCACATACAATTTTCAAATTAATTCCCAGGAAAGAAACTTAAAAAGAATAATAATAGACAAACTGCCAAAGACCCAGTTCGTTTATATGCCAAATACTACGGCAAAAAATTGTATGACAATTAATGAAATTATGCCAGGTAAAAATGAAAACAAGGATATGCATGTAATCATTTGGGCCTAATTCCATGCATGCAGATGATTAGGAGTGAAAAGGAAAAATTCTCACCTCTACACCGCCTATGCAGAAAAGAACCACCAAAAGCTCAATGAACCAGTATGACATAAGTTTGTAAAGCATGACCAAGAAGCATGAAGCAACAACCACAAATAGGACAGCCGATACAGTGTTAATGTCTACAACACTACTAACACCTACAGCCTTATCATTTGGGACTTCATCCACAGCATCCTAACATGAAGGAAAAAGACTAGTAAATCAGAAACTGTAAGCTGGGTAGTGAGAAAATTGCTACAGGAAAAAAGTACGAAGTTGATCCTACTTTGCAAAGAAAAGCAAAAGGTCACCTTCAATAGCTTGTCATGCTCAATAGCTGCTTCTCTGGCACTCCAGGCAGACCAGTAAGACGCACACAAGATAGTAACAACTGCCATCAGCCACAAAAATACTTCGGCTATATCAACTAGTGGCCGCCGTGGAGAGTATAGTTGTACAGACACTGGCAAGAAAGAAATTTTAAACAGCTGTCTAGTAAAAGGGAAGCATGGGATAAAATTATGCTGGATATAAGGTAGAAATGTTTGTCATCTAGAGTACCAAGGCCAAAAGGATAATTATAACATAAAAGATGTATGGGCTGGAAGAAAGACAGTTACTTTGACTGCATGAAAATCTTATAGATGGAATGAATAATTAGCATTGGTGCCAACAATTTGTCTTAATGTAGAGTCAAGTTAAAGAATAAATTTACATTTTGACTCGCATTTATGCAGCTTGCAGAATATGAAAAATCTTGCCTGATGAATTATTTAACAGCATTTTTTCCAAGCTTGCACCAGCATCTTGTGGGAGCATAACAGCAGGTATTTGTATGTCAAGATCAGTTTCGTCTGGCTCACAAACCATCTTGTAAAGTTCTACAGCAGAAAGAATAGATTTCTAGCAAAATGAGTCAAAATGGCAAAAATTGACAGTAAACTGCATATGCTGTTATGACTCAGGATGGGTTGGAGGGCCGGATAAAAAGTATGAATTTTAGGTTTATATGAAGGCTAGGGTGTGGAAGGCTGGGGCTTGTAAGTAAGGGATTTGAGATGCAAAACAGTATTTTAAGTATTGATGAGGTTAATAATTAACAAGGTATTGATGAGGTAAATCATTAAAAAGGTATATTTTCCAATATAGTACCATATAAACAGTATCCTTGTTGGCTGATGTTGCCTCTACTGACAACTCCACTACTAAAACACTTCCATCAAATAATAACAGCAAATATACTAATCACCTTTTTGGTTATTTATTATGAGGACAGCAGAAGCACCAGCAGCTTCTGCGTTATTTGCTTTGGCTGTGAATTTGCAGTTGCCTCGATCAACCATGATGATTTCCCTATCAAGCTAACAAATCCAGAACATACTGGCTTTAGCAAACATCTTTGACATCTTCCTGAACTGCACAAATTACTAGTATTTTGAATATATAAGTTTCCCAACAAGACAAAAACCTTTTTCTTGGGCGCAGTACAACAATCTCGAGGATCTGAAAGAAGGAGGCGAGTTTGATTAGCATTTTTCTCCTTTGACACAATGGTAGTGCCAAATCTAGCACCCACTCCAACAAATTCAGCAGCCTCTACTCCATCGACCCAAGTTTGAACTTTTACCTGACAGAAGTAGCCCCGATATTAACGGATATATTATACCGACATAAGCTGAAGGAGTCCTAAATAAAGTACAATTGTAAGCAAAACAAGCTCCATCATAATCTAATCAATGCATTTTTCCTATGAAGTGCGAAGAATTGGCTTGAAAATGGAACTTAACAAACTAAAAGCACACTAAGTAATAATATCAGATGCCTTTTCCTAATTATAGTTCATCAAGTATGCATATTTAATATTAATCTGAATCAGGATGAGAGAAATGAAGCAGGTGCTCAATTATGACCTGTAAAAAAATATATATAATTTTTTTTTTTTTTATATATAGTTTCTTAATCACTTTATACTTGCTAAACATTGTCACAAAATTGCGAAAAACCAGTAAATTGGGAGACAAAAATGAGAAGAAAAGAAAAGAGGAAACTTAGAAGCTTCATTTTTTAGGGAACATAGCACTAATTCTAAATCAGAAATGTTAGAAGAAGAAGAAGAAGAGACACACACAATCATGCTAAAATAGTTAAAAAAAACATAAATTGACCATTTTCACCTACCACTATACCACAAAAACAAAATTCAAACAACCAACAAACAAAATAAGCTAGACCCAGGTGAGAAATCAGAAAAACAAGAAGTGGGTCGAAGAGAAAAAGCAGCATTGAAGCTCTACCAAGACGAAATCATTCTCGCAGCCAGGCTTTTTGGGAGCTGAATCATCATCATGCACTATGTCCCCAGCTGTCACAGAATAAGGGTAACAGACCAATGAAATCACAACTGCAACATAGAGTACCAAGCAGAGCTTCTCCAAATCCATGGATTAAGCAAATTCCCTTTCGCGTTCTCTCTCTGCAACACAAAGTTTAGAGCAGAGACAGAGAGAAATAAGAACAGGCTTCTTGTTTAGTTTATGCTATTTTATCATTTTTTTTTTTAATACTAATAAAATAATAATATATAATTATTTTTTATTACTATTTATTTTTTAAAATTAAAAGAAGAAAACTAATCATTAGTCGATTTGGAATTACAGAAGGTGGTCATCAAAACCTCGTCGTTTTGAACTCAAGTTTATAAATTATTAGTTACTATTAATTATTATTTAAATACTGAATTTCTTTTTTCCTCAAAAAAAAAAATACTGAATTTGTTTTTGTTGGAAATTAAATAATAAAATATAATAATCATCTGTTTAATTACATTGTAGCGGGAAAATTTATTAATTACTACAAAATTAATTGTAGTTTTTACATTGATTCATGGAGTCAAAGGATTTTCAAATTTCTTTTCTTAAATAGTCAAATGTTGCCATTAATCATCTAAAATTCACTAATATAAATTTAATATTATATATTTTAATTATGAGAGCAATAAATCATATAGGGCCAACATCAATCAATCATGAATTGTTTGATTATAAAGATCTTTCTTTGAATCGAAGCAATCAATTTTAATGAATAACTTATAAACAAAATACATCCTTCTCAATAGTCAAGCCTCTAATATTAACTTATTTGAAAACTTGGAAATTACATTTCTTAGATTTTCAAAACAATACTAATTAATATTTTCAAATTCAAATCCTTGTGGACTTGTATATAATGAAATTGTTTATATATTTATCTGTTATCATTGGTATTTATGTTGATACTTGACCATCTATTAAAAAAATTATAAAGAATTAAAATTAATCAATTAAATATTATTTTTGTAAAATTTATGTGACTTAAACACATCATATTATAAAAAATAAATAAATAATAATTGTCTTTATTTTACATCATATGTTATATGTCAAAAATATTATATAATTATCTTTAATTTTCTAACACAATTGCATCAGTAAGGATTATTCAAAGAATTTTCAATGTAAATAAATTACAATAAATTCAATTTAGATGGTTTAAGAATATGATAATTAATTATACGTATTTTTATTTTTTTTTGATTTATATAATATGAATAAAAACCTATATTATGAATTTTTTTAATAAATATTTATTTACATTATAATAAAGTGATATCTGAAAAGATTTAAATGAGAAATTTTTTTAAATGATGTCATTTTTAAATTTTATAGAATATAAGTTGGTTTTTTATACATACATATCAAAAAAAAAAAATGACTAATTTTAGCCACAAGGCATTAAGACATGAAATGCATAGGACGCGCTTTGTGTTGTTTGTTGTTCGACCAGAGCATGTGGCAAATGAGCTAATGACTCATGTCTCATGTCATCAAAATAAAATGACTGATATACCCCTAAATAAATTTTTGGAGGAATTAGAAATTTTATAAAATCATTTTTCAATTATAAAGTTTTTATTGGGCATAAATTGGAAAATAATTTATGACTGCAAAAAAAAAAAAAAAAAATCAAAGTTAAGGGGGTCCATTATTTGGTGTGGGTGTGTAGGGGCCTTTGTTTTTGAATGCATCCCAATTGCAGCCCAAAAATAGACTTTTGACTTTTTTTTTCCCTTTATTTTAAATCTAATAATTAAAAAAAATCTTAAATGAAGTTAATTCATCACGTCGTATTACTCAATAGTTGAACAAATATAGTCAATAAAATTATAGAGTATGTATTATAATTAGCTTACGACATGTCAAATTATTATTAATAAATTTAATTTACTTAAAAATTTTTCATATTGATCAACTAATATTTCATAAATATAGGAGAAATTTAAATATTTAAATATAAAAACTCATAGTCGATTGAATAAAAGAAATATAAATATCATATTTGCACCAATGAACTTTCATTTGATAATATTAGAGATACATTCAATATATTAGAGTTAAATAATTTTAAAATTTTGAAATTACGAGTTGAAACTCTAAATTTAGTTAAAATTAATTTTTTCGTTTTAAATCATATTTACTTGTTTAGTGTGGCAGTAAAATAAGATTATTAGCAATTTCTGCCCATTTTAAAATTAATCACTTGAAACCTCTCTTTTTTGCTTTTTTTTTAGACTATATTTAATTGATAAATATAAATTTTTTTTTCTCTTTTAAAAATTTTGTATTAAAAAACTCATTTATGATAAAATAAAAAATCCAAAATATCATGCTATCAAGTCAATAAGATCATAAGAGTTTCTTGCTTTCTTTCCTTCCTTTATTTTGAAACCATGGCAAGTTATATATGGCCAACAAAATTAACTGGCAATTCTTGCATATTGAATCCATTTTAAAGGCTGTGGTGAAGGCTTAAACACATCATTTATTTTAGTAATATCTATATTAATGGTGGATTAGATATTTGCTTAGTGGAAAGGAATAAAATAACTGCAGATTTTCAAACTTTTTGAAGAGAACAACAGCTATATATGATTCTCTTCAAAAGTTGCATGAACTTTGAAAAATAGTTATTGAATAATCAAATCCAAAATGAAAAGACATAAATATAATATTCCCACTAACTAAAAAACTTCTGTAACATAGCTGAAGCATCTAAGCAACCTTTCCTAGAGAGAAAAGAGAACTTATGTTCTGCTGTGTCATTTATCTTTCTTCTGTAGTGAACTTAACAATGTGTTAAAAAGACAAAAACCTGAATAAGGACATAAAAAAAGGCAAGATTGTAGATTGTCAAGCTGAGTGAATGAGCATTCCCTCTCTAACCCAAATTACACTGCTGATGTCTTGAAACAAAAGATCGTTGAAAGTTTTCAGCTTTACCTCATTCAACCAGTAAAAACAATTATAAAGAGAATCCTGAATTCACAGTTTCCAAAATCATAGTACTTGGCAATCTCAACAGTTGAATCTACTTTGGGAATCGATAACTGTCTTCATATGTCATTAGCCTACCATCAGCTCTATAATTTGAAAGGCTGTGGAAATTATTGGCAATGTAAGATTCTGGTAAAGAGAAGCCTCCCCCCGAAAACCTTATGGTTCCTCCATTCATTGTCAGACCTAGTGTGTTATTACTCTCTCTGGGTAGATTTTCTAAGTCAAATTGGTTTGGAATGCTAAATCCACCACTTCCAGTCTGCAGGGGAACTGTGAATCCACTTCCCACAATTGAAGTCGCCGTACTGTTCTGGTTGAAGAAACTGATATCTCTAGAACTCATTTTAGCATAGTTTCTATTTCTTTCTTCTGGCTGCATGCCTTGAAAGTATCCAAGATGAGTACTTGAGCCTAGTATTAGATTTGATCTTTCTGAATTAATTCCTGGTTGATTCTGAGCAGTTCTTTGTTGAAGATAGCTAAATGGAGAAGTATCAGGCCTATGATTTCCGAAATGGGGATTTGCCAGGACACTTGGTAATGTTAGGTACATTGAGGAAGCTGCATGATTGAAGGAATCAGATGAAAAGTTTGGTTCCATAGATAATCCTGACCTTTCTCCTTTTACCTTTTCAGCTGGAGCTAAGGATCCAATAGCTTGGCTATAATCAAATTGATATTCAGGTAATTGACAGTGATTATTATGATTAATAGCTTTTTTGCCTTTTGCAGATTTCATTGGGGATCCACTATTACCATTTTGAGCTCTTATGCCCAATACAATGCTCTTCTGTTGCTGCACTTGCACATTCTGGTTCAAGGGGCTGGATTTGGAATTTGACTTATCAGACAATGCCAATCTCTCTTCTCCATTCTCTTCAGTTGGTTCCACAAGCACAATTGCTCGGCTATAATCAGCCTGGTCTTCAAGTTGTGGAGTATAATTATTAGCATCAGTTGATTTCTTGCTTTTAATTAACTTCTTAGAAGCTCCAACGTTGCAATTCCTAGCCCCTGTACAAGATCTGACCCTGTTCTGACGCTGGAGTTGAACCTTTTCGTGACAGTTCTTTTGAGGTAGCACTTCGATGTTCTCCTCCAAGTTGATTAGGTGCTGCATTTGAGCATTCCCCTGAAACTTGCTTTCGTTCTCTACTTGACTATACTCCTCCCAGTTGTGCTGATGTTGGACTTGGATGTTCTTCCCAAAGAGGTTTTGGTACTGAACATGTGCATTCTCTTCAGGATTGTTCTGAGACTGCAATTGAACTTTCCCTCCTTTTTTGAAGCT
The DNA here is from genome assembly GCA_947687605.1 of Reutealis trisperma. Taxonomy (NCBI): domain Eukaryota; kingdom Viridiplantae; phylum Streptophyta; class Magnoliopsida; order Malpighiales; family Euphorbiaceae; genus Reutealis; species Reutealis trisperma. The sequence goes on along the minus strand of CANTUT010000039.1, from coordinate 6,997,559 downwards.
GCACTCTTTTCTTTTTGACTCACAATCTTTCTCCTCTGCCGCCAGTTTCTGCATTTCTTCCCTCATCCACGATAACAAATTCTTTCTGGTTACTTTAAGTTCTTCTAATAAAGAATTCATATAGTTTTTGAGATCATCCAAAGCAGCACTCTCATTAGCAATAGTTTTTCCCTTTTTCTGAGATACTTCTTTTTGACTACGAGATCCCCTCTTCTTTTCATTGTGAGTTAAGTTTTCCTTTTTCCTCTGCCCTCTTTTCCCTTTTTTAGCTATTCCAATTTCATCTTGACCTGAAATTCCAGGATCATTCTTGCCCTTCTGCTGAAATCTGCTAGCCTCATTAGTTTCATCATTATCCACAGCAATCAAAGCCAGTTTGTGTTTCTTGTAAGCTGGCTCACCACTTAAACTGTATTTAGAATCATTGCTTGAAGAATCAAAGTCACTGTCTCCTCTCCTATACTGCCAACGCTGCTGGAATTTCAGTTGTTCACTCACCATTTTAGAGTTGGCAGACATCTGCAAATACATGAAATGACTAACTTCCCCTAGAGAATCAAACCGCATATATTGACCCACTTACCATTAGCCTTTCAGTAATTTGTCGAAGTTCAAAAGTTGCAAACTTTCAATTCGTCTTATTTCAAGAACAAATCAGTGGTTTCAGCCAAGATCTACAATATACAAACTAACTCCTGTCAATGAAAAGGCTATCAAATACAAAGGTTTTTAAATGTGGCATCTTCATCCACCATTTTTTATGACTATGGACAATTGATTATAGGATAATAAAAAACAAAATCAGCAATGGAATAGCGAGTCCTAAATGTATTGGCTTTGTAGACTATTCCTAAATTCAGAAAATTAATTCGTAACTCGTGTTTTTATTTAGAACTAGAACTAGTTTTAATAAATTTGAACCCCAAAACCCACGGAAATGCAAAAGCAACGGACATGATCTATTTTCTTCAAGAATAAGCAGACAGCTTCAAAATTCAGAATCCAGTTTTTGTAAAGGTCCCACAACACAGAATAATCAAGAAACATTGTCCTGAACTACCAAAACTTTTCAATGAGATAAGAAAACCAAATAAAAGAACAAGCTTTGTTAACAAATTAACAACTTTTTGATACAATAGTAAACATTAAAAAAAATAAAAAATTTAATCAATGGTTAAAAAGAGAGAGAGAGAATCCCTGGCACCTGAGAATTGGAAACAAACAGTTGCTAAATTATAAAACATCTTGCATGATGATCTCGTAAAGCCAGAAAACATCATCAAACAGTCCAAAATCCCACTATGTGGTACGAATAAATTCCACAGACAAGAACTAGATTCAAAGTCATAAACTTTTCTGGATATTATATCAAAAAGAAAAAAAAAAAAAAAGAAAGAGAACCCAGAAAAGTTATCATATAAACTGCAAGGATCAACCAATGAAGAAAAGAACAAAAGTAAAGTCCAAACAACTCCTTTCAGTCACCAAGTAAATGGATTTTTTTCTTTTGTTCTTTTCAAAATTCAAAGATGAACATAGTAAACTCACCAGGCTTCAGTACATGAAAAAACTCTGTTTCAAAGAAAAGGGGATTCCTTTTCCCATCAAAGACCAACAAAACCCAAGTGAATCTCTTCACTGGGAGCTGTTTTCTATCTCAGGCATTTATTTCTCCATTTTCTATCTCTAAAAGGCAATAAAAGATACGTTCTTGCCTTTACATATAACGAGTCAATCTGTTCAGAGTGTGTGTGTTTTTGCTGTTTAAGGAAATGAGTCAGTAAGTTGGCTGGACAGTGGCACAGAGAGTTATGGGTGCTTTTGTTCATATTAGCCGGTCTGTCGTGGTGGATAAATGCAAATACTTGATTAGACTTAATTAGAATGTTTTTATTAAGAAGATTTTAAAGATTTAATCTTTAATCTGACAAATGTATTTTTTTTACTAATCGCTTGATGAGAAAAAAATTGATCAATTTTAAATTTTTCATAAATTTCGATTATAAGACATTTTCAGAGTAATCTGTGCATCTATCGAAATTACAACATTGGAAAACATTCACTTCTTAAGGATTTATTACCATCTTGTGACAAGTTACAGCTGTAATGATTAATGGATTTGTAAATGAATTGACAATTGGAAAAACTCAGCAATTTTCTGAAAATTTATTGATTGTTTATAAATGGAATGAGAATATAAATTGTCATATGGACCAAATTTAGCAATGATGTTTCTTTGTATGGAATGTTGAATCCTTTGACCGAAAAAAAAAATGCTGAATCTGATATGGCAAATTGTAATCACAACCATTCAATTTTTGCTTCTTTTTAATTCTTGCAGAGACAACTCCCATGTCTGAAAATATATGTCTGAAAAAAAAAAAAAAAAAAAAAAAACCTTAAAATAGAGAATCACCGAATTGCATTTGCAGAAAAATATTAATTAACTTTATAATAATGCTGAGAAGCTTGTGAGAAAAAAATTTGTGGGTGCAATTCCTCTAAATTTTTCTCTCACTCTCACTATCTCTTTTAAAATTTTTAACACTGGCTGTCATTAATTTTCTCTTTAAATGTTAATTTTGACATTTTACCTTATAAGTAAATTTTAACTTTTTATTTTTTTTTTACTTTTAATTATTTATTATTTTTAACAGGCAAATAAAAATTTAATTTTTATGATATATACAATTGTAATTGCAAAAATTATAAATTTATTTTATTATCCTGTAAAATTTAAAAGAATTTGCTCGATGTTCAAGTAATAAAAGTAAAAATATAGATATATTTTACTTGTTTTATTAATGATTTAAAAGAATAATTTTTTTACATTTTGAAAAAAAAAATCTTTCAAATGATTTATGAAATATTGTTATGCTATACTTAGAAACAAATTTCTATTTTTAAACTTTTTAAATATTTTTTTACAAATAAATGGTATGCTTTAATGACATTATAAAACAATTAACTTTTTCATTACACGAAAACACACTTTTTTAAAAAAAAAAATATTACTTATTGAGTCAAATATATTTTTTTTATTGTAAATATTTTTTCTTTTGTAATTTTACATATAAAAAAAAAGATAATTATTTTAACAGTTAAATAAAAGATAAATTCTTAACCAAAAGAAATAAAAGTTATATATTAAATTAAAATTTATTTACGAATTTACTATAATTTATATTAAAAAAATTTATTTAAATCTAGTCATTATGTTTATTTTTAAAATTATTATAAAAAGATTTATTTGACTTTTACAATTGACTTTCATTATTTTAAAAAATTTACAAATAGAAATAGGCAAAACTTATGAGATAAAAGTGATACTTTTTATATATTTATTGTGTTTGAAAAAAAAATGTAGTTAGTTTTTTTTTTATAATATGAAGGTTAAAATTGATATTTTAAGGGAATATTAACGGCGAAAAACTTAAAATTAAGCATTAAATACTATAAAAGAGATAGCAGGAATATGAGAAAAATTTAGAGAAGTACAAATAACCCCACCCAATAATTATTGGTATGAATTCTGATTTTTTATGTTCTGTAATGGAGATTCTGAGTTCAATACAAAATAAAAACAGATTTTCATCATAATTAATTGACAAGATTAATAAATAATAATATAGTCTAATAATTTCAATAAAAAACATATCGTACCCATAATTTTTGAAGCTTAATTTGGGAATAATTAGCCATAATCAAAACTAAACTATCATTAAAATGATCATCTCATTGATTACTTTGAAATCAATTTCCGTTATGATAATAAATAAATTATTCTTTTAATAAAAAAAAATTCTTTTAATATTAATAAATTCAAGCGTAAGTTACAAAAAATAAATTTTGCTAAATAGAAAATAGAAAAAAAAAATAGAGGCTATTGTTTTTTTATTGAATTATTATTATTATTATCTGCGATAGTTTGGAACCGGGAAGAAAGAAATTTCTTGACAGTTTTTCGTTCATTGGGTAAACGACAAATACTTGTTTCACGAAAACGACCAAAATAGTATGTCAGTCGTTTTAACAAACGGCAAATTCATTGAAATTTGTCTGTGACCCAGTTTAACGTATTGGTAAAAAGACCTGAACATAAATGGGCCTTGTTGTTTTTAGGGATAAGGTTCAAATATATTCTCAATATTTAGCGAAAATATTATATCCACACTTTATATTTTTCGATGAGCAAATATATTCTTAACGTTATAAAAACGGTGCAACGCGCCCCTTTTCTGCGTTAATTCTGTTATCTCTTTCTCTCTCTTTCCACTGGTTATTTACAGTTTTTTTTGGGATAAGATTCAAATATATCCCCAGGGTTTGACAAAAATATCAGATCAACCTTAATTTTGTCTCTCTCTTCCCACTAATTTTTTTCATTTTTCATTTTTCTTTTTAATTTTTAATTTTTTTTGTCTTTCCTATATCTTTGCTTTTTTTTTTTTAACTTATACTTTATATTTACTCACAAAAATATTATTATGTGTATATATAATTTGACTTTTCTATTTATTTTTTATTCATAAGTTTATATAGTGATAGTTGCAATAATTACTAAAATTTTATTATATTAATAGAATATAAGATAAAAATTTAAAAGTAATTAATTATGATATTGAACAAATATACTCTTAAATTTTTTAAAAAATATAATAACGTGAAAATAAAGGGATAAGTTAAAAATAAATAAATTTTCACGTTATTACTTTTAAATTTTTATCTTATATTCTATTAATATAAAATTTTAAATTTTTCTAAAATTTAAAAGTAATTACTTTCTTTTATCTTATCTCTTTATTTTCACGTTATTATATTTTTTAAAAAATTTTAGAGTATATTTGTTCAATATCATAATTAATTACTTTTAAATTTTTATCTTACATTCTATTAATATAATAAAATTTTAGTAACTATTGTAACTATCACTATATAAACTTATGAATAAAAAATAAATAGAAAAGTCAAAGTATATATACACATAATAATATTTTTGTGAGTAAATATAAAGTATAAGTTAAAAACAAAAAAAAAAAAGCAAAGATATAGGAAAGACAAAAAAAAATTAAAAATTAAAAAGAAAAATGAAAAATAAAAAAAATTAGTGGGAAGAGAGAAACAAAATTAAGGTTGATCTGATATTTTTGCTAAACTCTGGGGATATATTTAAACCTTATCCAAAAAAAAAAACTGTAAATAACCAGTGGAAAAAAAGAGAGAGAGAGATAAGGGAATTAACTGAGAAAATGGGCGCGTTGCGCCGTTTTTATAACGTTAAGGATATTTTCACTTTTCGATAAATATAAAATGTCGATATGATATTTTCGCTAAATTCTGAAAATATATTTTAACCTTATCACTTGTTTTTAGGTGCCTGCAAATCCTAAACATAAACATTTCTTGTAGCCGCACAAATTACTGAAGTTGTCCAAATTAACGGTCTTGTCCTAATATGGCCACTCGTACTACATTTACCAACGTGCCTTTATGACATGTTGGATATTTGATTATGTGGCATCATATTCTCACGTGGTATAAGTGATGTGGATGTGTGCTTGAACCTACGTGCTTACATGGAAGAAGATTATGTGGCACTATCATGATGATGTGGTCGAAATTTGCTCACATGTGAAACAAAACACGGCATACTGCTACAGTATGACATGGCACCTTCCTAAAGTGGCAGAAAATGATATGCACAACACGAGCTGATGTGGCATGTATGATGTGGCTGCTTTGCGGACACTAGTCATGTATGACATGACATAAGTGTGATGGACAATGACATGATACCTTTTAACATGGCAATAGATGACGTGGACGATATGTCTGATGTGAAATGTGATGACGCTGTCATGATGTGGATTAGAATTGAGCATAAAAATTAAAAATTTTGAATTGAATTGAATAAATAAATTGAAAATATCAAGAATTGAACTGAACTGTTTACTTCTTGACTTTTCCTGAACTGAATTGGATCGAATAAAATATTTTAGTACAATTCTGAAAATTAACGAATATCCATACTGAAAATTGGACCGAATTGAATCAAACTGTACTGAATTGAATTGGATCAAAATAACCGAAATTTTTTAATTTTTAATTTATAATATATAAATAATGTTAATTGAATAATATATAGATAACAAAAATATTATAAGATTATATATATCATTATAACAATTATGAAATTATATTAAAATTATATGAAAATAAAATTTAAATAAATTATAAACCTATAATTAAAAATATATATACCTTAACTCAATAAAATATAACTATTAATATTTATATAATTTACTTAAATATTAGATTCTTTAAAATTATATCAATGAAAAATTAGATTAAATTTTAATAATACTAAGATATAATCACATATTACAATTAAAATTTTTAAATTCACTAATTATATGTTTTAGAATAAAAACTTTTAATATATATTATAACTAATCAATGAGTGATAATAAGAAAATATGATATACTAATAAAATTTATATGATACTAATAAAATTTTTGATTAATTAGCTTTTATTGGTATCTAATATTATAATATTAAAAATATTTTTTTATTAATTAATATTTGTGTGATAGATTATCAATAAAAAAATATTTGTAATAAATAATTAATAGTTTACATAAAAAATTAGAAATTAATTATAAAAAATTATATGTTAACTTTAAGTAGTATATATAATTATATCGTAAAAACTATTAATATACAGTTTTGATATATAATTACATATATTAACATAATGTATTAATTTATTAATATAATCATTTAATAATATATTATAATTATTAATATAATATATTAATTTATTAAATCTAAATTTCATAAAAAAATAAAACTTAAAACTGTACCGTAAGTTATAAGAAATTAATTATTAAATGTATTTTCTTCGAATTTCCATTTTGGATTGAACTGGAACCGAAATATCCAATTTTTGAATTATATTATACCAATATTTTTGATACAATACAACACAAAATTTTTTTATTTCGATTCTAGTTCTATATTTTTAGAAATTAAAATCCCCGAAATTCAATCTAATTCTGAAAATTTTCAAATTCCCCAATTGCACTGAACAATACTCAACCCTAATTGGCCTATTAGCTGGCATGTACATATATCGCATGGCAGTATTTTGCTAACGTTGTAGTAGATGCGTACATTCTTCTGACGTGGCACCTTCGTGCTGACATAGCAGACATGTACTGGCATATCAGAAAATGATGTGGACGGCATTTGCTGATGTGGAAAATATATGACTGGGTACCTGCATGAGACGTGTCAGTTTAAAAAAAAAAAAAAAAAACGACAGCACTTTGGAAAGGTTAGGTTTGCACTTTGCAGAACCCGGAAGACGAGATGCAAACTGCATCGGGATCGGAGGAGGTGGTGCTTGAAGAGGAAAACAGAGAGAGTGGGCAGAAATTTGGATATTTGAGAAAGTAAATCTGAGAATCAACAAAGTTATTGATGCAGAAGGAAGAAATTTGGAGTCGATGCGGCGCTGTTCTTGAAACGACAATGAAGTGGGCCTATATTAAGAAAACTAAAACCCAAGAAATAACATTTTGGGTTTGAAATTTCCAGTTATTTATGGAGATGGAGACAATGAAAACAACGGATTTTTCTGTCAACTGTATCGATGTCTAAATAATTTACTATATACAACTCAATTTGCCCAGCAGAAATACAATGGAACAGCTGTGGAGTTATAATCGTCCACTGGGGCCTTCAATGCCTTGGAAGATCCCTTTGTTAAGAACACCTCAGTTTTAGATTGCCTAAAGATCCAGTAACCTGAAGAGAGAAAAGATTAAAGCAAAAGATTAGCTTTTTAAGAAATTTCAAACTCATCTAAAGCATTATAGAGATCTTACCATCAATCTATATAAACGACTCTTCATCAGTTGCCTTTATCAGAGCCACAAAGCCACCAAGACTTTTCTGTTGATACCAGCTAAACAGATTCTGCTTTCATACTAGGCGCATTACCCGCAACCATTCTGTGGCATTGGGTAGCCTCTCAACATTTTAGACTACTAACTTCTAACTAAAAATCAATGGCTTTCTGGTAACCTGCAACAGCAGAGACAAGAAAAGAAGACAATCTGTATCAAACCCAAATGAACTTCAAGAAAAAGAAAAAGTCATTTTAGAATATGAAAATTTCAGTCAGAACCAGCCTTCCAAATCATTTACACCCTGTAAAGGCATTAGAGAGAGCAGAAATGTTGATTCATATATTTTAATTTCTATGCATACTACCATGCTACCTTGATTTCCCAGTGAATCCAGGGCCTTGGTTTATTATACACGTATTACTTTGGCATAGCAAGAGAAATTTCACAAAATGATCCTTGAGAAGAATTCAACCAAAATGCAGTCTGATCTGTAACTCAAAGAACAGTGAATTAACTTACCGCCATGGAAATTCACTCGTGTCTATCCCAGCTTGATGGAGTTCATCAACATAATGCAAAGCTTCCCTGCACTCTTCACGGTCATCAAAGAACTCTTTTTTGTCGCCTTCAATTTCATATGTCTCATGGCCTTTACCAGCAATCACCTACAATGTAGAGAATAACTCAGAAACGCCAAAATATCCTTAAAAGAAATGTGAGGACAAGCAAACATGATAGCATTGAAGGCTTTAATTCTTCAAGGAAAATGCTATTTAGCCCCATATTTAGTACCACCTCATTTGTCAAATGGCATCATCCAATTCGTAATAATCCATATCTACCTATGAATGTTTGACATGAAGAACAAATGTTGCACCAATAATAATGAGATAAATAAGCAGTACAAATTAGCAAGGCATGTAGCAGAACTCATTCTTAAAAGGTTAGCATTTCCAAAATACCCCACGCCTCCAAAATAAAGAGAGAAAAATTCCACAAAAAACTAAAGCCAAAATACAGAAAGAAAGCAAGATAAACAAGAAAAGTCTAACTGACATATTAATAAGGTCTAAGCTTGGATAAAATAAGGTACCAGAACATTTGTGCCTTGTGCTCCTAACAGAAGTAGCAACACGGGCTTAAATACTTACAACCATATCACCTTCTTCCCCCATGGCAACAGCACAACGTACAGCCACTCGTCTAATATCATGTAGAAAAAGACGGTGACCATTAGGAAGAGGAGGATAGTAATCATTCTCCCCATATTTCAAATAATCCTGCATTGTCCATCCCACACCAGCCAGCATGTCATCCAAGATGTCCACTGATCAAGATGAAAGAATTAGTAATAAGTTTTCCAACTATGACATTTAAATTATGCAATATAGTCCAACACACATACATGGATCTTCATTCTTTGGATTTTCAGATGTCAGAATTGTCACCTCACTTTTATCTGTTGCAATTTTTGTCATCATTGGTCTCTTGCCTCTTTCTTCCTCGCCAACACAACCAATAACTTTATAGAATGTGTGAAATTGGTTAGAAGAACAAATAGTTGGATTTCTTTGGAAAACTCATCTATTATACCACAGCAATTAAAACTGGAAAGCTTATAAAATGAATGATAATTTTCTCCACAAACAACAATCAGAACATTATTCCATCTTTTTCGATGAAGGATAGAATAAACAATGCAGTGACACTATCATCAAGGATGAATTCAGTAACAGGACTAATACACATAACAGGCCTTTTGAATTTCAATAACATTTTGAATCTTCAGTATTGATCAAGTCGAAAGTTTAATTATTAATTAATTTTACTTATGATAACAGTCCCTGGAAAAAATTTTCATATTTAGTTTCTAACAAATCGCAACAATGATGGTGAAAACTTTTTTGTGTTATTACATTATAGGAGTGCAAAAATCCAATACCAATTATTGCAACAAAAAACTCAGCATTTTTCAACCTAGAAATTTGCATTATATATGACTTTCAATCGAGTGATTGTGACTATCTGTCAGCAATAACGCCAGATTGTAAGAGGGGGAAAACTTATAGGTCCTGTTTAAACACAATAGGGTATTTATCATAGACTTACGGAAGAGGGGGGGGGGGGGGGGGGGGTGTATAGCATTCTATGCAAGAAAAAGTTGTAAAAGTTAGTGGGAAAAATTAGAAGCATACCAGTTATAACCCTCTTAGGACCAAGCTCTCTTACAGAATCAAGTAGTCTAGATAGGGCCTCAGGAGTACGAGCATAGTCCACTATCACCCCAAATGCCTGCTCCTCATCTATTAATTCACACCTACCAGGTACTGCATCAATCTCTTCAATCCCTCTGACTATATCCTCCAATGGTGCCCCCACTGCAATCCCAACAGCAACAGCAGCCAAAATATTATAGATATTATGCCTCCCAAGTAATCCAGAGGAAATCTCTAATATACCATGGGGTGTATTAACCAAGACCTGTGTCTCAAACAAGGAAAGCTCAAACTTCAAGGGATGAACATCTGCACTTTTATTCTCTATAGCAAAGGTCACAACAGGGACATTGGGATTCCCTTGTGCAGTGAAAAAAGAAGCATTGGGGTCATCAATATTAACAATTTTCCTGTGCCTTTCTGGATCCACCATCCTAGCAAACAACTTAGCCTTGGCATCCCTATACTCCTCCTCAGTCCCATGAAAATCTGGGTGATCACTTGTTAAATTTGTAAAAACTGCAATATCGAAATCAACCTCATTGCACCTACCTGAAGCCAGTCCATGAGAAGATGCCTCCATCACAACAGCTTCAGTCCCATTATGTAGCATCTTAGCCATCAAATTCTGAACCAAAACAGCATCTGGGATAGTGTTAGGTGATTCCAACTTATTATCCCCATTTATATAATGTGCAACTGTACTTAACATTCCAGTCCTCAATCCCATTGCCTCGTACATCCCTTTAATCAAATATGCTGCTGTGGTTTTTCCATTTGTACCAGTTATCCCGATCACAGCCATGTTTTTCGAGGGATACTTATAAAAAGCTGCAGCCAAGGCAGGCAAAACAGCATTAGTATCCTCCACAATTACCAAACCCTTACACCCCAAAGTCTCCCCTATATCAATCTCCTTACTAGCCACAACTGCAACACCTCCTCTCTTGTCAGCCTCACTCAAATAGAGATGTCCATCTGTTCTCCTCCCCACACAACATACAAACAAATCACCGGCATTCACCATTCTTGAATCATGTTGTATACCAGTAATATCCACCTCCAAATCCCCAGCAACTGAAACTGGAACCACTTTACTCTCATCCAAAAGCTCAGCCAAAGTCATTTTAAACTTCGGTTCCACAATAATGGACTTCCCTTTCCCGTAACTATCAAAATCCAAATCAAAAGATGGATCCAAAGATAACCCACGATCACCTTTGTTTCCCTTTGCACTGATGCCCACATCAAATTTACTAGCATCATCCTCATCAGACTCAGCATCTACCACCTTAAGCCCCTGTAACTCAGTAATTTCATCTAAATCAACCACTTCTTCAGGCTCTAACTCCTCAATTCCCTCAACAACGTCTCCATTTTCTTTATTGATTCTTGGTTTTATAAGTCCTTGCTTAATAAATTCTTCCCTCTTCAATGCAATGGCCTTATCTATCTCACCAAACAAATCATCCTCAGAATTCATACCACTTACAGAATTAGAACTTACAGATGGGTCCTCAGTTTCGGAAATGAAATTGAGATACGTCGACTGATGCCTTTTGAAGTCCTCTTCCTGGATTTTCCTAGCACGAGTAGCCTGGATGTGGATTTGGTCAAACTTCGAAATTCCATGAGCAGAATCTTCGGGAGCTTCGGGTGGGTCATCTTCGGACGGTGTCGGATAAAATTTGCCGTCCGGGCCGATGGCGAGTGGTGGACGTGGGTGACTCAGAGAAGTGAATGGGAGCTTCAAAAAAGAAGGGATGGGTTTGGCAGAGAAAGGTTTTAAGGAAAGAAAGTTGGGCTGAGAAGAGAGAGACTGTAATTGCGAAGTGAAAGTAAAAGCCATTAGAGAGAGAGAGAGAGAGAGAGAGAGAGAGAGGTGCAGAAGCTGGAAATCAGGGTTTTAGTATCGTCTCGGAGAGGAAGGAGATAAGGGGTTTTGCTGTCGGAGATGAAACGGTGCGTTTTAAGTTTAACGAATTTCTTACATTGGCGGATAAATTCTGTTTTCTGAATTATGACACGTCGTTAAAAAAAAAAAAGGCTTTATGACACGTCATTTGTTTGTTTGTCGATTTTTAAACGACAAGTCGAATAAAGCGAACGACAGTTGCTACTGTATGCTTTTCATTATTAAATCAATTGAAGAATGCAATTATGCAGATATCTCTAATTAGTTTTATGCTTTAACACATAAATTTATTGTATTCAAAAAGAAAACACATAAATTTATTTTGAATTTTGTTCAGTTTTTTAATTATATTTTAATTTGAAAATTTAGTTGTAATTTTACCCAAGAGCATACAAGGTTAAAAGCCAAATTGATACTTATAATAGCAATTAATGATTAGCCATTTCTTTAAATCACTGTGATTAATCTCATAGTTTATTTAAAATCACAATATTATAAATCTTTTAATTAATATCAACATTTATCAAGATCAAATCTATTTTGAAAATGATTTTATATGGCTATTTAACCTATAAATTTACTTTTTTATAAAATAAACTCAATTATCACTTAAATATATTTATGAGTATGATTTAAATTAGGAATATATCGGAAAAAAATCACAAATTGAGACTCAAGATCCTACATATGAACATATTTTCAGTTCTTAAGCAATCTCCTGTAATTATTATGAAATTTTTTTATCAGTTTTATTTGATTTAAAAATATTTTTTATTCATCAATTTTATATTTTTAAATATCTAAAATATTTTTAAATATTTTACATCCTAAATTATAATTTTAAGAGAAATTCTATTAATTAAAATTCCAAAAAGCTAAATTAATACTCAGATTTATTATATCATAAAATAAATTTATCTTTTATATTTTAATTTAAATCAACTAGACTCGTTAACTTTGTAAATTTAATTAATTGAGTTATTAATTTGAAATTATGGATAAATTTACCAATCAAAACCTTTTAAGAATTGGTGGTGGAGGAAAGCAAGAGGCATGGCCCTTGGTTAAATGGAGGCCCATAAGGAAATAAAATGCAAAATGGAAGGCCTATAATGCCCAAGTTGTTAAATTTATACTGTTTTTTATTATTACTTCTCAGTTCCATTTTATTGGAAATATTTTTTTTTTAAATATTTTTTTTTATTTTTAATATTTTTTATATTTTATGCATATCTTGTACTTGAATACTAATTTAAATTTTAAAAAAATAAAATTTAATTGTATTTAATAAAAGATATAAAAATAAAAATAACAAACTATTTAATATAGTATTCAATTTTGTGAAAAAAAAAATTTATAAATTGAATAGAACAAATAGAGTATTTTTTATTTATTTTTACGTATATTAAGAGATGTTCAGATTAACTTGTGAGTTAATATATTAAATTCTCTTTTTTCAATCAACTTATTTCAAAGTATGGCTGTGATTAGAAGGTTGGTTTGTACAAATTATCTCCACATTTAAATCTAATGACACAAACCACAAACAAATAACTATATAAAAAAAAAAAAATTGAATATATTAGAGTCAAAATCTACTATTGGAGCTATCGTTATCAGGATCATCATTAACATTACCATTCTCTGCATTTACTATGATTTAGTATGGCTCGAGAGAGACATTAGTTAATTAATTAATTAAGTGATTGGAATTTTAATCTAAGTACCGTCCACTCATTCTTCCCCATTGCTTTGTCTAAACAAATATTTGTCGTGAAAAAAGGTACTTTTAAAATGGGTTTTATTTGTTTTAATCGCAAAAAACTTTAAAAAAATAGTTTTAAATTATTATTTCTAAATAATATCTATTTTTTTTTTTTCAAAAAAGAAGTTGAATGTCGAATCCAAATAAATTTATAATACTCACTATTAAAATATTGGGTAAATTTTTAATTTTAATCACAAAAAAATTCAAAAAAATTTCACTATATATATGTATCAAGCAAATCTATTAAAAAATTAAATAATATGAAGTTATCTCGAATTATTTTTTATTTTTAGGTCAATTATATTTTTATAAATTTCAATTAAAATTATACAAATAATGTATATAATATACATTTATTATTTTTTCAGTAGTTCTATATAGTTTTTTACATTAATGTCTAAAATTATCAAAAATTAAAATTAAAATTTAATAAAAAATAACAACAATAATTTATATATATTAAAATATTTTAAAAAATTAGTTTAATAAAAAAAAAACTAAAATTCGGGCAAAACGTCAAACAAAGGACAACTAACATTTAAAAACAAATTTTTAAAAGAAAATTTTCAAATCCCAACACCGAACAAAACTATAAAACCACTAGCAAAAGATTATTTGAAAAAGTGGTTAGGGAAGGGAATGTGGTCCTTAGAATAATTTGTTACACGGACCAATCCAATAAATGGAAGACCACAAGGCCACCTGCCCTAGATGTGGACGGCCAAGCCTCCCCTAAACCATCAAGATTTTGGTGTACTTACTCCAATGGGAATGGCTTGCTAACAGTATGTAGCCAAAATTTTAGTTTTAACAACTCCACTAAATAGCATTATTTTGCTAGATCATGTCCTATAATTTGGGTATGATGTTTAGAGCATATTGCACTTGGCAAGCTATAAATTGGGCTTGAATAATCCAAAACGTTATAATTTATTAAAATATGCATAAAAAATTAAAAAAAAATTAAAAATTAATATTTTTGCTACTAAATCTCATTTACACTGAATGTATATATCAATTCAATAAGATAATAATATATAAAGTAAAAAAAAAATATCAATGTCTTTTTTATTGAGAAAAAAAATAATTATTCACTAAAATATTTCATTATTTATTAATTTAATTTATAAGATAAACTTATATAATTAGTGTATATAAAATTTTTTCTATTTTTATAAAAGCAAATAAATAGAGAAATGTGTATATAGTTGAAAATTTTAATTAAAATTAAAATTTCATATTTTTAGGTTTGAGGACAATTATGATACAGTTAGATAAATTTTCAACTATAAATTTAATTTTGATTTAAAATCAAATTCAATACTTTTAGGTTTGAAAATAATTCTAACACTCTTATATAAATTTTTATGTATATTTAATTTTAATTAAAAATTAAATTCAAATGCTAGTACTTTTAAAAATAATTGAAATTTTTTTTCATGATAGAGATCACAAATTGGGAGCAAGGGAAATTCAGAGTAGTGGGTCGTAGAAATTGACCAAAGATTTAATGACTGGATCATGAGCTCATCTGCCACATGCATTTATTTATGGTATTGGTACCATTTGACTAAATTGCTAAAACTTACAAGTTACAAAAACAATTAAAAATATGAATTTCCATATTATTTATATATGAAGGAAACAGTTTAATTCTTTATTAAAAATTCATTAAAATTGAGAGTTTCATTGGTTTTCTCTCACTCGTTATTTATTGTTTATTATAAATCACTAATACAAGGTTTAGGTACATAAAAGGACAATCTACTTTAGTTAATTCAGAAGATTGGACAGTTAAGTTGTTGATAAAGACAATAAAGTTTCACAGAATTAGAGGGAACATGGTTAATGGAAGCAGTGAAAATTATTAGAATGGGCACTCTATTATATTAATTAAATTTCATTTCATATTAGGGGAGTGTTGAATACTTTATTTATTTTTATTTTTTTATTATAAATAATTTGATATAATTTATGTGTTATCATAATAATAGAGAAAATAATAAAAGAAAGTAAAAAAAATAAAATATTTATCACTTCTCTTCCATATAATGAAATATCCATTTAAACTGATAATTAAGCACGTTTCAAATAATTATGTAAGGACTATAAATACTTATAATTCTGCAACTCACTTTTTTTTTATGTTTTTTATTTTAAAAAATAAAAATATTATTTTAAAAATAATTTAACAATTTAATTAAAGATGTTCATCATTACAATATCTATTTTAATTAAAAGATTTCATCTATTAACTTGCCAATTTATATATATATATATATATATATATATATATATATATATATATATATATATATATATATATAAGTAAATTGGATTTATTGAACTTTTTAAAATATTTTCTAAACTCACTTTTATATATAAATTGTATTCTCATGTCAAATTAAATATCACGTGAGACTAATTTCCTCAAATTTTTTTAAAAATTAAGTATGAAAATTAAACTTTTATATCCATAAAAGACTAATTTAATTAAAGATAATATTAAATGATGCAATTGTATATAATAAATAAAGATAATTATATAATATTTTGATTAATTTTGTAATGTAAAATAAAAATAATTGTTGTTTATTTCTTATTATATATTATATTTAAATTATATTGACTTGCGCTAATTTATTTTTATATAATTTACGTCAATTAATATTATTCGTATACTAATTAATATCTAACTCTTGGATTCACCCCATAACTCAATAGATCTTGTTAATACCAAAACATGAAAAGGGTTAGATTTGAAAAAACTTATGGCATTTTAAGGTTTACTATGACCTTAGGTGGGTTGGGACATCACAATCACTGTAAAAAATTCAAAAAAAAAAAAAAAGAGAGAAAAGAAATGAAAGGTAGAGACCAGAGAATAAGGACCGCAATAATCTAAGAGAATAAAAGTAGCTTAAGAAAACATCGTAATGAATAAAAAAAAATGGAACGATTTAAATTAATAATTATAAAAAAATCTAATTATATTTAAACAGACGAAAAATGATGTGATTTAAAAAAAATTTATAAAAGAATTTAATCGCTTGATATATTTTTATCACTTTAATTTAAATTTCATTATTTATTTTTAATATTTTTTTATCTTTTGAATTTTAATTTTGTTATAGATAAATTATGCTAGTAATTACTAATTTATATATAATAAATTTTACATTTGGTGATTAAAAAAAAAAAAAAACAAGCATATTTAAAAAAACACAAATTTTTTCAAAGGAAAAAACGACACAGTCTGCGGGTTTTAATCTCTGGCATATGACTGACAAGTTTAGCAACCAGCAAGACAACAACGTCTCTACAAAATCCCAACAAACACTCTTTCCTATGAAAATCAAAACCCATAAAAACCTCTTTCTCATGTATAAGACGACACATATTTTACCCTTTTATTAAAAAAATACACACAGTGAAAGAGAAAATAGAGTCTCTGTGTCTGTGGACTGTGGGCGTTGAATCTTGGGCATGACTGTTAAAAAAAAAAAAAAAAGAACAAGAAAAAATAATTAAAAGGGTTTAATGGCAAAGAAACAAGGAGGGAAATGGGAAACCAAAGACAAAATCTTATGCTTCATTTCAAACCTTTCCTTTATTGTCACGTATCTTCTATTTTACCAGTCAATATTATCATTAATATTTAATACTCCTTTCTTTCTTTCTTTTTTTATTTTCCATATTTTCTCATTTCTTGTTTTCTTGGCTTTCCAGTTTCTTTTTGTTTCTCATTTTCTTCAGTTTTTCTTGAATCTTTATTGGTCTTTAATGGCGAGAATTTACAGAAGAGCAGAGAAAGTGTTCGCTTAATTTACCTAGAGAGAAACAGAAATGAATTTATGCATTTAGTAGATGAAAGGACAATAATGGTTGTTGTTTCCATTCCCTTTTTAAGTTCTTCCACTTAGCATAACTCTCAGTTTATTTGGTACTTCAATTTCAAGAACTGAGTCAGGTATTTGTCTCTTTTTTCTCTTTTCTCTTCCCCTGAAAATCATGAAATTTTTGTGATTAATAGCTTACATCCCGATACTGGTTTCGATTTTAGTTAAAGTAAAGAAGTAGTCAAGTGTCTTTGAGCTTTGGCTAGATTAGTCTATGTAGCTTTTATAAAGTTTGTTCCTCCTTTAAATCGTATCGTGTTTCTTATTTTCTAGTTTTATGTGCAATGCTTCGCCAAAAAGAGAAAGGTTATTTCTTTGAAAGACCAAAAAGAGAAAGGGTTGTTACTTTGAATTCCTCTTCTTCTTTATTGAATTTGTTGAACATAATTCTGTATCAAGTTGATTTCTCAAATTGGGTCCAGAAGAAAATGGTATTAGAGAATAATCCCAAAAGGAAAATTTCAAATTTTGGTGTTTTTCATATCTTTGTCAATAGGAACTGTTAAATTTTGGTTTCTTTATCTTACACTTGTGTTTGTTATCACTCTGATGTTAAATGTTGCCATGTTGGTGAGATTGTAATTTGATGCATATTTCGGGCTATATCTAGCAGTCATTGATATGCCATGGAAAAGAGATCGCCTAGGAGCCATATGCTGAAGACTTCTATGTTGAAGAGCTCTGTGCCAAGGAGTCCTATGCCAAGGAGCCCTATACCAAAGAGCCCTTTGCCGAAGAGTCCTGTGCCAAAGAGTCCTGAGCTCTATGAAAAATACAAGTCAAGATGTGCGTACGGTTTAATCAGTTTCTTTCATTTTCGGCATGGTAATTCAAAGAAGCTGATTTCTGATAATGATAGGAGAAGCTTAAACAGACATTCTCTTGGTAATGATTCTTTGATTTCTTCTGTATTATTATGGAAAAGTTTATATCGTTGTTCCTTATGCAAGAATTATTAAAATTGTTGTTTTCATATGATGTTGCTAATTGTTGTGAGCTTCTTTTCCCTCCTTCTCACAGTGCATGAGCTCCAAAAATTTTTATTTACTTTATTGAAAAAAAAAAAAAGATGAAAAAAAAAGATGAGTATTTTTTCTTTATGTCATTATTACTGTAATGAAGTTGTTTCAATTTCAACCTTTTGGAAAATGTTAGATTTTGATTGTAAAGGAATTGGAATGGGTTGCACACTGCCTTATTATCATTATTATTTTTCAATCAATGCATGTTCTGTCAGATGTGTAGACTTTCATTGTTTTTGGGTCCTATAAGTATCATGTTTCTGGCCCTAAAGCTATAATTTCTTGAAAAAATTTTGAATGTACTTTTTGTTTCTCAATGTTGCAGGGCGTAGATACATAAAGAATAGGCTTGATTTGCATTCAGATCAATGCATTGATGTGAGTAGGCACAACCCAATATCATTGTCAATTTAGCTCATTTTTTAAATCCTGTTATCATGTGTACTTGGCAAATGGAAGGATGCTTCATAGTCCATTTCATTTTCTGCCATTGTTTTTTTTTTGGGTGGGTGTCGAACTGCCAATAAGCTGATTGGAAACCTTGATTATTCCAGAATGAAGTAGATAAGAAGTCTGCTATAGTTGATTCTGGTTATGCAAGAGTAAAGATAATCAAGGGAGAAGATGTGTCCATTGAGCAGCAGATAATAAAGAAGACTATGACTGCTAAAGTGAAAAATGTACAATCTGATTCTGAAATTCTTGATGGATTATCGAGGAATCATAGAAGAGCAACCAAGACTTCTCGGAGACTTCGTCGATTACCTATTTATGGCTGTTATGATGTATCAACTGTGGAGCACAGAAACGTTACTCATCAAAATTTGGCTGATAGTGACAGATCTTCAAAATTATTGGAGCCTGCAGTGTCAGCAGAAGTGCACGTGCATCCTAAAAATGAAAGAGACTGCAATTGTAAAAGTGACAATTGCACGCATGACCAACCCAATGAGATCAATCTTCAAGTTAACATGAATGAAGCAACTGAAGCATTTATAAACCAGAAGTTGATTGATGGAAAACAACTTATTGGTGATGGGGCAAATCACCAGTCGAAACACTTCTTGGATGCATTAGAGATATTGAATTCCAACAAGGACTTGTTCATAAAACTCCTACAAGACCCCAATTCTCTGTTGGTGAAACACATTGAAGACTTGAAAGACTCTCAGGAAAAACAGCAGCTGAATAGGTCCTCCTCTTCAGCCAAATTATCAGAAATTCAGACAAGCAATACCAGAGAATGTAACCTGTTGGAGGAAACTGGTGAGAAAATAGTAGTTTTCAGGTCTGCTCCCAAAGGCCTGCAAAATTGTGCAGATAGAGTCAGTCATGAACCTCCACAGATTCATTATAGCTTAAAGAATGTACAGCAGAGTGTTAAACCTGCATTTTTTTCCTTTGAACAAATGAAAAAAAAGTTGATGCATGCTGTAGGGGTAAGCAGAAAAGAGCAACGGTTGATGTTGACCAATGGTCTTCCGCATCACAAACCTAACTGCGATTTAGAGGGCTTTGAACAATGTGGCAAAGGAACAGGCATGAGCAATATTAAGAGAAACTCATCTGACAAACCCTCATCTGGTTGTGGAGGAATGACCAAGTCTTCCTTGGATGTCAAGAGAAAAGGAAAGATGGACAAGGTGGATGAATTTGAGCCGGTTGTTAGAGTTGAAGCTGCTATAGCCAGTGAAAGTGGTCATGAAAACTCGCATTTGTCAACCGTCGTGAATCTGAGGAGAAACAAACATGATGCAAAAACTGAGTCTAATGTACATATTTCAGAGCTAAAAAATGGAACTGCAAATTTTCTGAGAAAGCAGAAAACAAAAAATGGGGATGGGATAAGCTCTGTTCCTGAATATGACCTCTTACCTATTGCCAGTTCCAGAAGGACAAGGGAACCAGCTGGGTTTGTCCCCCAACAAATGAGATTTTCCCACTATAGCAATCATCAAATGGCAAGTGAGAACAATTGGAGGAATCCGAAAGAAAAGAAAAACAGTTGCTCAAGTCCAGTGAGGCAGAATGTAGAGGCTCCACTATGGGCTGTTAACAGGAAACAACTGCAAATGCATGAAGCAAGGCTGAACATCTCGAATAACCTTTTTCCTGATGTACGGGAGCACAAAAACATTTCTTCTGCTGATAATGATTTGAGTCATATAGGTAAAGTTTTATCATTTTCTTGTGTTCTAATTCTGTATAAGCTGTTCATAATTCTTATGCAAGTTCCATTGAATATTGTAGAAACAAATCACAATGAAAATTCAGAAGAAATTAGTCCTTCTGAAGTGCCCTCCAAACCAGATTGTTTGCATAATTGTGGTGTTAATCAAACCACTGAGACAGTGGATAGCTGTGAGGAAAGTGGATGTTTGGATTCTTCAAGAGTGGTAAATTTCATCATCTTTCAAGCTGTTCAGAGAGCTCATTTTTAATACCTCTGTTCTTTTTTATTTTTTGTTCTTTTTTCTCCCCTTAAACTGCTGTTCTTTGATGTGCCCCTTTGCCTTTCATCTTAACACCAAGGTTTCCCATTTCAGAATTCATCTGTGGAGAATCAGACGTCAACATCTTCAATAGATGATTATCCATCAAGCCCTCTAAACAGCCAGAGATTTGGAGTATTTGACATGATTAAAGAGAATGCAGAGCAGCCAAGTCCAGTATCGGTGCTCGATCATTTTTTCACAGAAGAAGTCACTGGTCCTTTAAATACTGAATCTAAACCTGGTAAGGACGTGTTAGGGATTAAGATTTTTATTGATTGTGGTTCTTTTGACTTTACCATTGAGTTTACACAATTAAAGTTTTGCAGCTCTACCGTCAGTGCCGCTATTAAAAATTGATAGTGAAGAAGGCTGCTTAGCTACCCATCAATCCCCTTTGGATCTGAATATAAATTCAAGTACTTCTACTGCAGAAGAGTATGGTTCCATGTTCAAGTACATAAGCACAGTGTTGCAAGCTTGTCGCTTCAATTGGGATGAACTTGCAAGGAAATGCCATTTCTCAGACCAACTTCTTGGCCAATCCTTACTCAACAACGTAGATGTGTGGGCTAACCAATCATGTGGAGATGATCATAGGCTCCTCTTTGACTATGTTAATGAAGTCCTTGTAGATGTATACCAATGCTATTTAAGATGCTTACCTTGGTTGTCATTTATCAAACCAAGATTTCCACGAGCTCCAAATACAAAGACAGGAAACATAGTTGATGAAGTGATGAAATATGTAGATTGGACCCTCCTCTTGGAGCCATCTTCACAAACATTAGAGCAACTAATCGAAAAAGACTTGACGAAATCAGGAACATGGATGAATATCCAAATTGATGCTGAAGATGCTGTTAATGAGATGTTAGATAGTCTTCTTGAAGAATTGATAATAGATATTGCACTTGAGTAGCTAATCAGAGGCATGTTTTGTTGTTATTTGCATAGTAAATATATGATTTGATTTTCTGCATTCAGTATGGTGTAAGCATATGTTTGCTGAATGTCTAGAGAGTCGTTTAAGATTTTGGATTGTGCTATTAGGCAGTTATAAGGGAGGTTTTGTGTATTAATTCACACGGCTCAGAATTTTCCTGTATATTTTACGCTATATAGATTAAACATGCAACAGTCATCAGCAAATTTAATAGATTCATTTCTTTTTACTATTTACAAGGTTTAACTGATTCATTTCTTTTTATCATTGTTGTTTTTCTTCTAAATAAATTCTAAGTAGCTGTTGACAGCCACTTTATCAGTAAATTTAAGTTCTTTGATTTTTGGGGGTAAAGTTGATGTCGACGGGGATTCGATCTCGAGAATTCTTGTTCTGGAGGTAACTTTAGGATCACTGAACCAAACCAGCAGAGCCAGAAACCAAGAAGATTGAAGCCTTTGATCAACTTCTTGAATACAATTTTCCACTTGGGTTGTAATTTACCCTTTTTTTTTTTTCCTTTTGGGAACTCTTAACATATTGGACAGTTATTAACATCACTATCTTTCTCAATATAATTTTCAGAAAAATAATCTTTTCCGAATATTTATGTACTTTCATATTTATTTATTTTCATTCTTTCATCTAAATGGTTGTTGGGACTGCTGCTTCTATGGTGTTTCCATTGTTAGATGTTACTTGGTACATTTATTTGTTTGTTTTCTCAAATGGTATTTCTTATATTTGATGAGAAATTCAGGATAATTTTCTTGAAACAGTCAAATTTTGAAAAAAAAAATTTAATTAAAGATTTAGGACAGTATATTTGAATAAAATTATAATTAAAAAAAAATTTAAAACTTGTGATAAACTTAAAAATACAAAAGTAGAAAGTTATCTCTTATAAGAAAAAAGAATTAATCCCATATTTAAATTACTACTAGCATTTTAAATTTTTTTTTTC
This sequence comes from Reutealis trisperma, assembly GCA_947687605.1. Lineage (NCBI taxonomy): Eukaryota > Viridiplantae > Streptophyta > Magnoliopsida > Malpighiales > Euphorbiaceae > Reutealis > Reutealis trisperma. The sequence continues at coordinate 6,974,423 of CANTUT010000039.1, read as the reverse complement.
CATTAAAACCTGTAAAGAGATAATTTATCAACCACAAATTTTACAAAGCCTTTATCTTTCAGAAAAAATAAAATTGTTCTTAATCCAATGAATTTGGAATATCTAAAAAGATAAATTTGTTCTTATTGTGATTTGTTTATTGAAATCCTAAAATTTTATTTTTCCATTCAATTTTTTTTTTTTTTTTACATTAAGGACATTTTAATGGCAAAAGTAAAATAATATGAATTTTTTAAAAAATAATATAATATTTTAATAATTTATATATTATCGTTACGTAATTCCTCATAATTTTATTTTTATTAGTATATAAAAGTATTAAATGTGAAAAAAATCGGAAAATTAAATATAGACAAATAAAATTTTATGAGCTAAGTAAATAAATAGTGTAAAATTGAAGAGCTCCTTAATAAAAATTATTACTTTACCAAACGGATACAGCTAAACCCTACCAGTTCCCGCCAAACCCCAAATGCCAAAAACCCTAATTTCCTCCTCCTCTCCTTCTTAAACCATTGTTTTTCGTCTCAATCTTAGAAAAACCCAACAACCCTAGCCACCACCAAAGCCATAAAACCTCTTAAAAGCCACCCCAATGGATGCTAAAGCAGTGAAATCAGACCTGGTCCTTATACTGGACTATGGCTCTCAATACACCCATCTCATTACTCGCCGAATTCGTTCCCTCAATATCTATTCTCTTTGCCTTTCTGGTACTTCCGCTCTCGCTGACATCACTTCCTACAACCCCAAAGTCATCATCCTCTCTGGGGGCCCCCACTCGGTCCATTCTCCTAACTCCCCCACTTTTCCTTCCGGGTTCGTGGAGTGGACCCAGTCCAATGGGTGCTTCGTGCTTGGCATTTGCTATGGGTTGCAGTTGATAGTGCAGAGATTAGGAGGGGAAGTGAGGGTGGGGGAAAAACAGGAATATGGGAGGATGGAAATTGAGGTGGGGAAGAATTCGGGTATTTTTGGGAATAAAAGAGTTGGGGATAAGCAGGTAGTTTGGATGAGCCATGGAGATGAGGCTGCATGGTTGCCAGAGGGGTTTGAAGTGGTGGCTAGGAGCCAACAAGGGGCTGTGGCGGCAGTGGAAAATAGGGAGAAGAGGTTTTATGGGCTGCAGTACCATCCGGAGGTAATTTGGATTTTCTATGGATTTTGGTAGTCTGGTATAGTCTTTTTGAGCTGAAAGTATTAATTGGAATTATTAATATCACGTGTCGGCATGTAAACTTTATGTTGTAGCATGACCTGGAGTAAATGGTTTATTTTGATTTTAGTGTTTTTTTCTGTTTAGTTTTTATGATTTTGCTATATATAATTTTGAGTTAATGGTTTAACAGGAGATTTTTTTGGCGTGCAACTTGTTTTCAGATGATGTATAATACATATCAATCTTATTCAAGAATTTATAAATTTTAGGTCGATTCAACCAGTTGAATTACTTGTTTTGCTAAGTTGAATACTTGATGTGGAATTTTGGCTGTCATAGAGTTACATGGGCTCGAGTAAGTCTATTGTTTGAGAGAAAAATCTTAGAAAATAAATTATTGACAAGCAAAGGATTCGGATGTTACTCATTGGTAATTTTTCTCTCGTGAAGCTATGTAGTTTGTTGCACTCGCTGTTGTGGTTCACTTTATGCAGAGAGCTTAACTAAATTTACTTGCATCATTGCAAATGTAAGATTGCTATATGTCATCAAGCTTGATTTGAAATAAACTTTGGACAGATACCATCATGCAGGAAAAGGATAGGATCATTCTATCCTTTTCTTCTGAAATTTCTTATACCAGTGTAGTGTATTCATGGCAAACACTAAAACTGTGTTGACATGTTTTGTTACAGGATAAAAACCAAAACTGTTGCATCTTTTGTAGGTGACACATTCACCAGAAGGCATGTTTTGTTACAATATAAAAACCAAAACTGTTGCATCTTTTGTAGGTGACACATTCACCAGAAGGCATGGATACACTACGGTATTTCCTCTTTGATGTTTGTGGAGTCAGTGCAGGTTGGAACATGGAAAATGTGGTGGGTGAAGAAATCAAGGTGATCAATGGCAAAGTGGGGCCTGAAGAACATGTCATATGTGCATTATCAGGAGGTGTGGATTCCACAGTTGCAGCTACTCTTGTTCATAAGGCAATTGGAAATAGGCTTCATTGTGTTTTTGTTGACAATGGCTTATTGAGGTGGGTGAATGAGTGCATTTTATTTTTCTTAAAGAAGAAAAATAGAAAGATTAGCCTCTCTTGCAGGAGTTTCTTTTTATTGTGTTCTTGTTTGTCATGTAGGTTCAAGGAGAGAGAACGTGTGATGGAAACTTTTCAAAGGGATCTGCATCTACCTGTTACTTGTGTTGATGCTTCAGAACAATTTCTGAGCAAGCTGAAAGGTGTGTTAGATCCTGAGATAAAAAGGAGGATAATTGGAAAGGAGTTCATTAGCATTTTTGATGCTTTTGCCCATGATTTGGAGCAAAAGCTGGGAAGGAAACCTGCTTACTTGGTCCAAGGAACTTTGTATCCAGATGTGATTGAATCTTGCCCACCTCCTGGATCTGGAACAAACCACTCACACACTATCAAAAGCCATCATAATGTTGGAGGGCTTCCGAAGGACATGAAATTGAAACTCATTGAACCATTAAGACTTCTATTTAAGGATGAGGTATTCGTCTGTCTCTCTGTTGCATATGCACATTTGAAAATATTTTAAATAGCTCCCTTTGGCTTATGCCTTTTTGTTGCCCATTTATAAAGGTCCGTCAACTGGGAAGGATCTTGAATGTTCCTGAGGGATTTTTGAAGCGTCACCCATTCCCTGGGCCTGGCCTTGCAGTACGAGTCTTGGGTGATGTAACTGAAGGCAATGCTTTAGATATCCTTCGCCAGGTAAATGATTTTTACAATGGAGCTAAAGCCTGGGTGGGTTTTACATACTGGCAGTTAAAATCATAACGGCCAATACGTAATGGAAATATCAATTCAATTCTGGCCATTTTGTACTCCATTTTCCAAATCTGCTTTGTATTGACCTGTACTAACCAGTACAATCATACAGTACAATACAGGCGATACACAGCCACAGTGATGACTGAAACAACCATAACTGTTATTCTCACTGAGGAAAAGAAAAAAAAAAAAAAAAAGAGAGAGGGGGAGAGAAGAAGAGAGGGGTGGGGTGGGGGGTTGTGTGTGTGTGTGTGTGTGTGTGTGTGCAGATTCACATGTGCTTAGGACATCTTGTTCTTTTGTTTGTTCCCTTCTTTTAAAACCCTAAAGCCTCACGAGCATTTCATACTTTAGTGAGCCTTTTTTTTTTTTTTTAGGGTTTGAATTTGGGTTGTCACTGTCAGCCCCTATAAAGGTTTTATGTTTATTCAATGTAAAAAGCTGTTCTTCTAATTTTGCATGTGGATCATTAGTCTTTGCTTAGTCGTGTTTTATACAATTTTTTTTTTTTTTGTAAAAAATGATTTGTCAGCCATTTTTGTAGAAATATGATTTTTATGAGATATCATTTTAAAATTAATTCCTTGAAATTTTTGTTAAAATTTTTTAATATGTTAAATAATGAATTTTAAATATTGCTATTTCAATTCTATATAAAAAAACTTATAACCTATATTCTTATAATTTACTTCATATCAATTATGACTTGAAAACTATTTATTACTGTTACAGTTGCACTGCAATCCAGCGGTCAAAACACAACTGGGATTTAAAACCTTGTTAAAACTTAATATGTCATTTTTTTTTTTAATTTTCTGAAAGTTATTTATCTTGATTGCTTTTGCAGGTTGATGAGATTTTTATCCAATCCATCAAGGATGCAGGGCTTTATGATATAATTTGGCAAGCTTTTGCTGTGTTTTTGCCAGTAAGATCTGTTGGAGTCCAAGGTGATCAAAGAACACATTCTCATGTTGTTGCTTTAAGAGCTGTTACTAGTCAAGATGGAATGACTGCAGATTGGTGAGTTCTATATGTGTTTTTCTATCTACTTTGCTTTGTCATACACAGTCGTTTCTTTTAGTACTACTATTTCACTAGAATGAGCAGTTTTGATGAGAGCTTTACATTTTAGGTTAATTGTCCTCTTCCAATTTTTTAGGCATGTACTTAGATTTCATGCTATTAAATATTAAGAAATAGTTTCCCATTAATTTTTGGCATCTTTTTCAACACTATTTTTCTTGTATTGTACTTGCAGTTTCTTTTTCATCATTTTAAATGTGTGGAATTTTTCCCAACCTATCATGTGATGTGTACTGATAGTTATTCCTTGGGTTCTAAGTGATTGTTCCAAATCACATGCTGGTAATAATAGCAAAACCATAGGGCTAGAGTGGTGCTTTTAACCCACCTCATGATGCAGCAAGAATGCAATAGTATCAGTTTTAATGAATTTTATCTGGCTTTGTATATAAGTTTGTATGTACATGTCTCTAATAGATATGCTGTACTGATAGTTATTCCTTGGGTACTAAGTGATTGTTCCAAATCATATGCTAGTAATAATAGCAAAGCCATAGGAATCGAGTGGTATCATGATGCAGCAAGAATGCAATAATATCAATTTTAATAATTTTATCTAGCTTTCTATATAAGTTTGCATGTACATGTCTCTAATAGATATGTAATGCTGTATTTTGTTGGAAGAGATTTTTCCTTGACTGGGGTGTATGTGAAAGTTGAATTCCTTATCTTCCTACCTCGCTGTTTGCTTTGACACCATGGTTAAACCGTGTCAAAACAAAGAAATCGTAAATTTAAATTGATGGCTGTTATAAAACTTGAGCTTAATGTTTCTCTAGGATGAGAAAAGGGCCGGAAATATGTATAACTAATCATACAAAAGTACCTTGACTTTTCTTACGTAGCTATTACTGAGTATTGGTTTGCATACATTTATTGTTTCTATCTTGCGAAAAACTAGTGTAGCTTTATCCTCATTGCTGCTTCATCAATGCAATTGTAACTTCTCTCAGAATTGTTTCCAAATTGTGAAATTCCAGGTACTACTTTGAACACAAATTCCTTGATGATGTGGCCCGAAAAATTTGTAATAGTGTGAGGGGCATAAACCGAGTTGTTCAAGACATCACATCAAAGCCTCCATCAACCATTGAATGGGAATGATGGCATCATGGATGCTTGAGGCTCAATTGAAAACAAGTATAACTCTATGGTTGTGTAGAATCAAAACCAAGTATAACTCCATGGTTATATAGAATCAAGGTTATGTATACATCTGGTAATTGCTTGCTTCTCGTCCTATATTGAGTGAAATTTGCAAGAAGGCAGATGAGTTGAGCTGGTCTATGATGTGATTCTTTTGACGCTTAATATCTTTGCTGGAATCTGTATTAGTTCTTGCAAGGTAATATTTTTTGGAGAGACAACATTATATAAACATTCCATCAAAACTTGATGATAATTTGCCACACTATATTTGCTGCAGTGATACTGCCTTTGTTTATGGCTTGCTATGCTCTTTTTCTTCATTTGCATATGAAAGTGTATATTGCCTGTCACCATTTTGCAAATTGTCTTTATTTTTTTTAGTTGTGTTTTTATATTTATTATTGACTCAGCTCAACTCAATTGTTTCCAAACTGTTTATGGTTGCTACCTGGATCAATTTTCTCCATTCATCGCGGTCAAACTTTTATTATCTTCTTTACAGTCAGATTTATCTTAAACTGGATCGTACTTCATTGTTAGCTTTATTACTATTTTGGACTTCAATTCCCAATTCTTAAATTTTGGGAATCTTACTTTCATTATACTTCATATGAAGTTTATTAAACATGCTTGAATTATGTGTTATCTTGTTATGCCTCTTTCTCCCCCTTATCTACAAATGCCCGTAGCCTGTCTTCTGTCAATGACGTGTGCTTCTTTGTGTACATGTTTATGTTTGCGTTGCTGATACAGTATTTTTGTATATGAGATCAATCATCAGAATATCAACTTGTTTACTGTGTAATACTGATATTTGGAGTCTGTCACATTGATCTTTTGCTTCTTGAATTTGCTCCCATCCTTGCCTCTTGGCGGTTTTGATTCTTGTTTGACAACTATACTAATTGATTTGCATCATTGTAATTATTATAATATTTGTTATCCTTATTATTATTATTATTATTATTACTGGTTGTAGCAGCAGCATTAGTGCTGCATAAAAAATGATCATATGGATAATGGTCTGTGGACTCCACCATGTTTGGTGAAGTGGTATAAAATTGATCCAAAAGTTTTGATTTGGATAGCCACAATGGTCTGTATGCCTACCTCTTTATTCATTAGTGTGTTACTTGGATCTGCATCCTTCATAAAGTGCGTATTATTGTAATAATTAGTGGCGGCAATATAATTAGGGGCCGCAAAGCACCTTTATCATTTCTCATTGTGGTAGAATTAATGAAAATGTTGATTTGCCAATTGGTGTTATGTTGTGTTTTATCTAAAACTTCTTCCACTCTAGCCCCTATCTAAAATGTAGTCTACTCCTTAGTCTAGCACCTAGATTCAACAGAAGAAACTATTGCATACTCTTCCATAATAATGTCCAAACTGCAAACATCTTTTGAGCTTCCCATATTAGATTTGTCTGAACCTGTTGAGATCTCTTCCCTATATTCCCTTTATAAAGCCTGTGAAGAGTGGGGCTTCTTTTATGTAACGAACCACGGCATCTCAAAAAACCTGTTCGATGAAGTTTGTTCACACTCAAAGCAAATCTTTAACCTTCCTTTGGAGTCCAAACTCAAACTTGGCCCATTGTCGTCCCTGAAAACATATACTCCTCAGTTCATAGCCTCTCCTTATTTTGAAAGCCTGCGAGTGTCTGGGCCAGATTTCTTTGCTTCTGCCAAGAGTTCTGTTGATGAACTCTTTAGTCAGCAAAATTGTGAATTTAGGTGATATTTCTTTTCAATAACTTGTGGCTTTTGTTTACTATTATTTTTTCAATGCAATTTTTTGTTTACCTGCCTTATGTATATTATTATTGTTTTCCTCGCTGCCATCACATAGTGAGATATTACAGGAGTATGGAAACAAGATGATGGAGTTGTCGAAGAGGATCATAAAGTTAGTATTAATGAGTTTGGGTAATGGTTATGACGGGAAGTTTTATGACTCACAATTCAGCAATTGTCATGGGTATTTGAGGATTGTAAATTATTCACCGCCAACGAATGTGGAAGAAAAAGAGGTTGAAGGACTTGGAATGCACACTGATATGAGTTGTATAACAATACTTTATCAGGATGAGATTGGGGGACTGCAGATGAGATCAAAGCAGGGGGAATGGAAGGATGTGCATCCATGTGAAAATGCTCTCGTAGTTAATGTTGGAGATTTGATGCAGGCTTGGAGCAATGGTCAGTTAAGATCATCTGAACACCGGGTTATTTTAAATAGACTTGTTAATCGGCTATCTCTTGCTTTCTTTTGGTGTTTTGAGGATGAGAAGGTGATCTCAGCGCCTGATGACATTGTTGGAGGAGAAAACTTGAGATTTTATAAGCCATTTGTTTGCTTGGATTATCTGAAATACAGAGAGAATAATGAGGAAGGTAAGTTTGATAAAATTGGGTATACTGTGAATGATTTTGCAGGTCTGAAGTTAAATTGTAATGCTATTGGTGATATCAGGTGACACTAGGATTTTTCTGCCATATGAGCTGAACAGGTAAAAAGATTAGGATTTTACAGTAGGGTTTTTGCTTTCCTTAGTTAAAGAAAAAGATCTGTTTATTGATCTTTTTGCCATAGATAATAGAGCCTCTATATCAGATGTATTTGCTTTTATGATAAATGTAGTCTGGGTGATGTTTGAGCGGAGCAAACTGGAGTTAAGGAGGGAAGTTATATGTTTAGATGTGATAGATAGGGCATGAATAATCTTGTTCCTAAGAAAGATTAGATTAGAAAAAGGGAAATTCCACGCGCTAAGACATGATAGATTAGGCGTGAATCCTGTTCATGAAATAAAAACAAATGTGGTTGATTGTTGTGCTTCTGTGCAGTGGGGAGAAATCTCCAGTACTGTTGAAATTGAGCATTTTGTGTTTGTGGGGTTTGCATGTTAGCTGGTGGAATTGCTAGCATTTGTTTTATTTTCTTGTTTTCATTAACTGCAACCATTGGAGATGGTAGATGAACAAAGCACTATCAAACAAAATATACTTGCTAAAGGCATAGCTCGGATCCAGAGGTGGCAAATTTTCTCTCTTTATAGGAAAACTTGCCTGAGCTAATTAAAATTTAAGATCACCTGACTTGACTCAAGAAAATTTTGAGGGTCAATCTTATCACAGTTAATCAAAATTTTTTGATCCGAATGGGTCAATCGGCGACCCAATCTGAACGAGGAAAAAAAATTATTGTTAAATAAAATTGAGTCAAATTTTTAATAATATCTTTATATGTACTGTTAATTAATTTTGAATTAATTTAAATAAAATTGAGTCAAATTTTTACATAATGTATATATTTTTTAATACAAAAATAAATTTAATTATTATTAATGTAATTCTTCTAATAATAAAAATTAAAAATTATTTATAAAATATTAAAATTTATCTTATTTTAATTAATATAATTAAATATGTTATAATTTTAAAATATATTTAACTATTTTTATTTTATAACATTATCTTAAAATCTTGACAATTTTTTGCTAGAATAAAAAAATATATTGACATTACAATATACTAGAATTATTTAGTTTGATTACTATTTTATTATCATGTTATTATAAAGATATTTATGTATTGTACTATAGTATTTTATATGTTTTGAGATTATATATGTGATAATATATTTTAAATATCTTATATTTATTTTATTTAAATTATATGTATATATTTATATATGATATTTTAAAGTTGTAATGTTTATTTTTATTATTAAATTTTGAAATATTATATGTGTGAAGAATTTATTTTTATAAAAAATTTATTGTGATATGATTCAATTTGAAAATTTATTTTTAAAATTAAATCCAAAAGTGATTGGATGGCAATTCAAAATTCTTTTCGATTATCAACACGATAGTTCACTCGAAATTCAAATGTAATTCTCCCTAATCCAATTAAAATAGACCTGAAAAAAAAAAAGACACTTAAAAATGATCCGATCCTACAAAACTCATATCACCTCTTGTCCTATCTAATGATTTTCTTTGTCTTGGTTACGGAGAAACTCCTACATCCAACTGCGGGAAATGAAATTTTCAAACAGATAATATTTAAATAAAATCGAAAGATGTTTGTAAACGAGTGGGGACAAATTTCATTATGAGTGCCTAATTTTTTTTCCGGGGGGGCAGGTTGTCCATTCATTTCACACCCTTTGGGCCAAAATTCTGTATGTATATATGTATACATATGACCAATTCCTATCATAATAAGAAAAGCTATTGCTTTTTAAAGCAGCAGCCACAAGATGCTTTTACAGTTCTAAGCACAAACGCCAACGAAACGCCCATTTTACAATGAAGAAGAAAAGTAAATCACTGGTTCCCTTTCATTTTTTTCTTTTCCTTCTTTTCGATAAGCTTTCAACTTTTTACTATTGCCAATGACTCGTACTTTACAATCGTAAAATAAAATAAAAAATAAATTTACATGTTTAACCTACATAATAGTTAAAAATTAATATTTTTAAAATTGAACTGTACAATAAACTAGTCTTCTCATCTATTTACTGTTCGACGGTTTGATTGGATTTTTTATTTTTTAAATTTTTTTTATTATTAATTTTTTATATTAAAATGATGTCGTTTTGTCAAATATGATTTTTAGATTTTTTGATTCAATTTTCACTTTAATCAACTTAATTGATCAGTTCAATTCAGTTTTAATAATACTGTTAAAAATTAAAAGGTTTAGTTGACTCTTTAATTAATTACTTTTTATTCTTATCTTAATCCGACTAAACTTCCAATTTTTTAGCCACCTAAATAGTAAATTGCGAAGTGATTGTACATTTTTTTCATTTATGCAGAGACTTTAATGTGAGAAATTATGATATCTTACCAACAACAAGAGAATAATGAAGAATATATATTACACACCAAAAATATTGATTTTAATTCTGTAAGTAAGCTTAATCCAGCTAACTTGCGTGTGTGTACAAAACAATGTATTAGGTCTTTATAATTGAACTCTATATTTCTGATACATTGAAGATTCTATTAATTATTCAACATTTGCTTTGAAAATTGGTATCTCTTTTTTTGACTATTCAAATGGGAACACATTTTGATGCTAAAAGTAAGAACACTCAGCATGATACGTGTGATAGGTGGTAAATGCAATTTTTAGCCTACACATTATATTAAATATATATTTAATTATATTATATTATATTAAATTTTATCTGTCGTAATTTTAAAATAAATTTAATAGATCATAATATAATATAATTAAATAAATTTTAACTGTTTTTGCTATACCCCAAGAATATGATATCTCCATATATTTTACCTACTATTATAAGTAAAGAGCAGGTAACAGTTCATATGCTTTTTAAGTAATTTAAATTATATGGTGAAATCCTATTTATTGAGATATATGATTGATTAAATAAATATAGTGGGCGTAGGTATTTTAAACATTATTATTTTAGATTTCATATAATTTTGAACTTATATTTTAAATTTAAAAATATATTTTTCTTATATTTATTTATTCAAAGGACTTTCATTATATTTATTTATCTATTTAAAAAATTTATTGCCGATATAACTATTAATTAAAGAAAGAAATATATATATATACTAATTTCATGAAATAAAAATTACTCAATTTTTATGAAATAGCAATTTCACAAAAAATTGAAGAATTTGATTTTTTAGGCTATAGAATAGAGGATTTCTATTTTTACCCTTATAAAAATCTTGGCGAGTTCAAGCTCAATACTATCACTCTTTTTTTTTTTTTTTCAGATTTTCATTTTATATATATATATATATATATATATATATATATATTAAAATTTTAACTTACTTGATCAATTTTTTTAAAAAAAATTGAATAAATAGAATAAGAAATTAATTTAGGTAATTAATTAAAAAATATTTTTTTATTTTTTAAATTTTAAACCAAATAAAAATTTTATTTATTATACATTTAAATTATTTCTTAAATATTTTTTCGTTAGAGAAATTATTTCTTAAACAAAATTTGATGAAATTATATTTAATTTTAATATTATTAATGAAATTAATTTATAAGAATATTATAGTCATTTATGTAGAATAGAATAGTTATTTTATATTATGAACTAAATTATGGAATTGGAATAATTATTTTATTCTTTGTGTATGCTATTCCGTGAACCAAATATAACTTAAGGATTAATTGGTAAGACAAGTAACTAGTTACGTTTTTAAAATTTAGTTACAAATTTAGCAAATAACAAGTCATTTTATCTAACGGTTAAAATTAAAATTTGATAATCCAATGATTTTATATGCATTGGGACACATTATCACTGATGCATAGCAAAATACCTCATAAATTTTTAGTATAAACATTATAGAAATATATTTTATTAGGGTCTACCGAACATATTTTTATACTTTTATGTTACTGTTTAAATTTGTTTTCAAATAATTATCAGTGTTAATAATAACTTATTAATGTTAATATGAAGTAGTTATCATATGATCAAATTTTAATCACATGAAGCTGATTTTGTCATTGGAAATAATGACTGACAAGTCTAGACAATTTTTGGAACATTTTATGTGAGTTTGTTTTGTACAAATAAGGTCAGGAAAATGATTTAGGAACAAAGTGCTTCACGAGCATGAAGTTCCAGCTGTTGATTGGAATCTTTTGCGTAAAGGATCTTAATCCAACGGTTAAAAACTCACGAAAACAGGTACCGCGAGCTTTCTGGACCGAGGTTTGCATAGGTAGTTTACTTGCCTTGCTATGAATGTCTTTTTCTTTGTCCTCTGCAACTCAAAACTTTTTCATTTGTTGCAGAATTTGTCCTTTGCTAGTAGAGTTGTGTTATATGTTCTCTTTAATAAAGATAAATGCTATGCAGAACCTGCGCTTTATAAATGAACAGTAACACTTCTTCCCTAGTGGAATCTGATAAGTGAATTAGATTATACTTTTTGCCAATTTAATACATTGTTATAAGAATTAATCAGTAAAGTCCTATTATGTGAAGAATTTGCATACTACATGCATATAAGATCATCAAAGAAAACTGCTAAAGTTCACTGCATGTTTATTTCTGCTTATAGACCGCTCTAATTGGAGGAAAATCTCTTTGTTTTATAGCCATAATCTACAAGCATCCAAGGATAAACAATTTTACAACTGTAGTAAAATTCTAATGATGAAAATGATAACATGAGGCCAATCTTCAACATTTACAGGCAACTCTTTGAAGTGCTTGTTTGATTGCCCCAGCTGATGCGACTGTTAATCCCTTCTGTTGCAATAAACATATCCACATTATTTTAAAGATTCATGAATAATTATAATCATTTACTCAATATGTTTTCACATTAGAAAGTGTTTTTTCCTTTTTAGATTGTTCATGAGTTTAAGATAGTGATAGAAAAAAGTCTTTGAGTTCATTACCTTAGATTTGATAGTCAGAGAAAGAATCCCATCAATTGTGGATGACTGAACTGAGTAAGAATCTAAATGCAGATGGCTTGCAACATCCATGATTTCAAGCAATAGTCCTTCCCTCCAAGGACACTTGATTTCGATTAGTACATCCATGTCATTCATACTGACACTTATGTTATCAGCTGCGCAATCTTTTGATATGTTGTAGTCAATTGGCTCCATTCCATCGATATCACGAGCCTTTCGCTTGTTTACTGAAGGCTTTTTGTTATTGACAATTCTGTTGCTGCCATAGTTATCAGATGTCCTCTCTATAGCATCTTGAGGTTTTCTAGTTGTTCTTCCCTCTAATTCTGTTAACTCCCTACATGATTCCAACTGTTCAACTCTTTTTTCGAGCTCTTGCAAGTATTCTATCGTGTCATCCAGGATCGATACTTTATCAACCTGCACAAACAAGACAAAACATAATCTATGGCTTTCTTGTTTATAAGCAAATGACTCTCAAGGACTTTGAACTACCTTGTTGATTGAGGGAACAATCGATTTGAGAATCGTAAACCTTTCATTTAGCTTCTCTCTTCGTTTTCTCTCTAATAATACATGGTTTGCACCAAAATCATCTGCTTCTGGTCTGCAAACTCCAATTCTATTGTTCTTGTCTTCTGGGGACTCGCACAAGTCACTGACATGCATTCGAGGAACTTCAAAGAGAATTTTCTTCAATAGTTTCTGTGAGGCTGCACCTTTTGCTTTCTTATAATGCACTGATCTGACATTCTTCCAACCAATAAAGCTGGATACTTTGTTCCGGTTTTGAAAATTTGGTCCTAGAATTAAGGGATGAGAAGTCGCTAAGAGAGATGAAAGCACATTTTGATAATGAAAAGCATCGCTTCGAATGTCTAATGCAGTTAGTTTTGTATGGTTGTGGTCTTGAACATCTTGCAGACAGTGATCTTTGACCCTTTCGTTGTTCGAAACAGGAACAACCTTTACTGGATCTACAATGGTTTGAGAAATACAGTCACTAGAATTCAAAGAATTATGAACACAGTTACTGAAGTCATCATCCATTAACTGCCAACTTTGTACTTGAGAAGCTCCTCCATTTATCCCTTCAACCATAAATGAATCCTCAGCAGGCTGATTATTCGAGCTGTTATTCAGGGAAACTACATCTAATTCTTCACATCCTATAACTGGAATTAATTTGGCTTCAAGGATCTCCTCATCAAAAGCAGCACCAGAAGGAACTTCTTTGTCACTTCTTGTATTAGTCTTAGTAGCAACTATAGGAAATGGAATCTCCAAGAACGAAGTTTTAACATGCTGAATAAGACTTGGGTCCTCCAAAACCTTCAGAAAACAACACAACTCAAATTGAATCACAAAGCTACAGTTGGTCACACCAAGCAGTAATCTAACAAGAAAAATACCAGCTCAGTCACGCCCAGCTCGATGACACCTCTCAAGAATGGAAAGCATACTACAGTCTGAAATTTTGAACAAGAAATGTTGTCATTAGTCTAGCTTTTCAGTGAGATTTTGTATTCACAAGTTCCAATTTTACTAGTTCCATAATCTGTGCTATTATGCCCATAAATCACAGTTAAATTTGATACCTGAATAGATGCACTCTGAGGTTGAAGGATGCAGCAAGTCCGATTATCAAACAAGAACAAAATCAAATAAAACACATCTTTAGTTTCATCCATCAAATTGAGAAAAACAGAAACGAAATCAAATCTCAAGAAAGGGAAAAAAAAAAAAAAAAAAAGCGAGCTACCTTAGCTAGCAGAGAACGACTGAATACTTTACTATCTGCATAATGAGCATTGCACAACCAAATAGGCTGTCCATTTGCTAAAGTTCTTCCTGGCAAGCTATGACCAAAGAGTAAGAATTAACAAAAATTGAACATTGAAAATATAAATAGCTGTGAAGAGAACTTCTATGAAGCAAAATTTAATTTTACCCTTGGCCAATGTTGAATACAAAAGACATGCAAACCAAGTAATACCACTCCGTGTCAGTAAGATCTTCTGGGGACAATGCTGCTGAAGCTCTTCTAGCTTGTGGGCTGGCTTCACCAGCTGAAAGAGATTCATACAGTTCTCTTAATTGTTCACTTCTTTGTAAACCTAATTGGTCTGCATTAAGCTCTATGGATTGAACTGTTTTTCTTGTCTTGATATCTCCATTGTAGTACCCATCACCCCACTCCAATACTCTACAGAAATTCACATTTACCACCAATAACAAAAAGAGCATGCCATTTAATTAGAATTATGAGACTTGAGATAAAACTTCTAAAAAAAAGTAAACTTTTTTGCAAACAACCCTTGTTTGAGTTTGTCAATAGACAAATTTCTATCAAGATTTTAATGCCAAAAAAAAAAAGCAAATTCTAAGAATATAAGAAATTATTAACAGAAATTTAAAAAAAAAAAAAAGACAAATATGGAGAGATTAATACCCTGGTTGTCCAGCTGAAGTGGACCAAAAAATTGCATAGCTCCATTGACTATTCCTCACAGCAAGAGCAAGTTGTTTCTTGAGATTCTCTGGCATTATCTCCTGAGCCATATCTTAAGCTCAAAAACAATAATACAACTTACCTGATCAGATCAGATCCATTTTTTTTTTTCAAAATCAGAAACTTTTTTAATGGAATATTCTGCTACCCTTAAAACAATCACGTGATTAGCAGAGAATCTTGATTCTTGTATCGCAAAGGAACAAACCTATGTGGTGGATTTGTTTAAGGACGATAAAGCTCAAGAAAGACATGGGTCCTGCTTGAAAAGGCCAAAACTTGAACGCAAGGGGGGTGTATTTGGATATAATGAAGGCTAAAAGAGCACAAGGGGAACTTAGTTTAGGGGCAAGCGACCATCACTGTACAAATAGTAATTGGCCTCTTGTTATGAACAGAGCCAAACCTCTGACTTTGATTGAGAAAGAAGAAGAGAAAAAGGAAAGACAACCAATAATAGTAGCAGCTTTCTTTGGTTTCCACTTCTAATCTTGTAAATTGTTACTTAATTTTGATAACTGAAAAAGGAAAATCTTTCCCTGAAAAGCTTTATGACCTTGACAAAATAAATGCAAGAAAGAAAGAAATTAAGAAACATATGTTCTCTTTGAATGGTGGGGGACTAGAGAGCCTATACAAATATATTTATACATATATTTTCTCTTGTTTTGAAGCTCTTAAGTCTTAAAACAGAAATGAACCAGTTCAACAAGCAATCAAAAGATCTGGGTTTTTACTGCTGACCCAGAAAGTTGAAACTCTGCCTAACCAAGTGTCATAAAAGAAAAAGTTCCCTTTTTCAGAGTGGCTAAGTGGGTGTAATTATTTTCATACTAGAAATCCCATTAGCCCGCTTAAGGATCTCAGTCTCTAATGGCTTGAAAAACCAGAGAAAGCAGTAAAATTTACTTTTTGAGGGACAAGAGTTTCAAGAATGAGTAAAGAATTTTATATCATTTACAGGGAAGTGCTTTTCTTTCATTTCTTGATCATGGGTTTTTAAGCTTTCAAGAAAAGAGATGGAAGTAAAAAAGGGAGACCAAAACAAAACAAAAAAGAAAGAAATAATAGAAGAAAGATTCTGTTTCTTGAGAATTGATCCTGGTACAAAACTTATACAAATGAGAGAATCAAAAGGAGAATGCAGAGAGAAAATTAGAGACACAGAGAGAAAATTAGAGACAAAGAAGAAGAGATGAGAGAAGGGAGGTACGTTGAGCAAGTGTAGCAAATACGATTAAGCTATGGCCATTATTAAAGTACTTCTCTCCTCTCCTCCTCCTGTTGCTTTGATAAGCAGAGATTTGGTGAGAAATAATAAGGAAGAAAAAACCAAAAATATTTATTACGCATTCGTTTTAATCGGCATTTGTCAATTGCATTGAAATTAAAATCTCTCAACCTTCTCTTCTCGAAACTCTAAGAGCGCGTGTATGCGCTATAACAAATTTTCTATTTGTAAAGAAAATTACAAGTTAAAATAAATTAAATTTTTTTAAATTTATTATTTATTAAATTTAAATTGAATTCATAAATAAATACTGTATCGAGTTCACCTAATAAATCATACAACAAATTAGACCATTAGAGTATATTTTAAAATCCCTAAAATTATGAATATAAAGAAAATAGGGAATATAATTTTGTTTTATGACATTACATTTATAAAATTTAAATTAATAATTCAGTAATTAAAAATTATCATGCAATGCCCAACAACATGCACATGACTATATTGAATTGAGGTGAATTAAAAATATAGTAAAGTGAAACGATGATTTGGATAATAGAATCAAATTAAAATTTTTTTTTTGAAATATATAAATACACATATAAATAGAAAATAAACACACACGTACTGTAAAATTAAATCAAATTAGTATGTTAATCATGTCTTTATTTTACTTTTTTATTTTAAAGAATAAATTATAAGACAAGTATTAGTCATTCTCAATATCAATTCAAAATTATAGATGTAATTGTGTTTATTAAGTTTTATGTATCTTAATATTGGCCAATCTTCCCACCTTTGTGGAGTGTAAGGAGCAATAGTTGGAGTGAACTTAGAGAGTCTCAGACTCCAAGGGGATGGATTTGACTGGCAGTTGGGTTCTATTACACTTATATATGGCAGTGAGGTACAATTTTTTGTATTCCCGAAACGCCCTTTTTAGGCATGTGTTTCAATGTCCGTACGATTACAAAAATGGATTTTACAATTGGCTTGGCTAAGCTTGAAATTTCAGGATTTTTAAAAAAAATTACTACTAATTAAAAATTAGTGGAAAAAAAAAACAATTAGAGGGTTAAGAAAATAAATTAGTTGAAAAAAAGAAACCAAGGGAAATAAAACTATGGACAAATGTCTAGCTACAAATAAATGATAATTTTTCTTTTAA
Source organism: Reutealis trisperma (assembly GCA_947687605.1). NCBI lineage: Eukaryota > Viridiplantae > Streptophyta > Magnoliopsida > Malpighiales > Euphorbiaceae > Reutealis > Reutealis trisperma. The sequence continues at coordinate 6,956,854 of CANTUT010000039.1, read as the reverse complement.
TGGTAATATATGTAATGTGCATAAATATATATAAAAAATAAATAAAAATGCATATATCATCACCCTTATGTTTTGGAATGAAAATCAAATAAAAGATTTATCTTGGGAATAAGTAATTTTAAATGCAAAAATTTTATTAATTAATTATTTTTCAAAATTAAGATTTTTTATCTTTCTTAAGAGTCAATAGAGTGAATATAGTTTTTTAATAAAAAAATAAAAATCATCAATTAAAATAATAAAATTAATAAGTAAAATCTTAAATATATCCTTACTTAAAACATATTTTGAGAATACAATATTAGAAATTTTTTATTAATCTATTTTTTATAAGAATCCATCGAGTACATATGATATTTTATAAAATGAATAAAAATTATCAATTAAGTAATAAAATTAATCAATAAACTCTTAAAAATTATGCATATTAACATATAATCTAATGGTAAGTACATATATAGTATAGGTAATATACTTAAATTCAATTATCTGTATATTAAAAAAAAAAAAAACTATATTTGGAAAGCATCAACATCCTTAACTAAAACATATTTTTCAAAATACAATGATTGAAAGTTTTTAGATGAAAACTTGTATTAGCTTTCATTACAATTTTGGCTTCATAAATGGGGTAAAATAATGTGTCATTAACTCATCATGTAACTTTAAACTAAAAAAGAAAAAGAAAAGCAGAGAATTATCATTCACATTGTTTCCTATAAACTTTTTAAAAGCCATAAACTTGAATGATATGAAATTGAAATGTCTTATAAAGACATGGTCATTTTTAGTATATTTGGTAAAGCGGTCAATAATCTCATGCCACGTTTACTTTGGTACATTTGAGGATACCAATCATGATTGGAAATGAGACTTGGTTTGGTGCACTCAATATATGCTTTATTGTCTTGGCCAAAACAAAAATGCTTATTTAACCTTTATCAAATTGGCTATATTAATGGAGTGAATTTTATCACTTTTCAATTGGATAACTAAAATATTGTAATTTAGGGCTTGAATTGTAGAAGTATGAAATTTTGAGCCATGTAAAATTTTTCTTCTGATTTACTCAGAAAAAAAAAATCCACGAATGTGTAAATTTATATTATTTAATATGCAGTAAGTAAATTAAAAAAGTAAAATCTTTAAAAAAATTAAAAAATTTAGCTTATTTAATAGTCATTATTAAAAAAAAAATCCTAAAATATAGGATGTATACTTCCTCAGTTCGAGAGGGGGATACACTTCCTTAGTTGAAATAAATGTAATTGATTTAATTTCGTTAATTGAAATAAATGTAATTGATTTATCTACCATTTATTAAAGAAGAATAGGTAAATAAGAGTTAAATATTATTATCTTTTATATTATTAAATTATATTATTAAAATCAAATAAAAAAACTTATTTCTCAAAAAGTTCTTTACAAATAAAACACATAATTATTTATATTTCTTGATAAATAACTTTTCAAAAAATAGGCCATATAATACCAAACAATATACATATATATAGACACACAACATACACTTTATCATGTTAAAAGATGTGTGAATTAAAGAGAGTATCTATCATATAATTAAAAGCACGATAAATAAAGTAAAGTGTGATAAAAGTTATATATGATAGTAAAATATTAACTAAATTAAATGGCATATATATAGAGAGAGAGAGAGAGAAAGAGAGAGAGACTTTTAGGCCATATATTTGTTAAAAATTGATGCAGAAATATATATAGTAACTTGGAAATAATTAAATATTTAGATTTAACATTATATTAATTTTTAAGATTTTATATTTAAAATATAAATGTAAATATTTAATTAAGATTCATATATTCTTATAGTTATATATCTTCAACTTAAAAACCCTTAATTTTAAAATTTTATTAATTTCAATTAAGGGATTATCTATAAAACTTACAGAATTTTTTTGAATTTTAAGTAAAATTTAAATTCATAATGTCATAGATCGATGAAATATTATATTAGTATCATTTAGAATATTTTGTAAACTCAACCAGGAATAAGTAAACCCAACATCACTCCTAGCCCTTTTGAAAGAATCTTTCTTCTTTTTCTCCTTTTTCCATGATTGATTGAAAAACCCTTCTTAAAAAGAAAGAAATTCCAGAATGAAATACAAATCATGGATGCAATGCAGTCTGCAGAGACAATATATCAGCTTTTCTCTGCCTTTAATCTTTTATAGCCAATAAGGATTTTCTTTTGTTTTTTTTTTTTCCTGTTAGGGCTGCCTTCCACACAAAAACAAAATTTGCAACGCCTGGATTTTGCCTTTTGTTTTTCTTTTCTTTTCTTTATGCATGCATGTGCTCCATTTTTAACTATTTTAATATTATATTGTTTTTACGTACTTGGATTTCCTTTTAATTATCTTTAATTTAATTAATGACAGTGGAATGAATAAGTGATTAGATCTAATCTTTTGTATTATAAGACTACTGTTTAGGAAATGACTTTAAAAATGTATTTAAAATTAAAAAATCTCGAATTCGAGTATCCGACATAAATTAAATTTATCTAAAAAAAGACTTTCAAGTCATATAATATTTTTGGAAATGACTTTGAACATGTATTTAAAATTAAAAAATTTCGAATTCGACCATCGGTCATAAACCAAATTTATCTAAAAAAAAAAGACTTTCAAGTCATATAACATTTTAGTATATTTTTGCATGCTAATAGTCGGTGTTAAATTTATTAGATAGTTTTTTCATATAATTATAATTTCTATTTTGATGTATAAAAAAATTAATAATAATTATTTACAGATATGTACGTAATTTCTAATATGAAATGAGATGTATATATATTTAGTTATATGCAATCCCTTAAATTTTTATTTTTTTTAAATTAAGCATTAAGTTATATTAAATTAATGTCATCAAATTTAATATTTATTGTGATGTATTAAAAAATTTACAATGCACTATATTATTATTCTATGTGCCCAAAATTAAGAGATTATTACTTCCATGCTTCCAGGCAATATGTAGATTTCTCCCATAATTAATTAAATACATGTACAAAGGGAAGGAATTGAATTTGCAATTATATAGAAAGTAGTCTGTCATTTTCATCATTAATTAACAATCTTATTTGCAAATCCTAAAATAATTCTTTTTTAAAAGAAAATACCCTAAAAATTTGAAAAAAAAAATCTCATTATAATTGAGTTAGGCCTATGATGCTGACATTACTAAAACTGTCATAGAAACGTACGTGACTAGGATTTGAAGATATATATATATATATCAATGACTTTATCAGTAACTCTATTTCTACATTAGAAAATTTAGCATGAATTTAGTTAGCAAATAAATGTATAGTGATTGAAATAATATATATATAGTCTTTTTTTTTTTATATATATATACTATAATAGAGAATATTTAATAGAAACATATTATATTACACAATAGTGGTAATTTTTTCTTTAATATCTCTCGCGAAATTAATAATAATTATTTGTGATTTGAAAGAGTCAAACATGATATCTCGTATTTTTTATACATTTAAAGAAGACGGGAAAACTAAGTAAATTATATTTGATTGGCTATATAATCATTAAATAGCTCAGTTGAATATCTATTTTGTAAGACATGAAGTAAAATTCTAAACAAATTTTGACCATACAAAAGGATTTAAAAAGAAAAAAAAATTTAATGGCAAATATTTATATTTTTAGGAAACATAACAAAATATTTTGTTTAAACTATATATGTTGGATTAATCAGTGGTATGTGAGTTCAGTCATTATAGGCTAATATCTTAATATTTAAATGCTTGCCTATTAAAACTATGATAATTCATTTTTCTTTAAAGATTTTATATGTAATAACAAAGAGGAATAGGAATCTTTATTTTTTGAAAAAGTTGAAAGGTTAAAGTGAAAAAGCATGAAATTCCAAGAACTAGTTTTTGTAATAGTAGTAGAGGAAAAAGGTTTTTGACAGAATACACCACCTGAAATGTTTGGAATTTGGAATTTACTGTTATACACTACTTTTTTTTGTTTGGGGGGTGTGGGGGTGGGTTGGGGGGGCTTAGATAGTAATGCCTGGAATTTCATTAAATACTTACAATTGCGGGCGTCAAACATTAAATCTGGAATTTCAAAAATTTCAGACCGCACACCTTAATCAACACAACTATGGATTCATCTATTTATACATTACTTTTCACATGATCAACACTAGCTAATTGAAATCTCTTTATTACAAAATCTAGGAATTAAAAGAATAATATAAAAAATAAATAAAATAATTAGAAAGTAAACTCTCAGAAAAATCTAATTGGTAAATAAATGTATTATTAATTAAAATAAATGGAATTATAATTTGAATTTTCGCTTTATATGATAGATATTAATTCATCTTTAATTATATTGGTTGAAATCAATATTTAAAAAAAAATAATATCATTGGAGTTAGAATTTAAGGAATTTAATATATGTAATTATTTTATTAATGGAAAATATCAAAAATAAAAATAAATTAATGGTTAAACTAATAAAACAAAAAAATTATCATTATTGGAACTAATATTTACAAAATTAATATAACTAAATCATGCATACAGTTCCAATTAGGACTTGAGTAAGCTAATAATATTTATGTGAAAAAGGAGTCATTTTCAAACATTAATGGGTATGAAAACAAAAAAGGAATATAGGTTTAAAAAATCAACATCTGAGCCGTATAGATTCAAAAATTCAAAAAAATCTCCCAATATATTTAACTTTGAAACTCATGAAATGATAAGTAAAAGTCTTTCCAATTTTACCTTATATTTTCTTGACCTTTTGCTTCCTCTGATTTGAAATTAATATACATATATTTTTTTTATTTATACGATTAGGAATATTTTTAAATTAGTTTATGCACAATTAATTTTTTTTATTTAGATATTAATATACTGAAATTGAAATATTAATTTGCAGCTTAAACACATAGTTATTGGACTCGAACCGAATATCAATCCAGATTATAAGCTGGATCAACTAATTGGTGGTTTAACTACTGGATATGGTTGAACCAGTGAGTCGATATAATTAATTAAATATATAATTTATAATTTTATATAATAAAATAAATATAAAATATTAAAAAATTTAGGAGTACATAAACTTTTACTCAAAAATAAAAATTAATAAACTAGATATTTTAGTTTACAAATATGAACAAAAAATACATAAATAAGTCCACTAGATGTTTCATATATCTTTAAATTTTTATATTCATGAATCACACTATATATAAACTAAAAAAAAAAGAGAAATTGAGATTTAATAATTTTAATCCTTACATTTCCATCAAAATGTGTAAATAAGTTCAAAAAAAATAAAATATAATTAAATTATTAAATTTTAGGGATTAAAATAAAATGAAAATTTTATAACTTTTATTCTATAGAATAAAAATGCAAAATAATTAAAAAATTCTTCAGAAATTAAAATAAAAGTAAATAACATAATAATATATCCAAATAAAAGTAAGCAATAGTGGAAAAAAAAATAAAATTAAAATTGTGAGGCTGCCGAATCACTAACTGTGTCATTGGGTCACCGGTTTAACCGTTGGGTCACATAAGCTTAACTGCAAATTTGATCTAATAATAAATTCGAACAGATTTAGTTTCTATATAACTGGGCCAACCCGCTGGTTTGGTCCGGATTTTGTAACTATGCTTAAACATATAAAAAATTATTTCAAATATAAATTTTAATTAATATTTTAAATATAATGACATGTCAATTTATATGTGGAGAGGATTAGAGATATATGCTACCCCTTGATGTGGCAATTGAAATAAATTATAAATCATTAAAGTTTCAATTAAAATTAAAATTTGCAATTTTATAATGTCATAGACCTTATAATATAATAATTGGGAGTATATTATTTGTTTAACATCTGCTTAAGCTGTCTACTCGCGGCTAAAGAGCCTAAGCCGACATGAAATTATGTTCAAATTAATAAAATTATAAATTTTTGTCTTTGAAAAAAGAAAAAAAGAAAAAGAAAAAGGAAGTAGGGCCAGGCTACGATACAACGTGATCCACCACCAACTGGTCAAACCATCCATCGTGACGGCGGCTTGTAGGTCATAATCTGGAACTTTTAACTGCGGGATCCATAGAAAAGCTTATAATTATTGGCCGTCCATATATTGATTTTTTTTTTTTTTTTTGATAGTAGTAGTTGGCCTTTGCCCAAGGTCTGTAAATCATAGTATCATACTAACGTTTGGTAGAATTTTTTTTTTTTTTTTTTTTTAGAAATGTTAGATATTCATTAAGATAGAATATCAAATGCTAATATTTCATTAGAGTATCAAAAGCAGGTGGAGACAGAATCCAATCATCAAGACCAGACAAATATCTTACAAGGCAATGAGCCAGATTGTTCGCAGGATTAAGAGGCTGAGCTCTAATTTTTAATTGACGTAATTATCTAAAAAATAAGAAAAATAAAATTAATAAATGTGATATTATTGTAATATTAATATTAATTATGTCATATTAATATTGATTAAAAATATTAAAAATATAAATTTTAAAATATTAACGAAAAAATATCAAACTCTATTTCATAAAAAAAAAATATAAATTTCAAAATAACTGAAATCACGTGATACTTTTTATACTTTTTCTTTATTTAGTCATGCTATTTCATATAAACATTTCAACTATTCTTACTATTTGTTTTGAATTTGATTTGTTCTAAACTGTATATTTTAATTCTTTCAAAATGTTTAGACATCTTGAATTGTTGTATAATTTATTAATTAGTAATTTAATGATTGAAAGTCTTTTTTATTTTTACAAAAAGAAAATAAAATTATTTTAATTCAAATATGAATGAATATTTTTTTTATTTTTATACTCTCTTGGTATTAAAATATTTATCTTCTTAGAGAAAGTTTTATATTTTAATTAATTTATCATTTTAGAATTTTAAAAATATATTTATTTATTTTTTATAATTTTACTCTCATTTATTCTTATATTAAACATTTGCATTAATTACATTTGTTTTTCTATATAAAAATAAAAAAAAAAGATATTTTAAACTTTTTAATTTAAAATTATGATAATTTAATAATTTTCTTAATCTGTATGACGAAATTTTAAACGACTAATATTTTGAAATAGAGTTAGTAAAAAAATAAAATTGTTTTATTTCAAATATGAATGAATATTATTTTATTCTTAATTAATATTATTTGTTATTATTTGTTTATCATAACTTAATCTAGTTTTAGCCCTAATTAACAACCTGGAAAAAATAAAGAAAATAATTGAGAGAATAATTTATTTGAGATTTTTTGTGTAATTTGCCTATGTGATGTCATTAAGATGTTGATTAAAGAATAGCGAAGTGAAGAGTATTCTAATTTAGGCAAAGAAATCAAAAAAATACAATAGAAAGGGACAGCATTAATTCTCATTTAATTCAAAATTGGTCCAGTTACTTACTTTGATAGGGGAACAAATTCTGCATAGTGGGTGTAGCCTCTTAATATACATCATTATTATTAATTTATTACAGAAATTATTCACTCTATTTTCTTAATTTTTCATTTTTTTTAATGAATTAAACATTCTTTAAATGAAAAAAAAAATCCAAATTTTGACTCCATTTAGATCAACAGACTAATTTGCATTGTTTAATAAAATTATTGTTTGGAGTAACTTTTCAAAATCCAAATATTAGCAATTTAAAATTATAATTAAAAATTTAAATTTTAAAATTTTTAATTTTAAACTTTTAATTCGCTATATTACAAAATAAATACTTTAAATTTTCAATTATTTCGATCAGAATTTTAGTCTTTTTAGGAGACAGAATAATAAATAATTTTTTTTTTAATTAGCCTATTCCACAAATCATGGCTATGCATTGCAATGGAGACAGATGGGTTGATGCAAATGCAATGCCAAATTTCAAAAGCTAGTAATTACATGAGGAGTGGTAGGCACCATATATTGTTGTGAATTAATTAACTAATGTCTCCTTCAGTTAATATGCTTTGAATACATATCATGTAATAATGAAACAAAGCTCAGCCACCTATAAATACCATCGTTTAATTTCTGTCACAAAGTTTTGCTAAAATGTCAAACGAAATGATTACATCAATTGAATGCAAATGAATTTAGTTGATGTACATAGTACACTTTAACAAATTGATGATAATTTTGTACTAGTGTTCATTAATAATTTTAATTTCTTTGTAATTAAGGAATTTATTATGTATTGTAGTGCAAATAAGAGTATTATTATTTGCTAATGTTGACAAAAAAAGAAACAAAAGAATAAATTTGTAGATTCTAATATATACTAATGCAAACAAAAATCAAATGATTTTTTGTGAAATAATTAATATATTTGGTATTCTCAAAGGTTTATATATATATATATATATATATATATATTATCAGAGATTGATGGTGATGAAAAAGAAAGTTTGTAGCTTTCTGAAGGGGAATATATTGGACTTTGTTGACTTTAATTTGATCATGCCATTTATTTTGGTACCATTGACATGAAATAGTTGATTGAATTGATCATTTTTTTTTTATTTTAAATTTTTATTTAAAAGTTGAATTATAAACTTCATACTCTCACGACAACTTCAATATTATTAAATTAAAAATTATATTGTTTATTAGGATAAATATTTTTTTTTAATTTTTTTAAGTTCATAAAAAACAAAAGAAAAAACAACAATTAAAATTTATATTTTTAATGATTCATTTAATTAATGAGAGTTTATTTATCTTTTTATTGAACATGATTCGATTATCGTTACGATGTTATAAATATAATTTTTTTTATAAATTTATTAATTTTCAGCATGAATAATTTATTTTTGACTGACTTGATAAATATATCATATTATAGTTAAAAAGAAAATTATATTTATGACCATTTATTATTACATTACAAAGAATATACTTATTACTGAAATATTATTAATTGAATGAACATTAAATCATTTAATTTTAATTTTTAACTCTATGCCACTTAAATGCCTAAAAAATCACACTTGTATATAAACTAATTAGAATTGACTCATTTGGCACATTGCTTATAATGTCAAAGATATGGATTTGATGTTAAATCATTTAATTAAAGAATTGAAAAAAAATAATTAGAAAAAAATGAAATAACCATATATATATATATTCTAGTTGCTTACATGGTCCAAAAAATTTGCGCTCAGTGTCAAAAAAATTCCAAGGTCGGTCATCATTCCTACGAGGAATCTAAAAGAAAGGAATAGCATGCTAGACATCGTTTGGTCTCCTTCATATATATATATATATATATATATGTGATCATAATTTATAATAATAAAAATTAAGAAAATTGATATAGTATCTGTTCCAATAAATATATTATCGCATAAAATATTTTTAATAAAAAATATTATAACTACAAATATATAAATTGTCACATAAATAATAATATTATCATAAATAAATTAATAAACATATTAAAAAATATTATGACAACTTCAATGATTAATTATCACAAAAAATATAATTAGTTAATTAGTGACAATATTAATTGTCACAAAATTGTAAGTAACAATAACATTAATTGTAATAAATTTTGTAAGTGATTTTTAATATAAAAATATTTTAATATTTCGCATAATTAATTCATTCACTAAAAACAAGGGCCAATACAAAGTAAAAGGTCTAAAGCAAACTACTTGAAATTAATATTTTTCTTTTATTTGAGATATTTTTTTTTGGATGTCCAAAAAAGTATATTTCATTTATATTTTTAATATTTTTTTACCTTTTATACTTATTTTATTTTTAGATATTTTTTTCATAAAATTTATAGAAAAATATAAGAATTGTAAGAAAAATATTATATTATTTAATGTAATTTTAAATTTTATAAAAAAAATATATTATAAATAAAATAGAACGAAGAGAATATGTGTATATAGTATTATATACTATAGCATATCATCCCCATTCCTAAATAACTTTGGATGCTCAAGTCCTTGTCAAAACATCAACTTAGACCATTCTCCATGTAACAAAAAGTTATACCCTAGAAAGAATAAATCAAAACAGAGGGAAACAGAAGGTATAACTTTCTGTATAAAGTGACTGTGAGTCTGTGACAATGCCAAGCATGTCTAAATCGTTTGCCTTAGGAATTCCCTGTTTTAATTATACTGTTTTGCCTAATATAAAGATATTAATAGTGTAGAAAACTTAATTATATCTAATATATACGTCAGACTAATAAAAAAATAATATATAGATGTAAAAAATTTATTAATGTCTTTATACATTCTAGGGAAAACAATAAACATATTCATAACAAAATTACAAAATATCAATTAATTTATAATTAGTTCGGTGCATAAAGAGATAGCTATACTAAGAATAATTTAGAATTTTTCTTATTTATTTATTTATTTTTACAGGATTTTAAAATTTTATGTAATTTTAAATAATTAAAAATAAATTCCACCTTAATAATGCCCTCTCCTTACTACTACCAATTATCCATATATTCTAATTTCTTAGCCAGTTAATCATTGTTTTTTTTATGAAACATAATTAATAAGCAGAGTATCTAAATCTTATGGTTTAATTAATTTCTTCTACTCCAACCCAAAATATTTAATCATTATACAAGAGGCTACATCGATGAAATTGGAGAATGAACTAAAGTCGTTTTCAATATTGAAAATTCACTGATTTGAATTTTTTATTTAAAAAATAAATAAATTCATGAGCTTGATTAGTAATATATAATATATGTATTATTTTTCCAATTATATATATTGGCTGTGTCAGGTACATTGCATATACAAAACGAATGAAACATGAAATAAGAATGAAACATGAAATACCAATAATCATAAGAAAATTCTTGCAAATCTTGCTTTGGACCACCGTATGCCAGAAGAAGTTGTCTTTTATATCAGTAATTTTACTATACTATGAAATGACAATCGCTTCTTAATTAAGAGGCCCACCTTATAAATTTTGGAGTGTTCTTAATTAATTGGGTTTAATTTTACTAATCCCCCAGTACTTAATGATATTTGTTTTGCATGTAGTAATCAATTCAACTTCACAAGCTAAGCAGCGTACATTTTTTTATTTGATTTATTCATCAATTGCGTGTGGATAATAATAATAATAATAATAAGAGTAACTTCTTATTTTTAATAGTGATGGTCTACCTAATTGAAGGAAAAATATTTTGGCTTGTAGAATTTGTCTTTATAGCATTTAAATGCAATTAATTAAATTCATGTTGTCTTATTTTTTTTTTTAATAAATCATGTTGTCTGACACAAAACTAATGCATATGAACAAGCTTCATTTGTATTTATATTATCTAAAGTGAGATGATAGTGCATATTAACATATAATTTAATGATAAATATATATACAGTCTGAATAATAAATTTATATTTAATTTCTTTTCTTTGATTAAAAAAAAAAAAAGAGGTGATAGTATTTATTATTTTAACATAGCTTGCCTTTTTTTTTTTTGGGTATAGTATCGATTCTAAGGAAACATTCCACAATAAGATATCTAAATATTAATTAAATTTTGGTTGTAAATTTGGTTTTCAAATTTAATTTTCTTTCTATATCTGTGTATTAAAATTTTTTCTATCTAAATTAAATTATATTATTTAATATAATTATTTGTATTTTGTATTTTTAATTATGTAGTCTCTCAATCCCCATTTTCTCATACTTTCTCTCTCACTATTGACACCTTTCTATCTCAACATAATATTTATAGTAACATCTTTTATATATATATATATATATATATATATATATATATATATATATATATATATATAATTTCAAATTTCTTATATTAATAAGAGATTTATAAGATTTAAAAAAATAAGAAATTTATAAATTTATAGATTTTAAATCATAAATTTAAAGTATAAAATTTAAATTTTAAATCCAAAATCATATGTCAAAATGCACACAATTTTTTTTTAATTAATACAATATCACCATATAAAATTTCAGGATAAGGATTAGGTATCAAAACTGGCAAGTATTTTATATAAAAATAGCTATTTAAATTTCATGGATGACTGGGAACGCAATATATATATATTTATTTATTTTTGGAGAATGGGATCTGAATACATGATAGGGCAATGAAAGTCTAATTTTAGTCAAAGAGAAAATGATTAATTAGTAGAAGAAATGTCTAATCTCATGATTATTCAACAATATAATTGGAAATTGCTCTTTATTGATAGACTTGATCATTATATTGAAGCAAGAAATAAAGATTTTTTTTTAAAAAAAATATTATGGACAGTACAATTATAAATTATAAACGTGTTAAATATCAAACGAATAATTATATTAAATATTATAATTAAGCATATATTAAATATCCCAATACTTTAATTTTAATTTTATTATTAAATTAAAATTTTATTGATTAAAAAATAGATAATACTAATTGACACAAGTCATATAAAAATAAAAAATGAGCAAGCTAATGTAATTTGAGTATATTAATAAGAAATAAATAAATAAATAATATCTGTTATTATTTTCCATCATGAATTGCCTCAAAATATTATATAATTATTTTTATTTTATTAGACGAAATTATTTAAATTTCATTACATTATAATATTAATAAAAATAGATTTAAAAAAATATTATATGCATAGATATATAAAATCATTATTATAGAATTATCCATAAGTATAATATTATATTATACTTTTTCTGTTTCAAAATAATTGTCTTTTTATAAATTTTATTTTATTTCAAAATATTTATTATTTTAAGATTTTAAAAAAATATTTATTATTTTTTTAACTTTATCCCTCAATTAAATATTCACATTAATTATTTTTATTTCTTTGCATCAAAATCAAAACAGGATATTTTAATCTTTTTAATTTATAATTATCATAATTAAATAATTTTTTTGATATATGTACACTTTTCTAAAATGACTATTAATTTGAAACGGAGAGAGTAAAATAAAAGTATATGCATAGGTATATGGACCACCTATATGTGTAGTAGTAATAAAAAAAAAAAATTAATGACATGTCCATTAACCAAGATACCAACTAAAGAAGAAAATTAAGATTAATTATTGACTGGTTAGGTTATACAAATTATTTGGGTGACGACAATGCAATTAGTTAAGCCCATTGGGCACATGCAAATCGCAGTGTTATCCATTCTATAGGAAACAGTGTTAAAAAAAAAAATTGAAATTCCCATGCAATTTACTTCTTAATAATATGGGTTATGTTAATAAGTGCCCCTAGGCATCATTTAATATGAATGTTTTTATTTAATAAGTTGATATTTTTGGACACTTATTAAGCATTAATTAAGTATTTAATATGATTAATTTATTTAATGAGTTGATAGTCCTAGGCATTTATTAAACATTTAATATAGTTATTTTATTTAATACAATAATTACATTTTTAATGAGATTTTCTATTTTCAACACCAAATTTAATTAGGTAATTTTTTCTCACTTTAATCTCTTAATGAAGTAAAAAAAAAATTAAAAAATTGCACTTTTTCTACTAAAAAAAAATTACCCCCATTTTTTTAGAAAATTCCCTCTCATAGTGTTGCTATAATTGGGAACTACCCATGAAGCTAAAAAAAAAAAATGTAATTAAAAAAAAAATTATTAAATCAAGTAATATTAAAAAATATTTAAATCAAAACTATTTAAATTTCGTTTGAATAGTCGATTTAATCAGTTTGATCAAAGCAATAAATAAATAAAATTAAAATAAAAATTAAAGAGTAACAAACATTAAAGTGTAATAATATTAATAAATAACAATTAATCTTATCAATATTATAAAAAATATAAATTCTAGGTTGTATATTTTAAATTGTGTGGCATAATAATAATAAGATTATAACGAAATATCCCCTAAAAAAGTTAGCAAGAATAAAAATAATGGCATAAAAATCTTTCAAAATATAAAAATTCAGTAGATATTTTAATTTCCAGAAAATTTAAAACATAATTTGTATATTAGTAAAATACATATCTAAAAAAATGATATAGTTTTATTATATTATCAATTCAATTCAATTAAATTATATTTTCATTTTCTTAAATAAAAATCAAACTAAAAATTCAGTTATAGACATTTTAAAATCTTCACTTACTATGAAACCACTTAAACCATGATTTTTGGGGTGGAATAACTAATCATGAAACAATTTAAACCATAATTTTTAAGTTGGATTGAATATGATGAATTTAGTTTTTTTAATTTGATTAATTTTTTTTGCAGTCTAACTCTTATGTAATTAATTAAATATGTAATACTTTTTTTTAAATACTAAAATAATATTTCATTTAATTAATATTTAACTTAGTAATAATGTGAGACTATTAATAGAAACATAATTTCTTTTTATTTATAAATCTTAAAAAAAAAATCATACAATTGTTATTAAAATGATTCAATAAATTTACGATAAGATTGTAAATGATGTAATAAGATGACATTTTCTTTTAATTATTCTCACCAAATTTGGTTATCAAATTTTCATTATAATAGTGAATGTGAATACCATGTGAAGATAAAAAAAAAAAAGTATAAAAAAATAAAACTTTCCTATTCCCTATACTCTTAAAAAAAAAATACGAGATCAATAATTTTTTTATTTAATAATACTAAAATTATTTTAAAATTCAATTAAAATCAGGAATACTCTCTAATTAATTTTACAAAATAATAATTTACCATCATGTATAAGGAAGAGTAAAATTGAAATCCAACCAAACCGATTGATTAGATTCGGTTAGATTTTTTTCCAAAAAAAATGGTTAATATATATATATATAATATATTAAAAAAGGGAGAGAGAGAAATAACTTACTATAAAATTTGAAAATAAATTTAGAGAAAAAAATACTATTTGAGTGCAATTAATCGACTAATCAAATTGAATCAAATTGAAATTTTCGATTCAGTTTCTATTTTAACTTTTTACTCTATGGGTGCGAAAAAATTATAAAATTTTGATTGTTGGGTTTTTTTCAGCGTGCACATTCATATCTCACTAACGAATTTTCTTTTAGTAGTAAGGTATTATCATGAATGAAAATGTCGTCTCTTGCCCATGTCCTGCCATTTAATAACACAAATATATCGAAAGAGTATGGGCAGAAGACATGTGAAAGCAAAGTGACTATTTATGGAAGGCTGAATGATAATTCAGGCAGTATCTATGATATAATTGGAGTGTATATGGAGATTGCAGAAGTAGACAGTGGTCCATCCCAAACAACATTTTTGCTTATTGCCATTTATGCATATCAAAATCAAAACCTACCTCCATTTATGCTATGCTTTTAATGTTCTTGTAGTGGTTGCCTGCGACCTTCAATTTAACCTTCTCCCCTTTTTTATATATATAAACATCTTTCTTACGTCTCATTAATTATTTTATCAATTACTAATATGATTGTGATTGTATTGATAAAATATTACGATGATATTGATAAAGTAATTAATCAGACGTCACAAATAGTATATATTAAGGGTTGATAAAGTTAAATATATAATTTATAATTTTTGAAGTATCACATTTTATTTTTTACTTCATCCGTTTCAAAATATTTGTCACTTTAAAAATTTTATTTTGTTTTAAAATATTTGTCATTTTAGAATTTCAGGAAAGTATTAATTATTTTTTTTCCAATTTTATTTTTTTTTTATTTTTATGTTAAACATTTATATTAATTATTTTTATTTCTTTGTATCAAAATCAAAAAAGTATATTTTAGTTTTTTTAACTTAAAATTATAATAATTAAATGATTTTTTTTAATTTACGTGCTTAAACTTTAAACAATTATTTTTTTGAAATGGAGGGAGTATTAATCAAAAATAAGAATTGCCATTTGTCCAATTAAAGAAAAAAAGTAAGAAAAGAAATTGGCACTTTTATCATAGCACATTATTTTCAGTGGCAGCATTTAGGAAACCCCATTTTAAAGCCGAGGAACATATTAAAAGCCCAGCCCAGTTACAACATGATTCATACTATTAAGCCCATAAAACCAAGAGAAACATTGAATATGGGTAAGAAAAACTTGGTAAGAAATAGAGAGCCCAACGGTCAAATTAAAAATTTTTTATTGTCTTTCTCTCTTTTTTTTTTTTATACTTTTAATTCAAAAAGACAATTTTATCCCTCCCAAAAACTAAATAACGGCTAGTTATAAGGGTATTTTGGGAAAAATATATTTCATGGTCTAAAAATTTTAACCAATCCATTTCATTTAGTCTCTACACCTAAAGTATTATATAATCTTTTCTACTCCTTAATTCTTTTCATTATCTCTCTTAATTTGCTTATTATTTCAATTAATTACATTCTTCTTCTCAATTTCTTTTTTCCTCATAATTTTTTTTTAATATGTCAGGTGAATCAAGTAGTTCAAGTAATTCCATCCTAGCTCAAATTCTTTAATTTCTCCTACAAAAGATAGAAAGAAGAGTTGGCCAAATTCATTGCAGTTGAAAATTTCTCTTTTAGTTTTGGTGAGAAATTATGTTTTATTAATTATTGTCAAAATGTTTTAAATCCTAATTTTAAAAGTGTTCCTAGAACCACTCTTAAACGTACACTCTATAAGCTCTATAAAAAAGAAAAAAAAAAGATTTACAAGATTTATTTAAAAGTTTAAATGCACATGTAGGCATATCTATTGAGTTTTGGAGTGATTATTGGCATATGTTTTTTTATATATGCATTGTATGTCATTGGATTGATGATGAATGGAATTTGCAGAAAAGAGTGCTTGCATTTAGAATATTTGATGAAATACAAACTGTCGATGATATTTGTACATTAGTAAAACCTATTTTTGAAGAGTATAATTTGAATTCTAAAATTTTTTCAATTTCTTTTGATAATATTTCAATTGATATTATACCTGTTTCTGATCTAGAAGAGTTTGTAAATCTGTTTTTGGTGTTAAATTTTTTCACATTAGTTGTATTTGTCATGTTTTAAACTTATGTGCTCAACATGCATTAAAATCTCTAGATACTTTTCTTCAACCAATCAAGAATGTTTTTTCTTATTTGTGGGTACATCCACATGTTATGAAACAATGGTTTAGATTTTGTAAATCTAATGACAAAAAACCCAAAAAATTTCCAAAACATGTTACCACTTGTTGGAATTCAACATATGAATTGCTTAATGAATCTTTTGAATATAGATTATTATTATGTACTTTTATTGCTAGTCATATGCAAGAACTGACATTAGATCCTAACCAATGGAATGTCAGTATAAAAATTTTGAATGTTTTAAAAATATTCAATATGGCTCTTCATACATTATCTGGTGTTTATTATCCTACTAGTCATTTATTCTTATCCGAATGTGTTAATATTTGTGGTGTTTTACAAGATAATGAAAATGATGAAGATTTGAAATTAACTATTGAAGTTATGAAAGATTAACTATTGAAGTTATGAAAGATATATGGCTAAATTATTTTACATCAATTCCAGATTTTTACCTAATTGCTTGTGTTTTTGATCCTCGTTGTAGATTAGAGGGTTTGCATAATATTTTGATACTTGTTATGAATGTTTAAGTTTAGAATTTGATGTTATTAAAAAAATTGATCAAGTGAAGACACATATAGTTGAATTGTATAATGAATACCGTACCCCATATAAGGATATGGTTCCCCAACCTTTGCAACCTACTGCAGAAGTTGGAGTTCCAACTATTGGTAAAAGTAAAATCCAACAAATGTGGCTGGAAAGATGCAAGAAGAGACTAAGGGAGTCGATAAATAACAGCTCTGAACTAGAAAGTTATCTCACAATTCCTTTAGATTTCAGTGTTGAAGATGTAAGACTTCTCAATCCTCAACTGGTGGAAGCAACATTCTATTAAATTTCCAATCCTAGCAATTATTGCTAAGGATATTATAACTTCCCCCATTTCAACAACTGATCTGGAACAAGCTTTTAATGTTGATGGAAGAGTATTGGATGAGACGCGTTCGATCATGAGCCCAGAATCTGTGGAAGCTCGCATATGTGTTGCTGATGGGACTAGGGCAAAGCGTCGGCAACAAGAGAACATCCACAAAGATAATGAACAATTATATGACATATCTGATGAAACAACCGACGGCAGCGATTAAGAACTCTTTTATTTATTTATTTATCTTTTTATTTCAATGTAAACTTTGAATATGTAAACAAGTTTTTCTTTTATTCTCTTGTGTACATATTTTTAATTTCTTTTTAAAGGGTCTAACCGAATTCAGAAACTGCCAAAACCTGTTCTGAACAATGAAAATGCAGGTCGCTCAATCCCTTCTCAATTTCCCAAGGGTGGGGTTTAAAAGCTAGCTACAAAATGCCAATGCGATTAATGAAAAAAAAATGCGCATACAATAAATTAATTCTAAGACACAAGAATTTGGAATACAATGACTAATCTTAAGCAATGAAGATTACATGATCTCACGCACTAATGTGCTGGCTAACTACAGAACTGGTTCACCAATATGTTCAGAAATTGTAGTCTACAGACAGCTCTGAAGCAATTCAAAATTTCTCAAGCAAACCATACCTGGGACATGAGAGAAGTATGAAATATTTCCTCCCGAGTGACATCCAATTGGCCAAGCTCCATGTCATGGGAAACGGATAAGCCTGTTCACAGCTGTGTCCAAAGCATCGACATTTCTCCTCAGGTGTTTTCTTAACAAATATTAAAAAATGAAAGGTAGCCAAAATAACATGAAGCGACAAGCAAGCCGCATTACAGAATACATAGAACTACAGAGAGAATTTTATTTTGTTTATTTTTTCTTTTTTTATTTTTTTATCCATAAGCATTCAGATATATGTAGGTTTAGCAATATTAGCGTTACGAATGCACTATTTTTACATGCAATCCTTGTGAATCATCCAAAGAATGATGACCTGCTTAGAATTCAGGAGGCTCCACCCTAAGAGGAGGGACTATGGAAATGGGATTAGGATGAGTTTCCCTAACAGCAAGAAAACATCAAGCATACTAAGTTAAAAAAAAAAAAAAAAAAAAAAAAAAAAAAAAAAGGTGAAAGGATACAGTTGTGCAGCCAAGGTATCAACGCCCTTCATTTCCTCATTTAATCTGCAGAAAGAATACAAAAAAATGAATTAGAACAGGCAACAATTAAGATGATGTCCAACATAGCAGTAATGAATAAGCCTAAAAAAAGGGCACATTCTTTACTTATTGGATGCTAAAAGGGCACCAGAAAAGGCAAATAGCAATTGCAAAGCGTGAGTGTCGGCACTCTACCGCCAAAAAAGGTGGAAACTAGTTTACCACTGCTTTGCCTGACCAGTTTTTAGTTAGAAGTTTGGAATCTGTGGCACCAAACAATTATCCAAATAAAAATGATCCACAAGAATTGCATGTTCTTCAAATTATGTTTTAGGTATAATATAACACTTTTGCAGACCGAAACAATATTCTGAGAATAACAGCTGCAAATTTGAATGCCAACATTGACCAATCCATGATTTACTGATGGAAGAGACAAGGTAGTCTCAGATTGAAGATCTAATGTTCTCACTTCTATAGAGGCAGAGATTTCAAATGTAAGAATACAACAATTTCTCCAGGAGCTGCACGCATCTTTTGCAAGTGACATTTTTCTACTAAATCTAAACTTGAATCTCTAGGCCTACACAGCGTGCGAGACATATGAATTTCCCAAGTCACCTGATGCTAGCTAAGAAACTACAACACCATCATATCCTAGATAAATCATCATCTATATAAACACTTCACTTCATAAATTCTTTCAAGTTAAGAATTCATATATACAACCATTCTAAAATCAAATATAAAAAATACATAATTATACCCTATCAGAAAAGATTTCAGCTGTAAATTGCACACAATAGAAGCATACATGTCTTAGGTTTGATATATAAACCGAGAAAATTCAGTTTCACATTGGGTCTAGATTTGAAGATTTGAATTATGAAATACAAGACTCATATTGGGTTTGAGGTATTGGGTTAAGTCTTGCAACAAGAGCAAATTCTCGTGTCTAGTTGCCGCTGTCGAGCTCAGAATCACGCTGGGATCTTTATTTTAGGTTACGGTGAGGACTTACTCATTATAAAAAAGAGGGCAAAAATTGAGTTGATAGTTTCATAATGAAACCAAATTGGGAATTTTGTTTTTGTATTCCCCTAATGCATCATAAAACATAATCGTTTCTTCCAATAATTTAAATACCATAGAATTGGATTACTAGCATTTAGAGAATTACCTGAGACACGAATTAATATATCGGTTTCCCTTCGTTGCAGCATCAAGAACTGTAATTACACATTTAAAAAAATAAATAAAATCACAAAGATCGCTTTTTATTATTTAAAAAAAAATTAAAATTACTATTATTTACCCGATTCTTGCAGACGACCAGCAGCGTCACCAAAGCATTGCATATGATCGACTGAGCTACTAGTGACCTAAAATTACTAATATGTAATTCCTCAGGAACCAAACAGAAAATTGAAAAAGAAAATGTGAGACTAAAACATTACTTCAGATAAAGCCAAACGAAGAGAAGCAAAGAGACCAGTGAAGCTCTCGGCGATTTCTACAGAATCTCTCTCGGCAACTTCCAAAGCTTTGAAGATCTCGCTCTGGTTGAAGGCGGGTTTCGGGTCGATGATGTCAGGTTCATCGGGTTCGGGTGTTGATTGAGGACACGTGGACGGTGGATCGAGTTCTGTTTCAGTGATTAAGGGTTTTGCTTTTGTTGATTGATTTGTCTGAGACTGAGCTTCCTCTTCAGCTTCCATTTCTTGCGGTGTTGCTCTTAACAAACTATCGTTGCTTGGCCCAGTATATAATAATTCCTAGTATTAGGGATTTGTCGTTTCCTATTAAACGGCAGTTGATTAGATCGATGAATTAGTTGTCGTTTCTCTCGAACCCTCAAAATCATACCTGCCAAAAATAATAAAACTCGTTGTTGACTCTTTTATAGGGACAAATGACAAGTCGTTTTACTCAATTTTTTTTTCCCTAATCAGTGGCTGATTGGATTCCAAATTCCCAAGTGAATTCGGATTAGATAAATAAAAAATATGGTTCCTTTATATCAATATATATACATATAGCCTTAATTAGTCCAAATTTAATTCTAAGAAACATTAGTTACAGTACAGCACCGCTAGTCCCGATAGTTTCTTTAATCTTTCTTATTGTTGTTCTTCTTCTTAGGCAAACATGGATGATAACAATGAAGTTGAAAGTTTTCTTGTGCTGCTCGTATACTTTCCTATTGAACCCTTCAGTTTTCTGGAAATGGGAGAGGAATTAGCAGAAAACACCGAAAACTACTTCTTGGTTGAAGATTTAGGGAGAGCAATTGAACCCTACTATTTTTTCGAAGAAAATTCTGACTACTTCTTGTATGATGAAGATTTGGACATGGCGATGCTAGCTAGCGTTGATGATACTCCAAAGGGGAATCCTGCAAGCCAAGAATCCATAGAAAAATTGGAGAAAGTGAGAGTTGAAGCATTAGGTTTGGATTGTGCAATTTGCTTGGACGAACTTGTTACAGGAGTTGAAGCTAAGCGCTTGCCATGCTCACATGTCTACCATGGACATTGCATTGTGAAATGGTTAACAAATAGCAACATGTGCCCTCTTTGCCGTTATAAAATGCCTACAGCTTCTTGATGATATCTTTTGGATTATTTTAGATGTGATTTAATTTAGGATTAATTATTTTTTTATGTTTTATGTTTTAATTCAAGAAAATTTCATTTTAGGATATTACTTACAAATGTTGTAATATTGAAGAAAAATTTTTACTTTATTTTCATCATGTTGATACTGAAAAATTAATACTAGTTAATTACAATTGAGATTTGAGACATAAATTAATAAGCATCCTGCTTGTTATAGTCGAGATAATATTCTTCATATATAGATAAATCTTTTAACTTTAATTTCTTGTGGGAAAAAAATAAGTAGAGTAATTTATAGTGTTGAATTCACTAGATAATGGATTTTGAAGAAGAAAAAGAAATGCCTCGTGAAGACATGGTTGATGGTGATTGGTGACGTATGAAAAAAAAAAAAAAAAAAAAAGAATGGAATAGAACTCATTTGCAATTTCTTTTATTTTATAATTTGACCTAGTTATTAACACATGTAATTTCCATCAACTAATCTAATCCTAATAGGATAAGAAAATAGAGGAATTAATTAAGCTAACTATTTTTCTAAATTTTAAGTATACAACCCTAGCTATATATATATATATTCTTTCAACAAAATAGTCCACTATATATTCTACACTTTCTTCACCATTAACGAGTGAACAAAATTGATTAACTAGGCTAGATTGAGATGGCTTTAGAGACCCATTATATTTAGATATTTTTGTTTGGCTTGAAAAAAAATTGTAATTTAAAAAAAGCTTGTAAAAGAATGCAAGGAAAATAATTAATTAGTTAGTTATCTTTCAAGAAACGTTAATTCTAGTTTCTAACCCTCACTGTCATAGTTACAAATTCTTTCTCATTCTTGTTCTTTTTCTTAAGTAAAATATGGACGTTGACGTTTCTCCTACTGTCATTGACGAGGAACTTGATCGTTTACTTGAGGAGTATCTTCTATTCAGCCCTACAACTTTGTGGAAAGAAGAGAACGATTATTAGTAGAAGTTAATAATATTGATTGCTTCTTGTATGAAGATTTGGAGATGGCAATTGATGAATCCTATCATGACTTGTTGTATGCTGCAGATTTGGAGATGGCGTTGTTAGTTAACATTGATGATGTTTCGCAAGGGAACCTTGCGAGCCAATAATGGATAGGAAAATTGGAAGAGCTGAAGATTGAAGCATTAGGATTGAATTGTGTAATTTGCTTGGACCAAATTTTAATAGGAATTGGAGCTAAACGCTTGCCACACTCACATGTCTACTATGGAAATTGTATTATGGAGTGGTTAAGGCATAGCAACATGTGCCCTCTTTGCCGGTGTCAAATGTCTATAGCTTCTTGATATCTTTGAGATTATTTTAGATGGGGTTACTAATCTTTATGTTGTATATATTAATTCAAGAAAATTTCATCAAAAAGGTGTTATATATGTTCATTGTGCGTATATATAGTCTAACTAGGGTTACTGGCTAGTTATTAATTATTCATAGATCCAACTCCTCTGTTCGAAGAGTGCTGCACTTCATTGGCGTATTCCCCGTTCTTCAACTGTGAAGCCCTCCTCCTGTCAACTCTATTAAGTGGAATCGCTTGCTGGTATTGCTATTTCTTGGATTGTAAAATCTTCATCGCCTCGGCCATGGAAGCAATGAAACACTTTCTTGGAAGTTGACAATTTATAAGAGGAGTAAATTTTCAATAGTCGATGCTCTTAACATTCCAAGAAGTGCTAATACCTTTGTTGACCAGTTATGGCTAAAAAGGGTTTTAGCAAGATCCTCTGTAATAAACTATGTACTACTTGTTCTTTCTATTTTG
Source organism: Reutealis trisperma (assembly GCA_947687605.1). Classification (NCBI taxonomy): domain Eukaryota; kingdom Viridiplantae; phylum Streptophyta; class Magnoliopsida; order Malpighiales; family Euphorbiaceae; genus Reutealis; species Reutealis trisperma. Next base: position 6,933,231 of record CANTUT010000039.1, on the reverse strand, counting down.
GTATTTACATTTTGCGGTTGGTCTCGTCCTAAGCACCTAGCAGTAAGCTATTACTGTGTATTTATGGAACCATGGTTTCTTTGTGATTTGCAGGTAATTTTTCTGCTGTGGGCGGTTTGTTGTAGTAAGTTTCCTTACAAACTCTTGGCCGTGATTAATGATTTCAAATTGTAGTACACAATAATTTAATTACACTGTTTTCCTCTTACTAAGAATCAATTCCTCTTACTAAGAATCAATAAAATACAAGAAATTAAAAGGATATTGGCATTTTTTTTGGTACTAGGAAGCAATCCATTGCACAACTATCAACATCATTAAGCAAAAACAGACACCAAACAATAACAAACCATAAATCATCAATGCAAAAACCACCTCATAATCATTTGGAATATTGTTCTACTAAATATGAATCAATTAATATTCGATCAATAACTTAACAGGTCTAGTTATTACAGTACCAAAATCAGTTTACTGGGCCAGACTGAAATGCCAATGGCTTCTGTCGATACTGTAGCCACTGTAACAAATCTCAGCCCATTAAATTACAGATACTGGCCCAAAAATACAGAATCTTCTTCTCAAATAGCTTTAGATATTTTTGTCAGCAAAAACCAAAAAAGAGTGTCTTTTTTATTTTAAAAAAATTATTCTTTAATGGAGGTCGAGCTTCCGGTGAACGCAGGGCAATATTGCTGTGTGGAGACGACATCAGGGGAAAGAAAAAAGACAGGTCATGGAGAGCTTGTTCACATGTGTAACCGTAACCATCAATCCATCATATAGATTTTGTTTTTTTAAGTAATGTAAATTTCATGTTAAACATTATAATTGTATTACATTATATTTAAAATCTATTAATTTGATTAGTTTATACATTTTTTGAGTTTGTAATTCATTTACAATTTTTCAGAAAATATTAGTAAATTTTAATTCTAAGCTTAATTAATTTTATAGATTGAAAATTTTCAAATCTCTTGAAATGAATTTTCATTTATTTCGAACACTTTAAATCTGAATTTACAAATTATTACTTGATATTTTATATAATTTATTTACATTAAACAAAACTCCTTCCCGTAATTAAAAATATTATTTTCTAAAAATTCTAGTCATTTTTCTCCATTTTTTTCTTTTTGTTTCGCTTTTGGGGTTTTTTTTTTTAGCAACTATCAATCTCCTCTTTTGATAGAGAATGGTTCGTTTCTCTTTTTTTTTTTTTACTTAAATATTTATATTTAATAAATATAAATCTTTATAGATTTATATCTTTTTTGACATAAATTTATTATCTTTCGTCTTGTTTTTAATATTTTTAAAATTTTTTTATTCATTTAATGAAATTTACTTGTTTTTCTTTTATGAAAATAGTTTATTTTTCTCTTGTAAAAGTATTTAAATTTCTTAAATTATTTATGATTTTTAAATTTATTTTCATTTATTTTATATTTATTATTGATATTCAAACAATTAGATTTGTTTAAACACATAAAGATTATCTATTTGTGATTTAATAGTCATTAAATAAAGTATATTTTTTGCAAAGTTGCTAGTTCTATTGTTTTATTAAAATAGTTAAAGAATAGTAAAAAAAAAGTTTTATTTTTAAAATACATTATTTTTAACTATGGATAAAAATTCATGAGAGAAATTAAATTATATCTACGTAATCAATGGAGCAAAATTGAACTTAGGAAAAAATAATAAAAAAAGAAACACATCAATTTTTTATTAATTAAAAAAAATTGCTAACTGATGTCAATCACTCCATTCGACTTGAATGTCTGCTCAAGTATTGTCATTTACGATTTGAATTATCTTCATAAGATACATTAATATGAAAGTCTATACAAATATAATTTCTATTTTTTAAATCACATAAATGCTTTGCTGTTTGGGTAGTTTTAAAAGCCATAAATAGGCATATGCAACTCATAAATATTATTTAAAATTTAAGAAAATAATAACTATTACAATTATCATTGAATAAAAACCACTTTAATTGGTTGGAGAGCTAGTTTTGTTAGTTACATAACAGTTGACATAAAGACAAATTTTTACTAATAAAAATCTCGAACCATCTTATCTTCCCAAATTCCAATAACAAAGGCACCTTTCATCACCAACAGTAAAATTATATTATATATATGATGCAATAATAATCATCATCAATCTTATAGTAATTCGAAATAAGAAGCGTGAAAATATTAATTTCATTTAATTTGGTTGGTTAGTTATAATTAAAATCCATTAAAAAAAAAAAAAAAAAACCAAAGCAATACCGAAACGACAAAAGCTACAAGGCGGGAACTCCACTCCAAATTTAGTGGGCGTGGGACCACATACTCCAATTTTATGGGGACCACAATTCTTAAATTTTAAAAAATAAAATAACAATAATAATAAATACTAAATACATCTCCATAACAGAGACAAAGCAAAGCTTCGTTTTTTTTCATTTCCAAAATTTCTTTTCTTTTCTTTCCTTTCTGACACAGAAACGGAAAGAAAAGAAAAGAAACAAAGGAAGGAAAGGAAAGAAAATTCAAAATCTTATTATATTTTTTATTAATTATTAAAAAAAAAAAAAAAAAGAGAAATCTAGCGAGCGATCTTAAACTCGTTCTCGGTTCTCCGTTTTCTTAATCTCTGCATTTGCATTTGGAAAATTCTGATTTGTTCGATCTCTTCAGCAACGCATTGGCTGTGCTTTTTCACGATCCCCGGTTCTCCCTTTTTCAGGTTTGAGCATTTCTCCAGCTCACATTTTGTTTATAAACGTCTATTTTGAAAGAAACTTAGGGCGTTTTGCTTGGATCTGGTTGATTTCTGCCGCATTGCGTATTTTAATTTGTGTTTGGGAAAATTTGGAGTTGGTAGGGTTTTTTGCTCTATTTGTTAGCTGAGAAAATGGAAGTGAAATGAATTATTTGTTTTTGTTTTTTTTTTTTTTGCGCTTTGATTTGTGTAGAATAATACAAAATAATTAAGCTTATTTAAGCAAAATCATTGTGCAGAAGTGTAGGTGAAGAAAAGAATATCTAGCTATGCGCTTTTGATTGTTGTGTGTGTGTGTGTGTTTTTTCTTTTTAAGCTGAGTGTGGAGTAGATAACACTGTTTAATAGTAGTGCTGTGTCCATAATTAATTCAGCAAAGGAAGAAATCAATCTCAATATGAACAATCAACTGCAAAGGAAATTTGGCGAAAATGGGGCTTATGACAGCTCAAATGGCAATCATGATCTGGATTTTGAAGAAGAAGAAAGGCCTGAAGGCATGGTTGATGGTAGGAAAAGTTACATTCTCTTTCTCTCAAGGAACACCTGTTATTCTTTGTTACTTCAGAATCTATATGTCTTATATGAGAACTTTGATTTGATTCTAGGTAACATACAATCATTGGTTGAGTGGTTGAATGATATGGTTCCATATTTAAATTTGCCATTGGAAGCTTCAGAGGAAGAATTGAGAGCATGTCTGATTGATGGCACTGTTTTGTGTACCATTTTGAACAGGCTGAATCCTGGTTTAGTTGAAATGGTTGGCTTATTTTTCTCTTAATGAACTTCATGGTTCTGCTATATCTTAATTTTGTTTTCAGTTTTGCAAACTTGGAGGTGTCTTTCTTTTTTTCCTGAACTTGCCTTTTTGTCTTTTTGTTTTTAGAGACGTGTCTCTGAGCCTGGCCCAGAAAAAATAAAAAAGTTTCTGGCAGCAATGGACGAAATGGGATTGCCTAGGTTTGTGCTTGCAGATATACAACAGGTGTGGAAATTTTCTGAATAAAAGCAGCCGTAGTGAAATGATAGTCTGATTTTTATTTATCTGGAAGTGCATGTAATTTAGGTTATCTGAACTCAAACCAGTGTAGAGGCAACTTGACTTTAGGTCTGTTCAATTGAACAAAGATTCAAACAATGGTTAGTTGACTTTTTTTTTTTTTTGGGATTCATTTGATCAAATAAGTTCGGTTTTTGACAAAGGCATTTCATCATCATTTATGGCCCACAACACCCTCTGTCCTCCAGAAATTAAAAAAAGCTCCTTGGTTGTAGCAATTCATAGACCTTATAGCAAATTTTATTTTTGGTTTTGGCATATTTTGAACTGCCCAAAGTTGATTTTCCGTTGCTCACGGTATGGAAGAGTTAAATGTCCTTTATTGTTTTTTCTATATCTTCCTTTTTTAACTTATTTTAATATATAATTTGAGATGCTTTGCAGGGTTACATGGTGCCAGTTTTGCAGTGCCTTGGCACGCTTAAAGCGCATTTTGACTATAATGCTAGGAAAGAGAGCAGCCATAATCATTCAAGAAAGTTATGGAATCTATTGTTGGCAAATACCAAGGGGGTGCGTCAACATGCAAATGCACCAACATTTGGAGACGAGAAACATCAATTGGAGGTAGAGTTTTCTGAAGGAATTGATCGTTCCCAACGGGTGCATCGTTCTGTTAATTCAGGTTTCTTACTATCTATAAAGAAGTTAAATCTGCATCAATTAGATTTGCTAATCCCCAATTACTTGCATGCTAAGAATCACCATATACATAAACTTTGCCTTCTTAATATTTTATGTTGTAATTCCTTAAAAAGCAGTGTACTTATGCCGTTTCTTCTACTAAATCTATTATAGTTGCTTAGATTTATCCCTTATCTGTTAGACTTGGATTGGGCTCATTCTTTCATGCACTCTAATGGTGGAAAGTTGGGCAGTTTGTGGTTTTTCTGCTACATTATGGTAATCAAATAAGTAGATTAAAAATGCTAAGGGTTGTGAAAAAAATGTTGTTTAGAATCTGAAAGAGAGGTTTTGAACTTTTGATTGAGAAAGGTTGTTAAGTAGTTTATGACTATTTGTTTGAATTTGATAATGTTTTTGTTTATCCTTTTTAAATGATCTGCTAATAACTGAAATCAGCTAATTTATCAACTGAGCTAAATGTTAATGCTTAAGGCTGGTTCATTTATCTTAGTGATGATATAGTGAGAAATATGAAAAAGAAAAGGTTATTCAGCATAGGGCCTTTTAATTTTTTGATGGGACTGTCATTGTTCTTCAAATTCCCTGTTTCAGAAGCTTGTTTTTGTTTGGAATAACAAAACTCTCAAAGTTGAAGTGCAAGCTGGAGAAAAAAAATTGCTTCTCGTAACAGAAAACGTGCAAGCTAAAGAAGTATTTGTTCCTTGGGGTTGTAATTTGTATAATGGTGGATTTTGGTTAGGGAATGAAAATTTTCCTGTTTTGGCAAGGGCTTGACCTGTCCTCTATTAGATTGGGTGATTTTATTTGGAAAGGAGCTGTTAGAGGAATTGTAAAAATCTGACCTTGGAGCATAGTGGAGGCTGTTTAGTTGTGTCCTTCCTTCTCTGCCCCTTCACTTTAGTGGCTTACAGTAATTGGCTGTCTTGTCCCTTCTCTCTGTGTGTGGATATTTAAGCTTATTTGCTCCTTTTTTGCCTTGCTGGTGGTTTCTTTTTTAGGGTCATCTGCTCCTGTGATACATAATTCTGGACATGAATTTTCTGAGGAGGTTCCACTGAAGCAAGGGAGACATGCTGATATTTCAGATTCAAATATTTCAGAATTGATGAAATCAAATGGTTTGGACGTAAGCTTCTGAACTTGTGTGTGCCATATGAACCACAATATGCGATGTATAAATCAACTTGAATTTTGATTCTGCTCTGATGCATTTACATAATTCTTTTTGCAGAATGCCTCAACTCAAATATTATTCAGTTTCATGAATAGGATTCTGGATGATAGCATTGAAAGAAAGAATGGCCATGTTCAGCATGTATGGTTTGTGAGAGGATTCATAGATGTTATTTTTAGTGCACACATTAATTGATACATTATTATATTTTTAATAAATAATTTTCTTGGAATGTCAGCATCATTTGTATCTCTAAGTGGTGTATGTTTTATTTTAATATCTTTTCACAACAGATGGCACATCTGATGAGGAAAGTCATTCAAGTTATTGAAAAACGATTTTCAACTCAAGCAGAGATCCTAAAAGATGTAATGTCTTGAAAATCCTTTTCTATATGGTATCTGCACCTTTGTTAAAATGCACACTCATCTGGTTGTATATCATTAGATTATTGTATGTTTTTGTAATATATTCATATGGCTCATATATAGTGATGCTTCTATTATTGCATGCTTTCAGCAAAACAATCTTTGTAATGTTCGCACAGAGAAGTACCAATCAAAAATGAGAGTACTTGAGACCCTTGCATCTGGGACTACTGAAGAAATCGAGGTACTATGATTAATAGTTTGAAGCATCTGGCTTAGCTTCTCTGAGCTTAATTCTTATGATTAATTTCTACCCCATTTTTTGTACTTCAATAGGTATTATTGTCACAGTTACAACAGATAAAGGTGCGTTATCATTTTTTGCTTAAATTCTTTATTTAGATAAAGAACCATATTGTAGTTGTTGATTCCTTATTCCCAGTATTATAGGGTTCCATAGTATAATACATTGGGCATGCATTTTGTTAATTCAGTTTATATATATTTCCATTCCAAGTAGTGAAAGAGGGAAAAAACTCATCAAATTCATTGCCTTTATTGCTGAACATGGTTAGCTAAATGAATATGAGGAAGAATTGTATGTCTGCTATGGTCCTCCTTGTACTTTGAAGGAAAATTAATTGATTAAGTTGTATGTTAGCAGTCTTAATGTAAATTATCTATTTGAGTTGTTTTTCTGCTTTATTGAATTATCATATTGTTTCTCTAGTATAGTACAATACATTTGTATGCTAATGATATGATAAAGTTTTATATGTATGTTATAAATAAATGATAAGTATTAGACAATAATTTTTTTTTTTTTTGGGTGCATAAGATGAATAAATTTTGTAAACTCATGTAGGCTGATAGCAATTTATGCTGCCATCTTTCACAATTGATTAGAAATTGTGAAGGAGTCCTTGCTGAGACGCAATTTGTCTATGCCCTCGAAAACTCTTGTTATGTTGCTTTATCTTTCTTCTATGTTGCAGATTGAGAAAATAAAAATAGAGCAGAAGGAAAAGCTTGAAGAGCAGGATCTCTATAGATTAAAGGAAGAGAAAAATCGCAGTGATATTGAGAAATTAACGCTTAAACAGGAACTAGAATCAGTCAAGAAGATACATGGAGAGCATTGTTTGCTGTTGGAAGTGCAGGCAAAGGAAACTAAAGTTGAACTGGAGAGGAGATTAGAGGAGCTCGAATGTTTTCTAGCAGAGTCAAGGAACAGGGTGAAAGAACTTGAGTCATTTTCTGAATCTAAATCTCAAAGATGGAAAAAGAAAGAGTGCACCTATCAGAGCTTCATAAATTACCAATGTAAAGCTTTACAGGTATGTCTTTATCAACATGTTCGTAAGTTAGATTGTGTTGATGTAATGGTATATGACCCTAATTATGTGTCTGGCACCGTTAGGAATTAAGGGCAGCATCTGAGTGTATAAAGCATGATGTCTTGAAGACAAAAAAGAGTTACCTGGAGGAATTTCAATGCTTGGGTACAATTGACTGTCTACTTTTGGTCTATTTTAGTTGTCTATCTTGATGTGCTTTTTCATTGGTTGTGTATTTTTTCATGATGCATATAATTTTTATCTTGAGCAGGAGTGAAGCTTAAGGGAATAGCAGATGCTGCTGAGAATTATCATTCTGTGCTTGCTGAAAATCGAAGATTGTATAATGAAGTTCAGGATTTGAAAGGTACATTTTTTAGTATAACTATAATTGTAATGACTCTGCCTGTTGCTTATGTTTGTTCATCACCTCTTACAGGAAATATTAGAGTGTATTGTCGAATAAGGCCATTCCTTCCAGGCCAATGTAAGAAGCAGACAACCCTGGAATATGTTGGTGAAAATGGTGAATTAGTTGTTTCAAATCCCTCAAAACAAGGGAAAGACAGTCACAGGCTCTTCAAATTCAACAAGGTTTTTGGTCCAACAGCTAGTCAAGGTGAGAAGTTTGTGAAATTAGATTGTTAATTTTGTGCTACTCTCTCTGTCGCTTGTATTTTTGTTTTGATACTTTCAATGAATTATGACATACTTTTACTGACATGCAACTCATTTGCATTGGTAATTGTCCTTGCTTTCAGAGGAGGTATTTTTAGATACGCAGCCGTTAATTCGGTCTGTTCTTGATGGATATAATGTCTGTATTTTTGCTTATGGTCAAACCGGCTCAGGAAAGACTTACACAATGGTAACAAAATAATCTACAATTTTCATTTAACACACTTCAATTGTATGAAATTTGTACTTATGAATTTCATTTCCCCAGAGTGGACCTGATTTATCATCGGAAGAAGATTGGGGAGTCAATTATCGTGCCTTGCATGATCTTTTCCAAATCTCTCAGAGCAGGAAAAGCTCCATTAGATATGAAGTTGGTGTACAGATGGTTGAAATATACAATGAGCAAGTTCGTGATCTACTATCAAACAATGGCTCTCAGAAAAGATATCCTTCATTTGATTTGTTTATTTTTAGTTATTTTTGGGCATTTTTCTTTGTCGTTTTATGAGTTCATAACCTGTATCTTCTCAAACAAAAGGATAATACTGCTCCTGATGTATCTTGATTTTGAAGTTAAAACTGTAGTACTTTTCTTAACTTGCACACACTTGGGATTTGGAATACAACCCAACCTAATGGGTTAGCTGTCCCTGATGCTAGCATGCACTGTGTTAAGTCAACAACAGATGTCTTAGAGTTGATGAACATTGGGTTGATGAACCGCGCTATTGGTGCTACCGCCCTGAATGAAAGAAGTAGCAGATCCCATAGGTTGTCTTTCTAATATGATTGTCTAACAATGGATCGACATAACTACTTTTGAGGATATTGATTCAATTTCACATTGCAGTGTACTTACTGTTCATGTCCGAGGTACAGACTTGGATACTGGTGCTGTTTTGCGTGGCAATCTGCATTTAATAGATCTTGCTGGTAGTGAAAGGGTAGACCGGTCTGAAGCAACTGGAGACAGGCTGAGGGAGGCACAGCATATAAATAAATCACTTTCTGCGCTCGGGGATGTGATATTTGCTTTAGCTCAAAAAAGTCCACATGTACCTTACCGAAATAGCAAATTGACTCAAGTACTACAAAGTTCTTTAGGTATTATTTTCAGTCTGACATCCAATGTGTTTTAATAATGTGCAATAATGTAAATTAGCTACGATATTTTAGTTGGTTATTTTAGCAACTTAATTTTGTTTTTCCATTCTAGGTGGTCAAGCAAAGACTCTTATGTTCGTCCAGCTTAATCCTGATGTAGATTCCTATGCTGAAACTATAAGTACCTTAAAATTTGCTGAAAGAGTTTCTGGTGTTGAGTTAGGAGCTGCAAGAAGCAACAAAGAAGGAAGAGATATTAGAGAACTTATGCAGCAGGTTTCTTATTTTTATTAATATTGATACAGTCAGTTTCTGTTATTTCTTTAATTAATTTTTCTCCCTGCTAGGGATAACTCAAATTTATTGTTCAACCATATGTAATTCTGCATCTGTCAAAGAGATTAGGATCCCATCAACAACTGCCTTCTGGACATGTATACACTTAGTTACCATTGAATTTTGCCTGAACTGAGGAACTAATGGCCTATTCATAAATATTTGTCTCTTTGGGCCTAGGGCATGGTTTCAGCTTCTTGAGTTATAGATCTATAGTGATTGTGCCTATTGCATCCTTTGTTCCTCAAGTCCATAAAGCAAAAGTTGCTTTACATGATTAGACTTCCAAGGATAATCTTAACTGAGTTTACCTATTTTCAGACCTATGCTACAGACAGCCCAATCTGTCATGGTTAGGAATAAAATTACAATGGATACTTAGGAGTTAAGATTATTCCAGACTGATTACCCTCAAGTTTGTTTTTAACACTGAATACTTTTTTTGATTTCATTCATGGTTTTTCAATTTAAAGTGAATCTTGCAGGTGACATCCCTCAAGGACACCATTGTAAAGAAAGATGAAGAGATCGAGCAGTTGCAGAATTGTAGGTCTAGTACCAATAGCATGAAGCAAGGTACGAACTCACATAGGAGTGAATCTTCCTCTCCAAGAAGACATTCAATTGGGAGTCCTCGTCAAAGCTCTGGGACAAGTGGAGGAAAAGGCTTCGGGCCTTTTGAGAAAGTTGCTTCTGACTTGGATAATAGTTCAGAGTACAGTGAGAGACGTTCTGAAGCTGGTTCATTGCAGTCAATGGATGACTTCAGGAATCGTCTACCACAGTCAAAGTCCCTGGGTGAATTAAGACTTCAAAAAGAATTTCCTCCTCAGTCAAAGCTTAGAAAAGATGTTGGCCAGAATTCTAAAGAAGATGTTGACCTCTTGGGTTTTGGAGATGCAGATTCTGATGAGAGATTAAGTGACATATCTGATGGTGTTCTTTCAATGGGAACTGAAACGGATTCTGTAGAGTTGACTCTTTTCCCTGAACCTGCGAGACCAGCTGAATCTCTGGAACCTGCAAAATCACCTGAAACTGCCAGACGAGTTGAAGTGACAAAACCAACTGAGAAATCAGAGACCATTGAGAAGTGAGTATATTTCACATCCAAGGTTTTAAGTTTTGTATGAATCTTTGATTTAAACAGTCCTCTAAATTTTGATATGTTTATCCCTTTTTTTTTTCAGCACACTATATAGTTCAACATACTCTTATTTTGCATTTCAGTCCATGAAAGAATAAAAATATTAGCTACTGCAATACTACAGACTGATATTCAATATATAGTTTTAATGCTTTAGCTTTGGGTTAAGAATTATCCGGAAATATTATACTATGAAGAGTTTTGCTTTTTTCTGAACCTTTTTCTATCAGTTTTTCTTGTCTTTGCTGAGTTTGAGCCTCAATATTCACTTTATATGCTTTGCAAAGGTTGAATTTCCTATGTTCACAAATGCAAAGAAAACATATTTGTTTGGGACTTTTCTTGTGTAAAATTTTTCGTTATCATATTATTTTTTATCATGCAGATGCAGACTGGATTTCTTTTTATTACTTTCTTCAAGTTTCTTAACTTTATATCAGATTAATAGATATAGGCCAAGCATCATGGAATAATATCCACGTGTCATGGATAAATGCTTATTTTAGCCTATGCATAAGTAATATCAGATCAATACATATGATTTTTTTTTTTTTGGCCAGAGTGATCAATAGATATGGTCATTGTCCAATTATCATGTAGTCTTTCTTCAGTGTTTTCAAATGCAGATTCATTTGTGATCTGTGCCAACATCTAAAAAAGAATTATCGGGAACTAACTAGTTATGAATGACTGTCTGTTCTTTTAATGTAGTCATATCTTTTCAATAATGCATTATTTCATATGAATGCTTGCCTTTGTATTTACAAACTCCCACGCAATGCCTGAAAATGTACTGAAAAGCTTAAATTTGTTTTCATGACCAACTTGCTGATGTCTTGTTATTCTGCTATGTCCGGTCTAAATGCAATTTCTATTCGTTCATTCATTCTAAATTCTTATACTCCACAAAGAACACTCATGTGCTACATTTTCCTCAATTTGATAATTCATGACTAGCTGTGTTGCTGACATAATACTGAAATTTTACTTTTTTCTTTTTTGGTTATGAGGAGTTCTATTGTTTCTGTTTTTGGCGAAACAGATTCCCTATATATGGTTTCATTGCTAGAGTTAGTTAATTGTCATGCTGCATTATTTGTACCTTTTTCTTTTCTTCTTTCTTGTTCGACTTGGAAGGTCACTTACTCTGTCGGTTAATAAACAACCTTGTTCAAATTTATCTGATGCCTGATAATTCTGTTGGCTACCAGACAAAGATTTACATCTAAGCTTCCAAGGCATCCACAAAGTTTAATACAAACAAGATTATCGCGCATGTCATTGACTAAGAGCCCTGTGCCAAGGGCTTCACAAAGTATGTACATTTAAACCTCTTGATATTCTCTTTCATTATTGTTCTAAAACCAGCTATATATATTTTGATTAGATTGGTAAACATTCATCCTGATTCATGGCTAGTTTCGTACAATATATCTATCTCTTCCATGTTAATTGATTTATACCCCATACTTTGGCTGCTTCTGACAACCCCTGTCATTCTCCTTAAATCTGACAGCACTTAGGAAATCTACTCTTGGTAGTTCCTCTGCAACCAGAACAACGAAGCGGTGGCATTAACTCGGAGACTTTTTCTGATGGTAAAGGAATTGACACTTACTGTAGTTTGTAAATTCTCACTTTTATCATGTTGCTTTTCGCTAGGTTATTCCTTGCTTCCTTTTTATCCCATGGATTGGAAGGGATAAACTGGAAAGTATTTTATGGTGTAAAATGCATATAGTCAAGAATCATAGTGTTAAAGCTCGTTGGGTTTCCCCACAATTTTCTGTCCATCTTTTATTATTTTACATGTTATAATCCAAAGAAGTCATTGACTTTTCAATTAAAATTCTGATTGAGTGATTTATTAATTTTGAATTAAAAGTAATTACAAATCATTATCTATCTTAATTAGAGCCAGAGATCCTGCTGTGCCTGGAAGCAGAATAACGTCATCTTCTAATTGTATTAGGATGTATATAAAAACTTTGAATAAAACTCGTTCCTTTGCAAAAAAAAAAAAAACATCGCAACGGCGCTCTCTGAAATCAATCCCTAACTAGAAATCGCTCAAATGAAAATGTCAAAGCAGTCAGTTTTACCATCCTCAGCTGTTGAGGAGACGCTAAAGAGTGAGCAGCGTCAGACTCGCATGGTTGAACAACTGCTGCTGCCCATCCAGCTGTTGCCAATCGAAGAAGTTTGCGTGGTTTGCAGTATCAATTTTAGTCCGGATTACCTCTATTCAATATACCTTGTAGATTTGAAATCTACTAGCAGTATCAACTCACTGGAACCCGTCCTTAGATTGGATTGGAGTTTTCCTGGTGCCATGGCTATGATTGTTTGAGGCTTTACATTATTCATGTTATGAGGTTAGAACTATCCGGTTCATGAAAAGGAGAAGAAGCGTGTGTGGGAATCCAATGTGTTTGCTTATAATCTCTCCTATATTTTTTCAGATACCACTCAGTTGTTGAAAGAGCAATCTCTTAGAAAATTACTTTACATGAACTCCTAAGGTGAATCCTTTTATTGTTATGGTTAAAGGCAAGGTTCTTGTTTTCTCTTCAACCCTTTGTGTTGTGTCAAAATCTCTAAATTCTAAACTATTTGATCAAGTTTCTGAAACTTGGTTTGGATTCTCCAAACCCCCAATAGACTATTGCCAGACTTGTTTGGTGGAATCTTGTTGTGTCGATGGTTCTAAATTTTCAACCTCCACTGATCATGGAGTTTATAGTATTGATCTGGAAGAAGAACCATTTAATGATAAATTGAGAACATCATCGATGTGGTCTGGATTTGATACAAAACTCGGTCCATTCTCGGTTTCTGAGAGGGCAAGAGTTGAATGATCAGGTTCAGGTTTTAGGTTTCCTTGTCATGGTGGCGCAATTGTGATCGATAATATATGTTTCTCACCACAGTGTATGATTTTCAATATCCGATTCAAAAGCTGACATTTATTTTGACAAGAACTATACTATAATATGTTATTCCTATTCTACTATTTCTTCTTCCTTTTTGTATTTCCTTCTACATTTTTTGATTTTCCTTTTTATTGTAATATTCATTTTTTTTTTTTTTGCAATGGACAGTGTATTGGAATAATTGATATATTTATGGTTTTTGGATCACAAGTTGTGGTGGACATCTACTAACTGGAGCAAATCAATCATTGCAACTAATAAACGGAAAGGAATTGCAATGAACTTGTATGTACGTGAGCTTATAAATGGATAAGTATTAGAATCCATTTGTATAAAACTAATTGGCTTATGCTAGATTCAATACTCACTTATCTATAAGTCCTTTATATGTTTTGTTATTATTCGATGTGTGATTCATTTTACAACAATAAGTTCATACAAAACAAACATACAGAAGGCAACATTATTCATACAGGTCAAGTTCTTAATCCTTGAAAATGTCCAGAAATCTTATTGCTGATATTTTTAAACCACAGTTGCTATATTGTAGTTGATATTAATACCACTTTTAATCATACTACTGATTTCAGGGAGAGATGGTATCAAACTCCCGTTGAATTTTTAGAATTTATGTTCATGACTTGGAATGAATAAGACAATAATAATTTAAGAAAAAGAAACATTCTTGTGACAAATACTTAAAATATTATATTTATTCTTGGAATTAGAATGAAAATGTGAAATGAAACTCCAATTTTTTTATTTAGTACTTTAATTAGAATTCCACATTTTCTTATCATATATATATGTTTGAAACGATTTTTTTTTTGTCTGCAAAAACTATTATCACATTAGAAGGGATAGGGATCCATTTATCCATTTACATGGTATAATTAGCCACCCTATAAGAAAGTAGTGCACAACGAATTGGAACTAGACGAAAAAATTTATATTAAAGAAATGAGTATAATTTTCAAAACTAATTTGCCGTCACTTCTTTGGCTTTTGTTATATTTTTTCGATATACTTTTTAGATTTTGAATTTAAATCTGTTAAAGATAGCAATGTACAATTGCCGGAACCAATTATTTGAATGGATAGAAGTTGTCCATGGGACATGGCTTTTGCAGTGTGGAAGGGTAAATTGTACATGTTTGGTGGTTTGTATTTGAGAAAGAGAGAGTTCAATTGGCAGAGGTATATGTATACATGGGATCTTTCACACCTCTCTTCCACAACTATGTTGATTGACCATAAGTCCCTGTCACTGATGAAGGGGAAACAGAGGATGAATTGTGCTAAAACCAAACCTTTTGCAGCAATAGTTGAAGGTAAAATATGTGTTTTTTCAAGCTCTATTGGAGTCATGACTTATCATGATGTAGAGTATCAAAATTTTGAAATCTTTGATCCAGTAATGAGTCGTGGACTAAACTACCTGAACTACTCGAGCTTCCTGTGATTCTTATAAAGTAGAATCGTATCGTGTTCAAAATTCTAACCTATTTCTTTCAACTAATCATGGTATGTATAGCATTGATGTGAGTCAACCCACTGCTTGGACATTTCTTGACATGTGTTTAGGTGTTTCTAAATTCCCTTCTCCTTCTTATGATATGGCTGTTGTGATGGATCATGTGTATTTCACTCCACAGTCTGCCTACTTAGGATTTGCTGAACCCAAAACACCTCTTACCTTTCTATTAAAAGGTTTTCTCCCAACACTTCTCTCCGGTCTATTAAAAGATGATGACAATGATGATGATGACGATGTTGATGATGATGAGGAATCTCCACTAGCTCGCTTGAGTGGCTGCGTTACTTGTCTTGCGGGAAGCCGAATTTGTACCATGGTGGCAGGGTTTGATGAAAGAGTAGAAGGTAACTCTTATCCTTGTTTGGTTGTTGATGCCTTTAATTTCAATGCTAAGTATGATGCATCTAGTTCCGAGTTACGAAAGCAGATGCAAAGCCTACATCCTTCAGTTGCTGTACCCGAAACAGCTAATCTTCTCTGCTCTGGTTTTGCCGCAATTAAGTCCTCTAAGTATGTTTTGACCAGCTCTCATTGCGAGATGGTGCACCTGACATGCTTTCCAATATAGTTTTGGGGATTTAATATAGCTGGTTATATTTTGTGGATGTAGATGCAATGCCTAAATCCTGCAGTTGCTATAGCCGAAGTAGCTAAACTTTTTTGGCCTGATTTTAGTGCAATTAAATCCTCCAAATATGTTTTGACTGGCGATCATTACAAGATGGTGCACCAGACATATTTTCCAATGTAGATTTTGGGATTTAATGTAGTTGGTTGTATCATGTGGATTAAGCAAAGTTAAGGCTTAAATGTAGCTGGTTATATTTTGTGAATTAAGTAAAGTTAAGAGTTATATATAATATTCCAAGTGTTCCAATTACCGCCGCCTATTTTTTTTTTATTCCTTTATAGTGTAATTTGCATTCGTAAATTCTTTTCTAGTGCAATATACAATTCATATATGCCTGGATGATCAATATGCTCAAAATGCTGGTTTGGAGCAATGCATATACTTTGTTGTGAGCATCTCAATCTATTGTTATTTTTCATGCTGATGAACATCATGGGTTCTGTTTGCCTTAGTGGATATTGGATCTCCTTATCTAGTGGTGCTTCTAATTAAAAGATTGATCCATGTGTGTGACTTCTCTGAACCTTATGATGCAGTAACATTTAATTATTTACTAACCTATTTATTGAAAATTAGGAGGTAAATTTTGGAAATCTTGTCATTGAATTATAATTTGAGTAGCTTGCATGTATAGAAATGCCCCTTTTTTTAACTGCAAAGCTCAATTGGAAAATGTAGCATCAGGATATAATGGTGGAAGTGATTACTGAGTCTTGATTTTATGTTTTTGGTGGTTATAGTTTTTGTACGTAATGGTTGTTTAAAGTGCATTTTGATAATAATGTTGGGAACGACAGCAGCCATAATTATTTGAGAAGGCTGTGGAATCTATTCTTGGCAAATACCAAGGATGCACATCGACATGTGAATACACCAACATTTGGAGATGAGAAACATCAACCCGAGGTATAGTTTTCAGAAGGAAAGATGGTTCCCAATGGGTGCATCATTCCGTTAATTCAGGTTTCTTACTGTCTTCAGGGATTTTAAACCTGCATGAATCAGATTTTAAACCTGCTTTATTGAATTATCATATTGTTTTCGTACACATCTAGTTTAATGCAATACATATGTATGCTAATGATATGATAAAGTTTTATGCGTCAGACAATAAATTTTTTTGGTGCATGAGACGATTGAATTTTATAAACTTATATAGGTTGATAGCAATTATGCTACCATATTTTACAGTTGAGTAGAATTTAGGAAGGAGTCCTTGCTGAGACGCAATTTTTCTATGCTTTCAAAAACTCTGGTTATGTTGCTTTATCTTTCTTACATGTTGGGAAAAGCAGAAGGACAAGCTTGAAGGACAGCATCTCCATAAATTAGAGGAAGAGAAAAATACAGTGAGATTGAGAAATTAACGCTTAAATCAGTCAAAAGATGCTTGAAGAGCATTATTTGCTGTTGGAAGTACAGGCAAAGGAAACTAAAGTTGAACTAGAGAGGAGGTTAGAGGAGCGCCAATGTTTTTTAGCGGAGTCAAGGAACAGGGCGAAAGAACTTGAGTCATTTTCTGAATCTAAATCTCAAAGGGGGAAAAAGAAAGAGGGCACCAATCAGAGCTTCATAAATTACCAATGTAAAGCTTTACAGGTTTGTCTCTATCAACATGTTCATAATTTAATATTGTATTGATATAATGGTACATCAAGTTAATTATGTGTCTGACACTGTTAGGAATTAAGGTAGCATCTGAGTATATAAAACATGATGTCTTCAAGACAAAAAAGAGTTACTTGGAGGAATTTCAATGCTTGAGTACAATTGCTGTCTACTTTCAGTTTCTATCTAGATGTGCTTTTTCATGGGTTGTCTATTTTTCATGATGCATATATATCTTGAGCAGGAGTGAAGCTTAAAGGAATAGCGGAGGCTGCTGAAAATTATCATTTTGTGCTTGCTCCAAGGTTGTATAATGAAGTTCAGGGTTTGAAAGATACATTGTTGAGTACAACTGTAACTGTAATTACTCTGCTTGTTGCTTATGTTCATCACTTCTTACAGGAAATATCAGTGTATTGTCGAATAAGGCCATTCCTCACAGGTCAATGTAAGAGGCAGACAACCATATAATATTTTGTTGAAAACGGTGAATTAGTTGTTTCAAACCCCTCAAAACAAGGGGAAGACCGTCACAGGCTCTTCAAATTCAACAAGGTGTTTGGTCCAACAGCCAGTCAAGGTGAGAAGTTTGTGAAATTGGACTGTTGATTTTGTGCTACTCTCTCTGTCTCCTATTTTTAGTATGATACTTCCAATGAATTATGACATGCTTTTATACATGCAACTCATTTGCATTGGTCACTGTCCTTGCTTTCAGAGAAGGTACAACCTATAAATAAATCATTTTCTGCCCTTGGGGATGTGATATCTGCTTTAGCTCATAAAAGTCCACATATACCTTACAAAATTAGCAAATTGACTCAAGTACTACAAAGGTCTTTAGGTATTATTTTCAGTCTGACATATCCAATGTGTTTTCACAGTGTGCAATAATGTAAATGAGCTATGATATTTTAGTTGGTTATTTTAGCAACTTAAATTTTTTTTCCATTCTGGTCGTCAAGCAAATACTCTCATGTTCATCCAGCTTAATCCTAATGTAGATTCCTATTCTGAAACTATAAATACCTTAAAGTTTGATGAAGGATTTTCTGGTATTGAGTTAGAAGCTGCAAGAAGCAACAAAGAAAGAAGAGATATTAGAGAACTTATGCGGCAGGTTGTTGGGTTCCTATTTCTATTAATATTGATGCAGTCATTGCCTATTATTTTTTTACCTAATTTTTCTCCCTGCTAGGGATAAATCAAATTTATTATTCATCTGTCAAAGAGATTAGGATCCCATCAACAACTGCCTCATGGACATGTATGCAATTAATTAGCATTGAATTTTGCCTGAACTGAGGAATTAATGATCTGTTTATAAATATTTGTCTCTTTGGGCCTGAGGGCATGGTTTCAGCTTCTTGAGTTATAGATCTTTAGTGATTGTGCCTATTGCTTTTTTTGTTCCTCAAGTCCATAAAGCAAAAGTTGCTAACATGATTAGAGCTTCCAAGGATAGTCTTTACTGAGTGCACCTATTTTCAGACCTACGCTACGGTCTGCCCATTCTGTCATGTTTAGGGAATAAAATTGCATCCTTAGGAGTAAAAGTTACATCAGACTGATTACCTCAAGTTTGTGTTTAACACTGTCTTCCAAGGATAGTCTTAACTTAGTTTACCTATTTTCAGACATTCTACAATATGCTCAATCTGTCATGGTTAGGGCATAAAAATGCAATGGATTCTTAGGAGTAAAAGTTGTTCCACTGATGACCCATCAAGTTTGTATTTAACACTGAACATTTTGTTTGATTTCATTCATGGTTTTTTAACTTAAAGTGAATCTTTCAGGTGACATTCCTCAAGGACACCATTATAAAGAAAGAAAGATGAAGAGATTGAGCAGTCGCGTATTCTTAGGTCTAATACAAAGAGTTTTGCTTTTTTTCTGAACCTTTTTCTATTGGTTTTTCTTGTCTTTGCCGAGTTTGAGTAATATTCACTTTATATGCCTATGGGATCCATTACTCCTTTCATTCAGGGCAGTAGCACCAATAGCGCAGTTCATCAACCCAATGTCATCAACTCTAAGATATCAGAGGTTGATTTAACTAGGAGTATAAACGAGCCGAACCGAGTTTTAACTTGTTCATATTTGGTTTGATAATTTTTTTTCAATTCAAGTTCGAATGGAGTTTTGGATCGAGTTTGAAAATCATGTTCAAACTTAACTCGCTTAAAACTTGAGCCGAACTTGAGCTCAACTCAAGCCGAATTTATTAATAAATTATAATCGAGTTAAACTCGAATTCGACTTAGTATGAAATTTGTTTATAACTTATCAAAACACTTAATTTTCTATATATTTATTTCTAATAAAATAACTATAATGAAAATGTTTAAAACTAATATAAAAATAAAAATATCTAATTAGTGAAAAAATACAATTATGAAATTGAACATTATATGTATTACAAAGATATTAATTAATAAAAAAATATATTTTATATGATATGGAAATATTAGATTATATTAATCAAAAGTATATATATTTTAATCAATTTAAATTAGCAAAAAGTTTATAGAAGTGTTAAAATGCCTTTTTTAGAGTGCTAAAATTATTAAGTTAATAATAATAAATCTGTTTACGAACCCATTAATTGAGCTTTAAAATAAAGTTCAAACTTGACTCATTTATAAAGCAATCTGAATGTAAAGTAGTTTTTATCGAATCGAACACTAAACTGTTTACGAGCGACTTGACTCATTTACACTCCAAGATTTAACACAGTGCATGCTAGCATTCAGGAATAGCTAACTCATTTGGCTGGGTTGTATTCCAAATCCCAAGTGTGTGCAAGTTAAGAAAAGTGCTAAAGTTGTAACATTAAAATCAAAATAAGTCAGAGCAGTATTATCCTTCGGTTTGATAAAGTGAGAAGAGACAGGTTATGGACTCATAAAAAAACAAAGAAAATGTCAAAAATATCTAAAAATAAACAAATAAAAAGAAGTATATATTTTCTGAGAGCCATTGTTTGATAGTAGATCACAAACTTGTTCATTGCATATTTTAACCATAGGTACACCAACTTCACATCTAACGGTGCTTTTCCTGCTCTGAGAGATTTAGAAGAGATCATGCAATGCATGATAATTGATTCCCGATCTTCTTCCGACACACCGAATTAACGGTTGGGTATCCCCAAAAAAAAAAAAATGAAAGCAATGACAGTTAACAATGTAAATGTGTTGCATGTTAACAAAAGTATGTCATAATTCAATGAAAGTATCGAAACAAAAAAGGAGAGACAGATAGAGTAGCACAAAATTAACAGTCAAAATTTCACAAGCTTCTCACCTTAACTAGCTGTTGGACCAAAAACCTTGTTGAATTTGAAGGGCCTGTGGCGGTCTTCCCCTTGTTTTGAGCGATTTGAAACAATTAATTCACTATTTTCACCAACATATTCTATGGCTGTTTACTTCTTACATCGGCCTGGAAGTAATGGCCTTATTTCACAATACACACTAATATTTCCTGTAAGAGGTGATGAGCAAACATAAGCAACATGCAGACTAATTACAGTTACAATTATACTCAACAATGTATCTCTCAAACCCTGAATTTCATGATACAATCTTCAATTTTAGCAAACACAGAATGATAATTTTCTGCAGCATCTGCTATTCCTTTAAGCTTCACTCCTGCTATGCATCATGAAAAAATTGACAACCCATGAAAGAGCACATATAGATAGAAACTGAAAGTAGCCAGTCAATTGCAGCCAAGCATTGAAATTCCTCCAAGTAACTATTTTTTTCTCTGCAAGACATCATGTTTTATACATTCAAATGCTACCTTAATCCTAACAGTGTCAAACACATAATTAATGAGATATACCATTACACCAACGCAATACTAAATTACGAACATGTTGATAGAGACAAACCTGTAAAGCTTTACATCAGTAATTTTTGAAGCTTTTATAGGTGCGGCCTTTTTACTAATTTGAGGTTTTTTTATAAAATAATTTTCAATTTAGATTGTTTTTTAAAAAAAATCCCAATTTAGGTTCTTTTTAAAATTATTTTTCATTTTAGGTTCCTTTTTAGTGATGTGGCAGACTTGGCTCTGGCCGCTGAAAGAATGGGTGGACTGAAACTAGCCGCTAGTGAAAGTAGTGTTTAGCTCTGGCCGCTACTGCCACCAGCGGCCAGAGTAGACTCCGGCTGCTATTCCTTTATTTTTTTTGCCAAATACATTTTCTTAATTTTATTTTCTTTAGTTTGTAACTTTGAATTTTCATTAATATAGTATAATAATTATGAATGATATTATACTTATTGTATATAATGAATTTTTAATATTATTATTTATTATATATTATAAAATTATAATTAATTTATTTGTTATATATGATAATTATTAATTATGTTTAATTATATCAGTTTAGATTTAAAATAAGAATTTAATTTAATTATATTAATTGTATAAAATAGTAATAACTTTATCTAAAATTTTTAAAATGATAAGAATTATTATTAAAATTTAACAAAATAACATATTAATAAAATACAAGCATATAAAAACTAATAACATATATTAATAAAATTTAATAAAAAATTACCTTAATTTTAAGTGAAATTAGCTCCAATAAATTTCTTTTAGCAAATTATTTAACAATTTTTTTAAAAAACAAAGAAAGAAAAGAAATTGGATAGCTGAAAGAGAAATGGTGAGAGCAAGAGGAGATTGGGGTTGGATAGCCAAAAGAGAAATGATGAGAGGAAGATGAAGTGAATTGGTGTATCAGGGAGTGAGAGTTGGGTTAAATAAAAAAAGGGAGTCATGCTTAAGTCCCATCCGTACAAAGATTCCATTGGGTGGAATCTTTGCGCCAAAAAAAGGCAGGCCAAGTGGCTCTGGCCGCTATTGCCAGGCTTTGGCTGCTCCTTTGACTAGCAGCCATTTACTTTTTGATCCAGAAAACTAATTTAATTTGAAAAATATTTTTAAAATAAACCTAAATCAGAAATTTTAAATAAAAATAATCTATATGAAGAAATACTTTACAAAAAATACATAAATTAATTAGTAAAAACCCCAGTGCCCTCTTTCATTTTCCACCTTTGAGATTTAGATTCAAAAAATGACTCAAGTTATAGAGCGATGTCAGGTACTTTTGGCATATAACTACTGATTATGACTTGTAATTTTTCTACTATTGCTGCAAAAATCAACTAATAAACATAAAAAATAATATACAATTATGAAGTTACAGTTCTTTTTACAAATATAAAACTTCTTTCTTTTTGAATGCTATTCAATTCTTTCAGCTACTTTAACACCTATAGACTGACTTGACATTGCACTCATACATTCAATATAATTTTGGTTACCTTTTTTTTTAGTTATAATAATAATTTTCATGCATTGCAATTTGATATGTACTTTTGTGAAATGTATGTAGAGACAAAGCAGACTAAACAATTTGAAATCAAATATGAGTATGGACAAGATTATTTTGGAGAAATACAAAATACTAGAACTCCATGCATAGTTGGTAATCATTTACTATTAGGAGAAGCAAATCTCAATTCTTATGATTCACGGTGAATATCAACAATAAAAATTATCTTAGGTGTTTAGCTATAGATAAAGTGTCAAAAAATAGCATTTAGTAAAAATATGACGTCTCATTTTCTAAGTATTTTAACTAGCAGCAATAACAATATATCTTTCCTAATATAGAATATTTCACCTTCCAAATTTCAAATGATCTTTCATTACCAAATTAGAGATCTTAGAACCATTGATAGTATAGCCTAAATCGTGCAAGTAAACTAGAAAAGAGGCAATTGAATAAATTGGTTTCTAATTTTTTCAGGAACATAATCTGCTACAAGACATATGATCTATTTCTTTATTGTCCGCGTGGAATAAAGTCTTCCATAATAGGAAGGATATATTTGTTGAGAAAATAATCCAAATTAAGTATCCTAAATAAAAGGGAAAGTTAAGATTAAGGCTGAATTTAGTTTCTACTAAATAAAATAATGGTTTTAATTTATTTGCTATTAATGTCGTCTAAGAAAAAAAACTATAAATTGAGAATAGTTTTTCATTTTATATATTCCAATATCAAAAGCAGAGAGAAGAAAAATTAAAAGAGAGAGTTTAAGAGAATTTTTTGAGAGAAAATTCTTGGGGTTGTGAGTTAATAAAAGTGGTGTAAACACTTGTACGTCTTGTTTTTCAATTAAAGTTTTGCAGTATATTTAGAGATGCTTATACTTGTCAAATAATTAATTTATTTGAGTGAGTTATTTTAATTATTGTCATTATTCCTATTAATCTGACTTATAAAGAAAGTTGCGTACTTTCATAACAAGTGGTGTCAGAGCTTTTGGTGAAATTTATTTAAAGAGGAATAGTCAGAAACGATCCAAAGAAGTCAGATTTGAGTGGGAGCAATGGCTGCAGATGAAGGAAAAATAAAACTTGATAAGTTTGATGGTACAGACTTTGGCTTTTGGAAGATGCAGATAGAAGATTATTTGTACCAGAAAAGCCTTTATCAACCTCTCTCAGGAATTAAGCCAGAAGACATGGAAGATGAAGAATGGGCTCTCCTTGACAGAAAAGCCCTTGGAGTTATTCGATTAACGTTATCACGCAATGTTGCTTTTAATATAGCAAAGGAAAAGACCACAGCAAGTCTTATGGTAGCACTCTCTAGTATGTATGAGAAGCCATCAGCCTCTAATAAAGTCCATTTGATGAGGCGACTGTTTAATTTGCGGATGACAGAAGGGGGATCGGTAGCTCAACATCTCAATGAACTTAATTCAGTCACAACCCAATTGAGTTCAGTTGAAATTGAATTTGAAGATGAAGTACGAGCATTAGTACTTTTGTCTTCTCTACCAGATAGTTGGAATGCTACTGTCACAGCTGTGAGTAGCTCGTCGGGAAGTAATAAGTTAAAATTCGATGACGTTCGTGATCTGGTTCTTAGCGAAGAGATTCGACGGAGAGAGTCGGGTGAATCATCAACCTCTTCAATTTTACATACAGAGTCAAGAGGAAGAAATTCAAACAAAAGGAATGAACGTGAAAGATCCAACTATCGAGGTAAATCCAAAGATAGGAGATCAAAATCAAGGAATCCCAATAACTTCCAAAACTCGAAGACCATCGAGTGTTGGAATTGTGGAAAGACTGGGCACTACAAAAATCAGTGCAAGAGTGCACCAAAAAGCCAAGAAGTGAAGGCAGAGGCAAATGTCACTTCTACCTTAGAAAGAGATGATGCGTTGATATGCTCTTTGGAGAGCAAGGAAGAGTCTTGGGTGTTAGACTCTGGAGCATCATTCCACGCTACTTCGAAGAAAGAATTCTTCGAGAGGTATGTTCCTGGAAACCTTGGAAAGGTATATCTTGGTGATGATCAACCTTGTGATATTGTTGGTAAAGGTGTAGTTAAGATTAAGTTAAATGGGTCAGTTTGGGAGCTGAAGGATGTCAGACATATTCCCGACCTAAGAAAGAACTTGATCTCAGTTGGGCAGTTGGCTAATGAAGGCTACACTATAAAATTCCAAGGTGATAATTGGAAGATTTCAAAGGGAGCAATGTTAGTTGCTCATGGTAAAAAGAGTGGTACTCTTTACATAACAGCAGGAGCATGTTGTTCTATTGCAGTTGCAGCAGAAAATGAAATGTCCAAATTATGGCACCAGAGACTTGGTCACATGAGTGAGAAAGGAATGAAGCTTATGCATTCAAAGGGAAAACTCCATGGTCTACAGTCTGTTGAAATAGACATGTGTGAGGAATGCATACTTGGAAAGCAGAAGAGAGTAAGCTTTCAGACTGGTGGCAGAACTCCAAAGAAGGAAAAGTTAGAGCTTGTTCACTCTGATGTTTGGGGACCAACAACAACCTCATCTATCAGTGGAAAACACTACTTTGTGACTTTTATTGATGATCACTCTAGAAAGGTATGGGTTTACTTTCTAAAACATAAGTCTGAAGTGTTTGAAACTTTCAAGCAATGGAAAGCTATGGTTGAAAATGAGACAGGTTTGAAGATTAAAAAGTTCAGAACCGACAATGGTGGTGAATATGAAGACACCACATTCAAGAAGTTTTGCTATGAGCACGGAATCAAGATGGAGAGAACCGTGCCGGGTACGCCTCAACACAATGGTGTAGCTGAGCGTATGAACCGAACATTGACAGAAAGAGCCAGAAGCATTCGTATTCAGTCAGGTCTACCAAAGCAGTTCTGGGCAGAAGCTGTCAATACAGCAGCTTACTTGATCAATCGAGGACCATCAACTCCATTAGAGTACAAAATACCAGAGGAGGTATGGAGTGGAAAGGAGATAAAATTGTCACACTTAAAGGTTTTTGATTGTGTAGCATATGTACATATAAGTGATCAAGGCAGAAATAAGCTTGATCCTAAATCCAAGAAATGTACTTTTATCGGCTATGGCGGGGATGAGTTTGGATACCGCATTTGGGATGATGAAAATAAAAAGGTGATACGTACCAGAGATGTTATTTTCAATGAAAGAGTCATGTATAAAGATAGACATAAAATTGAAGCCAGCAACTCAGTAAAGAGTGGGCCAATATTTGTAGATGAAGATTACACCCTAGATAATACAATAACAAAGTCTATTATAAGAAGTCCTCAACAACAAGAAGAAATCATTGTGGAAAGTAATATGCCGGAATCCAACATGCGACAACCTCCTAGTACAACCCCTGTACTGAGAAGGAGTTCTCGGCCTCATGTGCCAAATAGGAAGTACATGAATTATTTGTTATTGACTGATGAAGGGGAGCCTGAATGCTATACCGAAGCATGTCAAACTAGTGATGCTAGCAAGTGGGAGCTTGCAATGAAAGACGAGATGAAATCTTTGATTTCAAACCAGACATGGGAACTAGCTGAGTTACCTATAGGTAAGAAGGCACTTCACAACAAATGGGTGTATCGAGTAAAAAAAGAATATGATGGTTCTAAGAGATACAAAGCTCGGCTAGTGGTTAAAGGATTCCAGCAAAAGGAAGGAGTCGACTATACTGAAATTTTTGCTCCAGTTGTAAAGCTTAATACTATAAGGACCGTGTTGAGTATTGTTGCCATTGAAGATCTTTATCTTGAGCAGTTAGATGTGAAAACTGCATTTCTTCATGGAGATTTAGATGAAGAAATATACATGCATCAACCAGATGGTTTCTTAGAAAATGGGAAAGAAAATATGGTGTGCAAACTTAAGAAAAGTTTGTATGGTCTAAAACAAGCCCTAAGACAGTGGTACAAAAAGTTTGATAACTTTATGCACAAGGAAGATTTTCAAAAGTGCAACGCTGACCACTGTTGCTACTTCAAAAGATATCAATCCAGTTATATTATTTTACTACTTTATGTTGATGATATGTTAGTAGCAGGTTCAAATATGGATGATATTATAAAATTGAAGCAGCAATTGTCAAATGAATTTGACATGAAAGACTTAGGCCCAGCAAAGAAGATTCTTGGAATGCAAATTACAAGAGATAAGCATAGGGGGATATTGCAATTATCTCAATCAAAGTACATCAGACGTGTTTTGCAGAGATTCAATATGGGAGATGCCAAGCCAGTTAGTACACCCTTAGCAAGTCACTTTCGATTATCCAAGGATCAATCCCCTCAGACAGAGGAAGATAAAGATTATATGGCCAAGGTTCCTTATGCCTCAGCAATTGGGAGTTTAATGTACGCAATGGTTTGTACAAGACCAGATATTGGACATGCAGTGGGAGTCGTTAGCAGGTATATGTCAAATCCAGGTAAAGCTCATTGGGAAGCAGTCAAATGGATTTTGAGATATCTACGCGGCACTACAAAGAAGTGTTTGTACTTTGGTAAAGGTGAAATAAAAGTACAAGGTTATGTCAACGCAGACTTTGGAGGAGAAGTCGATCATAGAAAAAGCACCACTGGCTATATTTTCAAAGTTGGAAATACAGCAGTTAGCTGGATGTCGCAATTACAGAAGATTGTTGCTCTATCCACAACAGAGACAGAATATGTAGCAGTAACTGAAGCTAGTAAAGAGATGATATGGCTTCAAGGTTTGTTAACAGAGTTAGGATTCAAGCAAGAGAATAATGTTTTATACAGTGATAGTCAAAGTGCGATACACTTGGCAAAGAATTCAGCATTTCATTCTAGAACAAAGCATATTGGACTTCGGTATCATTTTATCCGATCTTTATTGGAAGATGAACTGTTAATACTAGAAAAGATTCAAGGAACTAAGAATCCTGCGGATATGTTGACAAAAACAGTGACTATCGACAAATTGAAGTTGTGTTCAACTTTAGTTGGTCTACAAGAATAATAAAATTAGAAAGTTCTGCTGCATAAAGTGAAGTGTGAAGACAGATTGAATCGGTCTTCAAGTGGGAGATTGTTGAGAAAATAATCCAAATTAAGTATCCTAAATAAAAGGGAAAGTTAAGATTAAGGCTAAATTTAGTTTCTACTAAATAAAATAATGGTTTTAATTTATTTGCTATTAATGTCGTCTAAGAAAAAAAACTATAAATTGAGAATAGTTTTTCATTTTATATATTCCAATATCAAAAGCAGAGAGAAGAAAAATTAAAAGAGAGAGTTTAAGAGAATTTTTTGAGAGAAAATTCTTGGGGTTGTGAGTTAATAAAAGTGGTGTAAACACTTGTACGTCTTGTTTTTCAATTAAAGTTTTGCAGTATATTTAGAGATGCTTATACTTGTCAAATAATTAATTTATTTGAGTGAGTTATTTTAATTATTGTCATTATTCCTATTAATCTGACTTATAAAGAAAGTTGCGTACTTTCATAATAATATTGTTGTTGCTGTTAGTTAAATCACTCAGAAAATGAGACATTATTTTCTTCTGAGTACTATTTTTTTTGACACTTAATCTATTGCTAGACACATAAGATAATTTTTATAGTTGGTATCACTGTGAAATCATAAGAATTGAGATTTGTTTCTCCTTATAGTAAATAGTTATCAACTACACATAGAGTTACATAGAGTTTTGATATTTTATATTTATCCAAAGTAATCTTATCTACAATCATACTTGAACTCAAATTGTTTTGTCTACTTTCTCTCTATATAACATTCACAAAACACATATCAAATTGCAATATATAAAAACTATTATAATAATTAAAAAAAAAACTGCAATCAAAATTGTATTGTATATATGTGAGTGCAATGTCAAGTAAATATCTAAGTGCAAAAGTAGCTAAAAGAACTTAATACGATTTACAAAAAAAAAAAAAAGTTGATATTTGTAAAAAAATTGTAACTTCATAATTGCATGTTATTTTTTACTGATGAGCATAATTTAATACATATTAATAGCCCTTAAATTTATTTTTTGTTGTTTATTTATTAATAAATATTTTTATTTAATGTTATTTTTATGAAATAGGAAATAAAATGGTGAAACCTTGAAAATTGAGTGAAATTATAGTATTTTACTTGCATGTATAATAATAATAATAATAAATTCTGTGAAAGAAATTATTTTTCAATAAAACCTACTAAGTTGTTTTCCTTTTTTTTTTTTTTTTTTTTTTGACAAAGGACACCATCTTTAAGTGTGTAATGAAAACTAAAGAGCTTACCAATCATCTTTATGCAAGCCAGCTAAGGAAAATAAAGGATTCGAATATCAAAGTTATACATTTGATGCTAAGAAAGAGAAAAATTGCAAAAATTCAAGTCATCACCAAACATCCATATGCAATCCAACTAAAAAAACAAATAATTCAACATTCAAAATCACACATTTCATGCTAAGAAAGAAAAATCATTTCAAAACTGGTTTCATCATCAACTCTCCATCTAGCCATTTATGCTTATAAATAGAAGGAAAATGACTTAGAAAAGAAGGGTTTGTGAGGGGAAGAATTGAGAAAATAAAGAAGAAATTGAGATTTCAAGATTAAGGATCCAAATTATTAAAATGGGTTCTTTTGTTTATTTTGTTATTTTAATTATATATTTTTAAGTTTTAATTTTACTGAGGTGAATGATGAAACCATGTTAAATTATTAAATTTTATTTTGTATTGATTCTAAGTATTTTGCAACTTAATATTTATGATTTTGGCATCATTTGATAATATCCTTTCATTAATTCTATCATGTATTTTTATTGTTAGGAAAATTATCTACACTTAGTTTTTATTAGAAGAAAAGTAAGTTTATTTGATTATGTCTTTTTCATTAAATTGTATACATACAATGCTTAGAAATTACACTTTTGAAATGAAAAAAAATCTATTTGAGAATTTAATAAAATTGAGCTTAGTAATAAAATCAATAGAATATAAAAAGATTGATTTTTAAACTATCATCTAAAAATTAAAATCAATACATTATAAAAAATTATTAATTAAATATTGGTGAATTCTGAAACATTGGTAATATTTTATCTGAATTTTATTTCACAAGTTTAACTATTTTTAATTGTGTTATTTTGACATTTCTATTTTACATTTCTTTATCATTATCTAAAAAAAAATTATTTGAAACTAGGTTAGAATTAAATTAATGTGGTTTAATTAAATTTTTCTATAATTTTTTTCATTACTCTTTCCGTGAGAACGATTTTATTGCCACTTATTTACAAAATCTGTGATTCATGTGCTTGCAAGTATAAATAAAATTTCACAACATTTACCTTTTTCAATTGATTTTTATGATTATAGTAGAGAAATTACAAGTCATAATCAATAACTATATGTCAAGAGTACTTAAGATTGCTCTATATATAACTTTTTTTGATCCCTTCCAGGATTGGAATACTACTACAGAATCTGTACCTCATTGAAGGTGGTCCTAATCAACAACATATGATTAAAAATTGAAAATAAATTAGAATATTGAGGTTGTCAAAAGGATTGAGTGTACCTTATATGAAGTCATTAACCCTAACTTGAGTTATAAGATAATGAATTGTTAATAAATTTTTGCATTAAGTATTTGATGTTGATATTTTGTATAGCTCTTAGCTTATAAGACCCACTATTTGATGATAAATCCATAATAAGATTTCCATTTGCTATCAATCGAAAAGGACCTCCGCACTGCCAACAGTAGTCTTATAAAAAAAAAAACTATAAATCTACCCATATGAATATTTTTATTTGGAGAAATGATTGTGAACAGTGTATTTTTCACCAAGTCCACCAAATGTTTTTCATTTGGATTTTGAGGGGCAAAGGTGACTGAAAAATTTTTTCATTATGAAATTTACCAGTTTACCCATATTCTATTTTCTTCACCGTTCATCTCTCATTTTCTGTTTGGATACTGAGAAATCTAGAAAAGAAACTCATAAGTTGACATAATTTTTTTTTCTTTTTTTTACTTTGGAAAGATTATTTTTATTTGCTATGCACTAGTTTAATTATAATTATTTATTGATTAAAAACAACATTATGTATTTATATGATTGCGAAGTGAAGTGCTTTGGTGATTCAATTAATTGATTTCCTATTTTGTTACTGTCTAGTACTATTGAATTTTCATTGCATTTCAAGACTGTTGTACTATTGATAAGCTTATTTTGTCCCAATTATATGGTATGTCTACATCTACGCGCTTCCAAGCTAGTCCATATCAAATAGTAGTGGTAACTATTTATTTGGTGAATAAGTTTATTTGGATGCTTTCTGCTAATTTATTAAAATTTTGAATTCAATTTGGTCTATTATGTTGATTTTCCGGTGAATATACTTGCTGATTTTTATAGTTGTGCTGGTGTGGAGTAGTTTAGCTGCTACTGAATTTATTGTTGTATTTTTCTAATGATGAAATTCTCAGTTCACTAAAAAGAAATACAAGGGAGAAGGGAATGAGATGTCTGGTGAATATCCAGAGAAAATTAGAAACTATCCACATCATTCTCATATTTATTATTTTATTAAATCCTGAGATGGGCTTTTAAACTTTTATTTTTTCCCATGGAAGAATAATTTCATTTATCAGCTGTTTATTTCATTGGATGAACCCCCTCTAGGCACACACGTGTATTCAGTTACATTTAATGGCACAATTTCTCAATTTGTATTGCAGTTACTTTTTCATCAAGATAATGCATGCTATTTGCTTCTTCAAGGAAATTGTTGAATCATATAAGAAGATGTCTAGGTGCAAAACTTCTCCTCGAAGTGATCGACCTTCAATTGCATACAGGCGAAACGAAATTGAGAGGGCATCTTTTGATCTTACTGATTTTGTTCTTTAAGGCCATGCCTCAAAACACACTCAGAAAAAACAACAGAGTAGCATAAATCCTAAACAGGAGTCCCCTGAGATACTGAGCACAATAGAGCTCATCTCGGCAATGGGGCAAATATGAAATCGTGTAAATCCTCCTGCTATTTCTGAATTTGAGGCAAAATCTAATCACAATGGTAGTGGCTATGAGAAAAATGTTATCTTGGAAGACCTGATTATTAAAGATGTTTGTGCGGTATCTTTAAGAGATGATGATGGTAGATACTTCAATGTTGACATAAGGACCACTGCTAATTCTACACCTTCAAATCAGCCAAAATTTGAGTTTCTTAAAGTAACTCAGAAGATGTTAATTTTTGAACCTTGTAGTTGGAAATTATACTCATCTATTATTCTCACAGTTTATGAGCTCAAAATACACTACTAGCAAGAGTTTCTAAATACCATTTCCAGGATCTAATTCCTCTTAGCACCATTATCATCACAGCTCAACAAGAGAACCTATAGCTGTCTAAAATTACTTGGAAGAGGCTGTCATTGTGATAAAAAACACTCTGAAAAATGAATTTGTTCCCTATTGCCACAAAAACCATATTGTCATTCTAAAGAGCATGTTCCAATCTACTTCAATCAAGGGTCCAAAATTAGAATTAGATAACCCAATCAAAAGCCAAAGTCAAAGGCATGGATTTTAGGTCAACACATCTAACTTAAATTAAAACTTGTTTCTCATTGTCAAAGTCTATAATAAATCAAAATATAACATTTAAATTTCAAACAATAAAACAACAAAATTTTATGAAGCATCAATTGTTTCTTCACTACTTGAAAAGCCTTCTTCATACAAACTGCCTTAGAATTTCATTATTCCTCCATAAATGTTCTTGAAACTTTGATAAATTGCCTCCAAATAAGTGCATGATCATCACTTCAATATCAAGATCATAAAACACTGCATTGTGCTGTAAAAAATAAAAAGGAAAATAGTAAAACCATTAAAATTTTAGAATAAAGTTCATATACTTACATTTTTTTCCCTTTTCCCTCAAATAAGTACCCTACCCATATTTCTACAACATTTTATTAACTCTCGATTTACACCTTGATTGCTAGAATTGTATTTATCATATCCTCCTCTATATTGATTATGATAATTTCAATAGGAATTGAATGAAAGAAGGTTGAGATGTTGAAAGTACAAAATGTATTTGGATAGTTTCCACTGCAAATCAAATGAAAAGAGGTTTATTTAGGCCAGTTCCAGAGTAAATTGATAGCTAATAAAGTTTCAGCTTCTAACCTATCCTTAGATGGTTTACTAATAAATATTTTTGTTTGAGGGAAAAAACCAAGGTCTATCAAAGATGGAAATTTGTAGCTCCATATTATCACAAGCAGCAGAGGGAGGGAAATTAAGTGATTAGAACATGTTTTGCTTGTAGTTTAATAATTAGTATTAATTCCACAAACAAAACCTATTCGTCGCATGCATACACAATCTAGCTAAGTGATTCAAATATCATATGGAGTATTACAAGTATATTAAAGCGAGTAAATATCTTAAAATTCTCTCTTTTAAACAGTCAATTGCCCATGTGAAAGCCAAAAGCAGTGAAACCATGGAAAGCAGTCTAGCAGTCAATAAGTCTCATCCCATGGGTTACTTTACCTTCACATATATAGAGGTCGTGGAAGACTATTATAAGGATCAACCTCATCTTCCTTTACATCTCCAATATTTAGCGGCGAACTCCAGAGAGAGGAGCATGGTTTTAAATAACATAACGTATTGGCTGTTTTGTTTTGGTTTTTGAGGGATCTAATACATTATTTACCCGTTATACTTATGCTAATGAGAATTGATCTTGAATCGGTAATGAATCATTCGATACATACTGATACAACCATTATTTAGCGATACGAGCATGATGTATCAATTAAAAAATATTATTGATATAATTTTTATTTTGTATTTTATTAATGTAAATTATAAATATATTGTTTAAAAGATTATTATTTTATATTATTTTATATTTATTCTATTTTATTAATGTAAATTATTGGTATATTGTTTTTTACATTATTTATATTTCAATATATTTAGAACATTATTGATAATTTTTACAAATAATACTTATCAAGATTATGAAGCGAATATATTTGATGAAACTAAATCATTGTTCGATGTATTTTCATCTTAAATAAACAACGAAAATTTAAATAAGTTTAATAACAGACAAAACAATCAAGATCCTCCCCTATACTCTTTTTGGTGGTGATTAATTAATATTATGGTGTATTTATTTTTTTTAATTTTGCTTTATTTACTTGGAATACAAAGAGTTTTTTTTATCACCTTATTCAAGAATAAGGTGGTTTTTTCTCCTTACGAATTAATAAAATAAGACTGATTTATTATGATTAATTATGTAATTTGAATTTAATTTATTATTATTATTTATGTAATTTGAATTTTTGTAGGCACAATTATACTTATTTAAGTGTTAATTAATTTAATATATTATATTTTGGACATTGCATTTTATTTCTTGTTGAATTATATTAGTTTGCTAATCATTTTTGAAAATTCATAGTAGTGATGGCCGATTCAGTCTAATTCAGTATGATTCATTCCGATCCAGTCATATTCAGTTCGATTTCATTATACTGATTCTGATATCGATACGATATATAAAATCATTATTTAATACCCTAGAGAGGAGATAGGATTGCCTTATCCTTATAAAGGATAGAGGCTTGGTGGAATGCTTAAAAGGAAAGAGAGATAATAGGAGAAGAAGTCCCAACTCGAGTATCTCAATGAGGATTACTAAACATGCCTTTTTTGATAGATCTGGAGAACCTGCGAAGAACTGGAGGGAAAGAATTTATACGTATATTAGGCAAGTGAGTCAAACTATACCATGATAATATCGAATTATTAATAGGTTTGAGAGTAAAAGTTCACCTGAGCACATCTTCTTCTTCTTCTTCCTTGGAGAGGAGAAAATACTTGATCTTCTTCTTTCTTCTTTCTAGCTCAGAGAAATTGAAATAAAATAAAATGATCAAATGGGTTTCTTGCTTTTACAACAATGTTTATAAGCTTCTGATTTCTTTCGCTCAAGTAGTCACTGTGATGATATCATCCTCCTTGGCTCTGTTTCTCTCTTTGCTATTTTTGCTTCGTGCTTCAACTCTCTTTAAATTGAATCACAAACAGAAAATCTAGTCCGATTCACGCACTATACTATATGCTTACGCAAACAATATGATAATTCAATAAAGCAGGAAAAAACAACTCAAATTTCTAACATACAACTTAATCAATTAATTTTGCCTTCAAAGCACAAGGGACAATAGTAGTTCTTCATCACATTCATTTAGTTAACCATGATCAGCAATAAAGGCAACAAATTTCTGAGTTTTCCCCTCTTTCACTCTTTGGAATGGGGTATCTTTATTTATTTGTAGCTAAGACAATAATATCTTTACACCCAAGAATCACAAAGATTAGGTGAAAATTAATTATAAGAACTAAACTCAAAGAAGATAAGCCAAATACTTCAAATTATCAATTACAGTACCCAGTCCCAAACTCAAGGGTCTCAAAATGGTATTGATGTCATGGGCCTATTTAATTGAACAGATACCATATAAATGAAAATCAGACTTTCATTTAACTATGGTTTCTTTTATTCAGAAATTTTCCATTTCGTCCATTGCTGGCAAATTTTTTTTTATTCTTGATGGTATGTCTCTAAAAACAAAAACTAAAAAGGCAAGTTCAAGTTTTCAAAACTAAAAACTTATTAATTAATTTAAAAAAGAAAATTGGCATATTAAGTGTAAAAAATTAAAACATCAAGGGAAAACCAAAATTGAAATAAAGATTATAAATTTGAAAGAATAGAAGGGAAAAAAGAAAATTAGGAACCAAAGCCTTGCTTTTTGAGAAGAGCTATGGTGCTTCTTTGCATGCCTTTTCTCTGTCATTGTCGACCTTTTAATCAAATAAATAGTCTTGGGTTGTTGAGATTCCTAGTACTCAAGCCTGTCTCTTTTCTAATTTTTTTATTAATTAACAAAAAAAAAAAATAAAAAAAAAAAAGAAAGAAAACAAGTTTATTGAAAAAGAGACTAGTTTAGAGTTATTAGAGAATCTCCCATATACTTTTTATACATGTTAAACTCTTTATTATAAAAAATTATTTCAAAAACTAAAATTCTAATGAACTCTTATATTTAAAAATTAAAAAAAAGAGTTGGCTTGACGCTCTATATTTAGAGAGCTAAATACTACTCTATATACTAATTTTAATTAATGTAATATAAGTTTCTTTGCACTTTATTTAACATAATTTTAGTACGATTTTTTCTAGTGGACAGATTTAAAAAATAAACAATTAAAATAATTAATACTGATGAGATAAAATAAAATAAAGAATAAATATAGAGAATTTATTGGATTTAAATAAAATTTTATACTCTTTATCAATTAAATGTTCTCTATTTAATAAATACTCTTTTTATGTGGTCCCCCATACTCACAATATATAACAATTTCTCTCTTTTTTTTTTTTTTTTTTGTTTACGTCAACATGTCTTTTTTTCTTTTCAATTTTCTAATTCATTTTAATACTTGTTTTTATATTATGATTCTTTTCTTCTCTATTCTATTTCTTTCTTGTTTTAATTTAATTAATTTATTATTTATTTTTTCAACATTCATCAAGTATGTAACTATATTAATGGACTAGTTCTATAACAAAAAGTCCTCTTTATTTATTAATAAAAATGATTTGTGCAACTTGAACATAAACATTAAAATTATATAACAATAAAATTCAAAGGGGTTTGATAACAGTACAATTTGCTGTTCCTTTTTTCTTGTTCCTTCTTCCTTGCTCTCACTTGTACTTTATCTATGTCAAAAGCAGACTATTTGCTTATTATAGATGATAATGTTAATTTCCTATTTGCGCCGCATATCATATAATACAATATAAAAAAACAGTCATGTTCATATGAGTGAGATTGTCTTTTTATTTTTCATAAATTTCTGGGTTAAACTCTGTAAGCAAAACGACGCTGTTTTGCTATAATTACTGTTGTGCCATTCATTAGTCATTCCTTTCAAGAAAAATGGTGTAGTTTATGAAGCCCTTAAGGTCATTTTATCTTAACCTTATCTTTATCTTTATAACCTTTCCATTTCCCTTTTTCTCTTGCGCTATAAGTTTCTTCTTTGATCTACTCGCTGCTGCCATTTTTTCTTCTACCTTTTTTTTTTTTTTTTTTTTTTTGTTTGTCTAGTTTTCATTTTTCATGTATCTTGTTTCTGGTTGTGCTGACAAAACAATATTTACTTTAAAATTCTCATTATTTCTCATTGGCCAATTAACTTCACTTTTGGTTTTTTTAATGAGATGTAAAATCATTTTTACTTAATAACTGATGATTCTATATTCATTCAATCTATATCCCTAATTTTTAAAAATCCCAGAACTCACTATTAGTTGGTTTTTAATTTCAAAGTTCCAAAACTTTTGTTTTTTTTTTTTTTTCTGGGACTTTTCATCTCATAATGGCCACTGATCAAATTTGGCAAAATTGTATTATTATTTTTTTACATCTTTTTTATGTGCTTTTCACATGCATGTCTTTTGTCTTCGTTTTATTACATTCTAAGATTGTATGAGTGAAGGTTGTGAGAGATGAGAGTCATGAAGAGTGAAGAAGAAGAAGAGAAGTGAAAGGCAACATGAGTTAATACATATAAGTTGAAATGAAGGTTGATTATCTAAAATAAGAAACATAAAATAAGAACTAATTTGGTGCAAGGAAAACTAAATAATAATAATAATAAAACACAAAACATAAAAACGTAAGAACAAGAGAAATCTGAGGACTGTGTACTACACAATGTCTTTAAGAAAAATTCGCCTCTATTATTAGTGTTAAAGGATTGATGATATTTGTCTTCCAAGATGCAACAGATAAAGAGCAGAGATTGAACACTACAAAGTCTACTCACAGCGAACTGAATAATGCCTCTTTATCATAGAAGAAAATTAGAAAAGAAAGGAGAAGATGTTTTTAGTGTGTTCTGAACAGAGCCAAGACACACCTATTTATACTATATTGGAGGAGAGAAAAAACCATAGAATTAAACTCTATTAAAGCTTATGGATTAAAATTTGTAACAACAAATTTAATTCTATAACTCTAACCTTTGAACTCTATAGTCATATTCTAGAAAAATTCTGGGGGGAAATAAAAAAAATTATTTGGAAAATTGTAAAATTAAGCCGGGCTAGGACTATAGTATTTTGGTTCGATATTCGTGTGCATTGGCCGCACACTTACACGTTAACCCTTTGTTTATACTATAGATTTGCACCCCTTGTGCTTGTTCGCGTGAGAAATAGCCTTTTTGATTATTTACTTATCATTGAAAGGATAAATCTTTTAATATAAAACCGAATCTTTTAATATAAAACCTTTTGCACTTTTGTAATTTTTCAATATAAAATAACATATATTTCTTTCTTCTTTTTCTTTGTAAGGAATTCACTTTGAGTTTCAAATTCTCATTCACTCATTCACCATTTAAACATATGAATACTTAAATTCATAGTCTTTATATCAAAAAACACAAATTCTGATCAATCTCTCTTAACCAAACAATAAGACTCACCCAAAATTAGGCCTCAAAATGGCCACTAAATAAGCTAAATATCACAATTTTCCGACAACATGCAGATTTCAGAGGCTTCAATTTTCCTTCAGTTTTTCTTTTCTCATAATTAAAAAATCTTTTAAATGTTTTCCTTTTTCTATATCACGATTTAATGAGGAAAAAAATAACCACGCACTGTACTAGAAACGATGAATTAAACAAATTAAGAAAGTTAAAGAAAAAACCCACATCCGTCAAATTCTGCATGATGATCTACTTGATAAAGACGTCCACAATCACTGCCGTTCAAAAATTGCATACAGCCACAGGATTAATTATTTCCAATGATGGGTTAAATTGCATGGTACACACAGCCGCATAGGATTTGTTGCAAGGCTATATTCCACCCTAGCTCACGCTAGCGAACTGCCGGGGTTTTTTTTATTTCAAGAAAAAGTGAAACCACAGCTTTTGAATATAGGCCACCCACACCCTCCACCCCCCAACCCAAAAAAAAAACTTAAACCCTGATTTATCCTTCAAAAAATTTTCTCGAGAAAATGAATCTGGAAACGCCACAGACGCCATTTTCTGCTGGAGGACTATTATTCAATTCATCGAGGTCTCAGCTTCTCTATACTGTGAATTTATTTCTATTTTTCCTGTTTGGATACTGAGAAATCTAGAAAAGACACTCATAAGTCATCGTACTCTTTTTTTTTTTAATTTGGAAAGACTATTTTTATTTGCACTAGTTTAGTTATAATTATTAATTGATTAAAAACAGCATTATGTATTTGTATGATTGCGAAGTGAAGTGAATTTTCATTGCATTTCAGGACTGTTGTACTATTGATAAGCTTGTTTTGTCTCAATTATATGGTATGTCTGCATCTGCGCGCTTCTGGGCCAGTCCATTTCAGATAGCAATGGTAATTATTTATCTAGTTAATAAGTTTATTTGGATGCTTTCTCTTGATTTAGTAAAATTTTGAATTCAGTTTGGTCTATTATGTTGATTTTCTGGTGAATATGCTTGCTGATTTTTATAGCTGTGCTGGTGTGGAGTAGTTTAGCTGTTACTTAATTTGTTATTGTATTTTTCTAATGACGAAATTCTCGGTTCACTGAAAAGGGAGAGGGGAATGAGATGTGGTTGAATATCCGGAGAAAATTGGAAACTATCCACATCATTCTCAGTCCTGAGATGGGCTTTTAAATTTTTGTTTTCCCATAGAAGAATAATTTCATTTATCAACTGTTTATTTAGTTAGATGAACCCCTCCATGCATACACGTGTATTAATTTACATTTAATGGCATAATTTCTCAATTTGTATTGCAGTTACTTTTTCATCAAGATAATGCATGCTATCTGCTTCTTCAAGGAAATTGTTTAATGATATAAGAAGATGTCTGGGAGCAAAACTTCTCCTCGAAGTGATCGACCTTCAATTGCATACAGGCAGAACGAAGTTGAGAGGTCATCTTTTGACCTTACTGATTTTGTTCTTCAAGGCCATGCCTCAACACATACTGAGAAAAAACAGCAGAGTAGCATAAATTCTAAACTGGACTCCCCTGAGATACTGAGCACAACAGAGCTCATCTCGGCAGTGGGACAGATATGGAATCGTGTAAATCTTCCTGCTATTTCTGAATCTGAGGCAAAATCTAATCACAATGGTAGTGGCTATGAGAAAAATGTCATCTTGGAAGATCTGATTGTCAAAGATGTTGGTGAGGTATCTTTAAGAGATGATGATGGTAGATACTTCAATGTTGACATAAGAACCACTACTAATTCTACAAATTCAAATCAGCCAAAATTTGAGTTTCTTAAAGTAACTCAGAAGATGTTAATTTCTGAACCTTGTACTGGAAATTATACTCGTCTATTATTCTCACAGTTTATGAAGGAAAGAACCATATTGTTGAATGAGTTTTGGAAGGGACAGGGTTTTGCAAGCATAGGACATTCGTATGAACTGCAGAGGGGGTATGGATGGATGAAAGAAATGAATCCTGCTAAATTACAATATCATAATGTCATCAAGATTGAGGAAAAGAAAACCAATAAAATCTGCATTTTGGGAAGTGCAGCCAGCCATCAGGATGGCTGCATTTCTAGAGAAGCAACTCATCCTGGAAATAACTGTTCTTTGAGAAGTGCAGACTGCTATTCTGATTCATTCAAATCAAAAGATGTGTTGTTGGATGATAATATGAAAGTAGCAATAAAGACAGGAACAATCAGCTCCCTCTGCTCTGATTATTTCCTTGGGCCTCTTCGTCATAATAACGAAAATGATAGTATTTCAAGAGCAGTGAATTCTAGTCTTTATATGGACTATAGTATTGACATTTTGGCTCCTCAGAAGAGTGCATGTGGGACATTCCAACAGAACACTAATGATCACAAAATGGTTGAAAACACAAGACAACAACCTCAAAAGTTTGTTTCTGAGGACAAAAGTCTAATGGATTTGCATTCATCCACATATGAACAATCTCCTTATGCTCTTGCTAAGCAAGAGCATGCTTATGCGGGTGCGTTTGCTGGTATATTTGTTAGCCTTTGTCTACACCCTGTTGATACAATAAAGACAGTTATTCAATCTTGCCATGCAGAGCAGAAGTCTATCTGCAACATTGGAAGGTCAATTGTTTCTAAAAGAGGTAAAGTTAGTGTGAAAATTGAAGTGCTTGTAGTTGTTGGGAGTCCATAAAATTTCTTGGCTTTCTTTGAAAATGTAGGCCTTTGTTAGACTGACATGATAGAGTTTTCAGGTATAACTGGGCTTTATCGTGGAATTGCTAGCAATATTGCATCTTCAGCTCCAATTTCTGCTATTTACACTTTCACCTATGAATCTGTTAAAGGATCTTTGCTTCATCATTTCTCTAAGGTGGCATTCACTATTTTTTGTGTTTAAGTTTTCTATTTTTCATCACTTTTGTTATTTTTGTCTTGTGTATTTCAGAGGGACAAAAATAAATGTTGTTCAAGCCGCTGCAAGGCTTTTTCCATATTCTTTAGTGTGATGTTTATCTGCCCTTTGAAAGTCGCACCTTCTCCTTCTGCAGGAATATCACTCTTTTGCCCATTGCATTGCTGGTGGAAGCGCGAGCATTGCAACTTCATTTGTTTTCACTCCCAGTGAGTGCATAAAGCAGCAGATGCAAATTGGTTCACGCTATCATAACTGCTGGTATGCCTTTGTTATCCTGTTATTTCTTATTAGATTACTTAAGTGATGTTTACTTTCCATTCAGCTATGCTTAGGATGAAGTTATCCGTTGGCATTTTTTTTTTTTTGGCATTTAAAGGTCATTATTCATTTACTTAGTTTTTCCATGCATTTAAAGGTTATTATGTATTTTCTGTGGTCCTTGACACTCGATCTTCTTTGCTACAATAGTGCATCTTGCCTCTTCTTTGTTAATTGTTATTTCCATGTTACTCTCATGTGTCTTTTCAGGAATGCACTGATTGGAATTATTGGAAAGGGTGGTTTACCTTCACTATACGCTGGCTGGGGGGCTGTACTCTGTCGGAATGTTCCACACTCAATTATCAAGGTTAAGTCTTTCTATATAGTAATAGATATAAGATAAGTGTGAAACAGTTATTGTATTTTAAATGATGCTGTATCTGAACTCTTTGTACTTTTTTCCATACCTCTTGTAACTATAGTTTTATACTAATATAAATAGAGGAGATGCCTACAGTAAAGAGCACTTCATTTACTCTTCCTGCGTAGTAGATGTTGTCATCCAGCACATGCATCAGATTTTAGGGCCAGTTGATGCATGTCTATTTAAAGTTGTAAAGCAGTTAGAAAATTTCTGAAATTTAATCACTTCATGCCTAAACTTTAATACAGTCTGCTGTTGATTCTGCTTTCTGTGCAACATCTGATTCTGAGGACATGTTCACCATTATGCAGTTTTACACATATGAAAGCCTGAAGCAGTTGATGTTATCTTCACGAAACTCCACTGCCCAACCCAACACATTTCATACAGTTTGTTCATCTCTCCTTTCCAGCACTCTTCTGTTAGTTTCTACCTATTTTAGTGTAATAGTTTAGCTTTCATGGTGCTCCGGCGTCATTGATAGCCTGCCCGTAGTAAGTTGTTTTTAGCATAATTGGCTTAGTTACCCACGATATGCTGAGAAATTCTTAATTGCTGCAGCTAGTTTGTGGGGGACTAGCAGGATCTACTGCTGCTTTATTCACAACTCCTTTTGATGTGGTGAAGACAAGACTACAGATACAGGTATTCAAAATATTTTCTATGTTGTCATGAAACATTTGTTCCCTTATTGCTATCAAATATATAATTATATCATCCATCAAAATACGATATGCATGTTCATTTATTCGTGGAGCGATGCACTGAAGCTTTTTTTTTTTTTTATTATTATTATTATTCTTCAATTTCTGGAATAGTTTCTTACAGATGTGTAGTGAATCCTTTTGGTAAAATTTAATCGCAAGTGTTGGCAATATAATTCATGATCTTTATGATGAGAAGAAGATGACATTTATCATGTTACAGTAGATTTTCAACCGAAGAGAGGTTCCCTAATACTATAACTCTTTTGAGTTTGTGTATTAGTAGGTGAATAAAGTTGGTTGCATACCTAAAGTCTTGTTAGAGCTGTTCAATTTAACTATTTATTCCTTTGTGTTGCGAACTAGGCAGATATTATCATATATCCTCTCACTATGTTGTTCTTCACAGATTCCTGGTTCTACGAGTCAATATAACAGTGTGTTTCATGCCCTTAAAGAAATTGGCAAGAATGAAGGTTTGACGGGCCTCTACAGGTTTGGGTTGCTTCTGATATGCACATTTTTATCTAAAAATAGTTTTCTGATTCTTTTAGTCTAAAAAGTAATGAATTTTACCATGTAAAGGTGCAACATGTGCAATAATTTATCTGAAGTTTGAAATGGTAGAACAAGTGAGAGTTTTAATGATTTAACTAATCCTTCAGAAAATCTATTGGCAGAATATTTTCTGGCTTTTGAAGTGTTATTTTGCAGTTCTTAGAAGCTTGGAAATTTGTGATTTTTAGATATTAAGCAGTGCGTTTGACAATTGCTCTTGTAATTTCCATGATCAGGGGATTAATTCCAAGATTGATTATGTATGTGTCTCAAGGAGCACTATTCTTTGCATCATATGAATTTTTTAAAAGATTATTTTCCTCAGAAGTTCCACAATATAAGGCTCAAAGGATACGGTACAAAGAAAGAATCGAAGATGATTCAACTCATGTGTAGTGGCCATCATAATCAGCATCACAGGCATCCTGATCCTCACTGTTATCATCACAAATGGTTTGCAGGACTTTTCTTGCCATCCCATCTGTCAAACGAGACAAGTCTTCCCATAAATGTGGAGCCCGCACCATGTAAGAGATGGTATACATGCACCCGGTGTAGGTGATCGCATTCTAACTCTGAACATGCATACTGATACTTTTTTGTGATACGAGAAGAAACGTGATATCTCCGCCAATGAGCTTATATATGGGATTGCATATCGAGGAGGCCATCAATGGATGCAGGGCCTATCATGGAGCGGCCAATTTTTTGTTTTGCCATTTTTTGGCGCTGAAATGAGATACAAGCCCTTTTCTTTTTCCATTCTTAGGCAATAGGGAAACCATTTGTGCAGTTTGAAAACATTTGTAAACAAATGTTAAGGGTACGTCCTGCCAATTTTGTTGTATAATTGATGTGGCTGGTTTCGAAAGTTGTTGGAGCCAAATTTTTGCCATTGAATGGTTGTAAGCCTGTCCTTAATAATCTTACTAAGAAAATACCTGAAAGTAGTCAAATGTATTTTAATAATTTTTTTTTTCCAAATAAATTTTCCCATGATTGTTGCCTTTTAGAAAATTTAAATTTGTACATTTAATTTAATGCCCATGTATTTTTTTTTTTAATGGGATCGATATTTTGTTACAATATGCATAAGTATGATTTTCAATTGTTTAAAAAGTAAAGCAAGAATACGCACTTCTGTCCTGCACTTTTTCTGCCTATCTGCTTAATAATAGACAGCACATAAAGGACTGTTTTGGCCTGAAGATAAGGTTAGAATATGGAAAAGTGTGACTTACCCCAATACTGTACGGGTATATCTAACACTCTCTGCTAGCTATTAACTCCACCTATCTAAGGGGATAATTTTGATTATTTTTCTCTTCATTTTATAACCCTTTTCCTAGTTAAAACCGAACCAAATCCACCAAAAATTATTATGATTAATTGGATAGAAAAGGAAAATTCTTCATTTTACTGTGCATGGACACAAATATAAGACATTTACGATATGATATTTTTATAAGAAATTGGTACATGATTTAAAAAAAAAAAGTATCATATTAAAAAAAAAAAAAAAGTGTTTGTTAGGAAATGATATAAATATATATTTCTAAAATTAAAATATCAGTGTTTCATATACTATATCTTTTGATATTTTTATTCAGCGCAATTGGTGTTATATAAATGACTAATTACAGGATTAGTATACAATTAGTGGTCAAATATATATATATATATATATATAATTTTGAATCAGCTCAAATCATAATATAATCCTGATTGTAGAGTGGGAGAAGATATTGGAATCTA
Source organism: Reutealis trisperma (assembly GCA_947687605.1). Taxonomy (NCBI): domain Eukaryota; kingdom Viridiplantae; phylum Streptophyta; class Magnoliopsida; order Malpighiales; family Euphorbiaceae; genus Reutealis; species Reutealis trisperma. Next base: position 6,888,281 of record CANTUT010000039.1, on the reverse strand, counting down.
AAAAGGCAGTAAGTAGTATAAATATCGTAATAATAAGCATACAAAACATCAAAGTCGTTGTAGTATAGTGGTGAGTATACCCGCCTGTCACGCGGGTGACCCGGGTTCGATCCCCGGCAACGGCGATATTGTATTATACAAAATATTTTGTTCCTGTGGGCTTTACTTCATGTTCCCAAGACAAGCAATCCAAATCCGAGTGGTCAAGGCAATTTGAAAAGCTCCAAATTAGCATTTGGAATTTGGAATCAAGTCAAAATAAATTGAATTTTGTTGTAGATTTTATTTAAGTGCTATTTAGTGGGGGAACAAAAAAAAAAGAGAGATAAGAATAAGAAATGCTTGTTCATATAAAGGACTTGTTTACTATAAATCAGGGAGCATGCTCTATGGGACAAAAATGTGCAAAATTTTCTAACGTAAGCAAAGATCATGTCCTCTGAAAAGAGGACACTATGGCCCTGTTCTGGAGGACAGAAAAATCTGACAAGAAGCCTAATAATATTACTTCAGGACTCAACATATAATAAGACAAGTCAATATTATTGAGCTATTGTAATGAAAAGCAACGAATGCCATGCATATTTTTTCTAATTTCATGGAAATTCAGGACATGGGATAAACCACAAGTTTTATTAATTTGGCAAATAGAATTTTTAACAAAATTTTGAACTAACTAGCTAAAAATACACTACTAACAAGATTTTCTAAATACCATTTCCAGGATCTATTTCCTCTTAGCACCTTATACCCAATATGATACAGAAAGTATAAGACCCCCCCTATCTCTCAACAATTGAGTTGGTACTTTTCCCCTGCTATCAACTTACAATATGGACAGTATATGTTTCTATTCTATCTCTAGTTGTAGAATGGAAGAATGAATCAAATTATACATTCAAGAGTTCGCCTTGATTACTCGGTAACCCTCTTGCAGCAGATTTGATAGCTTACTAGATTATTTATGGAAATCCTTTAGCTATTGAAGGCTGCAAAAGAATTTGAACTTCCCCAGTCTTGTCTCAGGGCGAAAGAACTGCAGCGTTTGTAGTCCTGCAGTGACCTTTTGAATATAAATATTTCTTTCAGTTCCAATGCATCGAAGACCTATCTGGATTCTTCAAGTGAGACATTTTGCATTATCAAGCAATCAGGTTCAGTCTATACCCGAGCAATTGGAGAAAAGGGAGGGTTAAGCACATAAGACTGCTGGATCTCTTCCATTTTCTTGGAAACTTTCTTCTTCTCCTCCTCTGTGACTGCTTCAATTAAGAATTGCACTTCCTCCTCGATAAGCACTTTCAATGAATTGCAATGTGGCAACCGCCTGCTTTTTTCCTCTCCAGCAGCACCGGAGGTTTCTGTACCATGCAATACAGCAACACAGATGGAAAACGCTTGTAATGTAGATAGCTGTGCATGGAAATCAACTGCGTAATGACCCTCTTTGATAACTCTCATGGTCAACGCTGGAATTTTCTGTTTCTTTCCCTACACCAAAATCAGAATCTGGTTAGAGCTAATGACATACTAATCATATCAAAAGGAAAGCATGGCTGCTTATATACACCACATAAAAACAGTGAAGAAGAAATTCAAGTGGCAAACAGAAAACCTTTAGATGGCCTGTTCCAGATCATATTGTACAATACGCAATTATCAATCAAATCTAAGACTGGCTATCCTTTCCTGCACGATATGAGGGCCATTTATCTAAATGCTCTAGGCTTAAATTTTCAAGAGTTGCCAAAAGTGAAAGTGCATGTATGCTCAAAATCCACAAATTCTGAAGGATTGGCTTCAATAGTTTGCATCCAAATCACTTAAAAAAAAGAGATTTACAATTCAAACAAAAGTTTCCGGTGATTTCTTATAAATTACCATATTAATATGAGACTCTCAAAAAGTAAAATTGGCCAACTTAACAACAGAACAACATCACACTTACTTCCAAAACCCTGTTATGTACAAGCACTGCACCATACTCTTGATTATCCAAAGACATCAACGTTGTAATTGTCTTTGACAATAAGCAGTAAATGAAAAGCATATAACAGGGATTGTCCTACTTCACCAATCCAAGTCCTGCTTATCTGTGAGATCAATTTAATGGAACTACTGTCTGTGGGCCAGCATTGGAATTTGAGTTTCCTAAAATTCTTTTTATTCACAGTTATTCAAAATATGGTCATAATCCTAAAATTCTTTTTATTTACAGTTATTCAAAATATGGTCATAATCAGACACCAATCCAGAAGCTTACCTGAACAAAAAGTTCCAAAGGCTGCTGATTATCCATGAGTGGTTCATCTTCAACGCATGTGATGCCAGGACTGCCAAAAACAGTAAGTGGACAGGCCATATCCCATCCACCACAGTCACAGCCTCCACCTAGTCTCCATCTATCAAGCAAAGAAGAAGGACCCCGAATTTCATCAACTGGCAAACTGTGATTTCCAGTTGGAATTATTACCTTCACATTTTCTGGACTTGCTCCATCTGTGAGGTCTTTTCTCCTTTGCTCAGATAGCTGGTTGAGCAGAGTCGAATGCATTTTATCACTACTCTTGTCCCCTCTTTTGTATGTCAAGCTTTCTCTCTTTGCAAATGGGAGTTGAATAACAATGGCTGCAATTTCAAGGTCTGAGTGTAAAACAGCAGATGGCCATGGATAAGGATTTGAAGAATCGAAGCCGCCACTTTCAGAAGCACGTTTGAGTTGATTTTTGAGTTTCATTGCATCAGAGCCATTGTCCAACTCATGAGTTTCGCCAACAAAGCCTGATTTTGACCAATTGGGAGGTTTAACAACATCATAGGAATCCTGTGTAGAAACACTTTTTCTAGCATGAGCGATGTCATACAACACAAACTCTGTAACCATAGAGTTGTCAAAAACCCCCCCATCTTTTAGTTCTGAGCATAAATAGCAGGAAACTTGCATCTGTCCCACTGCCAAGGACTCTTTGTTGCCATCAGTCAATCCCCAGCTACTAGCATTACTCTTCTTTCTGCTGCAAATGGAGTGAAATGTGTACACCCAGTTAAAAGCATTATTTGCCTTCCATGTCTTAGCTACAAAAACTTCTTTTGGGCAATCCAATGAGAACTCAAAATATGGCACCCCATGTTTGTTTTCCAACTTGAGAGAACCATGTAGGTGAACTGGTGAACATACCACAGCTGAATGAATGTGATCTTTCTGGACAAGTGGAGGATCAATATCTGATTTCGCAACTGCAGGAGAGAAGTCAGGCAACAAAGATTTCCTCAAAACCTGATTCTTTCTCATGTTTGACATCCCTGTAGTTCCGACTTCACCTGGTTCTGCTATATAACCCAATGGACTCCTTAAAGACTTAGATTTCATAAATGGATCAAACATTCTTTTTATGGGGCTAAACCGGGACTTTGAATTGGCTCTGGAAGAGCAATCACTTTCTGAAGGAGAAGGTGAATGCAGCATTTCCACCTTAGCAGAAAGTGACTTATGGAATGTTGGAGCCATATCTTTTTCAAGAAGATCATTGGCATCATTTACAGGACCAACAACCTGCTGACATCTGAAGGCTGGATTCTCAATTGAATCACTTCTTACAGTCCCAGCTGATTGTTTTTCCCTCTTATCCAACTTTGGACAGATTTCAATGAAACCATCTGATAAGCATGGTTCTATGCAAGACTTCCTAATGGATGTTGGATTCAAGCTTGAGTTCAAAGACAGTGCAGGAGATCTCTTTTGTGTGTTCTCTTCATCTGAGCCACACAAAGACTCAACAATGCTAAAGGAGATTGTAGTGCCACTATCACGCGACCATTCAATTTTTCTCCTTCCCTCATTAATGCCCATTTTCTTCATTTTTCTTACCTCTCTGGAGTTTTGATAAATGGAACCTCGCTTCAGCTCAGTACTACCTTCTAGACCAACAGTTCTAGATGGAGGCTTACAAGAGGAACTACGATACCGACAGAAGCTTATCTCCGTAAAGCCTTCCTTTATTGTTAATAAGTCATCTTTTCGTGTTAATTTGCTGTTTGTGATCTTCTTTTCAACATCTGAAAAACTTCTACATGGAAGAACAGTGTTAGGACTCAGATCTGAGGAGCAGCTCTTCTTGAAATCCAACTCCATATCTAGCCCCATTGATAGATCTATAATTCTGCAACAAGCAAAGATAAATGAAAATTTAAGAAATTGATTGCAGCCTTAAAGAAGTGGAAAAGCAAAATCCTGCAATATATGAAATCAGCATCTACTAAATTCAAGAATCTCCAAAATGTGAAATCCAGAAAATCCAGAATTAACTAGAAGATACTAAAACCAAAGCTGTTAATTGCAAATTGATTGCGTAGCTTCAGTTCCTACCAACACACTATCACCATAGATAAAGCATGATAAGGAAAGAGGCAAAGTTAATTTGTAATCTATTGTGCCAAAGGGAATTTTACTGAATACTACAAGAAGCAATTGAGAAGAAAAAAATACCTGCTTCTGAAAGGGTTATTTCATTACTATAGACACCAGCTACAGACAATACACAACTATCTGCTTCTTATTACAAGAATATGTATAAATCATAGACGAAGCTAAAAACAGATCATAAGAAGCAGCTACCAACTTAGAAAATATCAAAACAATGCATTTTCATCTTCAATTAGCATAAATAGGACAAGCCAATTATCACACTAAAGAGCTGTCTTTAATATTTTTCTACTTTGGAGAATTAGTATAATCACCTTAACTTTATAAATAACCCTTCTTCCAAAAAGCATAATCCCCATCACTGATTCCAGAATTTGAGATCACAAAAACCTTAAAAAACCTGGCTTTGATGCCCCTAAAACGAGACCCTTGAACCAGCAAAAAATCCTATGATCTCTATAAACTCCCCAGAAAAAGAGAAAATCAACATTTGTAAAGGCTATATACAATTATTAGCAACAACTTACCTTCACTTACATTCTAAGACAAAAACAATGATAGAAAAAATAAAATGTTCAAGAAAATGGCCATACCCCACTAGATCTCAGAGAAGTGAATTTGAAGAAAAACCTCAACAAAAAAAATTGCTAGTAGATGCCATTACACCATCAATCTCTCTCTTCAGCACAAAGTCTCTTGTTAAGTTATGAATCTAGAAAGGAACAAAAAACCAAAAACCCATCTTAAAGAAGAGTCAGCAAAGACACCAAAGGGTACTTAGACTCTCAAAGAATCAAAAAAAGTATAGGTAAAAGCAAAAACCAACAAGAAGTGGACCAATAGCAGTAAAGCATAATAAGCACAAAAAGCCAGTTTTGGGGAGAGAAAATGCATGCCTTGGTTATATAGAGAGAAGAAAAAAAACAAAAAAAAAAGTGCGTGGGTGAGTGTAGACTGTAGAGAGATCTCTCTCTCCCCATGTTTATTTCCCATGAGAACCTTTACTTTAAAGGGCGCCATTTATATGATAAATAATATATTTAAATATAAAAAATAAAAAAATTTAAATTTAATAAGATGTTTATATTCTTTTTTTCATTTTACCTTTTTTTGTAAATATTAAATTTTTTCCCTCTTTTCTTTATATAATTTTTCTTTTTTTATTTCATTACTTTCTCTTCATTACAAAAAAATAAAATTAAAAAAATTTTAAAAACTCGAATTGTATTAATTAAAATTAAAATCAAAAGTGTGAAAACATGATATTAAGTAGTGTTTTCTCAAATTATTTTTTGCTTTTCTTTTTTAGTTAATTTTCTTATTAATTAAAATTTATCATTGAATTTGTAATCTTACCATTTTAATACAACACCACCACTAATAAGTTAAATTTATTTCATACTAATTTAAATTTAAATTTACAAACTCATAATTTTAAGTTGTTACACTTCAATAATACCAATCAATTTTTAATTTACTTGTATTGAAATCATAATGTATTACTATAAGATTTTGAATTCTAACTTGGTTATAATTAAATTTAATAGAGGTTTCCAGTTGTGAAAAGATAATTATATCCATGTAAAAACAATGATAATTATATTTTTTGTGGGGGCAATTCTGCCTATTTGATAGGCTTTGATAATCAAGAGGGCAATTTTTAAAGATTGAAATGAAGTGGGTGCGTAAATAGCATATCACAGGAGATAATCTAATGGTTTTGGGAATAGCACACCACAAGACAAGATGATGCCTGCATTTAATTTTGCTGTTTCCAATAATTAAATTATTAGCTAGATATTAATTTAATAGATTGCTGATCCCTTCTTAATTAAATTTACAACAAGCCCCTCATAACTAGTTGACACAAATACCCATTCCTAATTACTACTTAGTACTTCTTTAATTTTAAAATATTTATTATTTTATATTTCGATATATAAATTTAAAAAATTATTAAATTATTGTAATTTTAAAATAAAAATATTAAAATACATTTTATGAATTTTGATATAAAGAAAGAAAATTAATTAATGCAAAAGTTTAATAAAAAAAATTAATGGAAGGTAAAATTAAAAAATAATAAATATATTTTTTAAATTCTAAAATGATAAATAAATTAAAAAAAAATTAAACGATAAATATTTTAAAACGAAAATAATATATAATAATAATATAGCAATTAAGCCGCTACTCTACTAATGCAATCAAACTACTCTATAAAAATGCAAGAAATGGTTAAAACATTAATTATATGCAATTCATACAATAGCTACTAGTACTTACTGCCATCTTCAATTTCAAGGGGCTGCTCAGAATTTTGGTTTTCATTTTTAATATCACATTAACTGCTTCATTAGTTGGGATCAAAGTTTAGGTGAGATGGTCCAAAAAAGTGAATAAAGCTATCTGAACTTCCTTCTTTTTTTTTTTTTTTTTTTAAGGAAAATAAAAAATAAAAAATATACATTAAAAAGAAAGGTCCCAACACTTGTGAAGTGAACCAGAAAATAAAAAATAAAGTTTTTTTTTTTTTTTTCATTCCCATTTGGATAAGATTTAAAAGTAATATGACTAAAAGATTGAAGAAAAATATTTTATTTGAAATATTGGTTTTTCACCATATAATTCAATAAATTTAAACAAATTATTATTTTTCTTGCAATATTTCAATAAGAATTTTCTAATTAAAAAAAAAGATACGTATAATATTCATATTTGAGATAATCGAAGAGACAATAAAAAAAAATTTGGTAAAAAAAAAAACATAAATTAGCTTTCGAAAACTATATTTATATATAAAAGATAGTGTATTGTAAGCTTATTTTGGTAGTATCAATTCCTTTTTCTGAAAGTGATTATTTTTTTTCTTTTACTTTTTTAACATTGTTGCTGAAACTTGACAAGAATAAGAACAAAAATACTAAAAACCATTAATTTTGTTTTAAAGGGTGTTGAGTCCTAAGCAATGATGGGGTGTTGGCATGGCATTTTGGTAGGTCTCAATCATTGCTGGACATACAAACATGGCATAATGATACAGTTCATTCGTTTCAAAAAAATTATTTATTATTTTTTTAAAATATTTTAAAATATTTATTTATTTTAAAAATAATTATAAATATTTATTTATTTTATTTTTGTTAATATAAAGATATATATTCTTAAAATTAATAATAAATATAATAATAAATAAGAATATATAAAAATATAAGTAAAAAAATAATAAATAATTAATAATATTTTCTTAAATTATATGAGAAAAGAAAATGGATAATTTTTTTTAGACGAATGAAATATCTACATGTACAAAAGATTATCATTAAATGAAAAATGTGCACCATCCACATCCTTTCCGTAGCCATAAAGTTCTTAATGTTATTTAAATTCATTATTCAATTAAGGTATTATAATTAGAGTATTTGCAAGTGCTAAATTTATCTACTTTATTTTTTATAAAAGAAAATGATATTGTCTTAATTCAAATTTTAAATCTATTACTATGATATAAGACAAAAACTTAATTATTGAATTATTAATTTAATAGCTCCTTTTTCTATTATAAACTACATAAATTAAAATATTACGAGTCAAATAATATTTTTCAAAATTTCAAAATTTTATTTTTTAAAAAGTAAATTTAATTTCAATTAGAGGAATTGTTATGAAAGTTGAAAGTGAAACGCACTTGAATAATTTTGTATTTATTTATATTTTTGTGGAATATTTACTTCAACAATTGTAAACAGTGGGTATAAAGGTAATTTAGAAATAAAATAGCAGAGAATGCACAGTCTTTGCAGTTGTTGGTCAAAGGAGAAAATGGTAATTAAAAATACATGTGATGTGATTAGGACTTGGGAGGGAGGAAGCAAAACTGAGGCAGTCGGTCACATCCAACCCGCGGAATCTCTTTTCTTTTTAATTAATTTATTTATTTAGGTTTCCACTTTCTAATCAAATTTTATTGGATTTTCTTTCTCTAGGAAAACAATAGCAGTTTTTTTTTTTTTTTTAAATATAATTTTTAAAAAAAAAATTGCTAATTTTGGATTTTTCTTTGGGAACTAGGAATTTTACTATAAAGCTTTTCCATAATTTAGTTTAATTAACATTTTAAATATATGCACTTTAGTAATCACCCTAGAAAGAGTACCAATTTTTAGTTCGTTATCTATTCTTGAAATATAATTCTTTAATTAGTATATACTCTAACCTAATTATCAGCTCTTAAAATTTAATTATACTTTTAGTTTTTAAAATTGAAAATTTGCATTATAAATTTATAGATATAAAGAGGATATGTATAAAAATAATAATTTTAAAAAGAAATAAAGAGAAAAAAAAATACATAGTTAAGAAAAAACATATAAAATTGGTTTTCTTAATGCAAAATCAATAGATCATAGATAGGCACGTGAAATAACTAATTATATGGTTGCTTAATGCATGTTCCACACCCTACCCAACCATTATAATTAACATGCACGCACTTGCATAATTTAAAATAATTAGTAAGTAATAATAATAAGTTACTTATTAATTAACATGCACGCACTAAGATTCTATCAAATAATTTGAGGGAAAAAATGAAGATATAAATTATTACATGGAAAATGGAGAGAGTTATGTTCTATTATAATTACTATTATCATTATCATAATAAATCAGTGTTCTCCATATCAATCAATCTATAAATTATTTAGTTCAATTTGAATAAGATTAAAACAGTGTAAATTAGCGATTACCTGCTGGAATAAGAATTCAAAAGAAAAAGGAAACGGAAGCATTCAGCCAAGTCTTGCATTTGCAAATGGCCAATTTCAACATGCAATAGCAGCAGAATGCCATTTGCAGTTCATGGAATGAATTTCAAAGAAAGAAAAATGAATAATCCAGGAACAAAGGAACCTTTTACTAATAAATTGATTTTATTGAAATGGAACCAGATAATTGCATTGCAACCCTAGGAATCAATTGAATCAATTAAATGATCAATAACTACTCATTTCTTGTTTATTGTTGTAAATGAAAAAATGAAGAAAGACTTTCAAGCTCAACCCGTTTTTTCGCCTCCCTTCTAAAAGGCTTCCTATTTCGCCACCGCAACCGATCAATTCCGCTGGATAGGTTAAATATATTATTACTATTTCTAACTGAGAGCCTATTTTGTGATGCACTAAACCTGTTTTCCTTTGGCTTCTTTCTTGATATTGTGTGTCGCGGAGAAGGTGTTTTTGGCTCTACAAATTTGGCACTTGTCAATCTGTAATAACAACAACTGCGCCTTAATCTCAAGCAATCAGCATAAAACAAATAAATAAAAATACAAGACATGATATGCCCTTTCTTCACATTCAAAAAAGTATGTATATATACTGCAGAAACATGCGAGTAACAACATAAGACATTTTTTCCCCTGTTTTGTTTTTCTATTTCGTGAGCTAATTTTCTATTTTCCAAAAAGCATTTTGTGAATTTCTTAAACCCTGGAAGGCAACTTTTCCCAACTCATGAAATAAGGAAAATGTTCTGCAAACTATCTAGTGAACAAAATTTTCCGATTCAGTTCACAGTTCTCAAACTGTTTTGAAGACAGGTTTCCAAAAGGCCCCGAGTTTCTCTGGGAATGTAATACTTCATTGCAAGAAAAAAGGGGAGATATAAGAGTGGGACAAAAATTGTGTTTATCTAAAACTACATTAATATTACCATCTGTTAGCTCCCACCAGAATTCGCCTTCCAAAAACATCTAACACAACGGAATTAAGGTAATATTTGGTAAACCGTAATTAGACGTAATGTAATGTAATTAAATGCATTTTTAGTTTAAACATTACACTAAAAATGCATTCGATTATATTGCATTACGCCTCATTATGATTTACCAAACGTACTCTATAACTGAACATGTATTTTTAGAGGAAAATATGTTTTGAGAAGGTTAAAGCAGAACAGCACCAAACATATAGGTCTGGAAAAGAACAAGACAAAATCATGCTAATGCAAATTATTCCAAGACAACATTCAACAATAAACTTACCTCTCATTATCCACTTGTGGTGATGTAGACAACTGCTTTTGAGGGTCACATGGCTCACATGCAGCACAGACATATATCTTTGGAGGGTAGAGTAACTTCATACAATCAACATGATACCATTCATCACATTGATCACAAGTAACCTTTGCTCTATCATCATATGGTTTTCGACAAATGCAGTACAACATACTTCGAGACCTCAATAACTGCATGATCCAGCAAAAAGTAAAGAATATTCAAGCTCTTCCAAATACCCAAACATTCTCATATAAAGTAAGAATTTGTTACCTTTAGCTCCTTCTCTAAAAAAATGGGTAACTTTTCACATTCTGAAATAAGTTCAAAAACTCGGTCCAAACCAAGAGCCCCAGAATCCAATGCAACCTGCACAAAGCAAAAACACCATACCTATTAAAATGATACCAAAATTACTTGCAACAAAAATTATATGGAAAGTGCTCTTAACCTTCTTAGCCTGATCTGCCCAGTGCAAGCCAATACACTTCAATTCTACGAGTTTTTGCTTGAAGTAATCTTCAGGAGGTACATTCAGAGCCAGTCCCTGTAAAGAATTCCACACAATATTTTCAACACCTAAATCCTCAACTATGTTGTATCAAACTAGGATTAGAGACAAATGGAAGGAAAAAGAGGAAATCAATGGAATTTTATTTTACATAAATAAAATCCCTCAGAGTGAAACGGATTCTGTCCACAATATCGGCAGATTTTATCCCAAAGAAAGCTTAGACAATGCAAGGATTGACAAATCAGTGAGCTATGAAGGGAGAGAATGGAACATGTTGGAAACTGAAGAGTAGGATGTGGGATGTTAAATTGTATCTGCCAATTCTGAAAGGAAACAGAGTTGAGCAAGATGAATGTCTACCTAAATGTTCACTTGTAAGAATGAAGGGAACACTGTAGATCACTTGCTACTATACTGTATTCTAGGTTGAGTTATGTCTTGTTCTGTAAATTGTATGACTGGGTGCTGTTTAGGTGGGAGAGTAAACATCAAATTAGCAGAAGAACAGTTAAAATGCCAGTGTAAACGCTAAGATCAGCATGGATTTGGCATTTCTTGCATTTTATCACAATATTATAACAGTTCCTCTCCATTGTTGACAAATAATATCCTTGACATCTTCTTGGCCAGCATTCTACTGTTGACATGACCACGGTTGGGCTTTCAAGGAGGTAGAAATTAACATTCATACTTCAGTCTCCATAACATATTTTACTCGTGCCACTATCAATGTCAGCTAGAATTTCTTCTAACCCATTTTGATTTTCACAATTGGTCTATCCTTAATAGAAAACAGAAATAAATCGAAGTCCTGGGAATGAGCAACGCCTAATTCCTAACAGCATGCAGAACTTGTAGCAGATGTTGCAATAATAACTAGAAAAGTTTCACTACGAAGAACTTGAGAATTCCACAGCAAGAATTCAATCATAATCTTACGCCCAAAGCCCCTAAAAACCCAATTAAAAAACCTACACATACCTTTTTCATATGCTGCTGAATCTGTTGCATTGTGGGCTTCTGTGCACCTAATAATAATCTCTTAGCATTCACTCTCCATGAATTTCTTGCGAATGCTATTTCAAGGCCATAGTTAACTTCTTGATCATGTACTCTTGCCATTTGCACAGCCTGCAGAAAAGAATGACATTCAATGGGGAAATCCCAGCAATATGCATTTTACACTTCCTAACATCAATATAAAGGCAAACTCGGCAAAATAACAGAAGCATATCAGGTGGGCTAAAAAATAAGAACCTTTAAAGCAGTAATCATTTTTTTAGAGAGAACGCTAAGATCTTTATCCAAATAAGATAATTCAAAATCCAATATTTCTCTCAAGCATGTTTTGCATTCCAAAGCTAGCTCCACCACCTTCTGTAATGTCTCTTTTTCTTCAATCCTGTGAAAACCAGTAGCAGTTACATGATCAAATATCTTACCATCATAGATACAATAAAACAAAAACAAAGTTAGTGGACCATCTAAGGAAAAAAATAACACATTCAAAAGCATAAGAAATACTATTCAGGAGCACTGCCATACAGTAATCTGAGACTTCTACAGTAACTAATTCACAATCAGTTAGCATTTAATTGTTTCCAGCTCAAGCAGATATAGACATGATATCCAACCAGCCACAAATTATAAAATTCAAACATCACGGAGTTCCACTCAAAATAAGGAGATTAGATAATCATCATTTTATCCATCATGAGAAACCTCAAGATCCTTCAGAAATTTCATGTTTTCCCCCTAACTTTTTCCATATTTAGTGCAAAATGATTTCATAAGCTACAAGAAAAAATACCCAAGAATATTTGTCATAGTATTCTGTTTACTATCATAAATATAAAGGTAATGCCAAAAGAAGATTACATAAAAGCATCCAAAATTAAGATCAACTACGCAACACTGAACAAGGTTGCTTCATATGAAAGGCAGTAATGTACAGGTTATTACCATATAGAGAAATGTTCCGCATCAGATAGAAGTTTTATCAACATGCTCAACTCAGGTTGCTTCCCTCCAAATCTCTGTACCAAACAAATAGAAGGTGAGATGCATATACAAGCTTTTTATGATGGTCTCGAGAATAAATAAATAAATAAACACATACCAGATGACCAGCTCCATTTTGAACCACTGACAGATCCTCAAAACAATGGCAATATGGGCAAATATATTGTTCTGAATTATCCATAATAAGTAATGCTGCATCTTGATCAATTGGATCGTTTCTTTGTGGATTCCAATACAAACTTTTTGTAAATGTTTTTCCAGGTATTCCTTTGTCATTTCGTCCCTCAAGGCACTGCAAATGATAGCTGTCCAAATGACAAATAATAAAGAATGAAATGGGATTAATATGTAAATGTGAAAGTAGATGATAAAGCAGATTGCATGCAATATAAAGAAAAAAATCTTCGATTATTCTCTAGGAAGGGAGAAATTTTGATATAATTCTTAGTGGTCAAAATTCTTCACAACCAATAATTCGGTGACATAAGTGAATTTGACACATCAAGTGTTGACCAACCCATTATGAGAATATACTATCTCTGGATCTTCTGGATAATAGAAGAAATTTCGACACTTTTTTGTTTAGGTCTGTTGGGAGTTCACCCAATAACTCGGGGGCTAGCTTTCTCCCTGCCCTATGACCGACCCACCCAATAACTCCAACAATGTTGGTGGATGGAAGTATTGAACTTGAGATCTCCCACTATGTGGAGGCCAACCAAATTATGCCTAATTGGAAATGGAAAACACTTTTTAAACATAGCCAAAAATTTCTTACCAGTCTTTGCATGTTGAACAAGCTAAAAACTCCTGATCTTCACTATAAACAGTGCAGCACATGAACATATTTCTCACTTTAAGGTTCTGTGACTTCCCGTAGATGCACAAAGATATATCTAGAGACTGTTTGATCTGTCCAATCTCGGAAGAAATTCAAAGTATCTCAGCTAACTATTGTGACAAAGCATCCCATATCAAAGACAAAAACTAAGCATGAATATTTTGTCAAAACCTTTTGTAGAGCACCGAGTAAAGGATTCTCATTATCTACAAAGATTCCCATAATTTCCACAAGTTGTTGCTTCCACTTTTCAACCTTCTCAACTTCAGATACAACCATATCTAGCTCAGAACAAGTAAATGCAGCATCCTTCCCAAGTTCCTGAATGTGATAAAAAAACACTTTAGCATTATGTTGCAAAGTCAATACTATCAGATAGCCAAAAAGATAAATCTAAGCTTCCAAACATAAAGTGAATGCAAAACAAATGCATAACAACTTAATACACTGAACTGTCTATTTGACACACAGTGAACACCAGGGCCCAGCACATACCCTACTTAAATTATATTACATAAAAGAAAAAGGTAGATGATTATAATGCATCCAATGATGTAGCACAGCAGTAACATTTCTGCATTTCCCACATTTTTTCTTCATTTACTTGAGTCATCACAGGCTGTTTTTATTAGTCAAATAATCAGAGCTGTATTACAGCTGAGTTTAGAGTGTTTTATTCACTAGTTTTCAACATTTACAGCTATCAAACCCTTTTTTCTAAAAGGGCTGTTCAGCTGTCTCAAATTTCAGCTGTGTTAGGTGTCTTTTATGTGTATTTTCAAAATGCAGGCTGCCAAACCTTGGCTAAAGGAATGACCAGCTGCATTCTCATTTTAGCAGCCTATATAAAGGGCTGACTTCTTGTAGTTTATAATCTATCTTTTCCTTAATAAAAAAATTCTGTTATTCTGTGTTATCAAACATATTTTCCTCTAAGAGTTATAGGCTGTTTCAACCTCAACTCTTGAGTATTTCAAGCAGATTTAGAGTTGTTTCAATTTTAAATTCTGTAATTCTTTATTTCACCGCATCAAGTAGTATCAGAGCAGGGATTTCCCCGACAAGAGTCACTTTTTTGCAAAAAGGAGATGGCTAATACTGAAGATTCAGCCTCCAACAACATGAAAACCATGATCGATCTGCAGAGGGAGACTCTACAGGTTCTCCAAGGATTGCTAACCTCTTTTGAAGGGCTGCTGCACCTATCAACGATGGTCCTCGTGATCGGGTAGAGCCACCACCACTACAACCACATAGAGATATTCTAAATCAGCCCCTGCTGAATTTAAAGATGCCAATTCATAGGCATGTTCACAGACAACTTGATAATAGCAGTGATGAGGATATTTAAACTCTTGAACACGTAAACATGAGGCTTAATCAAGTGAAAAACTACAATGGCAGACCAGATTTAGGTCGTTTTGGAGGCAATTTTGAGTACCAATTAAAGATGGAGCTTCCTACTTTCAATGGCCAACTACATATTGAAGAATTTTTGGATTAGCTTAATGAAGTAGAAAGGTTCTTCAATTATATGGAGATCCCTGATGACAAAAAGGTAAAATTGATGGCTTACAAACTAAAGAGAGGAGCCTCAGCTTGGTGGGAGCACGAGCAGATGTCACGAGTTCGTATGGGGAAAACACAAATAAGATCTTGACAGCGGAAGAAACAACTACTTAAGGGTAATTTCTTACCGCATGATTATGATCAAATTTTATTCCATCAATATCAAAATTGTCGACAAGGAGATCATTCAGTGCTAGATTATTCAACTGAATTCTTTCGATTGTCTACCCGAAATGACATTTTTGAAACCAAATCACAACGGGCAGCAAGATTTTTTGGAAGATTGAGGCCAAACATCCAAGATAGATTAGGTGTTCAAGATGTGTGCAATCTTAGTGAGGCCATTCGGCTTGCAAATAAAGCTGAGTCCCAAAACGACAGATTTTACACTTACCGACAACAACCTTATAAGTCATACATGGTAGAATCTTCACATAGAAATAACACTCAAAACAAGGGTAAAGAAGTGTCAATTGAAGGGCAACATGCACCATCTCCTTTTCAGCGTACCAATGGAGTGGAAGGCAACCGTGTAACAAATAACGCTTCTAGTACTTGAGTTGATGAATTTAAGTGGGGTTGTTGATGAATTTAAGAGCTTGACAGTCAGAATATAACACAAACTCTCGTTGTAGCAAATAATGCTTCTAGTACTTGAGTGCTTGTACAATAGCATAGAATTCAAACTCATAGGTGGACCAATTTCTTCTAGCTTCACTAAGTTTCTCACTATAGAACGCTACAAGACGATTTTCTTGTGAAGGAACAGCGCCAATACCCACAATAGAAGCATCTGTGTATACTTCAAAAAGTTTCTCAAAATTTGGTAAGGCAAAGACTGGAGCATTGGTTAGCTACTCTTTAATCAATTGAAAGCTCTTTTCTGCAGCGTCAGTCCATGCAAATGGTCCCTTCTTTTAGCAATCAATCATGGCACTCGTTATGTTGCTGAAGTTACGTATGAAACGTCTATAGAACTTTGCTAAGCCAAGGAAAGAGCGCACTTCAGAAATGGTTTTGGGTGATGGCCACTCCTAGATTGCCTTAACCTTCTCATCATCCACCATAATGCCAGTGTCACTCACAACATACCCAAGAAAGATTAGTTTGTTGGTCATGAAACTGCATTTCTTGAGATTGGCATACAACTTCTTCTCCCTTAAAGCAGAAAAAACTTATTGCAAATGTCCATAATGAAGTTATGGTGTCTGACTATAAATAAGTATATCATCGAAATAAACGACAACAAACTTACCCTTGAATGGTTTAAGGACTTGGTGCATAAGCCTCATGAAAGTGTTGGGTGCATTTGAAAGTCCAAAAGGCATGACTTTCCATTCATACAATCCTTCCTTAGTTTTGAAAGTTGTTTTCCATTTATCTCCTGGACAAATACGTATTTGGTGGTAGCCACTCTTCAAGTCTGTTTTGCTGAAAATTTTGGCTTCTTCTAACATATCAAGCATATCATCCAAACAAGGGATAGGAAATCTGTATTTCACTGTGATTTTGTTGATAGCTCCACTATAAACACACATGCGCCAACTGCCATCCTTCTTTGGTGTGAGTAGGGCTGGTACCGCACAAGGACTCATACTGGTCTGCACTACTCCTTTCTTCATAAGTTCATCAACTTGGCCTTGTAGAATTGAATGCTCTTGAGGACTCATCTGATAATGCGACAAGTTTGGTAAACTTGCTCCCGGAACTAAGTCAATAGCATGTTCAATATCACGCATGGGCGGTAGACCATTTGGCAGTTCTTCTGGAAAAAGATTAGCATACTCCCCCACTAGTGGTTGTAATGCCTTTGGTACTTTGGTAGGCAAAGGACCTTCACCTTTGGCAACCAAAGCAATTAATTCTTGATTTTCTTCAACCTCCTCCAAAATTCTATTTGTGACTAAAAGAGATAACCCCTCCACTTTAGGAGTTTTGGGACGTTCTTTTACATTTGAGGGAACAAGGAAAATTTTCTTTCCATCTTTGTAAAAGGTGTAGAAGTTGTCTTTTCCCTTGTGCAATACTTGATAATCATATTGCCAAGGCCTCCCTAGAACAACATGGCTCACATCCATATAGATGACGTCAAAGAAAAGTTCATCAGAGTAAACGCCACCAACAGAAAATGGAATTTTGCATTGCCTAGTCACCTCTTGTTGATGTCTGTTTGAAATCCAACCAGCTAGGTAAGGTTTTGGATGGATTGTTGTTTGCAGCTTCAATTTGTCTACCAAAATAGTTGCCACGACATTTTCCTCACATCCGCCGTCAACGCCTAGATACCACACATAGCCTCCCACTTAAAAAGTGGTTTTGAACATCTTGTTACTTTGTGACTCTTGAAGCGGTTGTTTCGCAGTTCGTAGCATATGTCAAATCACGTTGAGCCATCTTCCTTCTTCAGCATATGCATATTCAACTTCCTCAACATTTGTATTGTACTGATGGTTCTCCTCATTGTAGTCACCATCCTCATATGATAGTTCTATTAGTGCTTCTTGGTTGACTAGATTGACTCCTCTAGTTCTTGGTTGAGGGCAAGTGTTGGATCTATGCCCGGTTGCACCACATTGATAACACTTATCTTGTGTTGGATAAGCATAAGGATTAGGAGGTTGATTCTTCCTTTCAACTTGTTGTACGAACAACTTTTGTTGCTTATTGGGACCCTTTTGAAAAGTTCGTGTAACGGGGCCAGATGTTACACGATTGCCTCCCACTCCATCGGTACATTGAAAAGGAGGTGGTGCTTGTTGCCCTTCAATTGACACTTCTTTACAACTGTTTTGGGTGTTGTTTCTATGTGAAGATTCTCCCATGTATGACTTATAAGGTTGTTGCCGATGATTGTAAAATCTGTCATTTTAGGACTCAGCTTCAGTTGCAAGCCAAATGACCTCACTAAGATTCCACACATCTTGAAAACTCAATCTATCTTGGATGTTTGGCCTCAATCCTCCAATAAATCTTGCTGCCCGTTGTGATTCGGTTTCAGAAAGGTCATTTTGGGTAGACAACCGAAAGAATTCAGTTGAATAATTTCACACTAAACGATCTCCTTGCCAACAATTTTGATATTGATGGAATAAAATTTGATCATATCACGCGGTAAGAAATTATCCTTAAGTAGTTGTTTCATCCGCCGCCAATATCTTATTTGTGTTTTCCCCATACGAACTCGTGACATTTGCTCCTGCTCCCACCAAGCTGAAGCTCCTCCCTTTAGTTTGTAAGTCACCAATTTGACCTTTTTGTCATCAAGGATCTCCATATAAACGAAGAACCTTTCTACTTCATTAAGCCAATCCAAAAATTCTTAAATGTGTAATTGGCCATTGAAAATAGGAAGCTCCATCTTTAATTGTTACTCAAAATTACCTCCAAAACGACCTAAATTAGGTATGCACTTGTAGTTTCTCACTTGATTAAGCCTCATGTTTATGTGTTCAACAGTCTCAATATCCTCATCACTGCTATTATCAAGTTGTCTGTGAACATGCCTATGAATTGGCATTTCTAAATTCAGCAAGGGCTGATCTAGAATATCTCCATGTGGTTGTAGTGGTGGTGGCTAGACCTGTTCAAAAGCCGGGCTCCGACCAGGTTAATTCGGACTCAATTATTTTTTATTAAAACCAAGCCCAGCCCAACCTGATTGATCGGGCTTGACTCAATATCCAAGCCCAGCCCAATTAAATATGGCCCGCCCGCAATTTTTACATTTTTTTTTTTATGAATTATAATAATCAATTAATGACACATACATGTATTTAAAATATAAAATAAACCATATATTTATTATTTTAAATATAATAGAGTATGCATTATAAAAATTAAATCTAATTTAATATTAAAATTTCATAAAATATTTCTTTGTCATAGTGGTATATAATGATTTAACTTGATAAGAGGTTGCAAGTTCAATTCTCAATTTTAACATTTTATTTTTCTAATATATATATATATATACATATATATGTATATTATTCGGGCCGAGCCGGACTTGGGCAATTTCAGTTAATCCCAAGCCCATCCTAAAAAAATACAGGCTTTTCGGGTTCGGACTTGGGCCAGATATTAAAAAAAAAATCTTTGTCCAAGCCCAGTATTTTTATCGGGCAGATCAGGCGGGCCGAGTAGGCACCCAAACCTCTACTCGATCACGAGGACCATCGTTGATAGGTGCAGCAACCCGTAGCTTGACTTGCAACCCTTCAAAAGACTTGGAGAACCTATAGAGTCTCCCTCTGCAGATCGATCATGGTTTTCATGTCATTGGAGATTGAATCTTCGGTATTAGCCATCTCCTTTTTGAAAAAAAGTGACTCTTGTAGGGGAAATCCCTGCCCTGATACCACTTGATGCAATGAAACATGCAGAGCCGTACTACAGGCAAATCCCCATTTGAAGTCATTTATGGTCGGGCTCCTCGCCATACTTTAGACTTGGTTCCTTTGCTTAAAATACCAGGGTACTCAATTGCAGCTGAACATTTGGCAGATCATATTCATACAGTGCAAAAGAAAGTACGTGAACAAATTGAGGTTTCCAACGCCAAGTATAAGGAAAATGTTGATAACCATCGACGGGAGAAAGTTTTTGAAGAAGGAGATGATGTGATGGTCTATTTGTGTAAAGGAAGATTACCAACAGGAAGTCATGGCAAGTTGACACCAAAGAAAATTGGGCCACACAAAATTCTTAAGAAAATCAACGATAATGCTTATATTATTGACATTCCCAATACTATAGGCATATCAAAGACTTTTAATGGGACGACATTTACACTTTCTACCCCGAAGAATCCAATGAACAAGTCAACTCGGAGATGAGTTCTTTCCCAGTGGAGGGGACTGATGTAGGACAGCAGTAACATTTCTGCATTTCCCACATTTTTTCTTCATTTACCTAAGTCATCATAGGCTGTTTTTATTAGTCAAATAATCAGTTGTATTACAGCTGAGTTTAGAGTCTTTTATTCACTAGTTTTCAGAATTTACAGCTATCAAACCCTTTTTTCTAAAAGGGCTGCTCAGCTGTGTTAGGTGTCTTTTATGTGTATTTTCAAAATGCAGGCTGCCAACCCTTGACTAAAGGAATGACCAGCTGTATTCCCATTTTAGCAGCCTATATAAAGGGCTGAATTGTTGTAGTTTATAATTTATCTTTTCCTTAGTAAAAAAATTCTGTTATTCTGTGTTATCAAACATATTTTCCTCTAAGAGTTATAGGCTGTTTCAAGCTCAACTCTTGTGTATTTCAAGCAGATTTAGAGTTGTTTCAATTTTAAATTCTATAATTCTTTGTTTCACCGCATCATCCGACAAGAAGCGTCATATTCATTTGGGAATCTCACACAACAAAGTGACATCATGCTGAGATTTGCAGTGTTAAGTTTGAGCTATAACAAAAACAAAAGTACATCGTATTGCCCAGAGTTATGAATGGATATCATTTAGCATAGAGAGAGCATCCCCGCTAAAATTCCTGTTGATCTGCATTCTAATTAACACTAATATATGTAGCTTCAAATGATTGTTCATGTAAAGCCTCAAGATACTAAAGCTAGAGCTATAAGATTAAGAATTCCCACCCAAATAAGCTCTCAATCAAATTTAAGAAGGTCCACGAGAAAACATGATGCCGGAGAAAAGAACTAATGCAATGCAATTGATCATACCTTAAGTTCTAGTATTCGAGAACAAGAACGTTCCTCTAGATTAAGATGAAAAAATTGATCCACTTGTTCTTGCCACAACCTACATTTACATCAGAACATGAGAAACAATCAAGTACCAGCAGCACTGTTAATCAAGGAAACATGTCAAGAAGCTAGATTATAATAAATTAAAAACATGCAACTAGCCAAGTACATTTGCATTGCCACACTGATTTGACTGCATAAAGCAATACCTCCAATTGCTTGAGCACTTTCGAGTAAAGTGGATAAGCTTTATTTTTCAAAAGAGAAAAAAAGGTAAGATTATTGTTGAAAGCTTTTCAAATGAGGATGAATGTGGTGCAAGGCAGGGGATGGTAAAAAGCAACACATATGGCACCGAGAGAGCTCAAGAATATGCGCATACAATAAGAAATGATATCTTTTTTAACACTTCATATTGACAAAAAAGACATTGCAACCAATGCTTTCAACTACAGGAATTGGTAGAATAAAATATCAACATAGCAACCACAAAGACATTAGCCCACACAACTCAAAGATTCTGACTCAGAGACATGTAAGAAGCAACTTCATATGATCATGTACTTTTCTCCGACTCAAAGAACAGCAACCACATAAAATGAAAAAATCAAGAAAGATGATAAGAACAAAATATGATGTATTAATGTATCTTCACTTCAGGAGAAGTGCGGGTGGAGAGAGCGGTAGAGCAATCAAACAATTAAATTGGAGACCGGGCTTAAGAATAAAAAATAAAAATAAAACTCATCAGTATGCTGAAATACATTTGTCAAGAATTAATGCAATATATATATCCATCAGATCCTACAAATTTCCAGAATAAATTTCAAAGAAATATGGACAAAAAATAAAAAGATAAGAAAATCATATTAAAGAATAGGAAGACTCACTTGTGTTTCTGAATAGCATTTACAAGTTGATCAACCACCATTGGAAAGGAGATATTGATACTCTGCAGTTGCATAAATTAACATAAGTACAAGCTGTAGAGTGCACAGAGAGGTAAAGGAAAGAACTAACATTGAAGTACCTGAGATTTCAGAAGAAATTCTTCAGCCTCACTCAATTTGCATCTTTCAAAATTACTCTGCATAGAGATTACCTTCAAAGCTTTGCTGAGCCATTTAACCCCATCAATTAAAGAGCTCCCTAGAGAACCAGAGATAAATGAAAAAGCAAGACTTTCTGAAGCCTCCATCAAGCTCTCAACATCCTTCAGGAATAGAACACATACAAAACCTTTATCAAATGAACCAATCAAGAAGATTGGTTAAGAAGAAGAAAAATCATAAGCTTCAATCAAAAAAGTCAAAAAATAGCTCAAAGCCTTCATAAGGAGGTTTGTTGCCAGCTACTATTCAATTAAGTCCAGGATGATTAGACATGAAACAAACAAATTGACCGCAAATTAATGTTAGAGACAAAGGCAGACTATTGACAGTCCCACATAATTAATTAAAATTTACAATAAGATTACTTGTCCATTAGCCACAAATCAACACAAGTTGCTCCGCATAAAGGGCCAATGCACAAGACTCCCGGATTCAGTAGGTTCAGAGGAAGGTCGTCTACCACACAACCTTTCCCTGCTTAGCATAGAGGTTGTTTCCACATTAACCGCAACGAATTGAAAAAACCAAAATAAGTGCAAGATTCTAAATTTTAAAACTTCTATTGACAAAGAATTATTTATAGGGAAAAAGACACAAGCTTTATCATAGTATCAGATATTGGAATTTTAAGGGGAAAAAGTTACAAGGTTAATACTGATGAAATTCCTTACCTCAAGAGAAGGAGGAGCATAGCAGAAAGAAAGGACCCTACTGCACCATTGCAGTACAGAACAAGCATTATGAAGTTTTGGAATCTCAAGAAAGTCGAAACGACAAGATAAACCATCATTTGTGATGGACTTCATTCTAGCGACTAAAAGTTCAATTCTTGCATCAAGATCATTATTTTTTCCATCACCAATATCACTTGTATCCAATATGCACCCTGCATCCTGCAATGAGGATGAGGCAAGCTGCTTCCATTTCTCACAATTCTTTAAAACCTCTTCAAGCTTTCTTCGTTCATCTAAAGTTATTTTAAGTAACTTTGACTGCAGAACTAACTCCTGCATCACATTAAGCAAGTTCTTTAATAATATGGTCAATTCAATCCCAATGCTCAGTGAACATAGTACATTCTGGACATGACAAACCTTCAGGGCCTCAATTTTAAGCTTAGAACAAGACCCAGTTTCTAAGGAAGAACATAAAAAAGGCTCGGAATTTTTTAACCAGCACTTGGCCATTACCACAGCATCATTGACATCATCTAAAGTAGGTAGAATCACAGATATGTTTGCTGCGGTCCTGAAAGATTAAAACTCAAAGATAAGGAATCAAGATAAAACTCAAGTAATAAAGCATAGTAATAAAGAATGCTCAAAACCTTATAATGTCCTCAAAATCAGACATTCGAGCTTCATGTTCAAGAACTTTTGCTGCTGTGTCTTCCCAAGACAAAGCAGCGGCAAGCACTCCAGAAAGATCAACAAATAACTTCTCGCTCTCAATCTGTAGCCTGGGGGGGAAAAATAAATGCCAAATGTACAATGAAAATCTAACACAATAAATATTTCTACATTTGTCAGGTTTTCAGCAGCATCAAGGCAAGAAGCATACACAGTAGCATCCACCATAAGCTGCTGGATGAAGTCCATGGGCATTTTGGTAGAATGTGCCTGCATATCAAGTGCCCAAAATAGGTTAGTATTATGACTGTTTTCTCTATGAAAACATCCACCCTTAATCAAACTGTAGCTGTTTATCATCCATTAGCTACTCAAAGATTGCAAGAATAATTGAATACTGAGAGCAGAAGAGAAGAGAATGCATGTTGACATGCCAAATGCCAACAAGAAGCCCTAGAATTTTATTTTATTTTTTTTTTTAAGTAAGGAAAATTTAAAAAGCAACTAATACCTTCAGAGCTTTTTGCCTGCAACGAGCCTTCTTCAACTCAACCTCAAGAAGAGGTTGCTTATCAACTATTCAAGGAAATGAACCAGACATCAAGACATGCAAAATGGTAAAAAACAGATCCCAGCAATTACTACCAGAGAATAACAACAACAAATCTGAGTATTCAAAACCTTGAATTCTCAAAGATGCTCCATCTTTCAGAAGGCATTGTAATTCATTAACTACAATATCTTGATCTTCCCGTTGATGAGCATTCACCAAAACATCATTACAGCGGGCAACCCATGAAACAGTATCAAGGTGGTATTGTTTCAGAAGTATCAACTCTGGTACTTTAATAGTTAATTTACCCCATTCTTGAAGTAACTTTTCAACATTCTGCATCAGTTAAAAGTTCAAAAATTTACAGACTCTTCAGAAACAAGATATCAAGAAGACAAAAGGCAATATATGTATATGCTTACCTTTAAACAGCCAGGAGCTTTCAAAATTTCATTACACTCAGCCTGACATAATTCAGCTTTTCTTGAGAGCTCTAAAAGCATTTCCGCTTCTGGAAGCTCAACTTGAAGCTCTGACATCTATTCAACAAAACAATGAAACATTATAAATCAACAGTAGAAATTGACAAGGCATCGCGACTTCACAGAGTAAAGAAATTCTATTCACCTGTGACTTCAACTTGTAGAGGATATCAATATCAACAGCAGCAGAACATTTTTCTGAGATGCATTTCCTTGCACTCTCCATCCATGCCTAATGAATGAGTGCAACCACAAAAACAAAAAAAATACAGCAGAGTAACTGTTATAATAATAAAATTCCAAGTTCCTCACATAGATGAAAAAACTTTTTTCCAAAAAGGAATTTCACTATAAAAGCACTCTAACAGCAGATCATGAAGCAACGATGAAAGCAAGGAATGTGAGAATGGTCAAGGAAGCAACATATAATAACACTGCACTACAGGACAAACCTCATGATGGTACACTCAATATACTCTCAAATTTCCTATCATGATGGATTCCATATTCATAAGTCCATCTTTCAAGGTCCAAAAGTTATCCATGAGAACTACTAAATGCAGGAAAATCAGAACAAGTTTCCCTCAAATCAACAGAATGCAGACAAGCAGCAATTCAAGTTAGCCAAAATGAATAGGTTCAGGTTACCCAAACACTTGATATGGGGAGCAAATCAAAGTCATCAGTTCACAAAATAATTAGACAAGAACCACAAAATATTTATAAATAAATAAACAGGTAAAGTCATTTCATTCAGTTAATCCAAAGCCAGTAACACCTAACGACTCTATAACAAAAGATCAATCTGAATGCACCAAGAAAACATACCTTTGCTGATGAAATTTTCTGCAATAATTTCTCGCTTTCTTTTAAATGGATTGGGATATCACAGGCTTTTGAGTACAGCAATTCCAACTCTGAAATCTGGAGTGACAATGATGAAGAGTGAATGATGTTAAACTAAAATGGTAATCCAACATTAACATTATCACAAAAATTGAATGCAAAACAGCGTGCAATGGTATGTATAGATACCTTTGAGCATGATGACAGAGCAGAATTAATTTCTTCAGTCAACAGCCTGGCATCTACCGCATGCTCCTGTATGAAATGATTTCAAACAGATGTTGATTCAACTGGCAGACCAAAAAACAAAAAGGCAATGCAGAAACCACTTGCAAAACCATAATAACCTTCAATTTAAGATGCCCAGGCTCATTACAGGGAACAGGATCAAAATTCAGCAACTCGTTGATGTACTCCATCTGCACTCTCTTGAAATCAGAACCACGGCGACATGACCATTTTCCTACATTAGAAAGGCTATCCCTTATGCCTTCTGCCCATTTATGGGCTACAGTCAAATTCTTTGTCATATCCCGAACCTATTTTACAAGTGAATGATGTATTTCATTAGACATTATTGTCATAACCTATAACTTTGAGATGCAAACAGGAAATATATTATGCCTCAAAACTCACTTTGTCCATCTCAGAACCAGCCCAAAGAAATTGTTCAGCTTCCTTTAAAAGGGTAGAAAATGCATCACCAGAGTATGGATTTTGAAAAATCTTAGAAGAGCGCAAAAGCCATTGTTCAGCAAGTTGAGCAAGACTGACATGGCCACCTTTGACCTATAGACATTCACAATCTAAGAAAATAAGTGTATAATTAACTCCTACTAAGCATATACTAGCACATAACATATTACACTAGCCAAATAACACCACATGTTGTCCAAAAGTACAATACTAGATGCCACAGAAAAGCACATTCAGTAACCAAACATCTAGGGCTCACCCAGTGCACAAAGTGCTCCCCAGCTAGTACGAGGGTATGGGAAGGATGGGCCCAATAGTTCACAGCCTTTCACTTGCATTTTTAAAAAGAGGCAGTTTCCACGTCTCGAACCCGCGATGTACAGGTCAATAAAGCAACAACTTTACCAATTGTGCCAAGGCTCACGCTCTCAGTAAGCAAACATCTAAAATAGTAAAATGAAAAAGTCCTTTCATTGGGACACCATTTCCCTGAAATTTCACTCAAACCCCACTACTCTTGGAGATAAGATCATAACAGTTGAACTACCAGCTCCAATTCGAGCACCACTAGCAATAATTGGTGCACCATAGAGCAACAATACTAAAACTAGTATAACTTGCTTGCATTGTCAATTAAATTAATCTATAGAAATTAAACCATAGAAGTAGGCCCGTCTTTGTTATTCCAAACCAATATATTTCACATTTGAACAAAAGAATAATGAATATCAGCAAACTGCTCATGCCTACAAATCCAGAAAATTAAAATTTTACTTCCTGAAGATGAAAATTTTATTTACAGTAAATTAAATTCATTGGTTTAAGAAGACACCTAAATACAACACATCAAAGAAATCTAGTGATTTATGATAAGCTAATCTAGCCAATGGTAAGGAGTATTTCACAATTATCAAGCACTTGGAAAAAGAGAATAACCTTCTTTGTCAAGACATTCATCTCACTGGAACGGGAAATTTGCCTTTGTAAACTAGTAGGATGTGATCTCTCATCGAAACCACATTTATCCACTGAAAGCACCAAATCGTACAATTCTGCAAGGGTATGACGATAAAGAAGGCGAAGTCTGGTGGATTTGCATTCACAAATGTGCTCCCAATGCTGCATCAGAGTTAAATACAGACAGTCATTGTAGAGAAAGGTTTTCAAAAACACCAAGCATTAGAAGTTTCAAAACAAAGAATGAAAGCTTGAACAAAGCAGTATGAATTCCTGAAGCGAATTAGGAAGCAAAGGAACATATGAATAGAATGCCATTATTTAAAAAAATAATAATAATATAAATCAGTTAGAAGTGTGACAATCGACAAAGTTGGACAAACAATTTCACAACTTGATTAGTTCCCCTGGCTAATTGAGGGCATCCAAACATTGAAAATTCAAGAAAATATGCTATGTCTAGGGCCATCTCAGCACCATTTTGAATATCTAATCCACTTCAAGATCAAAATATGCATAGATGTCATCAAACAACATTTTCTTTCCTTTTTATCAATAACTGATAATTGAATTTTTTTAACAAACTATAATAATAACAGCGCTAAAGAAGCTGCTACCCATGTGTAGTAGCAAACTTGCAACTAAAAGTATCGTCTATCAAGACAACTAACAAATATAATCAAAGTGATATAAAAGATTCACAATTATCCATAGATGACGAGTAAGCACACGTTTCTCTTTACAGATGGGGTTTCTACATTCTCAGAAGCTCTCAAGTTTTGCTCTATCCAAGCAGCCCAGAAAATAGTCAAAGGGGTGCCATCTCTTACATCCTTAACCTTAAATCTAGCTTACAATATAAGCACCTCCAAGCATTAAATTACATTTCAACAGTATCCGTGCTAGATTCAATAAATTCAAAGAATTGCATACAATGACTTAAAGTTTCAGTTTGTCATAATTGATAGTGTAAAAACAATGGAAAGGAATAAGAATGTGCAGCGAATAAGGTTAACCACAAAGGGAATTACAAGGTAAAGCTAGTAGCTTTAGATGATATATATATATATATATGTGTGTGTGTGTGCGTGTGTGTGTGTTGATACACACACACACACACACACACACACATACACACACACATATATATACACACACATATATATATATACATATATGTGTGTGTATATATACACATACATATATGCACACACACACACACACACACATATATATATATATTTGCAAATTGAGTAGTTTTCACTTATCAAAAGATATTCCAACTCAACCTTTAAAGAAATATAACAATTAATATCAATACAAATGCTTACTTGCTTTCTCATAAACAAAGACGATGAAGATAAAAGGTATATCAATTTACAATTACAAAAAATATTTTCCAATTAAGTGATTATCAAGTTTGCATACCTCCAGGCATACAAATGTTGAAGGCCTACAATGACAAACAACAGCAGAAAGATAAAGATATTGCTTGCATATAATGCATGTTGGATCCTGAAAAGGCCACCATGAATCACGATAAGTATGTCAGCAAAAGGGGAGTCAAAGCCATAAATTGAGTGCATCAGTCATGGTATCACCTCTTCAGTACCAACATACTCTGGACATTTCCGAGGGGGCATGGGAGATGATTTAATTATACCACTTCTCCAAAGTCTCTCTCTCCTGCTTTTCTCTTTAGTATATATCCTCAGCAATTCTTTCTTCAAATAAGGTGATACTTTGTTATCACAATTGCCCTGCTAGAAAGCAAGCAGTCATCCAAAGCAGTTTGCAGCTAAAGATTACGAACAGTGACAGATCAATATAATTACATCATAACCAAAATGATGTTATTCAAGCATACAGTTTCCAAATTGAAGCCATTACAGAAAAGCCACTTGGAATAGCTAAAGATAAAATGCAAAAAACACAAACAAAATAATTTCACTCTGACAAAGAGCACATATTTGCTGAAGCAATAGCCTTGACATGGATTTGAAGGAATCTTTTTATATCAAAATCCTCCTTTTGAATGTCAAACAGAAGCCAATAACAGTTGGGAAGTTTGAAGAGTATATTCAGTTGTTAAGTTGTGGTATGTTAAGTTGTTGTGGTTTCTATGGGTTTATTTAGGAAAACATTTTCACATTTGACTGCTTGGAACAGAAAGTTGGTTGTCCCATTAACATGAATTGTTAATTTAACTTCATCCTCTGCATGAGAATTATGGCTTTGAGACTGTGTCCAATAAATTATTACTTGTTGTCAGTTCAGAAAAAAATATAGCAACTGAAATTCCTGACCTTTAACAAGAGATTCCTGACCTTTAACAAGAGATTAATTGTTATGATCCTTCATTTAGTGGGCCTCACCATTTCAAATGTGAGAATTTCCTTTTCATCATAGTTTGTCACACTAAAAAGTATATGCAATGGTAAGGTAACTTACAAACTTAGCTACCGCGCAAAGAAGCTCCTCATGAGATAAAACAGCAGTTTTATGATACATCTGATACCGATCCGCTCCAAACCCACCATGAGGTAGCCAGTCAGCAGGAGCAAAATTGACAGCCTCTGCACAATTCAAACCTGGAAAGGCAGAACAAACAAACTGTGTTACCAGTCACTAATCAGTAGCATATTATTGCATAACCATAATCACGTCCTTTAAATTGATATTTCAATTTCAATATGGCATACCAAAATTGAATCCTCCATGATAAGACCTGGGGAAGGTGATGACAAAATTTCCAGGCTCCTAGCAAAGAGAAAGCAGAGAAGGAACATCATTATAGCATCCAAATGGGATTTAGAGACAAAGCCTTAGAAAGAGCTAAAACATGGAGCAGTTTCAAGAAGACATTAAACAGCCAGTTTACAGATCATGGAAAAAGTGAAAAAAAGACTTGGGCTGCTTTTGGTACCACTTCAATTTATGTTTTCTTGCTTTTATTTGTTTTGAAAGAACAAAACTCACAACAAAAAACAGGAAGCCACAAATCTTGATTTATCTTTCCCTTAAGCTGTTTTTTCTTCATAACTCAAAAACTATTTTTTCTCGCTTGCTCTCATTCCTTATTGATTTCAAGCAAGGTGGGGGGACAGAGAACAGAGAGAAATACTGTAGAGTGACACCTTTGATTTGCCATTCCCTTTATTTTCTCATCAACTTTTCTTGTCCTTTGTAGTGTTTGTAAACCCAGAAAACATGAGAAAAAGAGGGAAAGAATGGAAATGGGAAAGAGAGAACAGTAAAGAGAAACCTAAAGTTATTTGTGGCAGTTGGGTGTGAAAGAAATTGCCACGTTGCTGTGTTGTAATGCAGATTAAAACTGATAACTATTGTCTGTAAAAGAAATTGAGGCTCTCACACTGGCTAGGTGAAGAAGATTGTTGTCATTATTGGAAATCGATGGCTGTTGGGCATTGGGTAGTCGAAAACTGTAAAACAAAATAAAATGTTTTTGTTTTACACAAACCAAAAACAAAAAACCATTAACTGTATTAACTGGACCCTTAATTTAGCATATTGCAACCTACAGTAGAAACTGAGTAGCGTAAAGCATCCACATTCTCTCACTTCCACAAATAAACTTTGAGCCGATATGATGACTGAGACTTTCTTTTTCTGTACTCATATATATACTCTCTCAGAGAACACATCATTTTCTTTTCTATTTAAGTAACAGTATACAACATAAGAAAAAGCAATATGGAATTCAAATCCTCGAGTGTCAAACCTGCAGTACACTATAGACTGGAACTCCATTTTCTTGCAAGACAGATGGGTTCAACATGGTAACCAGCTGAAATAGTAAATCTGGTTGAGCATCAAAGAGATCAGGAAGACTATTCCGCATCACCTAACAGAGAAGAGGACAATCTCAGCCATCTAGAGAAATCTTATCCTACTACAACAGGTGGAATTAAAAATTAATATATAATGCACATGAGAGTAAACTAGTTAATTAACTAACTAAATTGAAATGAAATCCCCACAAATCTCTAGAATAACTTTCAGGAAGAAACTACCGATAGAGATACCATGGCACATATAGAAAAGATACCAAAGCACTTAAAGGAAATAAATACCTTCTCAAAAGCATTGACTTCATTACCAGGGACACTGTACCAACACTTTGGCTCTCCCCTGAGAATATAAGAGAAATAATGGCATCAACTTTCACAAAACCAAGATACTCATCCAATATGTAGACCATACAGTAGAAAAGAGAAACTCATCAATCCAAACTGCACAACCATAGAAGAAAGAGAGAGAGAAAAAAAATACTCATTTATCACAAATTACAAATTAATAATTATCTGATCAAAAGTGTCATATCAGATGAAGTTTATACAAGCTAAAGCTGAACATCTCAAGGAGAAGATTTGTGCATTCCCATAGGTCTCTGGATCCTAAGAAACAAACTCAAACGCAACCAATAAAACTGACAAAAGAACGTTCAGTTAGAAGGTTAAACAAACACAGATCAAGCCCCAATATCCTAAACAGAGGGAGAAAAAAAAAATACCACTGCTTTGTCCCTACTTCATTGAGATGCCATTCTCTCATACCAAACCATGTTGGATTTCCTGAGAGCACCAGTTGACACTAATTCATCGGAAGTCTAAAAATGCAGAGTCAAACTAGATACTGAACCTAAATCATTAGCTAATAGATAAAAGCCTAAACATCTAAAGCATAATTTGTTCAGAGCTCAAAAGCACAAGTTACTTGCCAAAACACAATATTCAAAAAAAAAAAAAAAAACAGCTCTTTTGGCCATTGCACTACTTCAGCTTCAGTCAACTTTATGGAAGGGTGTGGTCTATGGCGCACACATAAAAGAGATTTTCCAGACCAACAAAAATAAGAAAATGGCATACTGCTTATTTTGCGTTTTTAATTCCTTCACCAGAAAAGAAAGTAACGCACAATTTTGTTTTTCCAAAACATATGCTCCAATTATTCATGAACATCAAAAATAGAAAAGACATCCTTAACATAAACAGATATATAGCTCATATTTTTGCCAACATTCCAACATCTCATTTGCAAAAGCAGTACTGATCCCGTACTTCATTGATCCACAGTTAACATAGTGGGCTTTCTTCTCTCATAGAAGCAGTCACTTTTTTTCCCCCTCATATGTTTGCTTCTACAAATCCCCACTTTACTGGCAAAGTCAGAAACATAAAAACACAGAAGAAATAATATCACAAACTGATATAAGACTTTTAAGCTTTCAAGGATAATGAGCTTCTCCAATTACAAGTTTTATGCCTTCTGATAAGTTGCTCAAAAACACTTTTGATAAGGCAAAAGAGAATGAATAAAAATACAGAAGGATAAGGTTTTCTCCCTGGATAAAGAGGGAAGAGGAGAATCAATGGTGCCAATTTATTTCCTAGCAAACTTTACTAATACTAATCCTAACAAGAAGGCCTATACAAATAATCAATCAAAGGCTAGTACCACCTCCTAGGAATATCAAAGATCAGTGATTATATGTATTTGTAGTGATAAGTAACATGGGTTGCTCTTCCACCTCCAACATCTATTCATCCAATTTTGCAGGTCCCTGCCTCCCCCCCCCCCCCCTCTCTCTCTCTCTCTCTCTCTCTCTCTCTCTCACACACACACACACACACGCACACACACACAAAAGACATACATGCACATGCATGCATAACTTAGATAGGGGGCAGAACAACCTTGTCCAGAGTTGTTCATTTTTTTTTTTTTTTTTTACTGAAAAAACTAAGAAAAAGGCCAAAGAAATATCGACTTCAGGTAAAATACATCGATTCCTGAAACATCTAAATATAATGTGATCATAGTAGGCAGAAGGAATGGTGAATCAAGCAAAGAAGCGCATGTAGAATGTTGCATGCCACATAATATCCACACAAATAATCTAATATCAGAAGACTTAGCGTAAAATCGTTTAGAATGGAAACAAAAATTCATATAACCGACCCCAATTAATTTTCCTGAGTTGAGTTGTAGTTGAGTTTACACAAGGTTGCAACTGTACTGGTATATTTGGTATTTAGTTGAATTAAAATATTTTATCAATGAGAACTTTGAGTTCTACATCAATAGGTTACTACATTATTGATACTAGCAGACTATTAACTCTCTAAAACATCTGGATACATTTCATAAGCAAAAAACTGGTCACTATCCTTGAGAACCTTCTATTGTCACTTGGGCTTCTTTGCTCAAAATAAAAAATTCAATGAGTTGTCAAAATTTATATGTTGAGCTTTTCTTTGAATTCCATTGTTCAATTATTATTTGGATTAGCATTTTCACCTTTTACTGCAAAATTTTGCTTCCATTGCAAGTTATTGCTAGTAACAAACAAATCCTTCTATCATTTCTTATTTCATAGTCAAAGAAAGATACACTTCTCAAAGAATTTAAAAAAAAAAAAATACAGAGTAAAATAGATTAATGATGACGACACATACCAGTGTAGATAATTCATAGAGTAAAAACAGTGATCTTCAAAATGCCAGCAAAATGATGAGAATAACATGCCAACATATAGCCAGGGCACCATCACACCAGTTATATTGTGATGAACAGCTTGAAGCATTGAACCTTTTAACTTGGGCAAGTTATTGAGATTCCATGGACTGCCACAGTATTCATCCCATAACTTAGCCTCAACAAATTCTGGTCTCTGATCATTTACACGTGGAAAGCCACTTCCATAAATTGAAGTATCCAAATCGCTACCATACATAACTTCAACTTCACCTGCTGATCCCTCCACAATTTCCCAAAACTTTTTCTCCATTTGCACTCGTGAAGCAGATGCTGTTCCAAACCATTTCCTCTTGGCCCTATCAGCCACACGCCTAAAAGCTTCCACTGTAAAGCGTTTACCAGGCACAAAACCAAAGCTATCCTTATCCGAGTTCAAGCACTCGAAGCAATACCAATTCCCAGGTGGGACTTGCTTTAATGGGGGTGAGAGACAATAAAGGTGCCATCCCTTATTACACCTATCGCACAAAAGCATCACCTCCCCATGCAAACCACTCCTGCATTGCTCACATATTTGATCAAACTCCTCCTCTTTCTCTTTCTCTTTCTCTTTCTCAGCCTTATTACAAACCTTAACTTTCTCACCTTCAATATTCTTTCTTCTCCTTTTTGAGCCTGAAACTTGAGCCTTATCTTCACATTTCTTATTATCCTCTTGCACTCCCCTTTTGCAACTTTTAGTACCTTCCTTATTCAGCCTATTATAATACGTCTCATAATCATACAAATGCTCAGAATACAATTGACACAAAACATGTTTTGCACACTCTGAAATCTTCTTCCCAGACCTCACAAACTTAGAAACCTCCCCCCACTTTTTCTCCTTCACAACCTTATCATACCCACCAAACCTCTTCACAGCATTAAACAATTTACACAAATCCAACTCATCCCCTTCAAAAATCACTCTCTTCTTCAACTTTTTACCACTATGTTCCTCCAAAAACCTCCTATACTCCAACTCAAAAGTTTTCGAATCACACGAAGCAGGCCTTGCCTGCAATTGATGAATAGCCTGTGTTTTTGTAGGAAAACTAAAACTATCCAAATTCAATGCAAAAGGAGGTGACCAACTTTTTGGAGGAATAATTTTACAAATCCCATATTTCTCAGCCTCAGGTCTGATCTTATAAATATATTCTAAAGGTTCCTTAAATTCATCATCAGTAGGATAATAAACAGGTGCTGAAGGAACATGCAATGATCCAGATGATGATACACTCAAGTTTTGCCCTAAAACCCCTTTTTCAACAGCTCTAGGCCTGCCCTTCCCCATTCCTTCACAACCACTCACATACTAAATCTATGAATCCATAAAAAAAAAAAAAAACAATATACATAAATTTTTTAAGATCCTGAAACAATGAAATACACAAAGTAAGCTAAGTTACTAGGGTTTAAAGCGTACCTTGAATGAAACACGGAGAGCGAAGTAAATGGCTTGGCTGCTTTGTGAGGGTTTTTCTGGTTTGTTTATAGGTGATAGAGAGTGTGTTTCGTGGGAGATTTAGTTTTAAACGAAGTGAAGTCTTGGATTTTTATACATGGTGGCCGTGAATATCTTTAAGGATTAATAACCGTTGGATTTTAGGTCTATGACTGGAAATATTTACGAAAATGGTTTAAATCCAAAACTTTCTTTTTTTAGCCTATGCGTTAATTACAAAATGCCTACTAAATTATATCTTTATATACACTCTGATCCTCATTATTCATAATTGATAATTCTAATCTCTAAAATTTATTTATAATTTCATTTAAAAAATTATTTATAATTTAACATTTAAATTTTTTACTATAAATTGTTATTTTTTATTATCTTGCATTTTACAATATACTGCATTTAATTCTTAAAATTTTAAAATTAAGTATATTTGAATCTTTTAAAACGAAATTTTTTTATTAAAAAAAAAACTCTTAGGTTGTATTTGGTTGGCACCTGGAGACTGGATAAGCTAGCACTAAAATAATTAATCTATCGTTTGGCAAGTTTTTAATATCATAAGAACTGGACAAAATTCAATTTTTATCCAATCCCACCACTCAATTTGAGTTTTCCACATATAAGGAGGACAAGCTTATCTCTCTTTAAAAATTAAAATTTAACACTCTATTTTCAAAATTATTCTCATATAAATACAAACTATTTTTTTAGTTTTATTTTTTAACTCTTTTTTTAGTTTTATTTCCTTTTTAATTTTTTTTATGAATTTTTTTTATTATAGTTATATAGAATGAATACTTTTTTTCTTCTAAATAACTTTTTGTAATACTCAACTACTAAATATAAAACGAAAATATTTTTTTAATAGCCTTGCAAAATTAATTTTTCTAAAATATCTTAAACCAAATAATAGAATAAATATGTATATTTCATTTTTTATTTTTTATTTAATGAGTATTAATCAATTTTTTATTTTTATATTTTATTTCTAATTTCTTATAATTGTTTATATTTTGTTTAAAAATATTATGTTTGATAATAAATATTTGATATTTTTATAATTTAATGTGTTTATTTATTAAATAGTATATATAAATATTTAATACGGTAAAATATTTTGATTTTTAGCATTTTTAAATATTTATTATACTGATTTTTTATTAAAAATTTAAATATTTTATTTATAAGGGTATTATTATCATCTTTATAACATGTCCAGTTTGTTTCAGTTGTTCTAAATACTAAATAGGATAAAATTTTATTCTGTTTTATCTTGTGATATTCTATTTCATCCAATTCTCAGTTATTATGTCCTACCAACTAAACGCAATCTTAAATATATTAACCATTTTATCAGCTGCTAAAACTACCACATGAGAATTAAAACTATAATTTAAACATATGTTTGAGCGGTACTGAATCTATTGATTATTTGAGTAATATTATAAGATGGTCATATTTTTTCACCGAGCAAAAGCAAATATTGCGCGTTTGGTGTAACTTATGGTTGATTTGCACACTGAATAACTAATTCAAATATATTTGATAAATTAAATAAAATAGCAATTATTAGTTGTTAGGATTTAGGAACTCAAACAGTTGCGGTTTTTTTTTGAAATGCCTACACACAAATACATAGTGATAGATAATAAGTATAAATATTTTAAAATCATGATAATTTTAAAAAAATGTACTAATTATTATATCCTTCATACATACTCTACATTATCAACACAGGTGGCCCAAACCACAAACTCATTTTCCCTAAACAATTGTTGATTTGAAAAGCTCCACTTTGAAGTTTTTTTCTATCAATTGTTAGGTGTTTTAAATTTAAACCATTTTATCCCTATAAAAAATATTATCAATAAAATATTTTTTAAAATTAATTTTTATATAACTATAATAACAATAAATAATTATTAAAATATTATAAATAATATTTGTAAAGAAATACTAACATATTCACGTTTAAACAAAAAAAATATAAATATATAAAAAATAATTACTTATAATTTTTCAATTACTAATTCATTATCGTTGCAATTTATTTCACATGTTACAAAAAGAAAAATAACCAAAATGTATAATAATATATTAAAAATAAATCACATTCTTAGTTATCATTTAACATTTCAACAGCGATTATAATTTTCAACTATCAGCTATTCACAACAACTATCAGTTATTCATAACAATTATCAGCTATCAGTAATAGTCAAACCAAATACACTCTAAAAATATAATTTTCATTTTCAATTATAAAATTCATATATCCTTAATTTCAATTCATAAAATTAAATTGAAATAGTGGGATCAATATTTAAATCACTTTCTTGCGGGATCAAATCTACATCAAATAGGTTTGTGGATATATTTTTATCCTAGTCAGTCAAATTATATTGATTTATAAATAAAATTGTAAATAAGAAAAATCAGATTGTTCGTGTCTTTGAGAAATTTAGTATATATATAAACTTTTGTTGGTAGTTAAACTGTTAATTTTAAGATAATTGGAATTAAAGCGTATTGTAAAATGAATCATTGGGGAACTTTTGTAATTAACCTCTTGTTTTTTACTTTTGATTGGTTTTTGGACGGATGGGTCAGATGTTTCGTCATTTCTATGCTTCATATCTTGGAGTCTTTTTTCCCGTGCGTATCGGGTCAAGGACCTTTCGGAAATGAACTCGAAACATGCTCGAATCTCACGCGTACCCTAACTTTGAAATTTGATGGCTGTGATTGTTTTTTGGGAGAAGGTTCAATTATACTCCTATGATTTAGCTAATAGAGCACATTAGCACTCATTTTTTTCGCGATCTCAATTGAACGCTTCAACTATTCAAATTCAACAAATTAAACCCATTTTAACGTTTGACTTAACATATACCTACCAGACATTTAGGGGGCTTAATTTTTTTTTATTTCTCTCTCCTACCTGAACATAAACAAATTAATTAACTTAGCAGAGAGAGGGATAGCGCGCCAAATTAAGCACGCTCTGAACAAACCCATTAATTGTTATCTTTACACTTTCTCTCTGTGGTGTAAGCATTATCGCTCCAAATACTATTTCCTTCATTGCTTCTCTATCTCTGTCCATTTCTGTTTCGAATGATTCACAAAAGCTAGCTTGTGTAATTGAAAAAGCCAATATCAACTAAAAAGCACTGGTTAAAGGTACGTGATTAATAAAGGCACATTTGATTCTGTTAGTGCATGTGGGGTTTGTTTATGTGGATGCATATGGGGTATGAGAGTTAAATTTGATACTGTATTCTCTTCTTTTTTTTTTTATTATTTCGAGTTTGTGGTCCACAATATAGGGTACATTGATGATAGAAAGATACTGGGTTTTCTTTACTACATTAAACAATTAAAAAATTTGTTATCGGCTGTATAACTGTTAATTAAACAATTAGGGATTTTGAATTTCAATTAGGGTTTTATTGGGTAGTGAAAAATTAGGGATTTCGCTGTTGAAATTAGGGGTTTTATGGGTAAAGAAAAATTAGGGCTTTTTAAATATAAAATCAGGGGTTATGTGGGTAATTGAGAAATTAGTGAATTTTTGAAATTGAATTTAGGGGTTAACTGGATAATGACAAATTAGGGTTTTCTAATATTAAAATTGTGGTTTTAATGGGCAATGAGAATTTAGGGCTTTTGTAATCGGAATTCAGGGTTTACTAGGTAATGAGAAATTAGGGATTTATGAAATGAAATTATTAGTTCACTAGATAATGATAAATTAAGGCTGTTGTTTATAAAATTTAGTCATTATGTATTTAATTTGTAATTGTTTGTAATTAATTTTAGTTAATTTAATAATTGTGATTGTTTGTTTCCAATTACCATTCTGAATTATCCTTTTGTTTTTTGAATTAAGGTACAATGGATGATACAGTGGATATAAATTTCCACTTTGGGGGTGAGTGGGTGTATAATCCTGACTTAAAATACATTAATGGAGATGTGGATACATTGTGCAATTTTGATATTGATTATATGTGTGTTGATGATCTCAAGGTTAGATATAAAACAGTATTAGGTTTTCATAATGTGTCTGATATTTGTGTGCTTGAACCAGGAAAGAATTTGCATGATGGCCTTATATTGATTACTGATGACATATCAATTAGGAGAGTGTTAGATAAAATTAGAGCTAATAGTTGGGTAAGGGAGATAGATGTGTATGCAGCTCATGAGGTAGATGTTCCTGTGTTTTTAAATAAGCCCATGTTAGCATTAGAACCTCCACCAGTAGTTGACCCAGTAGATGTACTTGTTGACCCAGTAGATGTACCTATTGCTTGCTGCATACCTACACAGTGTAGTCACTTTAGTGAGGATGAAGCTGGAGGTCAATGTTCAATAGGGGTTACAATAAGTAATGAGGGTGTGGGGTAAGATTCAGTACATTATGACTTTAGTACATGGGTAGATGTAAATCTAGATGTTGATGGTATTGAAGGTACAAATGCAGTGACTAGCAGTAGTGATGAGGATAGTGAGGAGAGTGAGTCTGATGATAATAGTGAGGATGATAGTGAGGAAAGTGAAGGTGATGAGGGTAGTGATGATTTTGCTACATATGGGGCAGGGAATGAGGTTCCTAGGGAGAGGGTAATGTATAATGAGAATGATGGGTTGCCTTATTTTATACTTGGCATGTCATTTACTAATAGTAAAGAGGCAAGAGAAGCTATTGCAAGATATGCAATGGCTAGACAGGTTAAATTAAGATTAAAACCTAATGAGCCACATAGGATTAGGGATAAATGTGTAACTGATCCTAACTGCCCTTTTGTTATGTTAGTGTCTAAAAATGGTGATCATTCAAGTTTGATTGTCAAAACCTTAAACCCTGAACATAATTGCTATAAGACATTTAGAAACCCTCTTTGTACAACCAATTTTATAGCTAGGCATTTCAAGGCTAGGGTATACAGAAATCCCAAAAAAAGAATAAAGAGCTTAAATTTGAATGTGAGAATGAATTAAAAGTGAAGGTGAATATGTCAATGATTAAGAGATCTAAAAGGATAGTAGTTGAAGAACTGAATGGGAGCTACAAGGTTGAATTTGGATTCCTTGAGGCTTATGCTGCAGCCTTGAAGAGAAGTAATCCAGGGACTTTGGCAGAAATTGATTTGTGCAAAGAAAATTTAGAACAAGGGAAGAGGGTTTTTAGAAGGATATTTATTTGTTTCAATGCATTGAAACAAGGATGGATGAAAGGGTGTAAACCAATTATAGGATTAGATGGGTGTTTTCTAAAAGGGATTTGTAAGGGTCAACTTTTGGCTGCAGTGGGTAAGGATGCAGATGATCAGATGTACCCCATTGCTTGGGGTGTGGTTAATAAGGAAAATTTTAAGAACTGGAAGTGGTTTCTTCAGTGGCTTGTTAAAGCATTAAATATAGATGGAAGAACATTAACAGTAATTTCAGACATGCAAAAGGTATGCAATGTGATCTTAGTTTATTTTTTATTTTTTGTTATTTCTTAGATAATATATACTAATTTTATATGTGTTATTGTCATGTGTTTGATTTATGTAGGGGTTAATCAAAGCTATGGAACAGGTTCTCCCCCAAGCTGAGCATAGATGGTGTGTGAGGCACATCTATGCCAATTGGTCCAAAAAATGAAGGGGAGAAGCCTTAAAGAAGCTGTTTTGGATATGTGCTTGGAGCACATTTGATGAAGAATTCAAGGACAATTTGAAAGAGCTTGGGGATGTGAATAAGACAGCAGCTTCAGATCTAATCAAGTATGCTCCACATAATTGGTGTAGAGCATATTTTAGTACCAGAAGCAAGTGCAATATGGTGGATAACAATATAACTGAATGCTTTAACTCTTGGATTGGAGATGCAAGACACAAGGCAATAGTGAGCATGCTTGAAGATATTAGGTTACAGTGCATGAATAGGATAAGGGATAATATGAAGATGGTAGATAAATGGAGATATGACTTCAGTCCTAATTGTATGAAGTTATATCAAGACAACAAGCACAGAGCTGCTAGATGCGAAGTAGTTTTTGATAATGATGTGGGCTTTGAGATACAAGAAAATGAAGACAAGCACACTGTCTTTATAGACAGAAAGTTATGCACTTATAGGTCATGGGATCTCACAGGGATCCCATGTGCATATGCAATTTGTGCACTATATCACAAGAAGAAAGAACCAATGAATGAGATTTCTCAATGGTATAGCAAGCAAACATATTTGGCTTCATATGAAGAGGTATTACAACCTGTACCTGGGAAGAGATTCATGAGAATTGAGGAGTATGAAAGCATAGAACCTCCACCAATTGAGAAGATGCCTAGTAGACCAAGGAAGAAGAGGACGAAGGGAAGTAATGAGCCCAACAACAATAATAATCCAACCAAACTTAGCAGAAAAGGTCAACAACAAAAATGTGGCATATGTCAACAGGAGGGGCACAACAGAAGGATATGTCCTCAGCAAAACAGAGTCAGTATCCATATTTTTAGTTGTTTTTCCTTAGATTTTTTTGTAGTCAATGATAAGATTGTTTATACTTATAGTTTTTTTAATTTTTTAACAGGCACCAAGAGAGGGGACAAATGATTCTCATAGGCATACTTCACTACTCAGTCAACCATCAGTCAGAACACAGCAGCATTCAAACACTATTCAGTCACAAAGAAGTGAGCCACCAAGAACAAGACATAAGCAAGGGTTAAGTAGTCAGCGACCAAGGGTCAAACAATAACAAATAATAAGACAAACTCCTATCATGTCTACCCCTGATGGATCTTCACAAGGTACGAGGCCCATTCCTAGGGGTTTTGGTGTTATGGTTGATGAAAATACTGGTCAAACAGTATTCGATGTAAGTATGCTTGCATTTTCAACTTAAATTGACTGTCTTAGTGAATGAGGGCTGCTGATTGGTTGGTTTAATTTTTTTTCTTTTTTTATTTTGTGTATACAACCTGGTATGTCTACTCAAAGGGTGATTGTCACTGGAATTCAACCTTTAATTGAGGACACATATCCTACAAAAAGATTTCCTATACCTAATGAGAGAGAAATTAACAAGACAAGGAATAGGAAATCAACAAGCAGCAACTCAAGGAATATCAACTTCATTGGTGATGGATCACAGGTCACTTATGCAACTGACTTACCATTTAGGCCATCAGGACTATAATGGCAAGTAGCCCAAAGCATTACTACAAGACAATTGGAGATTGAGAGAGAGGACCTGATTGGAAGAAATCATCACAAAAAGAAGAATGCATCATAATGAATGAAGTTTATTTAATTTTTGTTTTTTTGGACATGTTAATTATTTTGTTGATGGATGTTATGAAGTTGAAGTTGAAATTAGGGCAAATTGATGCACTAATTTGTAGAAGTTCCAATAGGAATTGGACCTTTATACATTATAATGTTTTTGTGGGTGATTATTATGATTATTATTATGTTCTTTTTTTGTAAGAAACAGTGACTACAACAATCTGTAGTAACCTTAATTTTATAGGCACACACCAATTAATTTTGATATGCTATTCGTTACAAGTTTCATAATCTTTTCAAGTGTCTTAAAGAAGCTTTGTTTTTATTTATCCTTTTCTCAGCCAAAGCATTACAATTGTAAAACAAAAATAAGCCACACACTACACCATTGTATCAACATTGAATCAACATCAACTGTAACAAACAAATTTAATCAATAATATACTAAACCATTAAATCATAATATATTACATAATTAAGTCATAACAATTTACAGTCATTACATTGAATAACTTTTTGCAGCAATTATCAAAAAAATTATCAAAACCTAACATGCAAAATATATTCCCATTCATTTTTGTTTCAATACAAAATAAAGCAATATTATCCATGATACAATGGCTATAACAAAAGCTTCTGTTCTTCTCCTTTTGGCCTTCATAATTTCTTCATCCCTTTTTTTATGAGCTTTCTTTAGTTTCTTTAGTTCTGCCCATAAATCACCCACTTCATCATTAATGCTACCCTTTCCTTTATTCTCCATTTCTGTCATTTCATGCCTTAGCATCTCATTCTCCATCTTCAAATTATTTAACAACTGCTTTACTCTCATAGTCATTGGCTCATCGTACCATTCAAAAAAACCACATGAATGGTTCTTCAATGGATTAGGCTATCATTCAATATATAAACAAAAAAAATTATGCTCCCTAATAAGAAAAAAATTACACAATAGATTTCAAATTAAAACTTACATTCCAAAATCTGCATGCAAAGTATCTCTTTCCTGGGTTATCTTCGCTCTATGACGTCTTCCTAGGAGCTTTAAATCTTCTTCTATATCTGCTACATTTGCAATATCTCCATGGCCCTTCATAATCATATTCAACAACAATTTGCGCAAAATCTGTGTTTACACTTGCGGACGAAGAAGAAGAAGCCATTCACGACAAATAAGAAGATGATGATGAAGAAGAAGAAGAATAACCCTTCTGATTTGAATTTCACCAACAATTTTAGGGTTTTTGATTTGGGAAAATAGTTTTAAGGCAGAGAGACAAACATTTGTTTCTTAACGGTAATATTCTGATATGATTTTATGGAAAGAGAGAGAAGACTTTATGTCCAGGTAGGAGAGAGAAATAAAAAAAAATAAGCCCCCTAAACATCTGGTAAGTAAAAGTTAAGTCAGGCGTTAAAATGGGTTTAATTTGTTGGATTTGAATAATTGGAGTGTTCAATTGAGATCGCGAAAAGAATGAGTGCTAATGTGCTCTATTAGCTAAACCATAGGGGCATAATTGAACCTTATCCCTTGTTTTTTTTGTGGAAAACGACCTTTCATCAGGCGCTTGGATGAACAGTAAAACCTATATAAATTAAGTATGTTGCACGAAAACTCTTGAGAGATCACGTTTTCATCTATATAAATTAACTATGTTGCACGAAAAATTTTGAGATGTCACATTTCCATGTTTTGAAAACGTTTTCTGTTTAAAAATTTACGAAAAACTTGATTGAAACGTTTTGAG
Organism: Reutealis trisperma; assembly: GCA_947687605.1. Taxonomy (NCBI): domain Eukaryota; kingdom Viridiplantae; phylum Streptophyta; class Magnoliopsida; order Malpighiales; family Euphorbiaceae; genus Reutealis; species Reutealis trisperma. The sequence goes on along the minus strand of CANTUT010000039.1, from coordinate 6,844,109 downwards.
CACGTTTCCGTAATTTGAAAAAATTGGAAACTCGTTTCCATAAACGGAAACCCATTTCCAAGTTTTAAAAAAAAAAAAATTCAGTTTGTTAATGTCAGTTTCTAAATAAAAATATTCACTTTTGACTTAATTTCTCTCTCTCTCTCTCTCTCTCTCTCTCTATATATATATATATATATATATACACCTCCATATTTTTTATATTTACGCATTTTCTCATTGTTTTCCTATTTCCCTTTTTCACATTTCTCATTTCCTGTTTCAATTTCTGTGCTACCTAGTAAATTAATAGTGATATTATTAATTAATTGATAAATTAATAAGTTATTAACTTATCTAATATATTTATAATTTAAAGAAATATTTATTTGCTTAATTAAAAAATTATTTTATTTTAAAAAATATAACTTATTCTATTAATAAAATAAGACTAAAAGTTTAAAAAATATAAACTGATTCATATTTATTTGATTTGTAAGTATAATTTAATTGTATTAATATTTTAACGTAACTGATATTTAAAAAATAATAATAGGCTTATATTTTATGAAAATATGATATGTAATTTTAGTAAATTATTAATTTATAATATAAATGGGATCAAGAATTATGTAAAATTTTTTTAAAAAAATTATTATTTTATTATTTTATCGAAATTATCAATCTAACTCTTTAATCTAAGTGAGGATTAGAAAATTATTATTTAAATGAGTTATTAATTTATTAAGTATTAATTTATATAGATTTTACTGTGCAGTATTAGTGTATTGTAAGAAATCTGCTATGTCATAATATAAATGTATTACTTAAATGGACAACTACTATAATTTTAGAAAAAAAAAGTAATAATATTATTTAGTTTGACTTGAGCTTTAGTTTGACTTTGACAAATTATTTAATTTTAGAAAAAAAAAAGTAAAATAAGTGTAAATTAATATATTGGCTATAAAAAAAAATTAAAACAAGGAGGAATCCTAAATTAAAAAAATAAAAAAAAAATAATGCATGAAGAGGGTGAATCATCCATTACGAATTGGTTATATATCGCATCACAGCCCTTATAGGCTTTCTTTTTTCATGGATTATTATGCTGTAATAATATTTCAAGGAAAAATATATAGAAAACAAATAAAAGTTTCATTAATTCGCATCAAAAAATGAAAAAGAAAAAAAAAAAAAACTCAAACCTCCATATTATATATACAAGGAGAAAATTCTTGCTAACTATTGCTAAAATTAAATCTTATGTGAAAATCTCAATTTTAATTGTTAAGGAATGGTGAAAATAATTGAAGACGAGCTAATGCAATTGAATTTAATCGATCTTTTATTATATATTTTAACGTAAAAACTCCTTAGATCATTTGATGGAAGAATATAATGACTTAAAATATTATATTTTAATGGATTTAAATGCAAGACTTTCTTATATCATATTGTGGTGTAATTTTTTATATATTTTATTAAGGATTTTTTAACAAATTTTATGCAAGTTAAACAATGTATTATCGCATTCAAAAATTATTTTTTAATACTATATATCCCAAAAATTAAATTATATTCAATAAAATAATAAATACATTCCCTCATTAATTAATAAGTTAACCATTTAGTTTATAATTTAACTAATCATGCCAAGTTGTTAATATTATTATCAATTACTAAAGAGCAAAAATTACAATTAAATGAATCTTAAATTTCTATCAAATGACCTATTTATATACTTAATTTGTATATTTAATAAAAAACTATTTGTTGTTGATTTTAAAAAATTAAATTTTAATCAACAAAATAAGAATTAAACTTGCTTTATCAGTTCAATCAAATCCAACCAAATTTAGGATTTTTTTAACTTTGATTTGTTTGAAAAAAATGTTTAATTTTTGTTGTGCGATTACTGCAAGTGCACAGATCGTTTACAAGTAATAAAGTGATGAGTGAGTATCGTTCCCACGAGGAAGGGTTTGTCAAGTACCAATTTTTAATATTACTATATTATTTAGAAAATCAATTATGAGATTTTATATTTTAACCTAAAATGAAATTGAAGTAAATAATAATGATAAATATGAAAATAAGATTAAAGGTTTAGAATTTAGAATTCATCAATTGATCACATATGATTACTTTATATTTTTTAGATTGGATTATTTTTGCTGGAATTAATGATTAGATTTCCCTAAATTATATGATGTTCTCTCTCAAGATACAACATGTGTGTTCATATTAACCTTACGTCTACTCTTGTGATCATAAGCAATTAACACAAACCCATTAAGTTTTATGGAAATCCTTTTAAAAATCACAAAGGAGTATTCTTATCTCTAAGCAATACATTCCCTAGGTCAGTTATCCTAATGAACTAATATTGTGCTTCCACTCTCGCTACTTCACACAATATCTTAAATCATGCAATTAATGGCCAGTTAATTACAAGCATTTAGTTCTAAGATAAAAGATTAATTCCAACAATCAACCCAATCAATTAAATATAAATAATCATATGCAAATCAAAAGATTACATCTAAATTCTATAAAATAAAATTTAGTTATTCATAATTAAAAGAGAAAAAAAACAATTAAATTAACAATAAAAATAATAAACATAATAATAACTTATAATTAAATTCAAGAATAGAGTTTAGAGAGAACTTGTTTTGGGATACAATTTTTGATGAACTCAAGCTTCCAAAAACTCATCCTCTTGATCAAAATAAAAAATAAAACTAATCTACTCTAAGAAAACATATGAAAATCTCTCTACATATTTTTTTTTATGGATTTTCTTTGATGCATTTCCCTTTGCCAAGCATGGTATTTATAGACATATTTGGTGGAAGAATTCAAGTTCTATTAAAACTCTTACATCAAAAATTCAACATTGATGGTTAGGTTGGCCACCAACCATTGAATTTCTTCATCAATATTCAAAAATAGTTAGGTTGACTACCAACCATTGAATTTTGGCCACCAACCATTGAATTCCTTTATCAATATTCAAAAATGGTTAGGTTGGCTACCAACCATTGAATTTTGGCCACCAACCATTGAATTTATTTCTCATGGATTGAAAACTTGAATCATTGCTTGCATCTTTATTTTTACTGCATCATTTTGATCTACAAAAATAAAATAAAAATACTTAAAATATGTTATAATTTATTTATAAATTATAGAACTATTTATTTCTAAAAATAAGTAATAATATTATTGCATTCTTGAGAATTGGGCTAAAATTTAAGTTTAAACAATTCAAATAACTTTAAAAATATAGAGTTATCACACCCCCAAACTTAAGTTTTTGCTTGTCCTCAAGCAAAAGAAAATTTAAAACCTAAACTAGTCCACTTTCGTAGGAAATTACGATTGCATTTAGCGTATGCAACAAGCCTTTAAACCCCTAGGTGTCCCATAGAGGACGAGTTATAGTCTCGTGAGGGCTTTCAGTGGTGATACCCACAAACACCTTTAAAAATTTATTTCAAAGAAAAATAAAATATCACAAAAAAGAGACTTAATCCCCTCATGCTTATGTTGACTTTTTTTTTTTTAAGGTCTTAAGAAATTAATATTTACAAACAACATATCAATAGTATTGCAAGTCAAGCTTCTATCTCAGGTTCAAAACAATCCTCATCTTAATCATGCCTTGAATAACTATGCATTAAATCAACTGCAAAGAAATTGTTGCACTTCAGATAGGCATATACACACTAATATCTTTAAATGCCTCTATCAAATGATATAAAATAGATGTATAAATCTCATAAGCATATTAAAGCAAACAATCTCCACTAATGGAATTCACAAATCAAGAGAGATCAATAGGTCTTGACTAGGGTTGTAATGGGGCTAACACAAGGTATTTTTGGCTAAACAAAGAACAGGCTAAATGAACAAAAGTAAAATAATTATGCCAAGTTTACAAAATCAATAGCTCAAATAAAGGAATTATATTAATGAAGGATCCTTTTCATCTTAAGAACTATTCTTTTTCAATGTTTTCTTCTTTTAAGCCCACCTCTTCTTCTTCTTGTTCTTTTTTTTTTTTTTTTCGCCAACAACATTATTCTAAAGACAAGCAAGAATTACTAACTTTTATTGGTTCAATTTTCTTGCTTTCCTTTAAACTTATTTTAAGTAGAAGGTGGTCTTTTATAATGAATAATACTCTCAGTTATTAGAAATCCTTATTTTCTTTTAAAACTTCAATAATTCCCTTTTCTTCATTAAAATGTAAACTTGACAAAATTATCTCACAAACAGGGTGAAAGATAACAATTAAGGTTAATTAATAAAGAAAAGAAAGCTAAAATTATCAAGGCACAAAGGGGTAAACTAGGCAAAAAAATTAAAATAAGGGTAGATACAAGTAACAGGCTAAACAAACAATGCCTAAATCATATCTCTCTTTCAAAATGAATTCAAAATTTCGCCTCAAAAGTTTGCAAAAACATGTTCTAAGATAGGTGAGGCAAATGAAGATAAAAATGTGTAGAAACCCTCTCTAAGTAAGCATACACAAATTCAATGCAATCAATATAATGCAAAGCAAAACAAAACATAATCTTAATAAAAGTTAATTTCTTACCCAAAATAGTTGTTCAACCTGAAATACTTTAATAAATTGTCCACAAATATCAATTATAATCTATCATTGACCTTTCATCAATTTATTTAATACAAGCATATTTTATTAATAAAAGAGTAAAAAAAAAATTTAAATTTATTCATCAAAACATGAAAGAAATTACTGAAAACAAAAAAAAACAAACTAAAGCTCCCCCAAACTTGCAATGGACATTGTCCTCAATGTCAAAAAAACAAACCAAAAGAAAGAAAATACTCCCTCTTGTAGAAAAGTGGATTCCAAATTATAAGCAGGATGTACATTTCACTTCCTTGCTTCCTGTAAAACATCTTGAAACAACACTAAAAGCAAGCATGAGAAATTAATCACACAAAAAGAAAATATCAATTTTTTTATTTTTTTATTTTTATTTTATTTTATTTTTTTTAATTTTTTATTTTGGAAACTAAAAAAAAAGAAAGAAGAAAAAAAAATACAGATGCGTATCAAGAGCACAAAAAGTACTCTTTACTCAGCCATCTTGTATGAATAACTCTTCAGTTAGTTAGTTAGTTAGCTAGCTAGTTAGTTTTTTTTTTTTAAAGAAAAATCATATAAATTTAATATGCGTATCAAGAGTACAAAAGTAACTCTTTACTCAGCCATCTTACATTTAGTGAATCGAACCTAAAATTTCGCTTGATTAAGTGCAACAAAAAAAAAACACACACACAAAACAAAAAAAAATGCGATAAAAAAAAAACTACAAGAGTTAGGGAAGTTATAACCGGAGATTCAGATCTAGTCCTCGCTTTTTACTGCTACTGGCTCTGGGGTGCCAAACTACCTGCGCCATCAATGGATCAGGTTCGGATTTAAAGTTTTGCAGTTGATCAATTAATTGATCAATAGTTGAAGCAAAGACTAAGATGCGTCGACTCGCTGTTGTCATAAAACCCTGTTCCACAGCATGATCAAGAAAAGATAACAAACCATTATAAAAACCATCAACATTAAGTAATCCCAATGGCTTCTGAAGAACAGTTAATTGTGTCCAAGATGCAATGGTGAAAATATCTTCAAATGTTTCTAAACCACCAGGTAATGCGATAAAAGCATCAGCATTGAGATTCATGTATGCCATTCGTTCGTACATGCTATTGACCTGTAACTCATTACCTATAGTTCCACCAATGATTTGTTTATTTCGAGCCAAAGCCTTTAGAACTACTCCTAAGACTTTACTACCTCTAATATATGCAGAACTTGCGACACAACCCCTTAACCCTAAACTACCTCCCTCAAACACCAAATCAATTTTTCGTTCAGCTAAAATCCTACCAAGTTCATTAGCTGCTATCAAGTACTCTCTTTTCTTGCCAGAGTTTGGACTACAAAAGACACAAATAGTTTTGAATTTGCGTGTTGAGGATTCTGCCATTTTCTCTCACAGATTTCTCGAAAGGGTTATGTGCATATTGACAATAATGAATATACATATAAAGAAACTAGAAGAGTAAAAGAACAGTTCAATGGGATAAAATAATTGTTGATAGAAAAAGTATAAAAAACAAAAATGATAATAAAAACAAAAATAATTAATACTGTATGTACAAATGTCAAAAAGAAAACATTGAAAAACTAAAAGCAAACATTAAAAGACTAAAAAATTAACGAAAGTAGAAAAATCTACAGCGTGAGTACAAAAGTCAAAAAGAAAATATTGAAAAGCTAAAAGGAGACATTGAAAGACTAAAAAGTTGTCGACAGTAGAAAAATCTGTAGGAAAATAAAATCTAGATGCTAAAAAGTCAAAAAGTACTGCAGGATGTAGAAAAAAAATAATGCATTGAAAAAAATAAAAGAGTTAGTGATACACCTGATTATAAACAGTAGTTGTGATTTTGGCTCACATCTTCCTCTGGTTTTACGTCCAGTAACGGCTTACACGCCTTCTATGAGTCCAAGATAGGCTTCCCATCCAGTTTTCTTACTAATTGGCAAACATGGTCTTTTATCATCAGATTTTCTAGACTGTAACGCTGTTTTTCTTTTTTAAATAGTTCCCATAAATCTAAAAGAGTGCGTTGAACTTGTCCACAAGGATGCGTCTCAAGAGTCTGTAAGATATTATCCAAAGACTCCTTACTCAGTCCATCCTTTATGAATTTAATTTTGTCTTCTCGATTTATGGATGCAAATCCAATATTTGTACAGCGTGTGTTGCAATTCCATCTTGCACACTTGTAGCAGACCCCCATTCTTTTAGCTCTCCTCTTTTTTGAGTAAGAACTTCTCCCCGTACCTGGCAAACATTTAATAAATGAGTCATCAATCTCACCTGCCAATCGTACTTTGGCTTCTATGATCCAGCGAATATTCTCATGAAGATTCAGACGCCTAAATGCCTTCATTCTTTCTAGTCTGCGTTCATCAATTTTCCTGAGTACATCTTGGGGAAGAGTTGGAAACCTGTTTTTTAGTGCTGCAAGAGATGCTTCCATATCTGATTAACTTAGTTAAGAAAATGAAAGAGAAAACTTGCAACGAAATAACTAAACAGAAATAAAAGAAACCTAATAAAGAGAAAACTCAGATTTCCTCCTAATAAGCTATTTAATAACAACACTAAAGTAAAATTAAAATAGAACGAAATAAACAAAAGAACAAAAGAAATTAAAAAGAAGTAAAAAAGTTAGAAATTTGAGTTGCCTCCCAAAAGCGCTTTATTTATAGTCTTTAGCTTGACTATAGCTAGATCTTCATCATGGAGGATAATACACAAAGTATATCATCTCGATAATTGTGGAAAGATAGACTTTTGCCAATTTTAATGAGTCAAGCCATCTTGATTTGAGCTTATCCGAGTCATGCAGTGAAGTTTATTCTAAAAAAAAAAGCTAAAATTGCTGCACTTGTCTTCTCACCTAAAAACACTAAAAACAACAAACCAAACACATAAGGAGGAATTAAAAATTTTGAAAGTAAACAATAAAATCAACTAACTTGGGTTGCCTCCCAAGAAGCGCTTCTTTAACGTCGTATTAGCTGGACGTTAATGTTATCCATCTTCATCCATAGACCTAGAGGTTTCATCATGTTGTTTGCCTCTATATTTCAGAATGAAGAGCAATCTGCAAAGATTGTAGCTCTCGCTGCTCCTCCACTTCATTGTAAACTGTAAAAGATGTATCTTTGTCGCTCTACGGCTTCGAAACTTCAATTTGATCTTACCAGGAACAAGATCATACAGATTTATCCATGGACTTGTTAATTTTTTAGCTTCGAAATTCAGGAAATTCTGCACTTTATCTATATCCACCTCTTGCAACTTTGAGATGCTCCACCCAAATTCGCTTACCTTTTTCTCTATAACCTCTACAAAACCAAGTTCCCCCTCTAAACAAGGTTTGGAAGATATAAGTACTAGCCAAATACTTGATTCTCCCACAATTGAGTACATAGAGAAAGATGGTAATGGTGTAAGTTCGGTTGTGGGATGGCTATCAACTGATGAAATTTGAGGTAATGGATGGGTGGGTGTTTGAATTGGGGTGAAAATTTGGATTGGGATGGAAGGTAGAGATATTGGAATATTGGGAGAGATGGGGCTTTCCAAATCCAGTGTTTCATTCTCATGTTTCTCATGTATTTCATTCTCCTGACTAGAGAACTCATTAATACTTCTATTGACCATCTCATCATCAGAAAAGAAATCATCTTCATGGATCATTGACCACTCAAAATATGAAATGGTCTCTCCTGTATTTTGTACTTCTTCTTCTTCCAATTTTTCAATATGGGACTGCTCAATTGAATCATCATCTTCATAGTATCCCATATGCCTTACATCACCATCATCCTCACCATACTTGTCTTCTAAGGAGACATCATCCCTTAAACATCCTTGCATGCTCTGTTCTGATGTGTCCGCTTCAATGTGAGTTAGGAAGTTGCCTTGATTTGACTCCACATAACTGACCATCGCTCCAATTTGCTCTTTAATTCTTTTATAGCTGTTAGTCAATTCGTTGTCTTTGGCATCTAATATGTCTTTTTCTTCCCAATTCTTGCACGCTTTCTCAGTGGATTCCAAAAATTTTTCTAATATAAGCTCAAGGGACGACTTTTCCTCCTTGTATGGCATACCCTCATCATAAGTGGAATTTATGAACCTCTCTAATGTAAGTTCAAGGGATGACTTCTCTTCACTTGATTGTATACCTTGTCCTTCATTCCACCCATAATTGTTTTGGAAGTCAGGTTGATAATAATATCCTTGGTTATAATACTGACTTCCATTTTAACCCCATTTCAGACTTGGATAATAAGTCCAGTGCTGAAAATTATTAAAATCCATGAATAAAATCTACAAACAAAAAAAATAGTAATAAAAAGGAAAAACATAAAATGTCTAAATTAATAGAATATATCAAATCAATTAATATTGTCAAAAATCGCCTTCCCCGGCAACGGCGCCAAAAACTTGTTGTGCGATTACTGCAAGTGCACAGATCGTTTACAAGTAATAAAGTGATGAGTGAGTATCGTTCCCACGAGGAAGGGTTTGTCAAGTACCAATTTTTAATATTACTCTATTATTTAGAAAATCAATTATGAGATTTTATATTTTAACCTAAAATGAAATTGAAGTAAATAATAATGATAAATATGAAAATAAGATTAAAGGTCTAGAATTTAGAATTCATCAATTGATCACATATGATTACTTTATATTTTTTAGATTGGATTATTTTTGCTGGAATTAATGATTAGATTTTCTTAAATTATATGATGTTCTCTCTCAAGATACAACATGTGTGTTCATATTAACCTTACGTCTACTCTCGTGATCATAAGCAATTAATACAAACCCATTAAGTTTTATGGAAATCCTTTTAAAAATCACAAAGGAGTATTCTTATCTCTAAGCAATACATTCCCTAGGTCAGTTATCCTAATGAACTAATATTGTGCTTCCACTCTCGCTACTTCACACAATATCTTAAATCATGCAATTAATGGCCAGTTAATTACAAGCATTTAGTTATAAGATAAAAGATTAATTCCAACAATCAACCCAATCAATTAAATATAAATAATCATATGCAAATCAAAAGATTACATCTAAATTCTAGAAAATAAAATTTAGCTATTCATAATTAAAAGAGAAAAAAAAACAATTAAATTAACAATAAAAATAATAAACATAATAATAACTTATAATTAAATTCAAGAATAGAGTTTAGAGAGAACTTGTTTTGGGATACAATTTTTGATGAACTCAAGCTTCCAAAAACTCCTCATCTTGATCAAAATAAAAAATAAAACTAATATACTCTAAAAAAAATATGAAAATCTCTCTACATATTTTTGCTTATGGATTTTCTTTGATGCATTTCCCTTTGCCAAGCATGGTATTTATAGACATGTTTGGTGGAAGAATTCAAGTTCCATTAAAACTCTTACATCAAAAATTCAACATTGATGGTTAGGTTGGCCACCAACCATTGAATTTCTTCGTCAATATTCAAAAATAGTTAGGTTGGCTACCAACCATTGAATTTTGGCCACCAACCATTGAATTCCTTTATCAATATTCAAAAATGGTTAGGTTGGCCACCAACCATTGAATTTTGGCCACCAACCATTGAATTTATTTCTCATGGATTGAAAACTTGAATCATTACTTGCATCTTTATTTTTACTGCATCATTTTGATCTACAAAAATAAAATAAAAATACTTAAAATATGTTATAATTTATTTATAAATTATAAAACTATTTATTTCTAAAAATAAGTAATAATATTATTGCATTCTTGAGAATTGGACTAAAATTTAGGTTTAAACAATTCAAATAACTCTAAAAATATAGAGTTATCAATTTTAAATAAGCATATAATTTATTTGGATTTAGAGTGGACTAGTCCACTTGTCAAGTCAAAGAATTCTCACTATTACTTGTTGGTTAAGTCTGCTATACCGTCAAAACATGACGTGCCAGTCCTTGAGACTAAAAATTGGGTTTTGGGGGAAAAATAACTCTCCTTTGATAAATAAAAATACCCTCTCATAAATTTATTTCGTATGAATATTAAGAACAGTAGTTTAATTAATAATTAGATAAATTATTATTTAGTTTTTAAAATTTGACATAATAAATTAATTTATTTTTATTTTTGAAAAATTAATTTAATTTTGGTTTCATTGGATAAATAGTCATTCTATCTAATTTTTATATATTTTCTATTAAATTTTGTGAAAATGATGAAAATAGCCTTATATATAATAAATATAATTTTACTTTTTGCCGAGTACAGAGGTGGCACAATATAGGATGCCGGGGCCAGCCCCTGTGGATACTCTTGCATCCCTATAAGCCGCGGGTAGAGAGTCGCGCTTCATCAATGTTCACGATCCTTATAAGCTCCTTGACAAAGAGTTACACTTTTAAAAATGAAAAATAAAAAATTCAAATTAATAAAAATAATATATATATATATATATATATATATATATATATATATATATATATATATATATATATTATCATCACATTATTTTTTTATTATTATATAATTATATAATTTTATTAATTTAATTTTTTTATATTTATATAATAAAACTAAAATTATATTTATTATATATACAATGTTATTTTAGTTATTTTTCATAAATTTAATAGACAATATAAAAATTAGACGAAATAACTAGATAGTCTGATATAACTAAAACTAAGAAACTAATTAGTTAATTTCTCAAAAAATACTAATGAATTAATTCATTAAGTCTATCTGATGGGCTAAATAATAATTCACCTTTAATAATTTAATACTTAATAGCATTTATGCATATAAGATATAACTTAACGATACGTGTATATTCGCTTGAGTAATAGATCTAAAATTAAAGTGGAAATTCAATATTTTATTTTTTTACTTTAAAAATTTTTTATATTCAAAAGAAAATACATTAATCCCATATTACATTTATCTTGATGTAAAGTAACCAATTCATTAATTGAAATTACAGGAGAGATATTATATCCAAGATAAATTATAAATATTAATCCAAAAAAGATAGAAATCAATTTTTTTAATTCAGTACGAACAGAGAAAACAAATACAAATAAATTAAATCTCTGCCTACAACTCTAAAGGTCCAACCTGAGATATTTTGATTGCAGAGTCTGAGACATTTTGGTCTTAGAGCTTCTGCCCTAGTCAATCAGACTAAGCTTTATGGGCTCAGAAAATACTACTTAAACTCTGGAGTAGTTACTTTGCCTAAACTCTGGAGTAGTTTCTTTTTTTTTTTTTGCCAAAGAACTCTGGAGCAGTTTGAAGAATATTTAAGAATATGTTTCAATTATTTGTCACAGAAGTAGCATTTTTTTTTTTTTTTAATTCGTCACAAACTAACATGTTCGTGTATGTATTGATATTTGATTATAGATATGGCCCATATGTAGCTTAAAGCAATGACCATATTTTAAACTCCTCAATTTTGTCTTATTTAAGTGAGCGAGTTGATATTTTAATCTGATTGGTAAGATTGATATTTTAATTCAATTAGTAAGATTTGAGAACCTCAAAGTTTTTAGGTTGGAGCTTCACCTATAAAACAGTGTGAATATTATATTTGCCCTAAACCATTTATCAAATTATTGACCATAGCATTTGGCAAAAAAAAAAATAATAATTGACCACAGCCAATTGGGGTTTGTTATCGTTCAATGCGGCGGCAGTAAATTTGGGTCACGTGTGGTAAATACTGTTCTCATCGTTGTTAAATTCGTTATTAAATTTGATGCATTCAAAAGTATATCATTATTTACCCGAAAATCAAAATATATTAGATATACATAATATATAATGGTAATGGTAAATGCAAAACTTAATTATAAAAAATTGATTCGATTTGATTTTGTATTTTGTGAAACTAGATTAAATTTTGGTTTAATTCGATTATAGTCAAAAAGTATTTATGTTATAATTAAACCGACCAAATTATATATATATATATATATATATATATATATATATATGATGGGAAATTAATAGATTTAAATATTTTAATATTATTATTACAGGAAATTGACTTTTTTCTTGAATAAAATAAATTAGTATTAATTATTTTTTGACTTTTATTTTTATTTTAAGAGAAATATATATATATATATATATATATATATATATATATATATATATATATATATATCATTTTAAATATTTAATTATAATAATTAAAGGCTTGTTTGGTATTAATGTTGAAATTATTTTTTTCAAGAACAATTTAAATAGTAATGTGAATTGTGAAACACATATTCTAAGAAAGCATAGTTTATTATTTGCATTATGTGTGTTTTCACCATAAACCAACTTTTATCTTTGTTCCCTTTTCCAAAAGTATCTAAAAAGGCATCCTTTTAAACAAAGTAAATTTAAAAATTAATATTGTACTTAATTAAGCTTAATTAATTATGCAGTGTTTTTGTCGTTCTATGGCATCGTTTTTAACAAAGTAAATTTAAAAATCAATAATTTGATATATTAACCCTTACGGGAGATAATTATAAGAAATGAAGTTTAAATAAATTAAATTAATGAATTTGATATAAAATTAAAAAAAAATTAATAATATTAGAAATATTATTAAGGTAAATATGAGAGTTAGTAACTCTAAAAATCACTTAATTATTCTCCTAAAATTTAATATTGTACTTAATTAAGCTTAATTAATTATGCAGTGTTTTTATCGTTCTATGGAATAACTTGATAACTATGAATCTCGATTTCTTTAACAATACGTTGTATCATGAGTACATACATCTAGGAATGGGCAATATTTAATATGACATGAAATTAAAAGATTTAAATTAAAATTTATTGTATTTGTGTATATTTCATATCATATGACACGAAAATAATCATATTGTATCACAAATTAATCTGTTGACTTAAAAAAAATATATTTAATTTATTAACACATTTAATTTAATATAATTTTTAAAATATGTATATCTAAATATTTGCTTTTAATCTTCTTTATAATTTTTTATATAATTATATTTTACGTAATATTATAAATTAACAGGGTGATTATATTATTCACTTATATAATTTAAGCTTCTTTTATTGATATTTCAAATTGATTCTTTCCTAATATCAAGTAAAATTTTCTATTCTCGGTGATTATATTATTTAAATTGAGTAACAAATAATAAAACAAAAAGGAGTATAAATTAATCGTAATATTCTATCCTCTTATATATATATATATATATATATATATATATATATATATATATATATATATATATATATATATATATATATATATATATATATATGTATGAAAGTTAGTGTTTATATATAAATGTACAACATATGTAGTTGATTTTTAAGAGTAAATTACTATTATACTTCCAAAATTTGATAAAATTGGCATTCTAATTTCTGTTATTTCAAAATTAGTGCTCTTAGTTTCTAAATTAATTTCAATAAAAAATGCTAGATTTTGAGAGATTGAAATGTTTTATAATATATTTCCAACAACAAAAAAATTATAATATAGAAATTTAAAAACTAAAGTACATTATTATACTTTAAGATTTCATGGATGAAAGTGTTAATATGAATTAAAATGTAGTAAAGAAGTTTTATAATTTTACAAATAAAAATTAAATTATTGATCATTAACAAAAATTTTGAGACTAAAAATATAATTTAGAAGTAACAAGAAATGATTGATTATTCTCATTTTTTTTGCTTTCCTTATGAAGCGAAAAAAAAAAAAAGCATTAAGAATGTTCAGCACATAAAGCATTTGAATGAGAGTGCATTTGAATGAGAGCAGGGGACTCATAACAAACTCTGAAACCAACATGAAAATGAGAAACTCTTGCTAACAAGTGAGCAATCTCATTAGCTTGCTTTTTAACAAAAACAACTGCAAAATCCATGTTAACAAATAACATATCAATACAACTATAAACCAAATAACTAAACTCATCCACATATGCATGTTAAGGATATAGTTTGTTAGTATTTTGTATTTAGCTTGTATTTAGTTAGTTGTGTTTGTTGTAAACTTAAACTCCTCTCATATACTGCTGTATATATATGTAAACTCCATTAATGAAATATAACATAAGAATCACTTTTTACCTTGCATCAGAGCTTCATACCCAAACGGGTTGGATCCTAGGACCCATGTTCAAGCCCCCGTTGTTGGACTGATAATGATGCCAGTCCAGACTGAAACTAAAGAAAAAATGTCAGCCGGTCCATTTGTAAGCAAGTGTCAATAGACCTATTAATGTTGACTATGGGCCAAGCCTAATTGCACTTGAAGGGGTGTATTGAGAAATGAATTCCACATCGAATAATAACAAAATATAAAAAAGGATTTATAAGTGAGTGGGTGTTAAATCTAGTACAAGCCAATTGGTTTTGTATAAGTGGGTTTAAACACTTGTCCACTTATAAGCCCACATATGTACGCGCCCATGAACTTTATTAAAGTTTTTCACTTTGATTGGGATGGTGAATACCAAAAACTAAATTTTTATTTTAAAAGGCAAAATATCATTCATCGTATTGTGTGTCCTTATATGCATGAACAAAACGGTATTTCCGAAAGAAAAATTCGACATGTCGTTGACATAGGTTTAACTCTTTTAGCTCATGCAAACATTCCTTTTAAGTTTTGGACATATGCATTGCAAACTAGTGTGAATTTAATCAATTACATGCCTAGTAGAGTAATAAATGGCACTACACCACGCAGTTTGCTTTTTAATAATTCACCGAAATACACAGATTTAAAGCCTTTTGGTTATGCCATTTATCCTTTGATTCGTCCGTATAACATAAATAAATTTTCCTTTCGAAGCAAGCAATGTGTGTATTTAGGATTTTCACCAAACCATTATGGTCATCTTTGTTTAGATATTGGTAGTTCAAGAATTTATATTGCTAGGCATGAGTTTTTCAAAGACAAAATTTTCCCTTTTTTGTGGCTATGCTCATTGAGCACCAGCCAATCTTCTCAGGATAACTTGTCATCTCCATGGCTCACAATATCAGTCCCATCCGTAGCAGCCCTTGAGCACTCAAGTATGCGTGATTTCTGTTCCATCTCATAATACACCTCCATCTCACCTACTGTACTATCACATGTTTCACCTCCCACTACTCTCTTTTTGCCTTCAATGCACTCATCACCCATTGCTACCCCAAACCATGTGACATCAACCTCACCAATCACTGCCAGACTTTTCCCATCCATACCATCATCGCCTACTGCCTCACCTCATCGTGTGCCGTCACTTGTTCTTAAGTTAGTTATCGATTTATCATCTCACCCATCCACAGCAGTTGGGAACCTATAAATAAATCAGCTTGAACAACCCACTGTTACTTATACACACTCCATAAACCTTAGACCAACCACCTTTATTAAGAAAAAATATGCACATATGGCTGTAACTGAAATAAAAATGTTGATTATCATATCACTAAACCATCTACCTTCACCTAAGCTAATAAATTTAAGGAATGGAGGATTGCCATGACAAATGAAATTGATGCTCTTTTAACAAACTCAACTTGGACTTTGGTTACAAGACCATGTAATGTGAATATTAAAGGGAACAAGTGGATATATCGGATTAAAAGACATAAAGATGGTACAATTGAGCGGTATAAAGTGCGACTTATAGCAAAGGGGTACACACAACAACTAGGTATTGACTATAAAGATACTTTCAGCCCAATAGTGAAAGCAACAACCATTCAAACTATTCTTGCAATTATAGCAATGAAATGATGGCCAATCAAATAGCTGGATGTATCTAATGCTTTCCTTCATGGCACTCTTGAAGAAAAGATTTACATGGCTCAGTCTCAAGGCTTTGTTGATGCTTCGAAACCTTATTATGTTTATCAATTGAACCGGTCATTATATGGCCTTAAGCAGGAGCCTTATGCTTGGTTCAAACGGCTTAGCCAATTCTTGCTACAATGAAATTTCAAGGCATCCAAAGCAAATACATATTTGTTTATTTATAAACATGGGACTGACATTGTTTTTCTTCTTATTCATGTGGATGACTTAATTCTCACAGGTTCAAGTGCAAACCTTATTGAGAAAATCATTTCATCTTTGCAACGAGAATTTCCCATTCGAGACTTGGGTGATTTACATTATGTTTTGGGCCTTGAAGTTGATTGCAATGACAAAGGCATTTGTGTTTCTCAAAGGAAGTGTATTCAGGAGGTTCTTAATAGGGATGGTATGGGTGAATCTAAGCTGTGTGCCACACCAATGGCAGCAAAATTGGTTCTTTCGAAATCAAGTGGATCTTCAGTAACTCAGGAAGATGAAGACAAATGGATAGTTGGTGTTCTTCAATATATAACCATTACTCGTCCAGATATTGTCTTCACAGTTAATAAACTTTGCCAATTTATGCATAGACCAACTGACTTGCATTGGCAAGCTTTAAAGCGACTCCTTTGGTATCTCAAGGGTACTCCAACAACTAAATTATTTTTCTCTAATTATAATTCTATTATTCTCAATTGTTACACTAACAATGATTGGGGGGGAAGACCCAGATGATTGAAGGTCTACTAGTGGATATGGCATTTTTCTTGGCAAATATATGGTGTCGTGGATGGCCAAGAAGCAGCCCACCATTGCCCGGTCATTAACTGAAAGTGAGTGCAAAGCCATTGCGAATGCCGTGGCAAAAATTATATGGTTAATATCATTAATAGGAGAGCTGAATTTTTCTCCTTCTACTACTAATTTGTGGTTTGATAATATTGGAGCCATTTATTTCTCATCCAACCCGATTTTTCATGCTCGAACAAAGCATATTGAACTCAATTATCACTTTGTTAGAGCACAAGTTGCAAATGGTAGTCTCGACGTTCTGTTTATCTCCTATGAAGATCAAATTGCTAATATTTTTACCAAGCCCTTGTCCATTACATAATTTGCACAGCTAAAAGACAAACAACCTCTTTGTAATGATCAAGGACTTACAGGGGGTGTTAAGGATATAGTTTGTTAGTATTTTGTATTTAGCTAGTTGTGTTTGTTGTAAACTCAAACTCCTCTCAAATACTGTTGTATATATATGTAATCTCCATTAATGAAATGTAACATAAGAATTACTTTCTACAATGCATTCTTATTATGCAATGCTTGAACAATCGGTTATGGGTATAATTTGAAGATAGCCCATTAATATCCCATCCATTTGACCCATGATAAAGCTTCCTTCAGTCCCAACACCTATGCTTCATTAACTTGAAATAAGCCTTCAAACACAACAAAGGCATAATAAACAAAAAGACCCTTAATATCTCTAATAACCATATCGAGGCTTATCTTCCTTTAAGAATGGAAAATTGCAGCATCGATATTGCACTTAAGAAAACCAGTTGGAGATCTTTGCAACCTAACAATTGAATTCGTCCCCTTTATCATATGAATTCAAGTTCAAACCGTTATTTTTAGCTGTTAACCAGTCACAGAGAAACTCTATTGCAAGATAGATGGTTCTATCAACGCCCAAATGATTCCCATTCCAAAGTTATTCATTCCTCTCTCTCCAAATATTCCACATCACAACACACAATTTCCCTACTTTGGATTCATCATTAACAACAAGAACATGAAAGAACCAATGAAAACTATCAACAGAAGTAGCAGCAGTCTCAACCTCTTGAAGAAGGTTGGCATGAACCCAACAGAATTCAGTAAAGGGACAAGTAATAACAAGTGCCGATGATTTTCCAATTCAACCTTGTAGAAAATACAAATGTAGGAAATAAGCATACCTCAATTTTGCAAATTCAGTTTGGTTGGAAGATATTCCCTACAAGTTCGCCATAAAAAATGCTTTAAAGAAGGTTGGCATGAACCCAACATGATTAAGCAAAGAGACAAGTAATAACAAGTGCCAATGATTTTCCAATTCAACCTTGTAGAAAATACAAATGCAGGAAACAAGCATATCTTGATTTTTCAGATTCAGTTTGATTGGAAGATAATCCTTACAAGTTCGCCATAAAAAATGCTTTACTTTTGGAGGAATCCTAAGCTTTCATAGGTGCTTCCAATTACATGGCACATGATGTTGGTCATTAAAGCCCATGTGTTCCATTAACACAGCATATCCGTTTTGAAGTGTAGAAAGTTGGAAGTTTTAAGTTCGAGTCTTTTAAATCATAAATAAATATTATTAATTTTAAAAAAATGATAATTGCATATACGATCTAGGTAATAAAGTCGGATTTGAATTTCATTTCTCTAATACTTAAAAAAAAAAAATAATTTATCCAATTTTTAATTTACCCGATTTTAGATTAAGTTTTAACTAGTAGACGTGTTTTGATGGGTGGTTAAGCACAAAGGCTAAAAATCTGTAAAGCGAAAATTATCCTAATTATTTCCCTCAAAAAAAAAAAAGCAATTATCCTTAAATATTATATTTTATTTTACATATTCACGTGACAATCGTTTATTGAATAATAGAACCAAACAAAAATACCTATATATGTGTGTGTATGAAGCAAGATTTGCGGAGTTTAAGTTAAAATTTCATGATAAAGACAATAATAGATTTGAAATGACATCAGCAAGTTTTGAGGTCCATACTTTTCTCTTTTTGTTTTGTTTTTTTTTCCCCTCATGATTGGATCATGGAACTTTACTATACAATTAGAGCCTCATTTTTTTAAGATTTGGAAAATTGATGACGAGAGAACTATTAGGTTTGGAAATCTACAACAATTTGAAAATTCTCAATTATGATTTTGTTTATTGTTAATATAGTTTAGAAATTAATTTGCTTCCTAATACAAAATATAATATGAACGAAACATATAAAAAGTCAGCTGCAAATCTTTATAACTTTAATGATAGCATTTTAAATGATGCGTAATTGTGCTTATATCTTTTTGAAACAACGTCATATCTTTTAGTTTGAACTAAGATATCATGGCAAATCACTTAACAAAATCAATTACATTTCATTGTACAAAATCACCGTTAATGTGAATACTAATATCTCCAAATGCTTTAATATTTGATATACAGATAATAATACGTTATTTTAAAAAATTAAATTTCCCATATGAGTCACCCACTGCTGATAGTGGGAACTGACACAATTATAGGGAAGAACAAATGAAAGTGAAACGACTACATTTTATGCAGCGGACCATCACAAATTAGGGACACGAAAATAAATCAACACCATAAAACATCAAAAAGTCTTTAAGAAAATGGCGCCGTTTTGCATGAAAATGTGGGGAAAGATCAAGGGCCGGGTGATAAAATCTAGATGATAAAAAATCCAAATTACCCTTGAAATCAATTGCAAAAAGACCGTTCCTAAAAATAAGAGTCTTTTATTGTGCAGGCGTAGACATAAGACTTGTGTAAAATATATGTTCCATAAATTTAGAAAATATTAATTAATCTTATGTAATAAACTATTACATGTTTAAACCTTTTTTTTAATTTATTTATAATGAGAGATTATGAAATAATTATTTTATAGTACGATTATCTATATTTAGATTTTGAACAACTATTCAATATATAACAATTATTCTATATATTCTCAAATTAATTCATCTTATGTAATAATAATCAAACAAACTCTAAATAATAAATTAATAATTAAAACATATTATAATATTAATATCTCATCTTCTATTATTTCTCTTATGGTTAAACCTGACATAAAGGATTAATAATGCACTGCTAAACTATGTGGGTACGTGGGTTGTTAGGTTTATTTTATTTTCTAAAAGGAGTGTGTATGCATGTTTGTGTGTGTGGGCATTGGTTGGAAATGGCCTAACCAATAGCACTTAATTTGAAAATGTTTACTTGAAATAATAAAAAAATAAAAATAAAAATAAAGAAGACTCCAAAAATAAAAGAGAGAAAGCGATAAGAAGTTGCAATTTTATAGCAAATTATCATAATCATTATTTTTTTTTTATTTTTTCTTAAGTAAATAAAAATAATAATAATTAAAACCCTTTTATGAGCCAAAAAACAATATGATGATATTCTAATCTTTTCTTGACCCAAATGAATAATAATGATAAATTAAACGCTTAATTAATTATATAGTGACTAGAGAAACAAAAAGTATATATATACAAGGCCAATTGAACTTAATTTTCACATTTAATTCATAATTATTCATTTTACTATATTTTTTCTTGTGATAATTAATTGTTGAAAATCCCACTAAAGTCTACATCAAACTACTTTAGAATTTATTGATATGGCTGTTACTATCAATTGCTTGTTAGCATGCATTTTCATTTGTTGTCTATTTCATGAATATTTTACTAAATAGTAATTTTCCATTGTCTTTCTCTCTCTTTTTTTTTTACTAATTAATTAATAATGGATTTTCAAAATAGTTATTTTCACTTTTTAGTAAGATAGTGTTTGATAATACAATTTAACATTTAAAATTAAAATTTTTAATATTTAATTATTTTAAATTGTTTAGTAACTAATATTTTAAAAGTCTCAATTAAAATAAAAACCATTTAAACTTATAAGTGAAAAATTTTTAACTTAAAATTTATACTAAATATAATAAATGATTAAATTTTTAAATAATTTTATACTTTAAAATTATATCACTTATATTATTTAACATTTAAATTTTTAATATTTAATTTTTAGTTTTATCAAATATCCCCTAGTCCCCTAACTCATTATAATCTGCCTATGGCCTTTTTGGTTTTGATAGCTTTTCTCTATTAATTTTTATTTTTTATACAATGGCGAAAGTCATATCACTAGCATCTCTAATTTATAAGATTGTTAGCCCTAAAAAAGAAAAAAAAAAAACTTATAGTATATGGCTATTAAAAAAAAATGTGATGGGAAAGTCAAGGAAAATGGGAAGAAAAAAAGGAAACAAACAGAGAAAATATAATAAGAAAAGTAATTAAAGAATAGAGGTAAGCAGAGAAAATAAGAGGGATGTTATTGTAAGTTTTTGTTGTTTTTTCCTATTTGACTGATTACAACACACAATATCCTTTTTTATACTCGTTCTATAATTAATCATTATCTCCTTGTTGATAATTACTGAATCTTGCTAAGAGAGAAGATCTAATTTTATCTTGTTATATTTGTAAATTGGTCTAAAAATACTTATAATTGAAATATATAAAGAAAAAAGTATATTTTACTAGTAAAATAAATGATATCATTTTAATGATCTTGCTCAGAGAAAATATCTAATTTTATCTAGTTATATTTATAAATTAATTTTAAAACACTCATAATTAAAACATACAAAGAAAAAAATATTTTAGAGTTAAAATAAATGATATAATTTTTTTCTAATATATTTGAAATTTTAGGACCGTACTTAATATGATGGATGAAAACTATTCCGTGATATTATCTTATTACTAAATAAAAAATAAAAAAGATTAAAGTTCCTTAGTACTTGAGTACTGAAGGAATAATCCAATATCATTTAAATAACTGATTTATCTATAGCTAATAATTCATTAATTAATAATTCACAATTCGAGTAATTCATAATTACTTGATAATTATTTAGAGACTTTAAAACCTAATAATTCATTTAGCTTAAGCCATAAGTAGTTATAACCAATTTTTGTTTTCTTTTGAACAAATTATTATAATAATCTAATTTGGGCACAAAGCATAAACTAGTGTTATTATAATAACCTAAGCAAGGTATGCTCTCATGTCAAAATTGAATTTCTAAATTAAGTAGATATCTAAAACTTTTTCATAAGAACCAATAGAAAACCTTAATTGACTTGTAAAGAGCTAATAACATGCCCTTTATATAATGTTGTTGTTATAGTAGACTAGACCCACATGCAAGTGATACAAATTTTTAAAGGCATATGCCCTATGAAACAACTTAATGTAAAAGATTCTTGTTGCTTCTATTATGGGCAATTACCCAATAATTTTTTTATATTTTTTCTATTTGCTTGCTCAATGATTCTTGAGGTTGAAATGTTGACACATATTTATTTGATTTTTTTTTATTTTCTTGAAAATTAAAGACAAAACCATGGCTGAAAAGTGATACTTTTCCCCAATTCTCTTGGAATAGCCATCAATTGGGAAATTCAAAATGTATACAAAGATTTATTGTTGCTTCAATAATGGCATCCATTTTGTACAATTAAATCTTTCTATACAGTCTTTGCCAATAATTAGAGGCAATTTGTCCAACAAATTTAGCCTTACAAATGCAAGAAAATCAGTCTATTTCCTCAAATAAACACATCCATGTCTACTGTTAAAACTTGATCAATTGAGCAACCTTAAATTATACAAATTGATTTATATATTCCTTTATTTGGGGTGGAAAATTATATTTATACAATATTTCTGGACCAATTCCAAAATTTCACTTTATAATGATCATATTTTATTTATTATATATATATTTTTAAAAATAGTTGATCAATATATACTAATGTAATGCCAAGTTAGGTAATGCAATAAATTAGTGAAAGATAACTAATAAGAACAAATAACAACAATACTTGTTTGAAGTAGGAGAAGGCTTAATTAAATCATGAACTTATGACTTTCATTTCATTTGGAATGAAGTCAACCCCAACACTTACACCAATCCTACTTTGAAAGAATTGACATTTTAATTCTCCCTCTCTCTCCATTCTTTTTGTATGCAAATTATTTTCAACAAATTTTAAACTATATTTAAAATTTAAATTATTGAATTGTCTTTATACAAATATTAACATTTTATTTTATTTATAAATTTAGTTATGAACAAAAAATTTATTCATACATTTTAAATTTGATTCGTATGTATTAATTGAAATTATAATTTATAAATTGTTATGCTAAAACTAAAAAATCGAATAAGAAAAATTATTACTATTTGACCATCAAATTCTAAATAATAATAAGAATAATATAGCTTAATTCTCAAAATTACTTATCATATTTCTTAAAATTCAAAATTATATTTTTCTCTAAACTTTATTATCATGTATGATTTTTAATTCAATAAGCAACAATGGGTGGGTAATTAATCATGGGAAGGGCTTAGGTGTAGAAAATTGAAAAAATGAGGGGTCATGTCGGTGGAAATTTGGAAAAAATTTAATAAAATTAAAAGAAAGGGAAAAAAGAGACAGAGAGAGAGAGACTCCAAATGTCTTGAACTTGAATCTGGGTAGTCACATAGATACGCCCATTTAATAGTATTTTGCTAATTGCTAATATCTATCTGTCTCTCTGTGTATCAGTGTCTTGTATTTCTTTTATTTGAATTTTAATAACCAAATCTCAAAATTCTTTCTTTCTATCATTCTCAAAACTGATCTCAGATTCACAAACTCAAAAACCCACCTTTTCAAATCACTTATACATCCATTGCTTCTAAAACCCAACAAATTTAGATAACCAAATGTTTACTTTTGCTTGAATACAAATCCCCTTTTGCTTTCCATCTCTATTAGAACAAATCACAGTTCCCAACTTTGCTCTCTATTTTCAGGTTTTTAACTCTCTCCCTTTCTTTATCTCTTTGTTTGTGTATATGGGTTTTTTTTGTTTATTGCTTTTGGTACTCTGATTTGATTAAAGTAAATCACTTGAAGTTGCAGAGAACTGTAATTTGATTGACTTGACTGCTGCTGTGAGTTGACTTGGAGGGAATCGCTGAAAAAGAGGTATATTTGTTTATGGGTTTTTTAGTTACTGGGATAAGAAATTTGTGATATTTTCTGATCCTTAGATTCATTAGGGAAATGGGAATTTTATACCTGACAAAAGTGTTGTTGCTGTGCTAAGGAGTATTTGATTGAGGGATTTATTTTTTATCAGGATGGTAGTGATGTGACTTATTAGATTCTTATTGCTTCAGCTGTTTATGTCGCTCTAGAAGGAAAGTTTGATTCCAATTGTTCTCTTTTTGTCACAGGTTAATTGGGTTTGTTCCAAAAAATATTTTGGGACAAAGTTCTCACATTTTTCTACAGTGATCGAGGCAGGAATTAAAAATTTGAAATGTTTATCTGGCAACTGGGGAAAAGGATTAGTCTGTGATGCTGGACGAAGTGATTGAGCTGGAAAAAAATTTGTAATTTTTGAGGCTTCGAGATTAATTAGCGTTGAATTTCAAATTCTGGTGCTGGGATGGGCTGTGAGTGTTCAAAGCTCTCCGCCTGTTGTTGGAGGTCTGAGCTTGAAGGATCAGTTCCTGAGGGTCAAAATGAGGGTGAGTGAAATTCGTAGTTTTCTGTTTTGTTTGTCTGAGGGCATGATTTTGAATTTGACTTGGTTGTTCTTGGCAGAAAATGAGGAGAAGAACGAAGTGGATGATTTGCCTGTATTCCGTGAATACACCATTGAGACACTCAAGATGGCAACATCTGGGTTTGCCGTGGAGAACGTAGTTTCTGAACATGGGGAAAAGGCTCCAAATGTGGTTTATAAGGGTAAGCTTGATAATCAGAGGAGGATTGCTGTAAAACGTTTCAATAGATCTGCTTGGCCTGATGCGAGACAGTTTTTGGTAAGTGAAGCTTATTATTTCTTGTTTTCACAAATTCCATGGCCATGGAAACTATATTTTCATCAATCCACTGTATTTATATAGCTGCTAATAAGGTATTTTTATAGATATTGCTATATGAAATTTGATAGGTTCTTGACTTTGACATTCTATATCTTAGGAAGAAGCAAGAGCTGTTGGTCAGCTCCGGAATCATAGGCTGGCAAATTTACTTGGTTGTTGCTGTGAAAGTGATGAGAGGCTACTTGTTGCAGAATTTATGCCCAATGATACATTAGCAAAACACTTATTTCATTGTAAGTTTGTTTATGGTGCCCTTCCTGAGATTTCGCATTTGATCAGTGTTATTTAGGTGTTAAGAACTGATATTTCATAGTCGGGCAGTAACCTAAATTCTGTCAAGCACAAATGGATTATGGTTATTTTACATCATACTTGATATGTAAAAAAAAAATAAAAAAAATAAAAAAATAAAAAAATCCTATGATGAATTGTATAATGATTTGAATTGTAGAAGTGAACCCAAAAATAAAAAAATAAAAACCTAGGCAATGAATTTATAAAAAGAGTCAATTGTTCCTTTTTACATCTGAATTTAAATCCCGTTGAAAGCAAATGTATGTAAGTTCACCTTATAGTAGATCATTGGGTGAATGCAGCAAGTCTTTATATGATTATGTTTGGTGACAAGGCAATAATCGTACTGATAAATTCTTATCGTATGTCTTATCTTTTACTTTATTCTTCTAACTTTCTATTGATCTCAATCCTTGCCTCTTTGCTTCTATAGGGGAAACACAACCAATGAAATGGGCCATGCGACTTAGGGTGGCTTTACATCTTGCACAAGCTCTAGAATATTGTACTAGTAAAGGGCGTGCTCTATATCATGATCTGAATGCTTATAGAATTGTTTTTGATGATGTAAGTGTGTTATCAATTAAAATGTTCTATTTACTTTTTATAGATAGAATTTTTAGATCACCACATAGCATTTTTTTATTTTGCAGGAGGGCAATCCTCGACTTTCGTGCTTTGGTCTGATGAAGAACAGTAGAGATGGAAAAAGTTATAGTACAAACCTAGCGTTTACACCTCCTGAGTATCTAAGGACAGGTAACCAGATGATACTTCTGTGCATTCAGACTTCACCTTTATTTTGGTTCATTAATATCTATTGGGCATGTGGAATTATTGTGGCAGTTGAATCCTGAGTTACAGAGTTGATAGTGCATCGCATGGTCTTCTACCATTTCAGTTGCTATTTTCATTTATGTTTATTCAATCACATCTTATTTAGATATCATAATCAGTATTTATTGATGTTTTTATGCCCAGAATGACACCCCATATTTGATTCTTTCTGCAGGGAGAGTAACACCAGAAAGTGTAATGTATAGCTTTGGCACCCTTTTGCTTGACCTTCTAAGTGGAAAACATATTCCTCCTAGCCATGTAAGTCATTTCCTTGATATTTGATAAGATCAATTTGACACTATAATTCTAAAGCATCTGTTAACTGATTTTGTCATATGTTTCTAAATAAAAGTCATTTATTTTGTCCTTTAAAAGTGAAAATTATGTTCCAAACCCCCTACCCCACCATTACCTTCTTTCCTATTTGGCATATTGGCAAATGGAGACTGAGAGTGAGTCCTCATTTTTTATCTGGTATATGAAGTGTGAGACTATTTTTCAGTAGTAGAATGGTCCTCATGTTATTGTAATGCCAATTCAAAATTCGTAATTGAATGGAAAGGCTTCAGTGAGTTAATAGGGGGGGGGAATGAAATAAAGCATAGGTTAAGAGTGGAAATCAAGGGCAACAATAGTAATTCCTTCCTTTTCAGGCTTTTTGAAAGGGGCAATAGCTGAAATTTGATGAGACTGCATATTTTTGCATCCTCAACCTCCCTAAATTGGTAAATGGGAGTTGGAGACGATCTGCAAGTTCAGCATACTGTCCCCACCATGACCACTTGGGGGATATGCTAGGAAGGTTGACATTATTTATCCTTGAGGAGGCTCCTAAAAAGTTAAGAGATGCCCCAAGGTATTTGTACAGGCACACTTTCCTACTTCCTCCCTTGATGGGTGGGGACCAGAGATAGGGGTGAGGATAGACAATGATGAGATATCTACATATTGAAGTTACATCTTTCAATTGGTCAATTGTAATTTTCTTATTGGTGGAAGGATTCCAATACCATGGCCCCCTGATTTTTATGAGTGTTTTCCCCCACCTTTAAAATGTCTTAACTCCAAATGATTTTCATTGTCCTTAGCATCTCTTGTCTCTCTTTTCTAGTTCCTACCTCTTCAGTTTTATGGTGTTGTAGAAGCCAGCTTACATTCAAACAAAAAGACCCAACAAATCTAGGAAAATGTCAAAAATAAGAAAGAACTAAACCTGATCTGATTGGCAGATCCACTGCCATCTGGCTATTTGTGGCTGATAGCTCATGATGGTTATAAATTTGGTGAGGACATTACTATTTTCTTGACTGCTTGCTGATTTTGTACTATATCTTTTAGTTGGATATTGAATTTTTGCAACTGATGGATGAGTTGGTGAGTTTCCTTACTTATTATAGTTGCCTTGAGCGTAATCACGTCTGGATTTTGTTCTGGATGCATGTATTTTTGATTTTTTTTTTAATCTTATAGCAGATTACTATTATATTTAACGGTCTAATGGCTGTTTCTAATTCATAGAAAAGTGACTTTAGGAGCTTCTTTGATGCAATTTTCCTTTTGCTACTTTGTTTCAAAGGGAGAAGGGGTTGGAGTGTGGTGACTTGTTGGGATGGGCTGAAGCAAACAGCTAATGATGAGAAGGAAAAAAAGGGTACAATAGCTAATTTGTTGTCTAGAATATCCAGAATGAGAGAATATCTGATGTCATCACCAGAAAGAGAGCAGCCTTTATACGTATATACTTTTTCCTGACCCCTCCCTGGAGTTAGATGGTGGCAGTAGTATGATCAGAAAAGTTATCCTGTTATTATTCTTTTCTATTGATGTCTTAAATTTAACTTTCTTTTCTTGGCAGTTCTTTGTGATTGAAGTCTGATTGAGTATAATTTAAAGTGGACAACAAGATCTTGAAATTTTCATTTACTTACTGTTTAACTATTTTTTGAATGTTCAGGATCTCATATATTGATTTCTAATCTTGTCCTTTGCTATTTATTTCAGGCACTGGACGTAATAAGGGACCTCATAGATTGATTTCTAATATTGCATTGCACTGTTTATTTCAGGCATTGGACCTAATAAGGGACAGAAATATTCAGATGCTCACAGATTCTTGCTTGGAAGGCCAATTTACAAATGATGATGGAACTGAGTTGGTGCGATTAGCCTCTCGATGTTTACAGTATGAGCCTCGTGAGCGGCCAAATCCAAAGTCATTAGTTGCTGCTTTGATTCCTCTCCAGAAGGATACTGAGGTTTGTCATATATTGATTCTATTTGTACTCTTAAATCCATAAAATGACTAAAGAGTGAATGGTTGTAATCAACTAGTGAAAATAACTAATTGTTCTGCAGGTTCCTTCGCATGTATTAATGGGTATACCAGATGGTGCTGAAGCTTTACCTTTATCACCACTTGGTGAGGCCTGCTTAAGAATGGATTTGACTGCCATACATGAGATCATAGAAAAGATTGGGTATAAAGATGACGAGGGTGCAGCTACTGAGGTTTGTTTCTGATACATCTAAAGGAATTTACTTTAAAAGTTTCTAGTTACTTGGACACTTTATCTTTTGCTTCCTTAATGATATTTCATGATGTAAATCAACCTTAATTTAATCCTTTGAACTCATTGAAGACAGTCATCCTTTAGTTGCCTCTGCTTTCTTCATTATGTCACTGATTTCTAATATGATGCCAGGCTGTTGCAGCTCTGTATTGTGTATTGCTCACTGTTGTTTTCCTGTCTTGCAGCTCTCTTTCCAGATGTGGACCAATCAAATGCAGGAAACATTAAATTCAAAGAAAAAGGGTGATGTTGCCTTCCGTCACAAAGATTTTAGAGCTGCCATTGAATGCTATTCCCAGGTTAGATTGGTAGCCGTTGTTTTCTATATTTCCTGGTGTGGTTGGTTGAAGTGGACTAAATTATCTGCAGTAGACTCGGGAAGAGAAGTTGTTGGCAGGGGAGGGTTATAAGACAAGGTTAAAATTGGTTTGGCATTGTTAATTTGTTATGGATCATTGTTTTTAGATTGGTAATGGGAAAAATTTAATGTCATGAAAAAGGTTACAGTGGGGCTCCATTTAAACTGGATTAAAATTTTTCTAGATTAAAATTTAATGTCCAAAATTGAGCTTATAGTTATTTTAATTTGCAGTTCATTGATGTTGGAACAATGGTTTCACCAACTGTTTATGCACGCCGAAGTCTGTCTTATCTCATGAATGAAATGCCTCAGGAAGCCCTGAATGATGCACTGCAAGCCCAAGCAATATCCCCTATTTGGCATATTGCATCTTATTTACAAGCCGTAGCTCTTTTTGCATTGGGAAGGGAGAGTGAGGCACAAGCAGCGCTCAAAGAGGGATCAACCCTTGAAAATAAAAAGACTACAAATGCTTAATTATACAAAATGATGAAGCTCAAAATAAAGCTCTTCTTGAATTGCTCTTTTCCTTAAAATGATCACCAAGGGCAAACTGAAGCTTATTTTCTAGGGTGGATGATCAAGTGTTTTAAGCCTCACAGCATACAAAGGACTTGAATCTGCTTGTGTGATTGCTTGTCATCTTGAAGAATTCTTTCAAAACTTTGTTGGATGGGTTGGTTTTTGTCAGATTTCTGGGTATTTGCCATATTGGAACACTCACATGCACATATGAACAATGTACCCTTGTTTTCTGTTTGCTGACCTTTTTCCAATACACCGATCTAGGGAAATAATTAACACTCATGGGATAGGTTACATGTCTGTAGAGGGATTCAGCTGTTGTTTAAAAGTTGCATTTAAAGGGTGAATAGGAGATGTCTATGCAATCCTTGTAATTTATGTACAGTGCTATTGGTTGTGGCTGCTGAAGCTGAGGTGAAATGGGATATTTTTTTTTTGTATGCTGTTGCCAAGTTTTTGAATTAATATTAATGCTTTCTAGTGGAGTCTATATACTTTTCTCTGGTTGAAATTTATTGTGAGGGAAGCGCTGGCTTCTGCAGGTTCTGTTTCTGCGCATGTATGGCATGTGATTAATCTTGAATCCGTGGGAAATGTTTATGACATGGCATAAATGTCTGTTTGCTTCTTGTCTGGATGAGCTGCGAAAAAGACTTTAGTTTTAACAGACAATTAGTGCCTAAGTTGTAGCCACTGCTGCCATGAATCCTGATTCAGAAATGTGAACCAGTACCTCAGTACCAGCTCTTGAAATTTTCAGCTGCAAATTGAATTTCTCACTTCACGTTGTGGGGTGATGGTCCGTGATGTTTTGTGCACATAAAACAGGGGTATCAGCCTAGACAAGTAAGAAACTTTTTATTTCAAACTTGATCAACATCAATTAGTTGACAATCGGGAGATTTTCACTTACAGTTGCCTCAGGTAACAAGGAGAAATAACAAAATAATGAAATGGTATCATAAAATAATTAAAAATAAACAATAAACAATAAAATGGAATCAGGAAAAATAAAAAGAAATTAAAGGGCCCAACCGGGTTCGAACCGGTGACCTATTGATCTGCAGTCAATTGCTCTACCACTGAGCTATGGACCCATAACGTTTAAATTTAAGAATATAAGCCTATATATATATATATACACACGTTTTAAAACTAATATTTACTATAAAGAAAACTGCAAGAAATTAATAAGTTAACCCAAAACAATAAAGTAGTGTATGAAATAAATCATGTATAAGAATTAATTTAATTTAATGATAGAATTATATGTTTACAGTTAATTTTAATGTAATAATTCATCTGAATCTATTATTTGGAATAATTGAAAAGTAAAAAAAAGAAAAAAAGAAAAGAATTATTTTCTTATTTTACCTCTATATTAAAGAATCATGTTTAATTTAAATGAGAGCATTTAAATTATTAATAATAAATTTCATTAACTTCTATTTTAATATGATTTCATTTCTTTTAAAATATATATTTTTTTCATTCAAAATAATTAAATTCTATTAATTATACTTTCCCATGAGAACTAACGAAATAAAATTTAATTTAAATTTTTAAATGAGGTTAACATAAAAATAATCGGAAGGGTGCGTTGCAAAGGGTGTAATAAATAATTTCCCATTTATATCTCCAAAGAATCATCATCTTTCTTTCCTTCATCTGTCAATTAAAAAGACACTACCAGTCCAATTGATAGAATGTCACACTTACATTACATTTATCATTCGCTCCTCAATTTCCTTAAGTGTTCATTTGGCCGCGGGACATATTAACCTTAAAAATTTAGGGTTTAACCTTTAGCGTCTTATTATTTAAAAAAATTTCAATGATCATTTATATTATACGAATTTAACATTTGCATATGCTGTCAAATATTATCAAATACTTTAGTTTAATTTGTAAAAATATTTAAGGTACATATCAAAAGCAGTAATATAATATAATAAAATATAAAATAAATATATTTCTAATATAATATTTTCTTAAAATCAAATCAATATCAAAAGCAGTAATATAATATAATAAAATATAAAATAATTATATTTCTAATATAATATTTTCTTAAAATCAAATCAATAATTTGTCGAATTAATTGAACTGATAATTCGACTAAATAGACAAAAACTTCTTTATTTCTCTTTTTTTTTTTTTTAAATTATAAAAAAATTCCCTTCATTTCACTTTTCTTTTTTGAGAAATTTATAAATAATTCCCCTTCATAAAAATCCAATCCATTCGGCCAAAAACGGTTAAAAACTAACCAAAACCAATTAGAAAGATAATTTAATCAAAATTTCATTTTTTTTAGTAAATCCAATTAAACTGACCACCAATTCTCAATTTAATAGGTTAAACCAATTAATCTGATCTGGTCCAATTTTTAAAATGCTATATTTAATTACATTATATTATATTACATTACATCCTATTAAATGCAACTCATTTTCCTAACAAACAAGATGGTACTGAATAAAATTGATTTAATTGAGCGCACTACTGTGGAATTGGAAATACATATGGAGAATTGGGTAGTCCCTTCTGAATTATCACTCTTATCTGATGTTAGGATGTTCCCTCCATAGCAACCACAAAATTATCACCCCAGTCAGAACCATTTTATATTATAGTGATGTATAACAGTCCAACTAATTTAAGTTCAAAAAAAAAAAAAAAAAAGCAAGCAGTCCAACTAATTTAAACATGGTATCAAGAAAATAAATTGGTTAATGCACACGAGAAGAAAGGAGAACATTATTATCAACAAAAGCGAATGAAAAACAGACCATCAGCTTGTTAGTACTGTGGATGTTAAAGAATATTCGACAATTCTAAACATGCGTTGAAAAGAGTTCAATGTGGTTATTATTCAATAAGATTTAACAGAAGGATCCTCATGCCAAGGATTTACATGATAAATTTTATTCTTGTGAAATCCATTGCTAACCACTGGTGAGAAAAGAGCAGATAACAACAAAGCTTACATCCCAAAATTCAGTACCCAAAAAAATACCACTAGTTAAGTGTCACAAGAATGCAATTCACCTCAATAGAGTAGTTCTTCAAAAACAGGATCTACCGATTGCCCCCACTTTCCGTTGTACAACTCCAAAAGCTTCTCAGCTGGTGTTACTCCTGCCACAAGAACATTGACCATCATAACCGCAAAACTCGTGCAACATATAAAAATTATTACTCAAGGCCACAAAGCAATCCCAGAAATTGCAATGTCCATAAAAATTGGTTTATGCAGAGATATTAAAGTATGCAAGAAAACAGACTGTTCTCAAATTACAGCATGTAAAAGACTATGATGATGATGGTGATGAATCAGAATAATCACAACCTTGCAATAAAGAAGTTAAAAAGAGGAAAGTTTGCATGGTTTTAAATAATAATCATAATCATAATAATAATAGTAACCTTTGCAATAAACAAGTTCAGCAAAAGACATCACGCACAAGGTCTCTCTCTCTCTCTCTCTCTCTCTCTCTCTCTCTCTCTCTCTCTAAGCTTGCATGGTTTTAAATAGTAATCATAATCATAATAATAATAATAATAATAACCTTTGTAATAAACAAGTTCAGCTCTCTCTCTCTCTCTCTCTCTCTCTCTAGAATAATTTATAACGGCAAATCAATTACTTGTTCAACTCAGAAGCCCCTAATGGGGTCCAAAGGCATTCAGACACTTGTATTGTGATTCCCACCAGACAAAAAGCAAAAAAAGCAGCTCTCTCTCAGCGGGAGTTAAAACATCCAAGCGATATAAGCTCACACCTCTTGCTGCCCGATAAATCAAGTTTGAAATTTGGACTAAATGGTTTTCAAGTCCATTTCTTGCAGAGTCATGAGGCGAGAAGGAAATTGCTGAGTAGGCCATCACATGTATAACATAATGACAAAACACATCCATAGCATATTGACCAGGTATGCTATACTAAGCAGATGTATGAACTTATTCATGTTTTTGCCAACACACATCTTTAGCACATTGACCAGGTACAATAATAAGCAGATGTATGAACATATTCATGCTTTCCAGTGATGTATCTAGCATGGTGTTTTCACATTGAAAAAAGGTAATATGACAACCAAAGTTAAACCCAAAAACTTATAGCTAAATGCCCAAATCTCAGACTTTAACATCCAAGGAGAAAAAAAGAAATAAACAGATGCATGAAGTGGAATCAATTACCTGTTCTAACTACCTCAGCCACCTCGTTCAAGAACCCAATTTCCTTGAAGCCCCTCCTTTCTAGGCCATCCTGAGACCAGCAGACACATGTTTTTGTCATAAGCAAGCAAGGCTTTTAAGAAATTATTTTTCAAGCTGAAACATTTATGGTAGCCAAGTTACCTTAGCCAGCTTTAGGACATCTTCAGCAACATGCCTCAGTAATCCATCCCGAAATGGTGTCTTTAGACCAGTCACTGGAACCTACTAAGTAAAATGAAAAAATCAGATTTTTCTGTCATGATTACAGTACAAACGTGAGATCAGACTTCCTCTCTATAATCTGTTGTAGAATAATTATATATCGGAAGCAAGTTATATCCAAATTCAAACAACCGACTAGAGGTGCTCATCAGCCAATGCAAGGCGTTTGGATTACCTTATTCCTCAAAGTTTGTCTTTCTTCAGGAGTCCAATCAGCAACCATGTCAAGAACATTTTGAAGTGAGATTTCATCGTATAGCAATCCTACCTGACATTTGGTAGAAAATGGCATGAGTTTATAATAATATCATGCTCAATGAGAAGTAAATTTATCAGTCCTATAGTGTAGGAGGTCAAGTGTTACTTCAAAATAAATAAATAAATAAATAAATAAAATAAAATAAAAATTAGCATGCTCTGTTCAAGTCAGACAAGAAGGATTATCCGTCAGATAGGACATCACACAACTAAGAGAATACAGCCAGTGATCACACATGTGAACATCAGTAAAAAGATTGAATCCTTTCCCATTGGACATATAGATATATATTGACCAGCTAACTTCTGATGCCCTCAAGATTTCTCTTCAAGTTTCACGTCCATGCTATTTGGAATATTCAACAGTTCTATCATTTTCTAATTCCAGCAACCTTCAATTCTATCCAGATAGGTATTACTAGACCATGAAGAAATAGACAGATTGCATGTGAAATGATTAGAGAGGACACTACCCAAAATGCTGGCAATGCACACAACCTCCTCCAAGGCCCTCCATCAGCACCCCTCATTTCCAAGTACCTCTTCAGTCTGACCTGAATTAAACGGATAACAACATAGCTTAAATAAGCCAGGGCATCAAGATAACATGATATTTTAACAAATGGACCAAAATGAATACGATATAAACCTCGGGGAAAATTGTTGTTAAGTGATTCTCCCAATCATTAAGTGTCGGCAGTTCACCCGGAATGGAAGGAAGTTTTCCAGCCATGAAGTCCTGATAAGCAGTGAATAAGATTTCAGGGAAAGAGTGCAGTAAAATAGCATGGACACAGAAGAAAGCAGCAAATTACAAGATTTTTAAGAGTAGATAGAAACCCTGAATGACATTCCAGTGCAGTCAATATACTTCTTCTTCCGATAAACAAAATACATAGGAACGTCAAGGGCATAATCGACATACCGCTCAAACCTGCAAAAGAATTTCAATACAAAAATTCCATCAAGTGGGCCAACTATTGGAATCTTTTGTTTTTAGGTGGGATGGGGTAGAGGGAATATCTATGCTTATAAACGGTTTACCTGCTTTTCTACACAGGAAAACATTTGAAATGATAAGAAGCTCAGAATCCTTTTAGGCAAATTTCACCCCAGCAAAAGAGAGAGAGAGAGAGAGAGAGAGAGAGAGAGAGAGAGAGAGGATAAAGGACATGCCATTTCCTCATAAGCAAATAAAATATAAAACTCACCCAAATGAGTCATCAAAAACAAAAGGCAACATGCCGGTGCGATCGTTATCAGTATCAGTCCAAATTTGGCTATTTAGAAAAAGAAGAGTCAGTAAGAAGTCCATGAAAAACAAATAGGTAAATAGCAAGCACGGCTACAATACGATGAAATTTTTAAACCTTCTCATGCTGAGATAACCATTTGGCTTTCCTTCAGTGAAAGGTGAATTTGCAAATAGAGCTGTTGCTATCTGTTAGTTTACACTAGTTAGATATAATGGAATTGGAGAAACTTAAGAACAGAATCTGCAAAAGTTCTCACCGGTTGCAAAGCAAGACCAGCATGAAATTTCCTTATCATGTCAGCTTCAGAACTGAAGTCTAGATTAACCTATTCAAAATGAGTTTTGATGTACATGAGTTACTGCTATTGTTTAGAAACAGAAAATTTCCCTCAACGGAATCAAGAAAAAGATTCAAAATTAAATCACTAAACATTAGCCAACAAAGAGGAGTTTACTTTAGAATGGCCAAATCAGAGAAAATATGAAGTTTATCTAACCTGAACAGTGCACGTCCTAAACATCATATCAAGCCCTAAAGAGCCAACTTTAGGCATGTAATTCCTCATGATCTTGTACCTTCCCTGAGATAAAAAACATATCAGCACAGAGGAAATCGAAATTTACAAAAGCAAACATGATTTGAGAGAAAAAGGGGTCAGCACTACAGAGCTGAAAGTCTAAAAACTAGCATTGATAAACAAAATGGAAAGGCATCTTATGTGACTTATTCCAATAACTAGAAGCAGATCAGTTAGTTTCTGAAACTTTCTAACTGATATAGACTCTTGGATCTTTATAATGCAATTCTAGAAAACATAAACAAAAAATATTACAAGTGTCTGGTTGGCAAATGGAAAAACTTAAAGGAACAAAACTGGAAATTGTCAAGAGTTGGGGCATAGAATATCAGACAACTGAAAACTAAGTGACTTGGTCTGCTGTATTTAATATGAAGTACATAGAGTGTGCTATGAAAGTTCAAAGTGCAAAACCTAAAAGCACAAACGCAAAATGGGGATGTTTCTCCCAACAACTACTTCCCTCAACCCAAAAACAACACAGAGGGGGAAAGAAGGCCAAAACTATAGAGATACATCGTGTACTGTTGACTTAAACAGACTTCCATTGCTTGATCCCAATCTATTTCTTGCACAGGTTTATTTAAAATTATGATCTTCTCAAATTAGAAAGAATCAACAATTTTAATTCCGGAGTCTACAACTTCCCTTCACAATTTAGGAACCAGTTTATTTTCCATAACCTTAATGGTTGAAAGGAGAATAAATAGTACCTTGGGCATAATAGGTATGTCTTTAACTCCCCATTTGGGCTGGAAGCCAATTCCTAAGAATCCAATTCCCATTTCCTCTGCAACTGCTTTAACCTGGTGAAAAATAAAATATGATGACCATTAATAAGCTCATATAGCATGTAATATATGTTTGTCAAGAAACACTGTCAGGCACTCCCATGAGGTAACAATAAAGACAATACTGAAATGAAAAAATGATGACAGAAATAGTAAAAACACCTAGTAACAACTGAATATGAATCAAGTCTAGGCAATACTTGATTCACACACATTAAAAGACATAGCAAGAGGGAGTGATTAACAGAGGAAAAGGCAAAAACAGAAAGAACATATCATTATGAAGAGGGAAATGCATCTAATATAATCTAGAGTGATTTGGACAGTGAACCAAAGTCACCAGACTCACATGGACTACATCATAATGTTTTACATCATATTTTTCCCTTGACTATATCCAAAAAACAGAAGCCAGCTTGACCTAGTCCTTCATAAGGCAAAATTATCAGCGGCCAATGGAACGCTAGAAGACTGATCCATTACCAACAATATCATCAACATATCCATCATTGTTGAACATCTACCCCTACTAGTTAGAGTAGGAATAAAGAAGAATTGGTAGGAACTCTCTTAGGTGAAGCAGATCAAACCTATTTTCAGACAAAGAAGATAAACAAACAAACGCACACACACAAAAAAAAAAAAAAAAAAAAAAAAAAAGCACTATTATTGTTGATAAAGGGATCTAGAAGAAGTTAAATATATCTAGTCCAGAAAGAAACAAGAGGATACACCGTAAGCCAGAAGGGAATGAACTAGGAGTTTATTTTACTCAAAAAGATGTTAGCACTAGCACCTCCCTTGCCCGTTGCCCAAGAAACCATAAGAGAGAGTCTGACGGTTGATTATATACATAGAACCCCTAGTAGTGATGGTTTTGTGGAATATAAGCTAAGAACATGTTATGTGGTTTAGATTAAATATTCCAAGAATGATTTATCTTTTTACCATATAAATATAAGATGATGATGATCAATTCATTATTTCCATACTAAATTCCTTTGAATTATGAAAAGAGATGTACATTTAAACTTCCGACAGCAAACTTTGCCAGTTCATGCAAATGTGGAAGTATGATGTTTCGACCTACCTGATAAAGGTGTGAGTTAACTTCAGCACAAGTTTGATGCAAAGTTTCAAGAGGTGCACCACTAAGCTCGAATTGACCACCAGGCTCTAGTGATATGCTCTGCTTTCCCTGGTCCACAACCAAAAAAATTTTATGAATATAATTGCCAATAACAAATGAGTTAATTTTTTTGACACTATCCACAACTTAATTTTTTTTGACACTATCCACAACACAGGCGCCATCGAGAATAAGAAAAGAACAAGTTGCTTTTCCCTCAAATAGGATATCAAGCAGTACCATTCGCGTGCCATAACACACAAACAATGGGAAGAAGTTCAAAGGGTAAAACATGCATGCATGCATACAATATGCATTTCATGGAAAGCAAAAGAAGAAACAACCAGTTACCTGTTTGAGTCCAATAATGTTGTCACCTTCCATTATTTTCTCCCAATCAAATCTCTCAGCAATACCATTAAGCAAATCCGCAATCTGCTCATATTTCATAGGGCGTAAAGTTCCAAGTTCAAATCCAAACTTCTCATGTTCCGTACCTATCCTGTGAAGAACCGCATATTTAAGGTAGCAAATAACTAGTCTAAGAAAAAATCTCAAATCAAGTTGAAAACAACAACCTAAATAAGTTGAAGCAGGATATTAACAACTTTTCTACTACAAATCTGTGAAGGGCAGGAAAATAACATGGCATTCAAAAAAGTTCTGACAATAGAAAAAAGGGACTAGAATATTAACCTAAACATATACTTATGTAATTGTAAGTAAACCAGTTAACTTTCGAAGTTTCAGTTCTTTAAATTGTATCATGATTACTAGGATGCAACATAGTAAGACATCTATATTGAACAAAACAATCCATATTAGAAGGCAACTCATCAAGTGGGCTAATGATGAGATAATCAAAGTAAAATATAGTCTCACGAAACTAATAAACAAAAACCAACATCAATTCATGTCTTGGCTTAATAAAACAGTAAAAAAAATTCATTAGAATGTGATTGTACCTCCAATTTTCCTTGGGCTTGCATCCAGAGACAAGGTAACTAACAAGATCCTCTTTAGTTAGTGGTTCTGTAACAATGATAGCGTCCTCAGTAGGAGGGCTAGCTGCAACAACCAATTGATTTCCTCTGCTGATTCTATCCCATGAAACACCTGATCTTGGGATCAGAGGCATCTTAGTAGAATTACATGACAAGGAAGAAAATCTAGCACAAGTTCTAGATGATGCCTCTATGCTATTAACAACACCAAATACTACATTTTGACTGGTTTTAAAGCGAGCTATCTCAGTTGGTATATATGAAGGACCTGCCTGGGAAATAAGAGTCATGCCTGCAAAAAAACATATAAAATCCTTTCAATTACAATATATCATCAAAATTCAAAACCAATAACAAGCACATGAAAAGATATTTTTTCATTCCAATGAGTTTACATGCAAAATATAAAAAAAAAAAAAAATCAAATCTTTACTCAACATCACCATAGAACACACGCAAACAATACCTAAATGAACCAGACAGAAAGGTAAGGTTTTGGATATGAAGATGGCGATCAGATTAGGGTTAGAGAATTGGCTTTCCGGTTGAGGATTTCCGATGAAAAGATTCGTCGAAGAAGAAAGGAAAAGTTTCCTTTCCTAGAGAGAGAGAGAGAGAGTGGAGAAAGGAAAAGGAAATTGGCTTTTTTCCCTCCGCTTAAAAAAGTGAAGAGCCGAAGGGGTGCGGCTGGGACGGGGATTAAATAGTGCGGCACTGCATAGCAACTTTATGGTCCACTTGAACTGATGTTAGAACACGTCAGCAACTTTTATAAATTCTCGGGCATATAAGTAGTATGGTAATCAATCAATCGTCATCCACTTTGTGTGTATGCCATTTCACATTTGATACCTAATTATTACAACAACAAATTTTTATTGTGTTTATTTCTTTTCTAGGTACATAAAGTTATTTTATTGTCAGAAAAAAAAAATATATTATAATATATTATAATGTTTGATTGATGTTTTTGCATATATATGAATATTTTAGTTTTCATATTAGTATTTATTGTATTTTTTTTATTAGAAAATCTTCCTATTTATTTCTCTTCTGTACTCTATATAAATACCCTAATACTATTAAATAAAAATAAAAAAATTATTTTCTTCTCTATATTTTTTGTTCTTATTATTTTCTATTATATTTATAATATATTATCAGTACGAATTTGTTCTACCATTTTTTCTTAAATTTTTTCAAGATATTTTTTTTCTCATCTCGAATGACATATGAATTATATATGTTCTCAAAAAGACATATACCTATAGCTTAATACGCATATATGTTCGAGTATTTATCTTATTGTGTCAATTAAATTATATATATATATATATATATATATATATATATATATATATATATATATATATATATATATATATATATATATATATATATAATGCTTTTTGATGTAGGCATAAAAAAATTTTACATATGCATTTTTTTCCCTAATAATGAAATCGTTTTTTTTTATTATTATTATGAATCAGTTTTTGTTTTGTTACCATATAAAATAAATATTATCATATTATATTATTAGCTCAAATTTATTCAAGAGAGATTTTCACTTATACTCAAAATATCTATGTCCTAATTTTTTTAGTGAAATTATAAATATACCATGATAAATATATTGTATATATATATTGGTTTCTTTGATTAGCAAGTATAATTTGCTTGTGTTATTACATATTTTTTTTTATTTTTGACTATAATTCTAATACAAAGATTGTTTTGCCTTATAATTAATAGTTAATTTGTCCTCAACTTGGCTTGATGCAAATATATTTTATATTAATTGCCTTTTTTTGACTTTTAAGTATAAAATTCATATTGTTTATGTGTTTGATTTTAGTATGAAATTTGAAATAATTGAAAATTTATTATTTTATTATAAACATTAATTTATTATAAATGGTTGGACTGATTTATAAATTATTGGAGTTTTTACATGAAATTAGTTCAAATTTCTTCATTTTTTCTCAAAATTGATTGAGTTATAGATTTTTAAGAAAATCAATTTAATATTTTTGTTTTATTTCCAATACAAAGACTTTGATCATATTTATACTATATATAAAGGAGTCTAATGGATGAATATCTTACCATTTAAGATTTTTGTATCATCTAGAAAAGTTTTAAAGATCGATATGATCGCTTAAAAGATGTGGTACTACCACAAGTTCAATATGATTGGCTAAATCTATACCTACAAAACTTGAAGTATATTTTAGAATATAATTTAACAATATTTAAAATTATTTCATAACTGAAATTATGCGGTAATAAAGTTACATGATCCTATAGTAGCAGTATAAAAAGTGAAAATTTATAAATATTATTTGTCTTCTAGTTATTGAAAAAATAATTGCTAATGAGAAATCATCAAACAATACTCATTAGTACAACTGCATTCCTTGAAGTGAATGCTACCAATCATTTGGTAGATCATAAGAATTCTAAAAAATAATCACTAATGAGAAATTATCAAATAATGTTCACTAGTACAACTGCATTCCATGAAGTGAATGCTATAAATTATTTGGTAGATTATGAGAACTCTGAAAGAGTAACAACTCATATTGAGGACAAAACTCAATATTAGTGATTTTATGTAAACTCCTTGAAGGAGTAATCTATAAGGATTTTATAAATTGTGCATTATAATGAGTTATTATTTTATCCCCCGTATACATGCACAATATATTGTATTGAACCTGTAGTTTAAGTATTGAACTTATAGTTCAATAATTAAATCTTGAAAGTTTAGCATGAATGCCATTATGTATATCATACATACTCTATTTTGAAACTTGTATAAGAACATAAGCCACAAATTTTTAGTTGTGCTATGAATATATTAATATTATTATCTTAATGTGTGACAATGGATCCATAAAAGAGACTAAGAATTTATTTTGATAAGACACATTTCTCGACATTAAAGGGAGGAAAAGCACCTGCAATGCTAAAAATTGTCAAGAAATTTATTAAAAGGAAAACTCTTTAAATAATTTTGATACATGTATAAGTTAGAGTGAATCAAAAATTCACAAAATAACAAAGTTGCAACAAATTGCAACTTAACTGCCAAATACATTTATAGATGTTAAAAGAGTGGTGAAGTCTCATATTATAGCTGCTAATACCCTAGTAAGGGTTGTGGTTCAAATTGCAAATAGAAAATCAATCAATCTCATTACACGCCAGAAGTGTGGATAGTAAATTGAAAATAAAGACAAAAATTTGGAAAAAAAAGCAGCATCACTCATAAAATCTCTTAGAGAGGAAGATCTCAGTCAAAGAGTTATAGCCAATTATGAGATATAGACTGAGACAACAGAACAATTGGATCCTCTTGATATGACTTTATAAAGTTGATGATCATATAAATGAAAACTATGAGATCTCAATTATTTTTGTGATATAAGAGAAAGAGTTCATAGAAATTTAATTATCGTCGACGATGAATTTGCCTCAATAATAGCTCTTCCTGTTTTAAGAGAAAATATGGATCTATAATCTATAAGTATAACTAAATAGTAGTATAAATATGATTAATCATCATGGAAAGAGGCAATTAAAGTAGAGCTACACTTATTCTATTAATAACTATGAGAAAAAATAATTCTCTTATTATGGAAATGATCATGTTCCGTTATTCAATTAGTATGGCAGTTAAAAAAAGGCTCGATATATGCCTTATGAAAATGATATTTATATGAGAATCTCAGAAAAACTAGAAATATCGGAAATGAATAGACATTAAACAAGTGATATGTATTTTATCAAATTGCAAAAATCCTTATATGGATTAAAACAATATGAACATGTGGTGTAATTGTTTGAGTAATTTTTTATTAAAATAAAGATATGTGAA
This sequence comes from Reutealis trisperma, assembly GCA_947687605.1. NCBI lineage: Eukaryota > Viridiplantae > Streptophyta > Magnoliopsida > Malpighiales > Euphorbiaceae > Reutealis > Reutealis trisperma. Next base: position 6,800,935 of record CANTUT010000039.1, on the reverse strand, counting down.
TAATACACCATATCCATTTGTATTCATAAAAGACCAAAGAATGGTAGATATTATTGTTGCAGTATATATTGATGATTTAAATATCAGTATGACTCCAAAAAAACTCAAAGAAGTATGTATTTATTTGAAAAATGAGTTCGAAATGAAAATTTAATGAAATTTTATATCAGGCTGCAGATCGATTATCAATGAGTCATAATACACCAGTCTATTTATGTGGAAAAGGTATTTAAGCAATTTTGTATGGATAAATCTTTTCCCTTAAACATACCAGTGGTGGTCCTCTCACCTGAAATGAACAAATACCCTTTTAAACCTAAATAAGATAACAAAGAGCTATTTGGTCTTGAAGTACCATATATAAGTGCTATAGGGGCACTCATGTATATTGCAAATTGCATCAGGCCTGAAATTACATTTGTAAGAAAAATTCATAACTAGGTATAACTCTGCACCTATTAAGAGATATTAGAGTGGTGTAAAAAATTATCTTAGTATACTATTAATATTATGATTCATATTTGAAATTGGCTTATATGCAAATATTGGTTATTTGTTTAGTCTTTATGATGATAAATTTTAGACTGGCTATATATTCACTTATGGTGATACTGAAATTTTATAAAGATTTTTATAGTTTTGAAGTAACTCACTAAAAGATACTTATTGTATTTTAAGAATAATGTAATTTGCATTGCACAAATTAAAAGTGGTTATATCAAAGGTAACGAAATAGACATAAACCTCATCCAAATTCTTATATATATATAAGCTTCAGAAGAGATATCCATCAAATTCGCTTGAGTGACAACCTAATAGACTTATGTACTAAGTCTTTACCTAATGTGATATTTAAACGGTATTATTGCATCGATTAGTATACGCTGTGTTAAAATCTGTCCTCATCAGTAGGGAGCGAATTAGTATATGATTGTACTATTTTTCCTTAGTGAAATTTTTATCCCATAGGGTTTTCTTGGACAAAGATTTTAATGAGGCAATTTATACAATGAAAAAATAGCGTATGAAATATACTCTTTTCCTTAGCTATGTTTTTTTCCCATTGGATTTTCTAGCAAGGTTTTTAATAAGGCATACTCATACCGCAAGTAATATCCTAAAGGAGTACTATAAATAAATTATTTTATGTGGATATTACTTAAACATTATTAAGTATACAGTTTGACAATTTGAAATATTTATTTATAAAGGCACTCTCTACAATCACATTTGAAAAGTTAGTTAACAAAATTAGCATGCGCCGATTAAAAAATATTTGATAGAAATTATGTTTTCATGAGGGGAAAATTTTAGTACACTGCATTTTTTTTCCTTAGTCTAGATTTTGTCCCATTAAGTTTTCCTATCAAGATTTTTAATGAGACAGTATTATGGCATAAATCTCTACAAGAATAATGTACTCTTTTTCCTTCACTAAGTTTTTTTCCACAGGGATTTTTTTAGTAAGATTTTGACGAGGCATATTTTTTATAAAAGACATCAAAGAGGGAGTGTTAGAATATATTATAGGATTTGATTGATGTATTTTCATATACATGAATATTCTAGTTTCCATATTAGTATTGATTGTATTTTTCTTATTAGAAAAATTTCTTATTTATTTCTCTTTCGTACTTTATATAAAAGGTCTAATACTATTGAATGGAAATGAAAAAACCATTTTCTTCTCTATATTTTTTATTCTTATTATTCTCCATTATATTTATAACATAAAGTTTTTTTTTAAGATAAATAATAGATATACAGCGCATTTAATATCTTAGGGATTAAAAAAATATTTTTAATTAATTAATTAATTAATTTTTATTATTTTTTATAAATTAGTTTTTTAAATATGTTTTTTTAATTATTAATTAATTTATTTTTATTTAAAAATGCTTTTAAAAAAAATATAAAAATTTTTTTGTTGAAAAATATTTTTTTCAAACACTATCCAAATGAACTTATAAAGTTTTTGCGTCTTAAGCTCTGTTTGTAGGGTTGTACATTTTAATGTTTAGAGTAATCAATGGAAAATTAAATTATTTTTTAAATTTTAATAAATTTGTTATAATTAAAAATATATATATAAAATTTTACTCACCATTCTATCAATCATATATTGTCATCACTAGTGACCGTCGGTAATTAAAACCAATGACTATTAGTTTGTAATTGATCACTACAATTTAATATTTTATGTATTTTTTATTTTTAACAATAAAATTATAAAATTTTATGATTCTGAATATATTTATAATCTTATAAATTGAAACTTTTAATATTTTTCACTGATTTTTAAAGTGACAAACAAATAATAAAAAATAATTTTTTAGAAGATATTTTTCAAGAAAATGTTTTTCAGAAACAAGTTATTTCTCACAAAATAAATGAAGTCTTATATATTAATAAAATTTTGTTTCATTTTTTAAAAGTGTTATTTTTTCCTTAAAAAAAAATGTTATTATTTATAATCATTATTGGCATAGAATTTGTCATATTGTAAAAAATTTCTTCACTAAAATATTTGTAAAAGCATCTACATAATATAGTGTAACGATAATTGCACATCCGAAGTTAGTAATAAATCAAATTTTGAATTCCCTCCCAATGTTTAAGTGAAAATTCCTTTACATGTGCATGAATGGAATGTTTTATAACATAATGCTTGTTATATAAAATGACAGTTCGAGGCCATTTCATTTGTTTTCTTTTGTAGGAAAGAGACCATATATACCTGTAAGCCCTCAAATTTGTACCCTTATGATTCGGATATGTAAGGTCTTGCCCAAGCACCGGTCTGATCCACCGAGAAATTGAAATACTTTTCGAGAGAAACTCTACGATTGGATCCCGCTGTGAGTTCAGAAAATTTAAAAGTTGTGAAAGTGAGTCGCCACTTTAATTTAATTGTTTTAATTGGGAAAATTAAAGAAAATCCAATATGATTGACGCCACAAAATATTTGATTTATCGCAATAAGAAAATCCAATATGATTGACCCGTAGCATGCCGGCCGGCTGGGCGGCACAATTGGCATGCCGCCCATACTGCCGGCATGGATTTCATGCCGCCTATGGGGTGGCATGTCCGGTATGCCGCCCAGAGAGGTGGCGTGTCGCATGCGCGCTGACGGCTGTTTCGACCCGTTTCCTACTTTTTTGTCTGTTTCTGGTCTGTTTCAGTTCTGATTCAAGCTTGGTTTGATTCTATGAGTTTGTGATTGAAAAGCAGTTGATTGGAGGTAAAAGATTCAGAAAATTTATTTTTCAACGGGGTGCTGCCCCCTTAACCCCTGCCTGCTAACCGGCTAGCGGGACCGCCGTATACGTAGCACACTATTTTTAGTAGGTGTCAAGCTGCAGCCGAGTCATAAGGGTGCAAATTTAAGGATTCATAGGCTACAGATTGACACATGCTAAGAATAGTGTGCTAAGCATGTAGCGGTCCCGTTAGCCGGTTAGCAGGCAAAGGTCAACGGGGCAACACTCCTTACAGGGTGCGGAGTAGCGCCCCATTGAAAAATACATTTTTTGAATCTTTCAATTCCAGTCAACTGCTTTTTAATTACAAACCTATAGAATCAAACCGAGCCCAAATCAGATATGAAACAGACCAGAAACGACAAAAAATGTGTTAAATCAGGTTAGACTAGCGGTTCTACAGCATGCCACTGCATTGGATGGCACACCCAGTATGCCGGCAATGGGGCTGCACTCCCAGAGTGCCGGTGGCATGGGCAACACGCCCAATGTGCTGGCAGAGTGCCGCCTGGCCTGCCGGTGCACTGTGAATGCACCTACCGGCATTCGGCGACACCCATTCACCAGCTCTATACATTGAGCTACTTTCTAGCTCATTTGGGGGGAATTCTAATGCATAAACTCTCCTATATTGCTTTACTAATTGTGCTAAAATTCTGTTTGAGATTTGATACTAAAATTTATCGTTTCAAATTTTTTTAATTTGCATTTATTACACAGTTTTGCTAGCCTTTCGCTATTTAAGGTTCAACTTCAGGATCCTAAATCCAAAGTGGAGTTTAGATTCGGAATTAACCTCGCCCTGTTCATTCGAAAATCAAGGAAAGCAAATATATAATTCCTTTTGTCCATTTTCAAAATTCTAAACTTAGATATAAAATTCTATTTAGGTCTAAAATAAAAAATATCTAAAATTTATTAATTTAAGAATCAAAGTTAAATTAATAAACAAGCCAATATTTTTTTCCAAAATCCCTCCTTCGCAAAAAGGAAGAATTGCGTGGGTTTGATTCCTATTTAATAGGATATGCAGGCTGCCATTTTGCATCAACTCCAAAATCTTTTTAGTAACATTTTTTCCCTTTTACTTTAATTTATTTGCATTAATGCTTTATTTTTGAATTCTGTGTTAACTTAGTTGAGAAATTTGTGTTTTTCCTAGTACCCATAAGGGCTAGAGGAAAGATCCTCTTATTTCATTCATTTTGATCTTGTAATAATTAAGTAAGATTTATTCTTTTACTTATTTATTGCCATTTCATTTCATTTTATATATATATATATATATATATATATATATATATATATATATATATATATATATATATATATATATATATATATATATATATATATATATATATATATATATATATATATATATATATATATATATATATATATATATATATCTATTTCATTAATCATTTTATTCTTATTCATACATACACGAAAATTCATTGTCAAGAGTTATTTTGCAAACTTTAGCCAAACTAAAAAAAATTATATTTTCTCAATTGTGTAATTACCAAAACCTAATCCCCGAACCCTCTTTAGTCACTTGCAGATTAGTGCATTTTCCATTGGGATAAATCAAATATTTTTTGGAGTCAGTTATTTTGGGTTTTCTTTAATTTTCCCAATTAAAACAAGTAAATTAAAGTGGCGACTCCCTTTCACAATAACAAATTGCACAAATGAATTTTCTAAACTCACAGAGAGTTTCAATTGTGCAGTTTCTTCCGAAGAGCATTTCGACTCCTCGGCGGATCGAACCAGTGCTCAGGCAAGGCCTCACAGTTGGCGACTCCACTGAAAATTTAAAATCTTTTTCAAATAAAGCATAAAGTGGATTACTTTTAGTAAAATACTGAGTTTGGCTTTAAATAACTCTTTCATGCATCACTACATTAGGCTCCTTGTCCAAAAACCCTAGCTTCCTAAGAAAACAAATGATAGAAAGTAACATTGAATGGGCAACCTTCCCTAGGTCTGCTTGCCGATAGTGAAATCATCCAGCCTATAACATATCTTCTAATCCTTTTAGAGGTGTAACGAGTATGCACGTACCATTGGATCCACGTGAGACTCATTGTCTCACATGTGGTTAGGTGTATCGCATCACTAGTGTGATGGGTTCCCTTTAAACCACCCTAACTCTTTCATGTAATGACTCATAGAACCTTCTTTTAGGATTTTATGCACCATAATATTAAACTTGGTATATCATTATTATGAAACCTTTTCATTCATGCATACATACATTATAGCTTAAACCTTGTGAAAAGTCAAAAACCTATCCAAACTCCACGATTAGTTCCCTTAAACCACCCTAACCCTTTCATGTAATGACTCATAGAACCTTCTTTTAGGATTTTATGCACCATAATACTAAACTTGGTATATCATTATTATGAAACCTTTTCATTCATGCATACATACATTATAGCTTAAACCTTGTGAAAAGTCAAAAATCTATCCAAACTCTACGATTGGAACTCGCTGTGAGTTCAAAAAATTGATTTGTGCAGTTTGTTATTGTGAAAGGGAGTCGCCACTTTAATTTACTTATTTTAATTGAAAAAATTAAAGAAAACCCAAAATGATTGACTTCAAAAAATATTTGATTTATCCCAATGGAAAATGCACTAATCCACGAGTGACCAAATAGGGCTTGGGGATCAGGTTTTGGTAATTACACAATTGAAAAAATATAATTTTTTTTAGTTTGGCTAAAGTTTGCAAAATAACTATTGAAAAGGAATTTTCGTGTATGTATGAACAAGAATAAAATGATGAATGAAACAGATATATATATAAAATGAAATGAAATGGCAATTGTGAGGTATCGCCTGAGCACCGGTCTGGTCCGCTAAAGGAAACTGGGATACTCATTCGAGTTTAGACTTATGATGGAACTCTCGGGTTCAGATTTAGTTGATTTTGAAAATTATTTTAAGAGTCACCACCCTAATTTATTTTAAATAAAAAAATTAAGAAAAAACCTAGTTGACTCCAATTTATTAATTTTGCAATTAATTTATCTAAAAATAAAAATCACTAATCTCGAACTAGGTTGAGTTTGAGGACTAGATTTTTTATTTTAAATAATCTAAATTTGATTCTTAAGTTTAATTCTACTTGAAAATTAGATTTCATGAATGACATTTATAAAATGATAATTGTAAGTAATATGCATGAATATAATATGAGTGTAAGGAGAAAATTAAAATAAAATATCCATAAATTAAAAAGGGAAAAAGAGATTGATAAAGATTTGGATTTGAGATTTGGATTTAGATTCTAAACGTGCCTACGTACCCCATTGAATGAGGATTAAACCCACGTAGTTTGTTTTACAATTAAGTGGAGGGATTTAACAGTTGATCGGATTAATTTTAGTTTGGGTGCTTTGAGAGTGAGGGAAAAAGGCTGATACCTTAACTTTTGGTGGGCAAAAGATTTTACTGGACCAAAGTTCTGTTTTATTTGGGACTGGATAATTAGATGGATTAGAAGATTAATTAATTAATTAAAATGATTAATTAATTAATATGATAAAAAGGATGGATGGATTAATTAATTAAAAAAATTAATTAACTAATTTAGATGAAAAGTGGATTGAGAAAAATGACTAATTTGATTTTGGAAAAAGGAATTATTTTAAAAAAAAGAGTGATTAATTAATTAATTAAAAAGATTACTTAATTTAGTGATTAATTAAAAAAGTATTTTAGTTAATTAAAAAGATTAATTAACTTGGTTAGGGTGAGATAATTAATTAATTAAAAAGATTAATTAATTAATTGGAGAGTGATTAGAGAGAGAAGAATAGAAGAATTTGAAGATAGCAATCTACTCAAATTTACGAGGTATGTAAAAATGAGAAGTGGAGGGGAGTATTTATTGGAAAAGTGGGTGAGGGTAGTTTAGGTAATGAAAATGCAAAAAGACCATGAGAGATAGGGCTAGAAATGACTGAAAATTGGACTAAAAGGGATAAAAAGGTCATTTTCTGCATAGGTGAAACCCACGAGAATCGGAAGCTCACAAAACCTAGTGCGGCGCCGCATCAGGTTCTTGCGGCATGCCGCACAAGGGGCATGCGGCACCGCATAGATCTAACGTGGCGCCGCACGCCTGCCTTGCGGCATGCCACGTGGCACTGGCACATTTTTTGAGGTATCTTTTTTTTTTTTTTAGAGATTGGTTGTTGGTATGGAGTTTGGGAAATTTGGATGTTTAGTGGCAGTGTAAATGAAGTCTAAAAAAATTTTCTTTTAAGGGTGCTGCTCCTGAACCCCTACTAATGGCTCCGCATAACGTATTAAACTCAGCAAATGCTAAGGCTGTATTTGGATGATGAGAGTGCAAAATTGAGAGTTCATAGCAATAAATAAGTAAAAGAATAAATCCTACTTAATTATTACAAGATCAAAATGAATGAAATAAGAGGATTTTTCCTCTAGCCCTTATAGGTATTAGGAAAAGCACACATTTCTCAACTAAGTTAACACATAATTCAAAAATAAAGCATTAATACAAATAAATTAAAGTAAAAGGGAAAAAATGTTACTGAAAAGATTTTGGAATTGATGCATTTTCAAAATGACAGCCTGCGTATCCTATTGAATAGGAATCAAACCTCACGCAGTTCTTCCTTCTTGCGAATGAGGGATTCTGGAAAAAAGTGTTGGCTTGTTTATTAATTTAACTCTGATTCTTGAATTAATAAATTTTAGATCTTTTCAGTTTTAGACCTAAAAAGAATTTTATATATGGGTTTAGAATTTTGAAAATGGATAAAAGGAATTATACATTTGCTTCTCTTGATTTTCGAATGAATGGGGCAAGTTTAACTCCAGATCTAAGCTCCACTTTGGATTTAGGATCCTGAAATTGAACTTTAAACAGCAAAAGATTAGCAAAACAGTGTAATTAATGTAAATTAAAAGAATTTGAAATGACAGATTTTATTATCAAATTTCGAACAGAATTTTAGCATAATTAGTAGAGCAATATAGGAGAGTTTTCTGCATTCGAATTCCCCCTAAATGAGCTAGAAAACAGCTCGATTTATAGAACTGGTGAAGGAGTGCCGCCGGATGCCAGTGGTGGCACCGGCAAGCTGGGTGGCACCAAGATTGTGCTGGCTGGCCAACGTGCCGCCCCATTGCCGGTACGCTAGGCGTGCTGCACAACGTAGTGGCACGCTGCAGAACCGCTGGTCTAACTTGATTTCACACATTTTTGGCCATTTCTGGTCTATTTCAAATTTGATTTGGGCCCGGTTTGATTCTATGAGTTTGTAACTAAAAAACAATCGACTAGAGGTGAAAGATTCAGGAAATTTATTTTTCAACGGGGTACTGCCCCGCACCTTGCAAGGAGCACTGACTCCTTGACCCCTGCCTGCTAACTAGGTAGCGAGAGTGCTGTATGCGTAGCGCACTATTCTTAACAGATATCAAACTACAACCGGATCATAAGGGTGCAAATTTGAGGGTTTATAATATCATTTATCAAACCAACATTAACCAAAAAAAATATAATAATAATAAATTTCAAATGTTATTTTTTCTTAAAAATAAAATTTATGAAACTTTCATCATTAATATTTTCAACGCCTTGAGTAATTCGTATCTTAAGTGTGTATATTACAATTCGAAAATATTAAATTTTTTAAAAATTTAATTTATTTAATTTATAATTTTCACAAATTAATGTTCGGCATCCAACCATGAAGGTTATGTATAATTAATACCTAGGTAGCACGAAAATAGGAAACGGCAAACACGGAAACGGCATTTTTGAAAAATGTAGGAAACGAAATGCGAGAAAAACGCGTAAATATAAAAAATATAGTATAAATATATGTTTAATAATTTAAAATATATTTATAAATATATAATAATAATAATAATAATAATAATAATAATAATTATTATTATTATTATTATTAAGAAAAAATTAAGTCAGGAGTGAATATTTTTATTTAGAAGTTGAACTAGGCAAGTTATTTATTTATTTTTTTTAAACTTGGAAACGGATTTCCGTTTATGGAAACGAGTTTTCAATTTTTTTAAATTATGGAAATGTGCCCGAAAAGTTTTAATTAAGTTTCTGTGAGTTTCCGAACAATAAACATTTCCGAAACGTGAAAAGATGATCTCTCCAGAGTTTCCGTGCAACATAGATTAATACTATTATATCTTTCATGTGATATTATCAATTTTTATTGATCTTTTATAAATATTTTGGATAAATTACACTATGCATGGGTGGGATGAATTTAAAGGAAAGAGAGGAGAATAAAGGAGAAATTAGTATTTATCTTGTTTGATATCTATTTTTTTAAAAAAAATGAGAGAGAGGGGAAATGAGTAATTTATCCCTCGTTTCGCTTATATAAGTTAAAATTGGTTACACCATAAATTGGGGTTTAAAAAATTTCAATTCTTGGTAGGTTATTATAATTTTTTTGCATAACCATTTTTATTTTTATCAATTTAACCATATTCCAAATAAATTATTATATATCTTTTAAATTAATATTACCTTGCATATATTTTTCACAATTTTCAAATTCAAATCAATGACAACTACAAGCAATGAAGCAAGCAATCTTAACTATCCATAACCACTTTTAATCAAGTAAGTTTTTGCAATATATTTATATGGGCTTTTTGTGTTAATTGCTTGATATTTTTCTTGATAAGGTTGTTCTTTAGTCGTTCTGCATATACTATTTATGTGTTTACAATTTGATTATTTAATAATTTTAATTTTATTATCGTTAACCTTATTAATTAAGTCAATAAATAGTTGTGGCACAAATAGATTGGGAAGTGACATGAGATTTTGCTTTGAGTCCATAGTAGTTGTAGTTTAAAGTATAAAGTTTTAAAAATTGCACAAGGTGCCAGTAATAGAATTCTTATGTTCCTACAAGCTTTTGTTTTAATCATGTAGTGGGCTGATGTTGTCTTTTTCTTAAGCTTTTTTTCTTTTTAATAGTAGTGCTGGGTTTAATCATGTACGATTTTTAAAATTTGTGTAAGGTATCAAAAATAGCATTCTTAAGCTCTTGTTGGTGGGTTGATCTTGTCTTTTCTCATATGCGATTCGGCCAACTCTTTTGGTACTTAGCTAACCATGGCTTTAGGTCTTTTTTTTGCATTATGTACTATATTTTTCCCACCTTAATAAAATTTCTCTTCCATAGAAAAAAAGTTTTGAAAATTATAATTACAATATATCGTAAAATATATAGAAAGTATTATAAATTATATTCACATTTTGCATTAAAGAAGCTAATTAGACATGATTTAATATAAAATAATAAGGATAAGATACAAAAAAAAAAAAATTATCTTCTTATAAAAAAAAGTTTTGAAAATGATACATATAATTGAAAAGATAAAAAGTATTATAGATTTTTACTAATACTCAATAAAGAGTAGCAATTGGCATAGATAAATTTTAATATTTGAATATAAAAACTCGATTCCTTAGTTGTAGAATACTGAATAAATAACTTATCAGATTTCACTGCTTTTTTGTTTTCTCATTTGTAATAGTATCATTATTATTGTAATAATTATCTTTTGTATTTAGATGGATGATCAAAATAATTTAAACAACAATGTGCTGTTATTGTTTTGCTTTTGAAATTATACTTAATTAACTAATTTGTTTTTATTATTTGAAAATTTAAGAAATTCATGAGTTTTATTTTCATCTAATATTTTAATTATTCCATACACTTTTTATACTTTTTATTAAATTTTATACAAAATTATTAAAATGCCGCTATTTACAATTAAAATTTTTACCTTTATTACGAGAGAATAAACTTTGTATTTATGTATGTAAAATGGTACAATAGACAAATATATTTATATATATAACCTATCACCAAAAAAGGAAAAAAAATAAATTACAAAATAAGTATACAAATCATTTACATAATTTATGCCACAACTAAGAGCCATAATCAAGACCCTTTGCGATTTCATGAATCACGTTAACATCTCCCTCAAACTCAAGCTAGTATAATAGAAGCTAACATGAGTTTGCTTAGTAAGTCTTAGAAACGTGTGGGAAGATGAGTTTTGGCAAATATATCAGTTGTTTGATTAGCATAGTAGATAGAAAGCAATGTATGATGCGTTGAGTAATATGATGTTGTACAAAGTGAGAAACCAAAAATCTAACAAAAAAATTTAAGCTATTAGGCAGTGAGACAAAAATATTATATTAAATATTGATATCACTTTTTTTTTTATATGAAATTTTTATCTCTAACACTCTCTATTGACACATGGTAGAATCTTAACTAGTACGTGGCACAATAAACTGAGAGCCGAATAGAATCAGATTAACAAATGCACATGTGCCAGATCATATTGACACATGGCTGCAGTTACGACGAAATAGTATAGATTGCAGTGTGGAGCTGATTCTGATACTATATTACGAGGGAAGAAACTTTATATTTCTGTATGTAGAATGGTACAATGGACAAAGTTATTTATATGCACAACCTTAATCAATTATTTTTATTTTCCATAAACTCAATAAAAAATAAATAAGAAAAAATCTATCAATGGAATAAAATTTCTAATTTCTTTTAATTATTTTGCTCTATTATTATTTTTTTAATGTAATTTTTGTTATTGAAAAAAGAATTGGAGATGCCATTACTGGTCTCAGATTCATTTCCTAATTACTAATATATTAACTGGTCTTCTTTGGAGCAAATCCAGAGGTAAAAAGAATGGGCACACTTCTCTGCAGTGAAGCAAAGAAATTGATAATATAATTTGTCTTGTGATGGTGGCAGACAACCGGTTGGAAATAGGGGTAGAAAAATAGGTGGGGATATTTTAGGTATTATATATTATATATATATTTTTTATTTTTTAATTGATAGGATAAAAGAGAAATTAGATAAAAAAATTAAATAGTCTGACGGATAAAAATATAAAGATAGTTTAATTAATTTATTAACAATTATAGATAAATTAATTAATTATATTAAATTTTAGGAACAAAATAATAATTTATTCATATTTTTTTACTTAATAATGAAACACTATTATATGAAAGTTACTATTGTTATTATTATTATATGAAAGCTTATTATTATTATTATTATTATTATTATTACCATCTATAAGTTTCACTGCTGATTTTTTTTTTTATATACTGCTGATGAAATCAAAATAGCTATTTTACTGAAGAATTTGCTTCAAATTAATGTATTTATTTCCATTTTTTTTAAATAATGGAATATTTTGTTGACAATGATATAGGAAAACTAGAAAAATGGGATGGTGTATTTGATGACGAATCTACAGTTGTAATGCATCCAGAAAATATATTTTATGCTTACAATAATTATGAGTGACAATTAAGTTAGTAATATTCTCTAAAAAAAAAAGTTAATGATAGATTATTGGCTATATACATAGAGGTGGAAATTTATACTAGTTTTTTTTATTATTATTATTATTTTTAAAGGACATATGATTTCAATTTTAATTAACAAGATATTTTTCAAATGTTGTAGACCTTGATATTAAATGAAAAAAAATTCTACTTAAATTTGTAATTTTTTTTTTAATTAATTGGATGTTCTGTGAAAAAAATTGATTCACATTAATATAATTTAAATATATTATATATATAAAATAAAAAATAAATAAATAATTATTTTTATTTTATCAAATATAATTATGTCATTTAGAATTATTTATTAGTAAGGAACAGAGTGTAATAATGAAATGAAATGTAATTACGTGTACGTTTCTTTGTTGAGTTGACCCAGATTTGGCTATTTCTTTGACTTAGCTTTGCCTTTGCATAATCACCTTGGCGGCCAGGCCACATTTCGGCTGGCCCATGATAGGGACAAAGAAACTTCTCCTAATCCCGTTTTCTTTTGAAAACAACAATTACAATCCAATCAAATGAAATTACAGCCCAAATCATACTTCACAAATAACAAATGCCTTTTTGATTGTTAAGTTCATGAATAGGAGCTTGAAAAATGTCAATTTTTTTCAAATTATTAATCCATTTAACCCACTAATTTTTTTTATAAATCAGATTAATAATTTAGTGATTGTGCTTTTTTTAAACAAAGAACTAGACAAATTTTTAATGGCAAGAGTTTTTTTTCCCAACAAATTGACAATCTAATAGAGAAATGAGATGTGGATATGCCTCAAACAATGAATTTGACAAACGCAATCACGGAGGAAAGCGAGGACCAATAGGAGCCATGGATATCTTTAATTTTCAAATTATGAAATTTTTTAGGTATAGAATCATAAAAATTTGGCTATATCCAAACAGAGTCTAAACTATCCAATGGCAAACTCCAAATACCTCAAAACAAAGCCAGAAATTCTATATGGGCCACGCCTAAAGAAACAATTTGCAACATTAATAAATGGCCTGTCCAAGTCCAGGAAGGCCCAGCAAAAGCTTGAAGCCCAGCAAAAGCTTGAAAAGCTATCTCCTCGCTGTCTGTTCCACATTTTCTTTTTTCTCCAGGTTTCATTTTGAACGTTCATATAAAAGTAAACATTAATTGAATGCAGTGTACTCGTAATGATAATAACCCCCTCCCAAAAAAAAAAGAAGGCTATAAATTTGATGGCAGATTTAAGCGTCCAAGAAGTAGACAATAGAAAATGGCAAGATGCGCAGGAATGGAAGTTTGCAAAACTAACACCATTGCCTTTCCTAACCAACAACTATTATCAGGAGATTTCCCAGAAAAACTACATAACACAGAAAGCTGTACATGCCAAAGAAGATAATAATGAATTTATTTTACATTTTCCTTTTTAGGTCAGAGCTCATTATTATTAGCTCATAACGCTTTCTTTTGCATTCTCAGGCTCTTGCCAGTTCCTCAACTAGGATTCCATTTCAGCCTGGCCTTGTAAAGCTGCTTCATCAACCTGGAAAGCTAGAAACCATATGAACTGATATCCCCTCACATTGGAAATATGCTTTTCTGAGCATAATTGAAAGAATATAAAAGTTGCAAAAATTTAATATAAAGTCCCAAGGATTGAACTCTTCCATCAGTAAAACTTTGACACACATTCGCTTTAATAGTTATATCAACTTTGAAACATAGCCACCCAAAACTTTCAGGAAACCAAGGGTGTTCTGAGCAACTCAAAATTCAAATGATTCTACAAGCACCAGGTTTATTACCGTCCAATGCAGAGGCAATTTACATCGGACAGCTGCAAAAAACGCATGAGCTTCCCAATGTTTCAGTCTTATCGTCAGTTTGTCACACATACAAAGGTATAGCTCAATAGTTCTGAAAATTCAAACAGAGAAAAACACCACCAAGCAAATTATCTAAGGACAATAATATATATGGTACAGATAATACATACATGATGATATTCAGGCAGTCCAATGCAGAATGCCTTTCTTTGTTTGTTTGATCTGTTCTTCCTTTTTTTTTTTTTCACCAATTTTTTCCTTGTTTTCCCCTCATAAACAAGGGGTCTAATGGTTTGCAATGATGTTACAGAGATATAATAGGACTATTGTCAACAAGAATTTATAAATTGCAAAGCAAACTGTACAATTCATTGGAGTCACCAGAAAATATCATCAACTCCCACTGAGGTTGGTCGATCCTCTTCCTCTTCTTCTTCCAGTTCCATCTCTGGTTCAAGAGACCCGAATTCAGGTGATTCAATATCAGCAAGGTTCTTCAAATCAACAATTGAAAGCTCATCGAGGTGCCTCACAACCAAATCTGCAGCACTGAGTTCGTACACTGGATGCTTGCTAGCAACAGCCACGCACTTCATCCGAACATCATGGGCAGCCTCCACAGTCTGATTGGAGTTCCCAAACACAATACAACGTTCTGGAATAAAGTTTAGAAGCTGTGCTGCATAAACAAACATCTCTGGATCAGGCTTCCCCCTGTGGACATCTTCTGCCGCTACAATAGCACTGAAATACCCTTCAATCCCAATTTTTCCAATTGCAGTCTCAAGGGTCTTCCTTGGACGTGTAGATATCAATGCCATTGGTATCTTGTAATGCATCAACACATTCACAAATTCTTTTGAGCCAGATCGTAATCTATAAATCCCACCTTGCAAAGCTTGGTAAATTTCTTCCTTCCTAGCAGCCATTCTTCTCAGTTCTGCTGGGTCTCTTGACCAACAAAGAACTTCAGAAATTGCTTGCTCATTCTTCATCCCTTCTATTCGTCTTAAAATAAAAGCTGGAGGAGCAGATTTTCCTTCTTCTTGAGAAAGAGCAAGCCAGGCTTGCTTCTCAAGATCAGGATTATCCTCAATTATAACACCCTCCCACTCAAATATGGCTCCCAACCAGCCACAACCCATCCTTTCTTGTCGAAGCAAGGGGTTATGCAATGAAGGGTTATCTGCTCTGTTCTCTGGTGGCCATAAACCTGGTTTTCGATCGACACTACTGTCAGGACGGTAACTCCATGTGCGTGGTATTCTCTCCTCCTCTCTATACGAATATGCCTCTTTCGTCAACTCCATTGCAAGTGCGTTAATTGATATGTTCATTAACCTATCAACTTTCAATCTCTGAGATAAACAAACAACCCTTCTGCCAGTAAATTCCGATCCTACGAGCCGACAGTTACTTGAAGATTTCCTTCTGCAGGAATTATCCTTGACAGAAAATCCCCTACACATGGGTCTATACCCAACAAGAGATGTAGCTGCAATCGAGTCTGCCATGTTTGCCAAGCGAATACAGTACAAACAAGCCACAAATCTAGCTCAACAAACTTAATACCAAAGACCCTTTTCACTTCTTGTAAGCTTGAACAAAATTCCAACCCACCTTTTATAATTCAATCTATAATGAGCCCTACCTAACTGAAAATTATACACATGAACATGAAAACAATACAAGAAGATAGCTAAACGGGTCGGGTCTGGAATATTCTTGGTAAACACTAAAGGGAAAGAATAAAAGTGTCTTGTAAAACAAAAACCCCAAGTTAATTATAAGGAAACCACCAAACTAAGCATAACCCATTAACCCCAGCAACCTATAACCCCAAATAAGTAATATAAAACGGCTACAAAACCTATAATAAACCCAACCCAGATTTAAAATAATATATACAGCAAATACCCACCAAAAATAACGCAAATTACAGGCTAAAAGATTGAGGAAAGCTGCATAAAAATAGAAACTTTGTATCTATATTTTATGTACAGAGAGGAGAAGAGAGAGGTAGCGAAGAACCTGGAAAGTAATTATTAACCGTAAGATAAAAAGATTCGACGCCTGAAATGAGAGAAAGAGACGGAGAAACTAGATTCTTCGCAGAAGGGATAATCTGAATCTCTTCTCTGTGATTTGAGTTTCTTTGTTAAAGAAACGTGTGAGTTTTTTTTCGTTTTTGTGGTTTATAATAACAGGCCTTTACATGAGACCGGTGATGCCGGCGAAAGTGACCGGCTGGAAGTACACGTGCCGGTTATGCTTAGCCAATCACAATTTTTTTTTCAACATATATAAATACATATATAAATAATATATGAGTTATTAAAAAATAATAGAAAAAAAATAAAAACTATAACTCGACGTTAATATAAAAAAATAAAAATAATTATTATTGATGTGTGTAAAACCGAATTTCGATCTCTTACTGTATATAAATCGAACGGACGATTTACGTGAGTAAGCACTCCAATATTTAAGTTATAATGTGTTTCCTAATAAGGAAAATAGAGAATTTAGAAGATTTTTAAAATGTGTAATCCATACTATTGAATACCTTGAGGTATTCATAAGAGATTATCTTAAGGAGCAAATTTTTTGAAATTATGATCACTAAGTGTCTTAAGTAATAGGGAAAGTGTTGTCTAAAAACTATAAAGTGGAGAATGTGTGCCAAGATTAAGAACCATCTTAGTGAACGATTGGTGTCTTAATGGACAATTTGTAATTCAGTTGGTGATTTGAGATTGGGAGAGTTTAAGGACTGAATTTGATATTTGTTAGGCGAGTTTTGACTTTTTTCTTTTTTTTTTTTTGTCTAATTTCCAAGTATGATAAACTCATGTTCTACTTTTATTTGTTATATTCTCTAATTTTGATGTACCTAATTCATAATAATAATATATGCTTAAATTATATAATTTCTTTTTTTTAGAGGAAATAAATTACTTAAAGTATATAATTTCTCAATCCATGTCAATTGCAAAATAGCGCAATGATGCCAAATCTATCTTTTTATTTTTATTTTTTTTATAATTCATGGGATGTTAAAATTATCATGATCATCAAAAGGGATATAATTAAGAATTGCAATAACATTGGTGTCAAAAAAAAAAAAAAAAGAATTGCATTAACAATTTGAAGGAGGGTGGGGATAATAATTAATCTCGTTGGTTTTGAACATGACATATAATGATTAAATGCCTTAGGGATTTTGAAACTAACGTGCATTCCCCCCTAAATGGTCTTCAACACAAAACGATTTATGGTATAGAATTTTTTTAAATCAATTTACAGGTTCGGATTCAAACCTATAAATATATATATATATATATAGAGAGAGAGAGAGAGGGACACTTGAATACAAGTACATTATAATGTTTATTTTAATTAATTTTTGGTCAACAATCATTCTGGCATCTTAAGATCCAAATTAAATGGAAATCTCATGGCCATATTTCAAAGGATCTTTGACCATTTTTATTTTTTAATTTTTTTTTATGTGTAGGATAAAATAATTATTAGCGAGATTTAAGATTTGATGCTCTTTCATAATAATAATAAAATCATTTCTACTATTTCTAATTGTACTTTTCTTTAATTGTGGACTTGTTAAAAATTATAATAGCAAAAATTTTAGGATAAATGCTCAATTTCTCTTCTAATTTTTCTTTTTACATTCAATCAAGTATAAAATTACCTTTTAGATCCATTTAAATTAGATTTTTTTTTATCAAATATGCTCAATTTTGCTTTGAGTGTTATGCGTACTCACAAGATCAAATTAAATTAAAATTAAAATAATATTAATTTAATCCCATTTTACTTTTCTCTCACTTTTTCTCACTTGCACAGTAATAGTGTTCATGTCTTTCTACTACTACTTCTCCTTCTTCTATCATTAACAAATCTTCTCATATGATTAAGCTACTTTCTCTCTGATCACATCAATATTTTGTTAATGGTGATCTTGTGAGTGTCAATTTATGGCTGTGTTTGATCAAGTTATCCTCAGCCTAACAAATGAGAAAGTTCACAAAAAAATAAAATAAAATATTAACAATAATAAAAAAAAAAAATTATAAATGGGTCTTTACTGTTTGGACAATGGTGTTTCCATATGGAGAGAGAAATTACAACTTTTGTAATTTTTTAATTAATTATTTAATTCTCATTTGCCTTGCCTTGAATTAGTATACTTAAAGGTGTAAACGAGCTGAGTTGAGTTTTAGCATATTTAAGTTCGGTTCATATATTTTTTTCGAGTTAGAGTTTTGGATTAAGTTTGAAAACATATTTAAACTTGACTTACTTAAAGTTTAAGTTGAACTCGAGCTCGGTTTTTTAATAAATTATAATCGAGTTAAATTCAAACTCAATTCATTATGAAACTTGTTAAATTATCAAAATACCTAACATTCCTAAATATTTATTTCTAATAAAATAATTATAATAAAAATACTTAAAACTAATATAAAAGTAAAAAATTTAATTCGTGAAAAAATGCAATAATAAAATTAAGCATTACATGTATTATAAATATTTTAATTAATAAAAAAATATATTTTATATAGTATGCAAATATTGTGTTATATTAATCAAAAATATATATTTTTAGTCAATTTAAATTAGTAAAAAGTTTATAAAAATATTAAAATATATTTTTGAAGCGCCAAAATTATTAAGTTAGTAATAATAATTATTATAATAATAAAGTTGTTTATAAGCTTATTAATCGAGCTGGTTACGAGCTTATAATCGAACTGTTCACTAGCATAATCGAATTAAATTTCACTTTATTCAAATTCGACTTATTTATTTACTAAGTTTTAAAATAATGCTAAAATTTGACTCGTTTATAAAGTGATCTAAACGTGAATGAGTTTTATCATATCGAGTACCAAGCTACTTGCGAATAATTCGGCTCATTTATACCCTTAAGTATATTTTATAGTATGATCAAAATTCGACCTATTTGATACAGAAATAAAATTTATGATTTAAATGGATTAAAAAAGTCATTTTAGACATGAACGTGAAGGTCAGAGGAAAAATTAAGCGCTTATTTAAATATTTAAAAACAAAACTAAGAAATTCAACCAGGCGGGTGAAATGAAAGTTAACATATAATAATATTTTATCGCAAAAGAATTAACTATTTTAGTGAACTGAGTCATTATTCAGGTAAAAAAAAAATCATCACCATGAAATTTGATTACAATTAGAGACTATTCAGAGTTTTTATTTTAGGAAATGACTATTCAAAGTTGAATTGTTATATAAATTCCCTTAAAAAAAAGGAATAGTTGAATTGTTGTATATTTTAAATGTTGTTATAGGGTGCTTTAATGTTGGATATAAATATAAACAAATAGAATAAAGTGTATTGTCTTAAAAAATTTTGCAATACTATATATCAAGGTAGGGAATGATTAATTAAAAACCCACAAATTAATTAAATAGGAATTAAGAGTTGGGTGATGAAACAAGATGAGCAATGATATATGGATAAGGTGAGTAATGATATATGGATAAGGACTAATAAAACCTTATTTATTTATTATTTTTGTTACATATAATTAAATAATGCCAAGGATATATGGACAGGAAAGAATTCTCCTAATGTAGCTTTCTCTTATTCCACTGCTTAACTGCATCAAGACATCTTCAAGGGCAGCATTGTGAAAATTGGTTCTTTGCTTTTATGCGAAGTTGACTCATAAAATAATTTTATTTCAAAAAAAAAAAAAAAGTTAATTAGGCATTAATTAATCACTGTATTCTTGATAAAGAAGTAGTAGTATTTTTTTTGTTTTTGTTATTTTTTTTTAAGGAAGCTCCCTTTCAAAGACCTTGTGTGTACTATCAATACAATGATAACACATCATATTAAAAAAATGATAGGCTTATCAAAATTAATTATATCAAATTAATAGCTTTCCTATATGTAAGAAATCAATTTTCCTGTTAAAAAATACAATAAAGTATTTACTAGTTAATTATCATTAATTCACATATAATGTTACAAGCTAATTTATATTACTCGATAATTTATTTATTATATATTTATTTTATAGGATGTATAGTTTATAGGGAAAATATTCCTGTATTCCTCTTTTTACTCTATCTATTAATTAATATTATAAATTTAATTATGATTGAGACTTGAATTTTAAAATATTAAAATTTTAATATTTATGTATTACAAATAGCCTTTGTGCTAGTTAGCCATTACATATAAAATTCCGTTTAAGTTTTTATTTGCTCAAAAGCAAATAATAAATATCGTACATAGAAAATTGTAATTTTTTAAAATAAAAAGTAAAATTTGCTCTCCACATAAAAAAGTCAAATTCATTATTTATTTTAAATTTAAATAATAAAGAATTCATTGAGAATACTAGCCACTAGAATTTTATATCGTTTATTGTAAGAGTGTGTATGGATATCATATAAATTAATATATTTTTACAAAATCAATATAATTTTATGAATGAATGTGTTTTATCTCTAATTCGCATGTACATATCTTATTAAAAAAAAGATAATTACGAACTAAACTGTTTTTTTTTTATCAATAAACAAAACCATACGTAGAAATGATAATTTAACGCGTCTCATTGGACATCTGTTCCACCCTATTTATTAAATGGTGCAGGAGGATTTAAAAATTAAAATCCGAATCTAGTAAGGGAAATGAGCAAGTAATATTATAATCCGCCACGATTATATATATAATATATGTTTTTTTAATTTTTCAATTATTATATATAGTGGATATATCATTTTTAATTTTTAATTTATTTTTATGTAAAGGATAAATTATATGGCAAAAATAGGTAGAAAATATATATAAATGAATATGTATATATATAAAAAATTAATATTAAATAATTTAAAAAATAAAAATTAATATATCTGCATATACTCACACTGTTTATTACTCGTATTATCTATCATGTAGTAAAATAAAAGGCAAAACATATATAAATAAATATTGATGAGACAAATATAAATAATAAAAAATCTGTCCCGTAATCGTGCCGCTGCCATCCCTGACCATGCGCAGCACCGCATATGAGAACGAATGTAAAAGTCAGTATTTGTCCAACAAGAAACTCGTTTGAATTCCGAAGTTTGTTCTACGTGACAAATTAAAAACAGTCCAATTTGAAAATTTGACAAAGGGAATGGCAGTGCGCGTGGAGGGAGAATAGTCTTTTTTTTTTTTGGCCAAATGTGGAGGAAGAATAGTCAAGTGTCCATTTTTTTCTTTTCTTGTAGATTTTATGGGAATGAAATGTCTACGTTCATTGAATCTTGTTGAATTGATTAATCGTATTAAATCAATAATTCAGTACTAGCTTATTCCATTTTAATTTAAATTAAATTCATTTGAGAAATATTTGGTCTTTAATAATTGTATAAATTTATTTGAGAAAACCCTTATTAAAAAAAAAAAGGAAAATATAAAGAATTTTCAATCATATTTTTGGTTCATATCTTCTTTAAATGAAAAATTAATTTATTCATATTACACATTGACACTTTAATTATAATATACATTTTATAATTTAAATAGTTAATTATTATATTTATTTTATTGATAATTATTATTTAAAATAAGATATCACAATTGAATAGTTTATAATGATGAATTAGATTCACCTATAATTTTTTCCATACGAGATTATGGGCATAGTTTTGTTGGAAAATAATGCAAATTGTTTGGTCAAAGGATATTCCACCATTCAAGTACAATAGTTTGTAGGTTATTAAAATCAAAGTTAAAATTTAAGAAAGTGGCAAGTTGGAATCTTAGATTTATAGGTTTTTTTTTATGCCTATGTTTTGATTTAAATTTCGAGTGTAATTATAGTTTGACATTTGTATTTGTAATTAATATTTATATATATCATAACTCTCGAAAAAAAAATCGAATTAATCCTTATAATAAACATTATAGTACAATTAATCCTTATCAACCAGAAAGCTAGAGCATTTTGTTGGAGCAAGAGCAGCCCTCCATAGATGGGTTAAAGTGAATGTCAATGCAGCTATTTTTTCGGGTAGGGGCAAAGTGGGATTTGGCTGCATTATTAGAAATGCAGATGGACAAATGGTTGCTGCTAGGACCGTGGCTGTAGGCCGTAATTTTATTCCAAGGGAGGCAGAAGCAGTTGAATTGTGAGAAGCTTTGAGCTGGTTGAAGCAAAAGAATTACTCTCACATCTTGCTGGAAAATGTGTGCTTTGGGAGTTTTTCAGGCTTTACAAGATGATTCAAGAGGTCTATCAGCTTTGCTTTAATTATTGAAGATTGCAAGTCTTGTTTTTGGTTAGAAAATCTGCGAATGAATATGCTCATAAGATAGGGTGGCTTGTCGTTAGTTAGGTTATAAGGAGTGCGATAGTGTTTCTCCTTATTTTATTTTGGATGCTAGTGCTTTTGATTTGTTAATAAAATTCATTAATTATTACTCGGAAAAAACAGAGAAAAATAAAAAAATAAAATATTATGTGATTTAATTCTTTTACATTTTAGTAAAAATTTGGATAAGATCTATTTGAAATTGTTATCTATTATTTGACTTATTGATTGTTTTGGTTGAATTTTGAGATTGAAGTAGATTCAAGGGAAAATGAAAAAGAAAAATTGTTAGATATATGTTGATTTATGGGGATTGGATTCCATTTTTTTATTCGATATTTATTTGGGTTTTAAATCATTTATTCTAAAAAATTATCAACTTCACCTTCATTAATGAAGTTGCAGTGGAGCTTCATCAACGAAGCTGCAATGAAAAATTTAATTGTTTTTTTTTTATTTGTTATATTTTGTAAATGCCCAGTAATCTAAGTGTGTCTCTTTTTAATTTTTTTTTTTTCAAAAATCACTCATGCTACCACTAATAATATTAGTGCATTTAACTGCATCAACACTGACTAACACCATTAGTGTATCGGACACCATAGTGCTAATGATTGAAATTTCATATTATATCTTATAAAAAGAAATTTTACAAACCCTATGGTGTGAAAGGTGAAAATATAATATTATTTTTATACTTTTTTCGAAAGAAATATTCGTAGTTTATAAACAAAATAGGAAAATTGAAATTAGAAAAAGTAGCTTTGCATTAATAGTAGTTGTAAATGTGATTACCTGTTTGCATTTGTTAGTATGAAAGGTCCATGTGGAAAGTAGTAGCATAAATAAATGAAAAAAAAAAAAGTAAAAAACTACACTTTTTGTTAATAACGTAATGTTTAATGTCTTCTTAATAGTATGGTAGTTTATAATAGTTTATATTACCTTCAAGAAAATCGTTGGGAAAAATTGAACAACAAAATATTAATTGGGAATAACTAAGCATAAAAGCTTTTCACTTTTTGGCAATCAATTATGTGCAAAAATTCAATTGAATTTTATTAGTAGAGTTTAATTCGATTAATGATAAAATTTACGTGTTTAAAATAAATTTTAAAATGATAAAATTAATTTAAATTATATTGTTTGGAATAATTGAAATAAAAAAAAATGTAATTATTTTTTCATTTTACCACTGTATAGAAAGTCAAATTTAATTCAAATGAGAGCATTTTGAGTTTTTAATATTAAAGTTCATTAATTAAATTCAATTTTTATAAAATCCTTATAATTTCAATCATTTCAAAATAATTCTTTTTTTTTTTTTAACTCAAAAAAATTGAATTTTATTAGTTATACTTTTCCAAGCGTGAGAATTGGCTTTTGCAAAAATTTGAATTTTCAAACGGGCTTAAAGATATAAAATAATAAATATGATATTAGATATATAGATGCATATAAGAAAATTTTAAACATCCAAATTTATATAAATATAAACTTAATCTCGTTGTTTTAGATGATATTATAATCAAACAGAATTTAGAAGCAATAAATCATAATATAATCAATCTAAAAATAAATAAAAAAAAAAGTCAATCAACTGATGGAGAAAATATAATCTGATTAGAAATCCCAAGTAAAATTATTAAATTTGAAGAAAAAAATAACCTTAAAAATATATAGAAAAGAACAATATTCAATATTTTGATAACAATAAGAAAATAAAAGAATAAAAAAAAAAGATTCAACTCTCTAACAAGAATGAAGAACCAATGAAAGATAAATCAAACCTTTTCTAATAACCACAACTTAAAATTACAGCTTTTTAATCTCTTTTTATCTAACAACATTTTTGATACCACATAATCAAACATCAACTTGAGATCTACTTAGTCCTCTTGACAATACTAATGATTGACCTACTTATATTGAAAATGGGATTGTCAAATTAGTGACATTTCGATTGCTATCATGCTCATTACTTTCAGCAATTTCCTTCAGGCTTGTCCAAGACTTTCTCTTTCTTTTACTTGAAACACCAACAGTTGTTTCGCCATCTTTTGCAGCATTACTGCTTTCAGATTCTTCTGATTTTTTCAGTGCTGATCTATTTCTCTTTCTTCTCTTCGCGTCCAATAAAGTAGTTCCACTTCTCGCCGATGGAGTTGCTGGACTACTTGTGGTGGAAGTATATGCAGGTACTGGGGACAAAGCTATCTTGTCTATCCTAATCATCTCATCCTTGCTTCTTGTGACTTTTTCCAAGCTGGCAGACTTCTGAGGCATCGACTTGGAAGGTTCTGGTTTGGCAGATGGCTTCGGCTTCAGCTTTGCCTTAGATGGGCATATTTCTTTCATATAGCCTCTTGGAGTTCCTCTCTTTAGATTCCAATGTGAACAATAGTGGCACTTGTAAACCACATTATTCTGCATTGAAGAATTAGGTTTCTTGTGTCTACGCCTTGCCTTTGTTCGAGTCTTCTCAACACGTACCGTGCAGTTAATGCCAGGTTGAAGAATTGTCTCACATCTGCAAAACACTGGATGTACAATCAGATTCAAGCATTCTTACCAACCATAAGAAGAAAGCAAATAAGGAAAATAGCAGAGGTCAATCTAAAATCACAGAACTTGATAATTAACTCAAGGAACACATGATGCAGTCAACAATTACCCGTGTGAAGGCAGCAATAAGGGCAATAAGTTTAATACACTGCCCTCCAATCTGACACAAAAATGAGACATCCTGTACTATGAACTTAAATAATTACATCTACATTTCATTTTGTATCTACCGTATGTAATAATTAAATAGTCATCACAATCTCTTGGACATGGGCAGCTAAGCATGGAAAAATAAATGAATCAACATATTCAATAACATTTTTACTTCAGAATCTATGCACAGGGAAGAAAGCTATTTCAAGCACTATCTTTTACTCTTGTGAGAGTTTGAATGCATGGAATCAGGCTCAAAAACTATCCAGAAACCGATGAGAAATTCATTTTGATGCACAGAAGAAAGCAAGGATACTGCTACCAAATGAGAAACTGTTTATAACTTAAGACTGCCTGTTGCAGCAAAATTAAAAGGGTTCACTCTGCAATGTTTGCACCACATCCTTGAGACATGTTAGGTCAAACAAACTTATGCGAGTTCCAGATTTTCAAGATTCTCAGATAAATTTACCACAACCATCCATGGCGTGCATGCTAAAGACTTAAACTTGCATTAGGGACAGCTGAGAATTTTATTTTATCTTTGAAGCCAATTAAAATTTTAAGCAGTAACATATGTTTGCAAATAGCAGATCAAATTATTCACTGACGAATAATCAGCGAATACTCGAAAACAAATAAAATCCTAATTAATCAACAAATTTTTGTAAAATTGAAAATTTAGCAGACAAACCTCTGGCAAGTAATTAGAGAATGTTCAGATTGAACTCCCAAAATCTCTCCAATAGCGGCAAATTGGCGCCCGAAAAATGCACCGAGAGAAGGGATTGAAGCTTCTCCACTTGCCCATACAGCTAGATTTTGCAAGTGCTCGAGTTTCAAAAAAGACTTCGGATTGCGTGAGGCGCCTTTGGTTTGTACTTTGCCAGTTGATTCTTGTCTCAGCGAGACTGAACTGTGAGACAGAGATGGCGCGACTTGCGGCCTTTTGGTTCCTTCTTTTTTGCCCATGTTATTGAGGTTCGCTCAGGAATTTCGATGAACAGTTGCTAAGCAAGAGAGGAAGGGACGATAAAAACAGAAGGATATATGACTTTCGTGGCGTTAAGCGGCGTCGTTTCGATCATTAACCAAAATGGCATAATTGTAATTATATCCATCCCAGGTCCATTTTCGTAATCTCAAGTGCACCGCCAATTTTCTTCATCACCTGTCCTACAGGAGCCGCTGCTATTGCCTTAGCAAGGGAACAACCGAAACAAAAAATCACGAAATGGGAAACCGGAGATTTGCGCAGGTGTCCACCAGCGACGACGAAGACGAAGCGCCGCCTCCGCCACCGAAAACTCGCTCGTCGGCGAAGTCGGAAGAGAACGAGAGGAAGAGGAAGAAAACGAAGCTTCGAGAAGAAGAAGAATATGAAGACCAAGAGAAAGTGAGAGGAGGGAAAGCGAAGAAGAAAACTAGGAGAGGGAAAGCAGTAGAGCCGGAATCAGAAGAGGATCTCGAAGACGAGGAGGAGGAGGAGGAAGATGTTCCTCAGGAAGATGCGAAGCCGGTTGGTGAGCCAATTAAGTATTCCGGTAAGGGAAGAGGACGGAGGAGCTATTACGAGGCTTTTGAGTTCGACGGAAACCGATACGATCTTGTAAGTTTATTGTCTAATTTTATTGGTGCAGTTAGGGTTTTGTGTTTTGTTGAATTTAGTTGCATTTGGGAGGAATTAGGTATTGGTTACAAGCTATTTGATTCTTTTAATAATTTTTGGTTTTGAATTTTGATAAGCATTTAACTTTATAATTGCTTTGAATAGCTAAGCTTCAGAAGGCAAACAAATGAACTTCATTATTGTTTCATAGTATCAAATAGTTATTTCTAGACTAAGAAAATAAAATAGTTACGAATTCCTTTATTTTGTACTTTATCACCGTAATTCTTGTTTCTTTTGTTGTTCTGTAGGAGGATCCTGTACTTTTAGTTCCGGAAGATAAAAAGCAAAAACCTTATGTGGCAATTATCAAGGTAACTGCATTGGAACTGCTTTATGGTGTTCTACAGAATTTCTATAGCTTATTTTTCTTTGCTGTGTCTATTGTGATGGCAGACATTCTTTTCATTTCAAGGTATTCAAATTAGAGTGTTTTGATCTGTTTTGCCTCCCTTCAGCACTTTTTGCCCTCTCCCCCCCCCCCCCCCCCCCCCCCCCCCAAACAGAAAAATCTTCTCTTCTCTCTCTCTCTTTTTTTTTTTTTTTTTTTTTTTAGTCTCGAACTACTGGCTAAATCTTGGACATTGATTGCACTTCTTTACAGGTTCTCTATGTTCACTTGATTTTCTCTCTCCAAGTTCTGCTGAATGACTTCATTTTGTTAAATTAGCGTCTTTTGTGATGTTGAGTTTGGAACTAAGGCTGAGCTGAGTTTGAGCATCTTTTGTGATGCTGCATCTGTCTCCAGTCAAGGATTCTTGAATCTTGTATACATGCTCTCTGGCTCCACGGTTTTTTTTTTTTTTCTTTTTCTCTCTTCCTGGGGCTTGGGGTTACAATATCAGTTAAGGTTTTCATCAAAATTTGTGTAATTCATGTGGTTTCTGGTCAACAAAAGATTCGATGCAGCCCACTCATGTGAAGCAGTTCATATTGTTTTCATCTTTTATTTAATGTTTGTCTGGTAATGCAGTACAATAGCTTTTCTGATTTGCTGCTTCACTCCAAGAAGTATGTTTGACCTGCTTTTCAAGAAGGCATAAAGTTGTTGATCTGTTTTTTCCTTGGGCTGGTAGAATTAACCGTTTTGCTTATTGTCTCCAAAAGGTCAAAAAAAATTTGATAGTAGTTTCAATGAGTGGCTGAAAGTCTGAAACCATAATGCCTATTGGATGATAATAATTTGTAAAATGATTTCTACTATCAGTTTTCTTGTTTCTAAAGGAATTGTTATCCCGTTGACAGGATATTGCTCAGACCAAAGAAGGTAGTGTGATGGTCACTGGACAGTGGTTTTATCGCCCTGAAGAGGCAGAAAGAAAAGGTGGCGGAAGCTGGCAGTCACGTGATACTCGGGAACTGTTCTATAGTTTCCATCGTGATGAGGTTCCAGCAGAATCTGTAATGCATAAGTGTGTGGTGCATTTTGTCCCTATTCACAAGCAACTGCCAATTCGCAAACAACATCCTGGCTTTATTGTCCAGAAAGTGTATGATACTGTGGAGCGGAAGCTTTGGAAGCTAACTGATAAGGATTATGAAGATAATAAGCAGCATGAAATTGATCTTCTTGTTCAGAAAACTTTATTGCGTCTGGGAGACCTTCCTGACATTGAAACTGAAGAAAATGCTGCTGAACCAGAAGATCAGTCAAAGGTTAAAAGAACTCTTAGGAAAAAGAATATTACTCCTCTTGATGTTTCGAGGGAAGAAGATGCAACTACCAGGTCTGAAAATTTAAGAGCTGAAACACCAGGAAGTTGTACGGGAAATGCATCAGAGTACTATGCAATCTTAGAGAAGTTTAATGCTCTAACTGGAGATAACCATCGTGACAAATGGTTGGAGAGACTTCTCCAATGTGTTCAGTATGTGTGCAGTTCTCCTGATGGCATGTGTGATGATGAGAAAGTGAATGGTAGATCTGATGCTGCTGATCATGAAAAAGAGCAGAAGAGCACTGCAAATGGATCTCAAGAAAAGAATCCTAAAGTATGTAGTGGTTGTGTATCTAGTGTTGGAATATACTATTGGAAATCTGGTTTTTAGATGAATTTTTATTGAAAGTAATGGGCATTGGAAACTGAACTTTGAGAATTATGTTTTTCTTTGGTTCTAATGTTATCTGTTATTGGATATGACAGAGCAGCAAAACTTTTTGCTGGCCAGATGCTGCTGTTCCTGCAGTAAGTGCTCTTGAAAAGGCCTCACATGAAGCTCTTTCCACTGATTTTCAGAAGTATAACCAAAAGATGCGTCAGCTGGTTTTCAACCTGAAGGTTAGTCCATCTGATGGTGCATACATGATTTTTCCATTCTTTTTTCTTTAAATACTTTTGCATTCTTTTTCTCACTTAATTCCAAACTAGTTGGGTTTGGTTATGTAGAGAATTGTTCTCTTCCGGGGGTGGGGGGTAGTAGGAGGATGGGAATTCAGAAATGATGTGCAGTCATGAGTCATGATGTGGGACCATGAATTAAATACTTTAAAGCTTGTAAAAGAGAATAGAAAAAAAGATTAATATTTGCATATTTTAGATAATGTAAACTTTTTATTGTTTGTTCATTAGATAAAAGCAAATTGTATGTTTAGATCTGAAAGAAAAATTTGTGACAAAATAAACAAAGCATTAAAGTAGGAGTGATAGGATGGTGTAGTCTACCTATCTTATTGGAAGAGGATGGTAAGCATTAAAATAGGAGTGATAGGATGGTATAGTCGACCTATCCTATTGGAAGAGGATGGCATGCTTGTGTGTGCTGTGGACTTTCTCGTCAAAGAATAACTGTAGAACATTTTAGGGAGCTGGGTATCCTGTTCTATTGTTAAAAATGGACTTGGAGGATTTTTATTTTTTCTTATGACTTTTGGCTTCCACGAAACTGTATCTTCTCACTTTTGGGGTTTGTAGATGCTTCAGATTTTTTGAGCTAGTTTTTACTTTTATTCTGTCTTGTTTGATATCCTGTTCAAGTGAAAGAGATGTATATGCTTTGGTGCTGCTCTCATTTACTTATTTTGTTTTCTTTCTTTTGGTGAACTTGTGGTCGTCCTATCTGCATGCATGAGATTGGGATAAAAGAACAAAATCCACTCTGATTGGTTGAAAGAAAAAGTAGAACAGCTATTGCCATGCTAGCTTGAAAAATCATGATATGTTGCTTAAGATGTTGGTTTTGCACCCCTAAAAATTTTCCTCTTCTTGGCAGAATACTGCACTGCTGGCCCGACGTCTACTTAATGGAGAGTTGAAACCTTCAAAAATACTAAATATGTTACCTAATGAATTGAAGGTAGGAATTTTATATGTTTCCCACAGTAATTTTTTCTTTGAAATGCCTCTTGATCAATTGGAAAAATGTCTGAATGATTAATACAACTTCAGGAGGGAATGACTGCTGAGGAGACAGCACCAAAGGAGCCTGAGGAATCAGCACGCATGCAGGTCACTTGCCATTTCTTGGTTTAACCGTGGGATTTTAGATAGCTTGTTAGTCATGCACATAGACATGTGCTTTGTTCACTGTCTGATCTGTTGCTCATGTAGCAGATGACAGATGCTTGTTGCTCAAGATGTAATGAATTCAAAGTTGGTGTTAGGGACATCATCCAAGCGGGACATGGTGATCGCTATCAGGTTCTTGCCTACTTCCTCCTACATTCTACGCATCCTTAGTTTTAATGTGCAGAGATTATCATGTTGTAATTTTTTTTACCATATTGTCAGCAATACCTTTTATTAGCTGGAAGTACACACATTATGCATGCTGGAGTCATATTATGAACTATAGTCATTAATGCCATGCAAAGTCACATTTTAATGCATAAGTGGCTTACTAATGACAAAAATTTAGTTGTATGATTTTGAACGACATATAAGGCTAAGTTCCCCGGAATTATAATTCTTTTGATTTCAGCTGGAGTGTACTGCCTGTGGCAATTCCTGGTATGCATCGAGAGATGAAGCATCCATGCTGACAATAGATGGGCCGAGTTCTGCTAGAAGTGTAGGTACTGCTCCCTGGGCGACTGCCAAATTCGAAGAGGTCGAGAAGAAGCTGGTCAGTCCGCGTGAACCTGAGAAGGCAGTTGAGGTCATCAAGAAGGCTAGCGAACCATTTATACCTGTTTTGGAAACTCAGAAATCGTTTGGCAAGCCTAGGAATGAAGAGAATTCTGAAACTACAAAGAACGGTGAATAGTATACATACTATTGAGGAATTTTCCTGTACAGCTAACCTTAGTGGGTTGTCATGCATAGGTAATAGGTAGCCACAGTTTCTGAAGAAGAGAGTTTATTAGTCTAGCAGTTGAGCAGATAAAAGTTGTAATACACTGTACAAGAGTAGGATTATGAGTCTCTCAAATTTCATACTAGCTTAAGTGAAATTATGGAAGTAATATTAGGCTGGAGGTGCATGTTGAATGTGAATGTCACAGAAACTGTTATGCCCTAGTGGAAGTTAAAATCAGAATATTTTATCATATCCATCAAGAGTAAGTGGGTTTGCTTTGTTTGTTTTCTTTTGCTTTGTTTTTTCCCCCCCCACTCAGTTGCCATATCAGCCTGGGAGCGATCGAATTCACCTTGAATTATTGTTCTTGAAAGTAGTGCTGCTGCTTTGTGAAAAAGAAACTAGCAGTTTTATGTCTTTCTTTAACCGTGTTTTTAATTGAATGGAACAAAATTCTTGTGTTTGATGTCAATTAATTTGGGTATTATCAGTTGATTATGTATTTTGACACAATGAAAATGTTCGACAATTCGTGAGAAAGAAACTAGCAGTTTCACATCTTTCTTCAACTGCGTTCTCAATTGAACGGAATAAAATTCATGATGTCAATTAATGTGGGTATTATCACTTGATGCGGAAATGTTTACTTGAATTATGTATATATATATATATATATATATATATATATATATATATATATATATACAATAAAATTTAGTAAATAATATAATAAAAATAAAGTAGAAAATAGAAATAGATAAATAAATAGTAAATAGTAAGATGAGGTCTATAAACCATCATCTCTCAGGAGGATTTGTAAATATTCTATTTAAAAAAAAAGAGAAATAATTGGAATTTTTTTTTAGATAAGATATGGTTACTAATTTATTATTTGGCATATACAGAGTAAAAATTTCATTTTCAATTTTAGGAATATATATATATATATATATATATATATATATATATATATATATATATATATATAACTTACATATTTTGGATTTTAAACGGAGATTGGAATTCCATATTTTATTATTTTATAAAATAATTATTTCATATATATAAATATCTAAATTTACTAACTGTTCTAGTATAAGAGGATGTATGATTAATCAGTTTTTCATGACGTGTCATTGAGAGTTTTTTTTTTTTTACCAAAGACGTGTCGTTGAGAGGTCGAATGGTTGAAACGAGAACGTAGTTTAACGACGTGTCGTTTCATCAGCCACAGTTAGTTGAAATTAAAAATAAATTAAGGGGTTATTCAAGAAGATGTTTTAAGACGACGTCTCGTTTTAAAATCCGGCGCCTCTTTGGGCTTGATCGAGTGCAGTGGAGAGACGGAAAGAAAAAGCCACGGCGGTTTGGAAAACTTAAACGGTGCGTTTCTGTGTCTTGTGTCAGGTTTTTGTAGTACAAACAAACCTCATTTTAGCTATAATGGTGCTGTGGTTGCAGTGTTCTCTATGTTTCTCTCAACTGCCATGCTTGTGAATGGTCCAAGCAGTTAATTGAACCCATCCACCTACCGATTTCTGGTCAAGTAAGGTTTATTGAAATCACAATTCTATTCTCTCTCTCTCTCTCTCTCTCTCCCCTAGTGTTAATTTGGTCTTCAAACTCTTGTTCACCAAGTGTTTGTTAAAATTTCACAATGAAATCTCGTTTTGTGTGTTTTAACAATTTCATTCTAATGCATTATGTGAGTTATTGTGAGATTTTTTGTCTTATTGGTCTGTGGTTAATAGATGAAGTATGTAAAGCCACTGACATTTTTCCAAGACTTGATGAAAACAAAAGCTAAAGACCGAGGACGATTGCTTGGCTTGGACGTTGGTGACAAATATGTCGGATTAGCTATCTCAGACCGTCATAATAAAATCGCATCACCTCTAAGGTTTGATCTGGATCATCAATCATCAGATTTGATTTCTTGTTTTTATTATATGTTTATGATTTTACTTAGCTTAATAATTTTTATTGTTTTCAATTTTTTTTCAGTGTTCTGTTAAGGAAAAAATCAAACATCGATTTGATGGCTGATGATTTCCAAAGGCTGGTGAGTTTATCATTCTGTCTATTTCTTTTTTCTTGTCTGTCCTCTTCTTTTATGATTGGTGGCATTAAAGAAAATCAAACAATCAGTATCAGTTTTAGATTTTGAAGGTGAAGAGTTGGTGGCATTAAAAGAATTTAGAGCATCCTATGAATAAATGGAATAAATGGGTTTGGTGATTCTTCAAGTTGTCATCTTTAGCTGTTTTTGTTGACTCTTTCTCTTGCTTGCATTGCTAATAGATTATGGGATGGCCCATTCTGGCCCTCAAATGTTCTTATCACAAATATTTGCTCTTCTTTGTCCTTTGTCCTTGGTTTTTAACTTCTGCTTTTTCCCCCTCTATGTTAACTAATTAACTTCACCCTTCACTTTGTGCGTCTTCCCTTGATTAAAAAATTATGCAGTTGGCTGGAACTTAGATAATTTTCAAACCCATGGTAATCGTCTTGTTCTATAAGCATATACTACCTTTTAGACTATTTATCAATTTTTTTACCACTTTTTGATCTAGCGCCATCCTTTAGCTCTACAATGCTGTTGTTGATGGCTACCTATTCGCAAACTTTCATCTTGGAAACCATTGAAAGACTGCCATAATGCTAAAGCATGCATATATTAGTTAGAAAATTTATTGTGTGTATATTATCTGTTAAGTTTGATCCATCATTAGTCCTCAGCTTGTAATGCACCTATTTCCCCTGTCTATATGCAGATATCTGAGCTTTCCCTGGCGGGATTTGTTGTTGGCTATCCATTCAACAGACAGCGAAGTGCTCCTGACGTGTGTTTTCATTTTTTTTTTCTGTCATCAATACAATTTTTCCCTCTTCTGATTCTCGTCTTGTTTCTGTTTCATATTTTATTAGGCTGTGCAAGTGAACCTTTTCGTTGATGAGCTATGTAAAACAGAGAAACTTGAAGGTTTAAAATACACATACTGGGATGAGTGCTTTACATCAAAGGTAATTGCTTATTGCTAAGCTGATTGGCAAATTAAGGGTTCAGTTCACTGTGGCATTTTTGACATAAGCATATTGAGGGTTTCATCTCTTTTTGGAAAGCTGTTAGAACTTAGCTGATGCTGCTTAGTCAAAAGAAATTTGAAAAAACTAGTTCTAGCCATCTGCACTTATTGATTTTCTTACTTCAGAACTTGATAAACCTGGCTCCCTCATGAACAAAAGAAAAGAAAAAAGGGCATCCTGCATTCATGATACAAATAATATAAAATTTGATATCAATGCTGTTTGCAGAATGTGGAATTACTAGTCAAGCCTTTAAATATGCAGCATTTTCAAGCAAAAACAATAATCGACAAGTTTGCTGCTGTTGGGATACTTCAGGTATCTTTCTTCAATTCTTCTAGTCTATCCTCCGCAAATCTAATCCACTTATTTTGTCTTGATATAATAATGTGGTTGTGTAAATTATTATGATTTTATCAACCTATTTTAAACACATGGCTAATGCCTTTTCCTGGGACATCAGTTATTTGATCACACTTTCCTTGTTTATATTAAAGCTTGAGCCATTTATACCTATATACTTAGCAAGAAAGGGGAAAAACTCGTTTACGTATTCACATATTCTTTTTGGACATTTAAGTCAATTTGTAGTGTAACGAAATTTAAACTTTTGTAGGGGTATCTGGATTATGTTAACAGGAAATTGAAATAGGAGGTACCAGAATAAGGAGTTTGAAATGAATGGAAGTGTTTATTTATCCAAGTAGTAAAGAGAGAGGTTTTATTGACATTGCACCACAACATCAGTTGTAAAGGCCCACTGATTGACCACGTCTGGTAGTGCTGCTGTACGTCATTAGCTTAGTAAGAAGATAGCAAGGAAACCTCAAACTCCTTGCAGTCAATTTTGCTGATCACCATTTTTACTGATCAATATTTCATATATATTGGTTGTGGTAATCTGGCAGAACAGAAGATGGTGATACTGTTGTGGGTACACATCTTAACAAACTAATATAATAAACAAAATGGATAATTC
The DNA here is from genome assembly GCA_947687605.1 of Reutealis trisperma. Taxonomy (NCBI): domain Eukaryota; kingdom Viridiplantae; phylum Streptophyta; class Magnoliopsida; order Malpighiales; family Euphorbiaceae; genus Reutealis; species Reutealis trisperma. The sequence goes on along the minus strand of CANTUT010000039.1, from coordinate 6,765,345 downwards.
TTCTTGTTTTATTTTTCTATTTCATTTTCATCTGATGTGTACTTTTGTGGTTATTTGAATTCTGAGTATTGTAATATGAATTAAATGTGGACCATGTAATATCGTAGTTGGAACACAATCAAGCGAGTAGAAATACCTTTCCTGTTTCACATGATGATTAGCAATCAAAAAGGGAGGAACTTGGAGATTATGCAGTTTGCTCTAAGATTACAATTCAATTTTATTTATTTATTTTCTGGTTTTTATTTTTTGAAATTATTTATTTATTTTTTCTGTTTGTACATGATTTTTTTTTTTAATTAAAATTCAACAAAATGGCATGATTTTAGGTTTGTAACCACTTTAAATAACTCAGGCAATAAAGTGGATGCAATGGGAACATTAATAGCGGCTTTACCTAATATCAAATCTAAGTGGGACACTTAAGGAATATAACATATATATTTTTTAATCAAATACACAACATAATTTAGTTAGTCTTTTCAATTTACAGGGACGGATGAGTCTTGAGTTTTAATATTTTTTTCTTTTTTCTTTATTTTATTACAACACTTTTTTAATTTTTCAGATTATCAAACTAATGTTTTAATATATAATTACTACTTATCAAAGAGAAATATCAGATTTCTTTAACTGGGAATCTCTTTCTTCCTTAAAAAAAAAAAAAAAAATCTCTTTCAGGTTTTAATCTTTATAATTTTTAATTATTCAAAATAAATAAATAAGTAAAAAGAAAATAGAAGTTGGGCTTGAAAATGCTGGGCCTTTCACAACTGAACACATAGCCATCACTGACCAGACATGTACGTAATCAATTGTCGCTTTCTTTACTCTAGGCAAACGTTTTCCCAAGTAAAACATCATCACTTGCCCTTTCTTTTTATGTGTTTAATTTAATTTAACAATACTTTTTATATAATTTCTCGGAAAATTCTTACATACTCATTTGATATACCAAACTTGCTACTCATAAAAATATTCTAATTAATATTATTCTTTTATATAATTTTTTTTATTTTGCAAAAAGACACCGAAATATATATATATTTTTTTAATAAATGCTCTTATTTTCAAGCCTTTCCCTGTTAGAACACTATTTTGTTCGTTTCTCTTCCATTTCTCTAAGCTTGCATGAAAATAGAAATAGTAAAAACTAAAGCAAAACTCAAAGCATTAGATCAAAACCCAATTTGGATAGAAAGAGAAAAAAAAAAAAAAAAAACTACAATAAATTATAAAATAAGGGCTCACGGCCCTAAGAAAGGGTAAAATCTAATAAGGACATTTTAGTGTAGGGTTTTTTTAGTACTTTGGTAGGGCACCACACTGTCACAGTGTCACTCACTCGGACTCTTTAGTCAAAATACTAACAACACGTACACTTACACCCTCCTGACTACTAAACAATAAAGAAACAAAAGGAAAGGTCTTTACTTGGAACCTTTAATTCAAAAGCTCACATATGCATATATTTTCAATTCATTTTCTCTCTCTCTCTTTGTCCTTGTCTTTTCTATGCTTTCTTTCTCTTTAGCAGCTCCTGCAATTTTCCTTTCAAAGCCCTAGATTTGAAAAATAATCTAGGGTTTTCTTTTTCTTTTTTGTTTGGTGTTTTGGCAAAGTTTTAGTTTAAGTTTATTGGTCTGTATAGCTGCTCTTGTTTTTTTTTTTATTCTCCTTCACATTTGTTTTCAATATGACTTTCTATTGTGGGTTGTTGAAGATGGCACGTCTTGCTGTTTAACATCATTTTTTTTCTCCTTTTCAGTGGGATTTAGGCCGGATTTCTTTCTGGGTTGGTTTAATTCTCTATACACAGAAAAAAAAAAAAAACCCCTTTAAAACCCTTGTTCTGCAATTCCCATGTTCATGTTTTGAGGATATAGGGCTAAAAGGGATTTCATTTACTTATCTCTTTTCAATCTTTTCAAGTTGAACATTTGAAATTCTTGTTGTTTTGTAGCATTTCCTCTATTTAAGCGAAAAACCCTTGCAAAACCCTTTCCATGAACTCTGTTTTTGGGTCTATACTTGGTTTAATTTGTATAACCTTTGGTTCGATTTAGAAGATAGGTAAAAAGGGCAACTTAAAGACATAACCTTTAGCCCAACCAAGGAAGATAGGGAATAGAAAGAAGTGATCTTGCACTATTGCTTTTAGTAAATGCATGGATGGAAGAGAAGCCATGGCATTAGCTAGTGGGTCAACACCATATTATTTTCATAGAGGAGCTGGGATTGGTGGGTCTGGGTCTGGATCACAAGCTGGTTCATTTCATCTCCCACCTGCGTTCAGACCTTTGCCAAATCCTAATTTACCACCTCAATCCAATGCCAGACCAGGTTCATCTGGGCCAGCATTTTCAATAGAGCCATCAAATGCCAATTTTGGTCATGGCATTAACATAGCTATGCCCTCTGGAGTGCCAGTGGGCGAGCCGGTGAAGAAGAAGCGGGGGAGGCCTCGGAAATATGCTCCAGATGGGCAGGTTTCTCTCGGATTATCTTCCATGCCAGTAAAGCCAAAGCCTTCTTCAGTGCAGGATCCATTGACCCCTAAGAGGGGCAGAGGGCGCCCACCTGGGACTGGGAGGAAGCAACAATTGGCTCTTCTCGGTGAGTATTCCTTTTGGACTTGGTATATAACTTTTGTGCTATATTTATGTAAATTTGGTAATTGTTTTGATGGTCACGAGTTACTATGCATCCTCTATTGTTATCGTGATTTCTGGAGCGCATTCATTGAAAACTGTATGCCTGTATCCATTTTTTTATTTTCTTCTGTTTTTCCACTCCAGAAGTTATTTATACCAAGTTCCTCTTGGTTTAAAGTTGGATTTAAGAATGAAGGCATAAGTAGGTAGAAGTTTTATAAATACGTTTCATTTAAATGGTGATATTTTATCAAGAACTTGACTTATATTGCAGTCTCTCTCTTAATTTTTTTCTGTGGAGATGCAGGAGTGGGAAAAGGCACTGACTTTTCATAAAATTTTAGTTACACGCTCTTTTTGCACCCGAGCGTCTTTAGTACGCAGTAGTTATTAACAAATTTGATTTCTCTTTTCCCCTCCATATGAACATGAGATTGTTTTTTTATTATTATTTTTTAAAGTTTTCTTATGCGTTTAATTGATTTTGCTAGGTGACTGGATGAATAGTTCTGCTGGAATAGCCTTTTCACCACATGTGATCCACATTGGAGCTGGAGAGGTATGATTTGTTCTGCATTTCTTGTTATAGTACATTTGATTAGGATGATGTGGTTTTTTGGGATCAAGATTCAGTACATTTATAAACGTGTCCATTCAGTATGACTTACGTGCTCCGATAGATATAATATGTACTTATATAGTTCCCCTTCAGAAAACACATTTTAGGCTGCATTTTTGCTTTTCAAAATTTGTAGTTTGTTTAAATGGATGGAGTAGAATCTGTGAGGTTTTCTCCTCTTCACTTTCAGAGTGTTAAAGGTAATGCAATGACAATTAGACTTGTGCTTTATCTTTTCTGGCATTTTTGCCTTCTATATACTTTTCATATGTAATTTTCCTGTTACATGATTGATTGCTGCTACAATCAGATTTCAACGTAATAGTTAACTGTTTGGATAGTTCAAATAAGAAATGCATATTGAGACGGAGATACTTGGGCACATATTTGCACATATGCAGTTGGATCATTTACCAAAAAGCAAGTTGATTTTAACTTTTCCCAGCCTCTTTGCAGGATATTGTTTCAAGAATACTATCATTTTCCCAACAGAGGCCAAGGGCACTTTGTGTTTTGTCTGGAACTGGTACTGTTTCTTCAGTAACACTACGTCAGCCAGAATCTTCAGGGCCCACTGTCACATTTGAGGTTAACGAAATCAAATAGCTTTCGTATTTTTCGTCTCCAAAATATTTCATTTTGCTTAATTCTCTTCCCTGTTTTGTAGAGTTTTTTTTTATCCTGAAATTTGGATGTAACTGTTGCTTCCTTTTGCCTGGAGACGTTGCATGGGAAACCTTGCACATCCAAAATCATGTGTTAATTAATTGTTTTTACTGGTTTGATTGCATATGCCATAAAACACTGTTGAATTTCTGCATTTCTAGCTTGTTCATATTAAGTAGTTATCTACTTAGTTGTTGAAATAATTTAGTTGAGGTTTTTGAACTATGTCTAACTAATGTAATAGTTTATAATATGGCATTGTGGCGTAATTAGTGCATTTAGAACCAGGAAAAGAATAGAATGAGTTAGAGGTAGTTCCCAAGCTGAATAAATGTTAAGACAATGGATGACATGGTTCTAATGATCTGTCTTTCTTTTTTTTTTTCAAAAAAAAAAAAAAAAGAAGTGGAGTCTAGTAAACTATGGTGTAGTAAGGTACTGAAATGAATGTCAAGTTGGAGTGCAGCACTATGTGGAAAAACCTTGGAATGTCTTACTTGAAAAATGTTACCTGAGCCTTTGTTTTAAGACTTGGAGCTTAATTATGGAATGTGGTTGGGCGTATGGTGTACCTGGTGCCCAAGTTTAGTCTCAGTCTGTTTACAATTAGGTAACTGATTTCATATTTCAGTGCCACTAATTGGATTAGATAGATCAACTATGGTTCTGGATGCTGATTCTAATGTCAATGTCTGTAAGTATTTTCTTGGTACTGGAACATGGAAACATCATTCTGTATTATGGATTGAAGATATCAATGTTGATTTCAAATTTTACTATAGTTCAACGCGAGTGTCTATAAATTTCATGTGTGCGTGCGCGTGCGCACACACACACACGTGGTAATGTTGTCTTCGAAAACAAATATGCATGATTAGTTTGGCTAGTTTCAGCCAGTTTCTCCCCAATATTGAGGGTATCTTAGTAATGTGTCTACTGAGTATTTAGTGATATTGGTATCAACATGAAGCTTTAAGTAGGATTCTGTCACCAATTTGTGATATCATACTCCTCTACGTTGGATTGATTAATAGGATTCATAACAATGTGGGCCAGATTTCAAAATTGGGCTTTGGGTTTGAAGCAAGTGATACAGAATATGTGGCTATTGGTTGAATGAATTTTTTTTTTCCCAACACTGTCATGCCTTGTTGAGGATTGGCATCTGCCAGTGCACATGATTCAGCTGAAGTGAGCTCATGTCTAGTTCATTATTAATTATTTGCGTGTTATTCAATTCACCATTTTTATCTCATGATGAGAGGTTATAGTTGTTAGAATATAGAGAGGGATATCACTCTTTGATTATGCTGTTAGAAACAGTTTGAAACTATAGCTCTCTTTCAAAACAACCCCCACCTGTTGTGCTGTCAAAAAGAAAAGAAAAGATGCCATTTCTTGAAAACTAAAGGTCAGCAATATATTGCCATTTCACCCCTATTTTTCCCTAAGCATTTTAGTGTGCATTTGGCATTGTGGCTAAACTGCTTTTGCTAAATTGTGTTTACTTTATTTAGATCTTAGAAAATCATGGTTTGAGAAAAGCTATATTTTGAAAAGCAAGTCCAAACTCAATCCCAAGCTGACCATTACTTAACCTATCGGCTTGTTTCCCTTCCTCTATTCTTTTGCATTTGTTGCTTATTAAAATGATTAGATGAAAATGAACTATTATGACAAGCTGCATCTACTGAAATGACAAACTTGACTTTGCTATGTCCTTTAACCAGCATCAATGCCTTAAAATCTCAGTTGCTAGGATTATCATTTCTCCCATTGTTTTAGCCTACATATTATTCTGATAACAATCAAGTAGTTTAGAGGAAACTTATTTGGTATATTTAGCTTGTGTAGGGCCGTTTTGAGATATTATGCTTGTCTGGTTCTTACCTGGTTGCTGAAGATGGTGGCCCTCGCAATCGAACTGGTGGTGTTAGTGCTTCCCTTTCTAGTCCTGATGGTCATGTCATTGGTGGTGCAATTGGAATGCTAATTGCAGCAGGCCCAGTTCAGGTACTATTTGGATTCTTTTTCTTTTTTTTTTTTTTAACATTCATTGTTTATCAAGTTGTCTATATATTAGAACACCTGGCTCTGGTCTCTAACATTATTGATAATTCATAAACATAAGCTTCTTATCATGCCTTATATGGATTTTATTAGAGGCAAAAACTTTTAACATATAGAAGCTAGAAGAATTCTTTTGCATCATTTAGTACCATGAGATATAATCCTTTGTTGATTTTTTATCTTTTTGAAAGATATTGTTAAGCTTGTATTTTTGAACTGCTATGGCATAAATAACTGATTATATGGTATCAGATGTTTTATTAAAATATTTGTAATATGCCTAAAAAACATTTTTACTTTCAAATGCCTTTTTTTTTTCATAGTTAAATCTCATTTTGTTTGATTTTTACAGTAAGGTACATGGTACTAGTGTAATGCCTGTGATCATCTTTGTTGGTATTGCACCCATTGATGATAATCAAAACTAATGTCATTTTGTGTATGCATGAGTGCCATATAGGCAATTAGTGATATCAGTGAAAAATTTATACTAAATAATAATGAATTAAATTTCATGGTGCGGAAAATGATGCCAAAAGCCTTGCTACTAAAGTGTCAAAGCACTATATCACATGACTTTTCTGAAATTCTCCTCTCTTTTAGTTGCTACTTAGATCTCAGGTCATAAGGGAATCAACCCACATATTAAATGGTTGAATGGCATACAAAAATTATTCTGGAAATAATACATTAATTCCCTCACACGTGTTGCATTGTTTGCTATTTACTTGATCAAACTTTGTGGATAATTTGGAATGCATAAAAGTCACACTATTCAGTTCACATTGATATTGAAATTTGAGATTATTCACCTAACAAGTGTTCTGACAATTTCATGGGATGATTAAGAAATTATCAATGGTTGAGCTCCTTCTGCAACTTTCCGAGGGATGTTCCTTTTCCTTTCATGCATGTCTATTGGTGTATGTATGAGTAGGTTAATGATAATGATAAGTGAGTTTTGCTTGCTTGCAGGTGGTGGCATGTAGTTTTGTACATGGTGCTTCTAAGAACAAGGATAGACAGGTTGGTCGTCCCAAAATTATTAAGGATTCTGCACCCCAACCTGGTGAAAAATCAGCTCCTGCAAAATTGACTATCCCTACAAATTTACCTCCTCAAAATTTCACTCCGACTCCAATGCATGTTTGGCCTGTTTCACGGTCAGTTGACCTGAGAAACCCTCACAACGATATTGACCTGATGAGAGGATGACTGCTGCAACAGACACATGGCAAAAATTTTTGTACATATCTGTTGTTGTATATGTACTGAATCTGTGATAGTGTTGAACATTTTGGGGTTTCCCCTTGTTTCCCTGCTAAGGGGCCATGTTCGATGTGTTTGTCCTAACGTAGTTTGTAACAGAAGTCATTATTTTAAGACTGCAAAGTTACAATGGAAACCTGTTGAAATTTTTTTTAGTAATTTGGTGGGGCCAAAGTACGTTAATCTCTAGTATGAAGAAAGTATAAACCCAGTTCCAGAGTAGCCTCTCATTTTATATTTGTTTTAACCACCATTTCTATAGTATGCTATGGAAACGTTAGGCAGAGATGTGCCCTGAACGTTACTTGTGCCAGCAAAAACATGAATTTAAGTAAAAACCTAGTATGGTGCTTCCCTTTCACCAAGCTCGTCTTTCATTCATTGTAGTCTTAAGACAGCTTGAAGGCACTCCGGCTGGGCTCCAGCTTTTTATTAAGTGCCATTTTCTCAAAGATTCCATAGGGTCCATTACTTTTCCAATTGAATCTTCCTAGGGATCATTTCATGGCATATAATATAATGCCAAATAAATTATGTATGGTGGGACCTTGCCACCTATGTCTTCATTGGATATACGAGCCGAGAAGGCAGTTTAGGTTTGCAACCAACGGGTTTCAGCTTTTACCCTATTGTTTTGCAGGTGCCATTTCTAAAGAGTTGAGATTCTGTGGGACCCTATTAGTGAATCTTTGTATCTAATATGTGACAAAAAGTATCTCAAACACAAATACCTAGTGACCCACATAGTAAGCATTACTTCCATCTCCCATGGTTGATTACCTTGTTAAGTTGTAATCCGTCTGTAAAAAATTGCCTTAACCGCAAAGCCAATAAGGTAATCTTCTTGTAATTTTAGCTCAAGCTTTTACATGTGTCCTCTCATTCTATTTATACCCCACCATTTATGCATCTTCATTTCATCTTAATTAGCACTAATCTTCAAAAAAAATAAAAAATGATGAAATCTCCCATTAATCTCTTTCTCTTCATTGTTCTCATTGCCACAGCTTGTTTATTGGTTGAAGCACAAAAATGCAAACCAAGTGGCAAAGTAAAGGGAAAGAAACCTCCAAATAATGAATGCAATAAAGATAACGGAGCTGATTGTTGTGAGGCAGGCAAATACTACACCATTAACCAGTGTTCACCACCTGTTTCTAAGCAGACAAAAAAGCAACTTCAACAGTCAGTGATTTTGAGAAAGATGGAGATGGTGGTGGCCCATCAGATTGTGATGGTTAGTACCATAGTAATAACACACCAGTAGTAGCATTATCAACTGGATGGTTCAATAACAAAAAGAGATGCCATAAACTATTAGAGGAAATGGAAGAAGTGTGAAAGCTTTGGTAGTTGATGAATGTGACTCTACTGAAGGGTGTGATGCTGAGCATAGTGACCAGCCTCCTTGCAGAAACAATATTGTTGATGCTTCGAAAGCGGTTTGGAAGGTTTTAGGTGTTAAAGAAAGTGATGACAGATACGGTGAAATGGATATTACTTGGTCTGATGCTTGATTAATGTCCTTATTTCTTTTGCTTGTTAATAAGATGTAAAACTGCCTCAATAAGTTGTTTGAATTACGGCAGTATCAATAAGACTTTTCATGCATTGCTTCAAAGTTGACAATGTATGATGAAATTGATTTTACCTTCCAATTTGTATTTCGAAGATTGATTGATATATGCCTTACTAAAGTTTATAATTATTAAAGTCTACCTTCCAAAAATGAATTTTAACATCCTATGCGTAATAAGGAAAAATCTAGTTTTATTTTAGGTCAAGTAAGAATGACAGCGAGACAGAGTAAGAATAGTCTTATTATTTTTATCCTCAACTGCAAATTAACTAGGTATCGAGGTGAAAAAAAAAATGCAAAATGAGAAAGTGATTTCCTATTTAATTTCTATAATTTAGAAGTTATCAAAAGTCATAATTTTATTTACCAATATTATATATTATGTATCTATATTAAATTTGGATAAAATTACTTAATATTAAATAATATGAAATATAAAGTAGTGAAATATTTGTAAAGATAAATAGATTAAAATTGGAGAAAAAATAGATGATATTTTTGACATAAAGTAAATAGAAGCACAACACATATTTGTAGGGATGACAATAGGTAGAGTAATATAATATCCTTACACATACTCAAAGATGTGTATATTTATATATACCCGTACCCATACCCATTTAAGTAATAAATTTCAAACCCGTCTCTATATTCATAGAATTTTGGATAACCTATTTCCCGAATAATTACCAAATTATTTTTAAATATATGTGTAAATTTAGAATTTTTAATTAAAAAAAAAAATGAATTTGTATAATAAAGAATATAGTGATTTAGGATAATTGATTATTTAATATTTATGATATTTGATTTGATTACTTAATATGAAGTAAAATTTCTAAGAATATAGTGCTCTAATGAGTTGTTGAATTTAATATGATGATATTAAAATGTGTTTGAACAATATTAACTTTAAATATAACAAGTATGAAATATCTAAATAATAAATATATCTTATGTCACGAAAGTAACTTTTTATTTTGCCATCTTTATACTCAAAATTATGGGAAGTAAAAAGGAAAACCACATAACAATATTAATTTAAAGAAAGCTTTTTTAATTATAAAATTAGAGAGAAAAGAGAAGAAGATCCAGATAAAAGAAAAGAAAATTCAAAGAAAAGAAAGAATATCCAGAGAAAAAAGAGATAGAAATCTAAAGAGAAAAGAGATAGAAATATAGAGAGTTTGAAAATGGAAAAATTACAGTGAGTTTGAAAATAGTGATTCTAAGAAGAAAAGAAATATAGATCCAGAAAATAGAAAATTGAGGAGAGAGAAGGAGAAAAATGAGAGAATGATGGAAATTTAAGATTATGTTTAACACTATATATTAAAAAATGACTTTTTTATCCTCAATAAAATAATAAGGTATAATAAATTATTTAACTAAACTAAATGACATTCTGATAATTTTAATGAAATTTTTAAATTACTAAAAACCTATTGTTAAAACCACATAATTTTAATAGTTGAAATACAAATTACTTAAAAACATTTATATCAATTCGAACCTATTTTTATATTTAAGAAAATATAAGAATTATTTTAGATACTAAAATACTAAAAACTTTATATAAAATAATAAAATATATAAAATTTTATATAAAATATATAAATCCGATAGTTTGGATAGGGTATGGGTGTGGGTATGTGTATGAATAGAGTACCACAGTATCTGCACCTTATCCAAACTTAATATTATTTTTTCCAGTATAGATTTATGGGTACATATTACCAATCAACTCGAGTTTACCCAATTTGACATGGTAGGATTCGGGTGGATAATTATAGGTAGAGTACAAATTATCATCCCTATATATTTGTTAAAATCATGACAATTTTATCAAATATCTTAATTTAATTTAATCATATATAATTGCTTATTTTCGGAAACATAATTGGATAGGATTATCAATTGGATTAATTTTTATGTACTGTATTAAATTCAGTTCATTGTCCGAAAAATAAAATTTAATAAATGATATAAAAAGCTTATCCTTGTTAATTAAGCTACATTTTTTGGATTTATTGATACCATTTTTAAAGAATACAAGAGACCCACTTCTGTTTGTAAGTGCCATTTTCTACTAATAATCTGCCGGATTGAACATTTCTAGGAATTATATCATAAAATGCCAAAAAGTATCTCACATACAAAAAATAATAGCCTAGCCAATGCCATGGTTAATGCATATACCTTGAAATAACTGAAATTATTATTTAACTCTTTAACATTGACTCTACATTGTAATTTCAGTTGATGATTTTACTCTTTTAGCCTTCAATCTGTCTATTTATGGATGCAACTTAAGCATCTTCTCTACATACTCAAAACAATCTCAATTACTAACAAAAATGAAGCAAATTCACAGTACATTTACTTCCGTCCTAGTCCTGTTTATTCTTGTTGCACCCACTGCAATGGTTGATGCACAGCAGTGCAAGCCAAGTGGGAGAGTGAAGGGAAAGAAACCTCCAAATGACCAATGTGATCAAAGTAATGGTGCTGATTGCTGTGAGGCAGGTAAGTACTACAAAACCTACAAATGTTCGCCGCGGGTGGTCAAGCATACAAAAGCGACTTTAACCATCAATAGTTTTGCGAAAGGTGGAGACGGCGGGGGGCCATCCGAATGTGATGGTAAGTACCATGATGATAACACACCGGTGGTGGCATTGTCGACGGGATGGTTCAATAACAAGAAAAGATGCCACCATTATATTACAATTCATGGGAATGGAAGAAGTGTTAAAGCTATGGTGGTGGATGAATGTGACTCCACCATGGGATGTGATAAAGAGCATAGTTACCAGCCACCATGTTCGAATAATATTGTTGATGCCTCGAAAGCAGTTTGGAAGGCTCTAGGTGTTAAAGAAAGTAGTGACGAGTGGGGATGGATGAGTGTCACCTGGTCTGATGCTTGAATTTCATCGTAAATGTTCTTTCTTGAATAAGATTGTTCATGTGGAATAATCATTTATCAGTGATACATCAAAAGAAAGTACAATGAGAATAATCATTCTGTGTCTTCTGAATTAAATCTTAATGTGCATTTGTAAGTCTGTTGCAGATGCCATTACCATTATTTTTCCTAATTGACATTTCTTAGTTTTTGTTGTCATTGGTAATTCTTCTGAATGAGGACAAAACTATACACACACAACACACATACATATAGACATTCTAACCGACATCAATATTTGTCAGATGCTATATATAAATAGAGAAAACAGACATTTGGAGCAACCAAAGCAGAAGATCAACTTTACAAACTACAATTATAAGGCAATGACAAAATACTTTATTTTCAACCAAAAAGCAAAAAGAAAGGAGTTTAGAACATCTAGCAACATTTTTATGTTCCATATAATTATTATAGACAATACAGATTTTACAAGTCTCTAAGGCACACCGACATGCACATAAGGTGATTATGCATCCTTTGCTCTGATATTTCAACGGACCCAGATGCATGCTTTATATCCCAGCACTTCATGAGACATCCAACAGTTTCTTTATGTCATGCTGCAGTAACGTAAAAAAGAGTTTCAGAATTACAGAATACAATATCGATTTTCTGACCATACTGACAGATGTGAATGTAAACTATACCAACTTAAAGATCTAGCTAGACAAGCTTCAAAAGTGGGTTAATTGTACTTTTACCTCAAGACTCAGAGGAGATGTTGTAGGGTAGTAACGGTCAACAACTTTTCCATCCTTATTGACAAGGAATTTGGCAAAGTTCCATTGAATATCATCACCAAAAATTCCCCATTTACCTGTCTTTAGGAATTTGTACAGTGAAGAAGCATTCTCGCCATTCACTTCAATCTAAATACCAGCAAAGCAAGGATGGTTTTCTGGTTAGCATACAATGTTGCACAATTCACATTCTTAAATTTCAGATGCTAAATACACAGCCAAATTCATTCAAACAAAAGCAACCATTGGTAATATGTCAAAATTAACAAGGACGGAACCTGTTAATTCCACAAGACTGCCATTTCACTTTAGTTTAATTCTAAAATGGACAAAGAAAGAAATATGATTGGAACACACTCTTTCACAATCACATTAAAATAATCAAATCTAATTTTCAGAAGCTATGTAAACGGCCAAAGCCATGTAACTAAAACCAGCTGTCAATAATATCTTGAAATATTATAGTTGTTAATGCCACAAAGTATCACAGTCATTTCATTCTGCAAAATTGCCAATTGTATTTTTCTTAATTTGATCTTACATGGGAGCAGTTAAAAAGCAAGGGAGGATGCAAATCTACTTCTGTCAATTAACTGCTACCCATGCCAATATTATTGCCAGAGACTATTGCAAAAATTGAGCTGAAAATAAGAAGACAAAAATGAGGCCACCTATAATGGATGTTTCACTAAGCATTGATTATAGGCTATTTATTTAAGGCCTCAGGTATTTGCTCTGCCTTATATAGTGGATATGAGTTTCATTCAGAGTAATGCTGCAATCAAGCCTTATCTATATGAGAGTACAATGCAGCAAATTGAGTCCAAAGAGTCAAGAAACAATGTAAGCTTATATTCCCAATTGAGTGTAAACTTCAATAAATCTGACTTTTACCTTATCAAAAATGGGAAATTCTGATTTAAAGCGAGTGCAGACAAACTCTGAAATCTCATCACTGCTTCCTGGTTCCTCCTCACCAAATTGATTGCATGGAAATGCCAATATTTCAAGGCCTGCACTAAGATGAATAAAATCTAAGAGGTGACGTAACAAAGGCCATTGCCATTTTATTTTTCTTATTGAAATTCATATGCTCCAAGTATGCCACAAAACAACCATCTCAGGTATGCAAACAGTACCAACCAAGGAGGAATAAAACATTGAAAGCACAAAAACAGGTATGTCTGAGCATGATGAGAACATGGGAAACATATACGATTCATGAGAAAGAAAATGATGCCTTTGATACCCTCATCCAAATAAATAATTTTCAAGCATCTAGAAAACAGCCATTTCGAGGTTGCTGAAATTAGAGGTGCCAAATATAAAATTGCTAACCTTGATCTTTGTACTTCTCATATAACTGATTCAGCTCTGTGTAATTTGAGTTGGTCATTCCACTGTACAATAAACCAACAATGAGTAACACCAACAAATAAAATCGAAAGATGGTAGTTGGGCAAGAGAAAGAAGTCAAATAAATATGCAGGAAGGATTATGAAATAATGTTTAAGATCATATACAGCAAATGCAATTGCATAGCCTCACAATTTAGAAAAAGAAATGAGTCAAAATTCACACTTGACCACATAAAATAAAATGGTAGCAAAAAAATTGAGATGGTAATACCATTTTGATGCAACATTAACAATTAATAAGACTTTTCCCTTGAAAATGCTAAGATCTACATCATTTCCTTTAGCATCCTGCAATTCAGAAAGAAAAAATACACATTACTTCATGAAGGACAGAGAGACAAGTGCCCGAACCAAGTGCCAATATGTATTATCTCACAGTTCAGGGGAAAACAAGAGCCAGGACATAAAACTTTGCTGGATGCACAAATGGACTTCAAAAGTAGTTGATATATAGTAGGTACAGAGGTTTGAAGATCTGGAATAGCTTAGCCTATCCACTGTTATCTCAAATGGTAAAAGCATAAAGTGCATTAGAAATAGAAATATCAAATCTTAAGAAGAAAAGAAAGAATAGAGTGGATAATACTATTCCATTTCTTGGAAATCATATTATGATGATCTCACACGCATCTTTACTGGTACAAAGGACATTTTTTTAATGTAGTCTTCTGTGTTTCTCCAGCATCATATTATAAACCTAGAAAACTTGAAGCACGAGTCCACCAACTTTATATATATACTTCTTTTACACTCTTTGCTCCTGTGTTCTGCCATTAATCCCTTGTTGAAAGCAACATATTAAATAAATTTTATTTTACACAGAGAAGCTAATTTTAGCTAAATAGGAAGTACCAAAAATCTAAATATGCTCGAATGGGTTGATACTCATCAAAGAAAGATGTTTTCAATAAGAAGTCAAATCTTGTAAAAGCCAAGAAACCCATGTCAGTATTCTATTAGAAAACACTAATTTAGAGAACAAAATGCCACCTTTTTTTCGGAATTGCAAGCACATGTAGAAAGAATTAGCATAAAAAACCAAGAAAAATATACTTGATCTTGATAAACTGATAAGAAAGTTATCAAATTTTAAGCCAAGAAACTAACCTTGACAGTAAGGTCATAGACTGATTCAGGGTACTTTAGGGGTTGGGTTGCCATTAAATAAGGGAAGGGTATAGAGAATTCGTAACAGAGTAAAACAAGAGAACAGTTGAAGGGATGGGAAAGGTGCAAGAAGAAAACACAATAAATAAAGATCCTGTGATTTGCTTAATTGACTTTTGGTAGTGTAAGATGCTCACACCTGTTTAGCTCTGTGTGGACATTCTTTTGAAGATGTTCATGAGTGCTCTTCTTTTTGCCTTTGTGATCTGATCAGTTTTGAACTTGAAGGGCCCTTTCTGCCCGTTGGATTGTTGCTTATTTTTTATTTTAAGGGTTAATATAATTAGATTTGAATTCTTAATATTTTGGTCTTTTTTTAAAATTAAAATGATATTATAAATTAATTTTCATATATATATATATAACTAAAATCAGAAGCTTAGTTACGGTCTGACCAGAAGAATTATTAGCTTATTAACAGTGCTTTATTTGGCTATTTTTTAATAATTAATTAGTGGATAACCTAAGCTGCGGTCATAAAAAAAAATGAAGGTATATAAATAATATTTTTAAAAAAATACAAATATATTTTGTATAAATATCCTTTATTATTTTAATAGATTTATGAACCTGATATAAAAAATTATGTTATAAATTACAAAATTCAATAAAAAACAGAAAAACATTAGAATGAGAGCAATTAAAATATATCTATTTTTTATTTATTTCTCTTATTGTGTTATTTATATTATTTTTTTTCTTGATTTGTTTAAATATTAAATGTAAAATAAAATATTAAAAAAAATATAAAAAAGAAATTCATAAATTTTCAGCGCAGGGCTATTTTCAAAGTTTCTCTTAATATAGATGTAGTAGATAGATCAGTGTGGCATCCCATCATTGATCAGAGCTCCGAAGCATTAAAGCTGAAATTTTTGTCAATCGCCTTCAAAGATCACATGACTTTAGGTTCTATTTAGGTGAAACTTGGCCATCAATCACTCTTTTGAGGCATATTTTACACATGCAAGCGAAACAAAATTGTGTGCTTTTTTGCACCTAAATGTCAGAACTTTTGCAATAAGAACTATTTGAATAAGAAGATTCAAAATCCAAAAATTAATTAAAAATTTTAGTTCAAATTATATGGTTTTAGATTTGGAATTCAGCTCATGGGAAGATTATTTAGATAAGTAGCAGCAACAGCCATATATTTATTTCCTGTTAGGCTTGGATTGTACCTTTCTACTGCTAGGATACAAAGGCACAACAATGGAGCCACCAGGAAGTATTTTTCTTTTCAAGACCCTACATCCAGTGTAGGAGATGAGAACGACAAAGAAACCATAAAAATAGACTGCCTGCTAAATCTTTTAAATATAAGAGCAGACCACTTAGATTCCTACTAGAAAAGAACTCAGAAAGTGTTGATACAAGCACAAAACACACTATCAACTTTATAACATGTCTTAGCATCTTCTACAAGGGAAACAAACCATATAACTAGTTGAACCCTTTTATACTTCATAGTGCTTATTCATGGTGATCTACTCATTTATTTTCCGTCCGCCATTTGATCGCGTGCCTTGAGCAATCAAACAATCCCCAATAGTTTCTTCACATCTTTCTGTACAAGGTATCAGTTAATCAACATCTAAATTCTGAAGTCTGAATACCATATAGCAGAATATAGGAATGTAAAGGACAAATGAAATTCACCTCGATGCTAAGAGGGGAAGTAGTAGGAGCATATCGGTCCACAACATTGCCATCTTTATCAACCAGGAACTTGGAAAAATTCCACTTGATGCCGTCTCCAAAAATACCGCCTTTGCTAGACTTCAAGAACTTGTAAAGAGGAGCAGCATTGTTTCCATTCACATCAACCTACCAAGAGTACCAGCCAAGAATTAACCAAAGTGGTATACTGTTGACATTTATATCAAACTCTATGAAAATGTCTTTTAAGTTCAAGAGAAAAAAGAACAAGAACATTGAACCAAAAGAAATTTCGGAAGATATTTGGTTCGTTATACTGTAAAATTGTGAAGCAATTCAAACTTCAGCTCTTACCTTATCAAATATTGGATATTCGGCCTTGAAGCGAGTACAAGCAAACTCCACAATCTGTTCATTGGTCCCTGGCTCCTGAGATCCAAATTGATTGCATGGAAAAGCCAGAATCTCCAAACCTGCATCAGTACAAAATCAAGTAATAAGATTAAACAGGATTCATAATATCAAAATGAAAATTGCTAGGGAATGATTGACCATGATCAAGAAATTTCATTTCACTATTGAACTTCGAACATTAAGAAGTCAAAAGGATAATATGGGTAGCCCAGCTTTTTACAGTCTATAGAGGTATACATGTTCCAGAAAAGTTAGATCATAATGAATATGGCACGTATATGCACCTATACGAATTAACAGTAAGAGAATTATTAAAACAAACCTTGATCCTTGTATTTCTGGTATAATTGAGTCAGCTCAGTGTAGTTCGAATTGGTCAAGCCACTACATTAACAAAAAAAAAAAAAAAAAGATTACAAGTAAATCATCTTTATAACCACAAAACATCAGCAATGGGAAAGGATCCTTGACCATTTGGTTAGAAACCATCAAGCTCTTCCCTTAAGGCACATAAAGAAAAGGAAGGAAATGAATACCATTGTGAAGCAACATTAACAATCAAGAGCACCTTTCCCTTGTAAGTGCAGAGATCAACATCGTTCCCCCTAGCATCCTACATAGAAAAATCCGAAGCATTTAAAAAAAAAACATATTTAAAAAAAATTATCATTGGTTCATATTAATGAAGAAAAATAATAGTAGAAATTGATGGTTTAATATTATCCTAGATGATTATAATACATGTGCCAATATGAACCAAACAAACAGTCCACAAATCTAACATACATAAAGATGACACAACTTATTAAAGTACCCATTTTTCTACTCAATCAAAGCAATTCTCTATAAAAATTTTAACAAAAAGAGATAGTTATCAACATCTCAATTACCTTAAAAACTAAATGATTTTGGATTCAATTTCTTAAATTAGATATGCGTATTATCTATGTTTTCAAAAGACCCAAAAGGGATTTGACTTGGCAAAGACAAAAACTAATATGTATTCCACGCAAATTGCATAAACAAGAAAACCCATTTCTTAATAAAAGATTTGAAATTTTGAATAAAGTCAAATGGATGATTTCACGGATAAAAAAACAATGAACAAACCCCAGAAACAAAACATAATAATAAAGAAAAAACTATGAAAAAAGAATACCTTAACAGTGAAGTCATGAACTGATTTAGGCTCAGACGGGGCAGCCATTGTATGATCGAATCTCAAAGAACAGAGCACAGGACTTAAATTACCTCTTTTGATCGAGTGAGCAACCAAAGGAAGTGGTGAATTATGAAGAGTTTGCAAAAGAGTTTGCTCGGAATTGAAAAAAGATGATTTCTTTGTGATAAAAAGAGAAGCAGATGCTATGCCTATATATCGTAGAGGAAGAATGCGGCTTGAAGAACAGAGCATTGCCCCCAATTTAAATAGGACAAAAAATGGGTCAAGCTCTGATGATGAGGACTGAGAGGTAGCTATCGTGTGTACAGAATTGTGAAGATGACAAATTTACGCGTGGTGGACCAAGTGAAGGACACGTGGATGGTGAATGATCCGGTTTCGGACTTGAAGTTGGACGGTCAGGATTGTTTTGCAGGTGACATCATATTTTGGGAAAATATGAGCATATTAAGATTTTTATCTTCATATTTGGAATTCGATTCTATGTCTGGAATAGGTAAAATAAGAGAGAAAACAAAAATAAGTGCGAAAAACAAAAATTATTTTTATATTTTATTGTTAAAAGTGAAGGAAAAATAAAAAGAGTAAAGAAAATATATGCTTTTTTTTATTTTATCTTTAAAATAAAAAAAATAATTAAATATAATTTAAATTTAAACATTAGAAATGTAATATTTAAATAATATTTTTTATTTGTATATTTTTAATATATTTTAGTGAGTAGAAAATAATTTTATTTTTTTCCTATTCAAATAAAGGGAGGAAAATAGAAGAAAAGTAAAAATTATTTTTACTTCATTTTCTTTCCTCCCTAATGAAGGGAATAAAGAAAATAAGAGAAAAATTTTTCTCGAAATTTACAAAAACTCAAATTTTTTAAAAATTTACATAAATTTCAATGAAATTTTCATCTATTTTCTTTCCAAAATTGGAAAGAAAACAGGTGAAAAATGGATTAGAATTTATGTAAAAATATTAAAAAATTAGTTTTACAAAATTTAATAAAATTCTCTAATTTTCTTTGCTCGCATTTTCTACCTACTTCCAAAATATAATGTAAAAATCACTTAATTTAAACTAAAAGTCATTAATTTTAATGAATTTTTAATTTAATGATACAAGGAATAATTATAAATTTTGTATATGAACTTTTTGATTTTTTCTATTTTGGTATATAGACTATTTTTTTTTTTGCAATCAAGTGGTTGAATGGAATAAAACCATATTAATAGTGCTCTGCTTTGATTTAAGGATTGCCTAAGTGCTGACTCTGTAGGACTCAATTTCTCACTAATTGAATAGCCATATTATATTCCCGCTAACCTTTTAATTAAAAAGACCAAAACAACCTCTTCTCCTTGTTTTGTTTACCTCTCTCTCTCTCAATTTATTTACTTCCTCTTTCTTTGTTTAAAGAACCAACTACCATCGCCACCAATTAAAATCAGTCATCATCATCACTGCCATTAACCTAAGTAGATAACCAATGTTTGCTTTGTACAAAGCTGATTCACTGTCATAGTGATTGTCATGCCCAAGTTACACGTCAAGAGAATCCCATTTTCACAGATAGTTGTCCATCGAAACTCAGTCACATCTAACCCCTCATATGGCCACCATCGATGTTGAACCAATAGATCCATATCAGGTCTGAAAGCCACAATCAAGATTCATCTATGCACACCATCATTGATTGCTTCTTCATCTCGTTGCCACTATGTCTAGTCATTTACCAAATCAAGATTCGTCTACTTTGCCCATGCTCTTTTATTTTGCATCGTATGAATTGATTTGGGTTTTACTTCTTATTTACAGGGTTGGGTTGTCTTTGGTTCACTGCAATTAATGTTTTTTGAGATTGGAAATAGATGTGGGTGCAAGTAATGGTCTAGTTATGAAAATCCAAATTAATGGATCCTTTAGAGTCCCCTCACTGCTAGCCATGTGGGATTTGTTTTATGCTGTTGCAGGTAAAATAGCAAGAACGAGAATGAAAGAAGAAGGCTATGGATGAGAATGAAAGAAAAAGACTATGATCTGAATAGTCATACCATATTATAAAAGGTAATGATTAATTTATCTTTTGAATAAAAGAATATAATAGGTAAGGAGAACAATGATTGGTTATTTAAACATTAATAGTCCATAAAAAATTTTTATCTGTTTATCTTAAATGCAAAAAAAAAGAAAAAATTGATGGTTGGTTCTTTAGACAAAGGAAGATGAAGAAGTTGAGATGGAGAGGTAAACAAAACAAGGAGGAAGAAGAAATTAATTTTGTCTTTTTATTTAAGTGCGTCAATGAAAATCTGACGTGGCTTTTCTATTAACGATAGATTGAGCCCTACAAAGCTAAATAAGCATTTAAATATTATAAAACCAAAACAAAACATATAATTGGTAAAAATTTATTTCGTTAAAATATTTGATTGTAAAAAAAATTAATTAAGGCATCAAAATAAAAAATTTTAAAAAATTCAAATACTAAATTTATAATTATTCCATTTAAAAATTATAAGATCCTTAAATTTCAGATCGAAAATTTTGTAGAAATCCCAAAAAAAAATTGTTCACGTTGGAACGTACAAATAAAAAAAAAGGTACACACGCAGCTTGCATTTATGTTTCTGGAAGATTTATGTTTCTAGAATATTTACCACGATCAATGCGTGTGCCAGTGATGTTGACATGTGGAGTCATGGTTTATGCTTTGGCATCTAGAATTATTAAGAGGGGACCATTGCTTGCCCCATTTTGTTTTTGGATTAAATTACTGTTTGGCTCTTGACGAAAATTATAATTAATTAATTTATTTATATTTTTTAAAAAATTAATTAATTAATTTTTTAATTTTAATTTAATCATATTATTTAACCATTTCATTTATTTTTACTGTTAAAATTCTAAAAAAATAAAAATAAAAATGGCTTTTCCTTATATTTAAATTTTTCATCCAAATTGAAGTTTTAATTTATGTTAATTTAAAAAAATAGAATTTTGAAAATAGAATTTTGAAATTAGGGATCAAGAGAGAATTTTAATAAATATATTTCTAACATTAGGGATGAAAGTATTTAAAAATAAAATTTTCTTTTCTTTTTTAATTTTTAATTTATTTTAACGAAATATCTAAAAAAATGAAATGACTAATAATATGATGAAATTAAAATTGAGAAATTAATTAGTCAATTTAAAAAAAAAAGAGAGAAATTAATTAATTAAGTTAAATCTCAAAGAAAAAAATAATAATTTATACTTTGTTATTTTGTGAATGGATTTGAGGTTTTACATTTACTAATAATTCTATTTTAGAGATTTTATTAAGATAATAGTAAAAACATTTAATGATAATTATGTGTTAAGTCTAATTATTTATTTTCTTTTTTAATTAATTAAAAATTTTAATTAAAGTTTTTTTCTTTGGCGACAAGGGGGGGAACTTCAGTTTATTACCTCTATTTTATAGTATTATTAGGATATATATTTGTGTGAATTCCAATTAAAATTTGAATTCATAATAAATTGGAATTCATAATAATATGAAAAATATTATTCTCAATTTGATTTAGAATTTGTAAATCAGTTTCATATAAAATATTTATGTATAGTATTTTTTATGGTTACTTTATTTAAAAATAAAGTAAAATACTTTATTTTCGAAAAAATAATTTTTTTATGAAAAATCATAATTTTATTTATATTTTTTTGTTAATTATACTATTATTTGTTAATTCTTCTTAATTACAAAAAAAACTTTAATTTTACAAAAATATTTACTTATTTTTTGTAAAATAATAACTTTATGAAAAAAAAATAATTTTATAATTATCAAAAAATAGCTCTCTTACGAAAAATCATATTTTTTTATATTTTTTCATAAATTAAACATTTTTTTATAAAGTTTATAGGTATATAAATTTAAAATAATAGCTCAATCATTCTAACATTTCTCATGTTTAATTAGTAAAATGTAATAGTGTATTAATTTAATTACAAAACTTTAAATATTTTAATTATATTTATAATTTGTTACTATTCTGTTGGTTATAAAAAAATAAAATTTTGTGCTTTATTTTAAAATAAAGTAATATAAATATTTGTCTATACGATGCCATTTATAAGAAAATTGTAATTTTTTTTAAAAGAATATATTTTTTTGTAATTATAAAATTATTTTTCTCTCAAAATTATTAATTTGTATAAAATAAATTATATTTTTGTAAAATTAAAACTTTTTTCGCAATTAAATAGAATTGCGAGAAAATAATTTACTTTACAAAAAAAATAAAAAAAATTAATATTTTTCTTAAAAAATCTATTTTTTTCGTAAATAAAATAGGTTATTTTGTTTTAAAACAAAATAACCGTATAAAACATCATATACGTATAAGATAGCTCCCAATTTTAAAATGTATTGGCCCTTCCTCCCTCCACAGCAATAATCAGGAAAAAGAAAAGGAAAAAAAAAATCTACATATAAGCCAACTCCAGCTGTGTAATTCATTGTAATCTGTTTACCCTCTCAAGCAGATTGTTCACTGTTATAGAAAATGCATCCTGAAACTTGTCAAGTTGAGAACTTGATTCCCCATATACAATTCTGGGTAACAGTACATATACTATATACCTCCTCATATCCTCTCTTTCCTTCACAGAAACAGTCATTAGCCTTTCAACCACATTCACCTTCATTTGACTTACTTCTTCTCGGTCTATAAACACTGAATATTTACCATGATCCTCAGGTAAATGCCATGGATACTGGTAGTAAGCTGTGAAAGGGTCGAAAAGTACTGGTATGCAACCTGAAACGAGTGAATCAAATACTGACTTTCTTGTTGGGCTGTCACCAGGAGGCTGTAAGCAAAATTCGGATTCTGTAAAAAGTTCTATAATTTTTTCAGGTTTATCACAGCCACCTGAACTGCAATTCAAAAATTGGCATTTATCATTAGCTGAACTGCACTGATTGATCAATATTGACCTTATGCTCTCAGGTTGATCAGGCCTTGTTGCCCCAGCAAAACTCACTAGGCTTTTTCGAGTTGCTTGAATAATCTTTAGCTGCCAAGCAACAATGTCATCATCAGAATGGGGGTGAAAGTATGTGGGATGTGGAATTCCAATGTCATTACTTTCCCATGGTTGTCGTTCAATCAAAAGCTTTACTGGGTTCTGCATTTGCTCTAGCTTCAACAATCTAGTTCCCCATGAAGAATCAATATTTCTCCTGAAATCCCAGGAAATTTTTCCCAAAACAAATACATGATCCTTACCAGAATTTTGAACCCAAGGCTTTCTAGACTGAAGCCACTTCATGAGTTCCAATGCCAGAACGTCTTTAACATCATTAGAGACATTCTTGAAATGCCATCTTAAGACGTCTAATCCCCCATAGTAAGGAACATAAAAGAGCTTGGCTTCATTTTTATTGTAAACCCTGCATGGATGATTCAAAATTCTGGCATGGAATATTGGTTCCAGAGAGTACTGATGAGTATTATACCAACCTTTTCCAAGTGTTTCTATAGGCTCACCTAAAGCCCCGTTATCGAAATATTTACAGAAATTCATCCATGGTATCATATCTCCACATTGACCTACCAAATCTTTATTGAACTTTGATGGCAGGTCGTAGACATATATCCCCCTTCCATCACAAACTGCAGGATTTGTATTTGAAGTCCATGATCGATGTAATTGTAGTTGCTCCTCAACAACTTTCTTGGCGTTTTCAACCTCCTCTTTTCTGTATGCGTTGATCCCATCTGTCACAATCAGTGGCTCTGTAGTTGTTTCTAAGCCTGTGAGGTCTTGAGTTCGGGTTTCAGTCAGAGTTAAATTTACCAAAGTTGGTTCCTCTTTAACAACATTGGCAATCTCTTTGATGTTGGTGTTAAGAGTAGCAACTTCAACAACTTCTTTGATACTGTCATTGGTGCTTGAACCGACATCAATTTCTCTAATAATGCTATTAGTCCTAGAACTGGTAGAATTACTATTGATGGCTGAAAATGGGATTTCAAATTTAGGCTGGGTACCTGCAGAAAGGCAATAATGATTGTTGAGCTTCCGCGACGAAATACAAACATGAACAATGTTACCGGAGATGATGGTGGTGGAGGAGGTCCATAGGAAGATAAGAATGAAAAGAAGAGTCAAAATTGGGATTTTAGATAGAACTTTGAAGAAAATTGTATTACATAAAGAAAATTCTTTCCTTTCTTCCTTTTTGGATAGTCTAGATTTCTTTCTGGACACAGAAATGGCCATGTTTTGGAAGAGGGTTGTTAGTCCGTGGCTTCACTTCACTTGAGGTTTTCTAGTAGGGAGAGGCTGCAGCTTGCATTGTCCAACAAAGTACGTGTCTTGAACTTGGCTGCACGTAATATGGTTCAAGTCTAATTTGTATGCACGTCTTTGCACCTTCATAATTTTGAATTTAACATAAAAAATTTATAGTTGAAAAACAGGTTCATGAGATTCCATGATTACTACATCTTTGTCAATGCTTTTTATTCTTTGGTCAATCAAATAGGTTAATTCTCTATATAATAGCCTAGCAGTTGGATTATGCATGAACCATTGCTACCAACCATCTAATTATTGAAAGTATCGTATCTAAATTGACTTAAAATTACTTGTTTTAATAATTTCCTGAGCCAAGAGAAATACTATAAAAGAATTGAAATTTGACTCTAGAAACATCAACCTAAACTGTGATTTGTATGCCAACGAAGAGTTTTAAAATTGTCAAACCTATTTAGAAACCTCTCTCCCTCAACTTTTCAAGGCAATAGCACTTCATTATTTAATATTGGTCTTAGGAGCTGCACGTTTTCTCCTTAATTGGTCATGCACTTTGACTCATGGTTATTAGGTCATGCCATGAGTGGAGGGTTATGCCAACAAACCCGAAATCATGATCCTCTTTTTTATAGGTCAGTAAAGGCTAGATAAATGTACTTCGAAATGAAGGTAAATTTGAATTTGTATACTAAGGGAAAAATAATAAAACAACGACATAATATCAAATTTAAATACTCCTCCATTTCAAATCTCTCACATATCCAAATTGAGCCTAATCAAAAATTAAAATAAGCCTTTTTTTTTTTTTTTGTAAAAAAGTATATTATTGAGCTCAATGGAGCAGGTCCTGAAAGAAAAAGATCCTGAAAGGCAATAAAGTTCGAGTACATGATAATTTCTCGGATTAGTGCGAGTTATATGTTGCAACAAACTGAAAAGCTGACCTGTTCTTGAACAAAACATTTTATAGAACATAATTCTATTTAACAACTCTTTATTCTACTTCTGAGTGGCCACATATGACAGATACAAATTATTCACGATCTATCTTAGCAGTTACAACTTTGATGGCCAATACTTAGAAAAGAAGAAATACATGGGCAAATAACAATAAGGAGAAAACAGTTGAAGCACTTGCAAATTTTAGTATACCAGCCTGAAACATTCAATATCCAATTTACAACATACTATCTGTCCTAGCAGGCAGCCGACGGAAGAAGTTGATGGGTGCTGATGGTGTCCTGTAACGAAATCTTGGGTGCCTCATAACAAAGAAACCTGCCAAAGCTGCTATCACCTGAAATGGTGTCACAAACAAAACCAGTGCAGCTACTAGGCAAAATATGATAAATATGGCAGTAGCACGCGGATCTCTCCAGCTTAACAGTGACTGAAACCGCTCCCCTTGAGTTGCAATATCACCAACAACAGTCTGAATCCTACCAGCCGCACTTCGTAGCCTATCATACCTCATTCGGACAAGTTCTGGGCTCTTGCTTGTTGGGAATGTGTCAAATTCCTCATCAAGCTCATCTGGATGCACTGTCTCAGCTTGGGAGATCTTTGTGTTCATGTGGGGAGGGTATCTAGGACGATATCGAAAATTCCATACCCCAATTAGAAACATGTAAAGAAAAACAGTGGGCAGAATGAGTTCCGGGAAGCAAGCAAGCATGAGGTAGAGCACATGAACAAGCACTGTTGTGATAGGATTCTTCCACATGCAAATATCCCCAAACCACTTTCCAGCCGCAAATAATCCTGAGAAAACTGTCATTAGCCTAACGAAATTAGCCTTGCTTCGGCGCATGCTCCAAAGGTGTGAGTCCACATCTGACATGTATTCTACTACCTCCTTCCGCAGTGGAGGTTCTGCCCGACCTAACCTTAATGCAACTATGTTGACAGCTTGGTGACGAAGCATGTCTAGCTGCATCACAGTAAAGGGCCTTATATAGTGCATTTTAGGTAATAGTGGTTTTGAATATTGATAAAGCATGTTGGCAAAAGATGTGCATGTAAATCTTATGGCCAAATGTAATTCCCCCATCTTCTTAACTCCAGTAGGATGAAGAACCAGCAAGGGATAAGAGTGTGTGTAAACACGACCAGTTTCAAGAGTAGAAATGCGGATCCGAACCTTCCCAATCTTCAGGTCCTTACCATTTGAACCCTTTTCCCCAAGCTGGCTATTGTCAAATACACCAACCGTTAAAACTGTCGCTGGATCAAAGACCTCCCAGGTGTACTGCTCATTGTATTTTGGGTGCAGGTTCTCAATGATGGTGCGTGTTCGAACCCATTTGTGCCCATACTTTGCCACACAATATGTATCTGATGCACCTCTTCCATCTCGTGTTTTCATGGGATGTAGTCCTACAGCATTTAAGATGCCAAGTTCCAATAGCCCAATTGGTGGCCTCCATAGCTGTTTTGCTGTGGGGCGGAGATCGCTACTGTAGTGAGTTGACTCATCAAGAACATGGTATCCTCCATCTAGACAGACTCGAAGATGAATACGGCTAGAGAATTTCTCTTTCTTTAGCTGATCTACATCCACAGCAACAGGCTTTTCCAAGTTAAACCAACGGGAATGAATTATTCGATCATCGGCACGCTTCTCCACAGAGTTCAATGGTATGATGACCCTTCCAATTATCTCATCTTTGCCAGGACCTACTCGATCCTCAACTGAAAGGACCAGGTGATCTTCAAAGGGTTCAGCTGCAACAAATAAAAGATCCTCATTCCAGAATGCACTGAAAGTTCGAGCCTGACATGTCTTGGTCTTGAAAACCTGATTTCCAATCTGTACCTTAACATACACATCTGGGAAACGGTTCTTCTCTGATGGGACCAAGTCTTGTGCCTCAATAACATTTACACGCACATACCACATCCTCGGTGCATGATACACCTTCGATCGTATAACTGCAGAGGCAGCTGGCACACTATCTAGAGGTATAGCTGCATCAGAATGCCATGCATCTGAAAAAGCCTCATCTGCTTGGGTGCCAATCCAGACAGCAAGCATCAGCTCTCCCTTAATCTTTTCTCCCTTCTTATCCTCAAGCCGATACCACTCTGGAGCCAAAGGACTATCAGGTGGGACTCGCAGTGGAATCTCATTGATGTCAAACCTCACAATGCCTACAAAGTCATCTTTAAGAAGATCCTTATCTTTAATCACAACTTCTAATACAGAAGCTTGCATGCGTTCCCTTGAAAAGGCAAACACTTGATTCCACTCAGGATTTTGCTTTTTCTCAAAGTGCTTTGTAATTCCCTTGTAGTTTCCAATTTTCACCTCAACAAATGGATCAATGCTTCCAGTAACATCCATGGCAGGAAGTTCACGAGCCTTAACTACTCTTACATACAGAAAAAACATCCGTTCAACAAGATCATAAGTGCTTGCAGTCTTGTCACCATGAATAACACGACCACCAACAACTCTTCCCCCACCAAGAAGAGGGCTTGTCTCTTTAAGTGCATAGTCAACAGGTTGTGATGATGATGCAGAGTACATCCGAACCAACTTTGGAGGTTGTGCTTCAGCTTTCATTTCATCAGCCACATACTTTGGTACATGATGGGTGACTGCTGGAGCTGAAGAATGATTTTGAGGTTGCTGGTGATTTGGGTTAGGGAGGTGATGAAAGGTATGCCTATCAACTCTATTTTGAGGTATGGGATTTGGAACAGAGTGAACAGTATGAGCCTGCCCATGAGGAAAACCTGGATCCTTAGCTGGCAAGGGTTCAACTGCAGGAAGGGGTGTAGAGGATTTTATGGATGGATCATCGGTGATATAAACTTTCAGGCCAAGCTCTCCTCTTACATGTGAGAAAATGCCACGCTTTTCCAGGGGATAGTGCAATACTACAGCATCAGAATAGGGAACAAATGAATTCCCATTGAGACAAACCTTCCCAAGGAAAGATCTGGAGTTGGTAGCTCTGATATTATTGTAGACATAGGCATCAAGAGTAAGATAATGAAGGTTGGTAGGGTCAGAGATGTTGAAGTAGAAACTCTCATTCCAAACAGGATTCAGGTCTTTCTCTTTAACAGTGCTACGGAACCTCTGGCCATCAAAGTAGAGCTCCACAAAGGCACTGGACGAACCTTGCCCATCTTTCGGCAAAAGATTGTGAGCACTAACCACATCTACCCCTAGTTTAAGGTTGTTCATGTTGATAGAGATAAGTGGTCTTCTTTACGAAAATGTAAACCACCAGCAGAGCAGAAGACAGCTATAGGTACCTGCAGTGCAGACAATAACTATGTTAGCAACCTGTATTGCAATGATGGACTCAAATGAAGACATATTTTAGAAGCAGCATACGAGATAAAATAATCATGGAAATGAATAAAGCATTGCAGCTCTCTCTAATTGAACAGTTAATTTATTTGCTTAATTATGGGTTAGCAATATTTGCAGACGGATACTCAAAATTGATAGACAGCAGCAAAGAGAAGAAATATAATCTCACACACTCAGAAAATGGCAAATATCCAGCTTTATATGGCTGCAGAAGTAAATATTTGTATTCACATGAGATAATTACATACTGGTCCATCAATCAAAATTTACAAATACTTGAACTAAACGATTGAGTGGAAAGTATCACAATCAGAAACTAATTCCTGCCTTCAAAAGTTTGCACGATGAAAATTGATAGGTGGCTCTGATCAACAGCTGAGTTCACAGCTCTATGAAATGTATATAGAAGAGAGCAAGTTAATATCAGTGCAGCCAATCACAAAACTAGTATTTAAACCCAAACAGAAAATTAAACTACACTAAATTGTTTATGAACATCTACTAAAGTCAATCATGAAGGAAGAACGGCAAGTTTCATCCAATTTGTTTGATTTGTTCTGTCAATGTTATGACAAGTCACCAAACATAAAAATCTATGGACTGAAGGAAAGAGTGGAGGGAAAATCAGAAGGGAAGCGTATTCTACTAAATCTTTCTTCTAAATTATTTTTCAAAGGGGAGTAATTGAAAATTTTCTATTAACTTTTTTCAACATTGTATGACCAAAATTTGAAGAAAGGCCAGAATTTGTTGCTTGTCCATGTAGAATTATGCCACTACTTCACGTATAATAATTTATATGGATCTCCTGGAGGAAGAAAAAATCAGAAACCAACTTCTAGCATCTCAAAAAAAAACAAACGGGGCAGAAAGTGCCTTAAAATAGCAACTAATCCACAATAAACAAAATTATCTCCCTTTGTGAAACAATTAAAAATTTTATATAAATGTAAAGCAACTCTACCAGTAACTTAAGACGTTGAAAGTGAAGCCCTAAAACGTAAACAAGAGATTGAGATTTGAGAAATGAAACAGGCTTATACTTTTTAACAGATACGCCTCCTGCCAAGATCTAAACACATAAATGAATAAATAAATATACATAATAAGATCCTAAAAGCACGCTAAAGACACATGAGCTTCACTTTTTACAGATGGTTGGTGATTTCACAAAGACACTGCACTAGGCACTAGCCAGCGAGACTTTGACCTTTACGATCCCTTTGGACTCGAGTGAAGGCAGGAAAAAGGAAAAAATAAATAAACACAGCTTTAAAAATGCATGGAAACCATAAGAAAATTGAAGATTCAACATTTTATTTAATTTCCTCAACTTTCTCTCCAACCAAACAGAGACGAAACCGCACGGCTGGAAAAGGAAATGCAAAATCAAGGAAGAAAATATAATTTCTTCTACAAGATTACCAATAAATGTCACAAAAATTCAAGAAAACTTTACTCGCACTCGCACAGCATCGTCTAAATTTACCTGAACTGAACATTTACTTCTTTTTGAGTTTCAAAAGCAGAATGAAGTCTTTAAAAACAATATATAGTGTTCTAAAATGTGTGGAACTATAACAAAAAATGAA
The DNA here is from genome assembly GCA_947687605.1 of Reutealis trisperma. Lineage (NCBI taxonomy): Eukaryota > Viridiplantae > Streptophyta > Magnoliopsida > Malpighiales > Euphorbiaceae > Reutealis > Reutealis trisperma. Next base: position 6,734,708 of record CANTUT010000039.1, on the reverse strand, counting down.
CATCAGATTCAACATTTTATTTTAATTCCTCAATTTTCTCTGCAACCAAGCAGAAAAGACAAGGAAGAAAATAGAATTTCTTTTAAAGGATTGACCAATTCAAGAAAACTATACTCACACTTTCGCGGCATCGTCTAAATTTACCTGACCTGAGCATTTGATTTTCACGAGTTTCAAAAGCAGAAATGAAGTCTTTAAAAAAAAAAAAAAACTGAACAAAAACTTACTATAGCGAAACTTCCACATCTCTTACTAAGCAAAACTCATATTCACATTCAAGAAACACACTCAAAACTACGATTCTGATCAAAATTAAAACCGAAATCAGTGTTCTCGAATCTGAATCAAGCTAATTTTTTTAAAAAAAACAAACAGAGAACAAGAGTTTATCACCTTCAGCTATTCAGTGAAAATCTTCAGATTACAGCCATTTTTTGAGGAGATCGTGAGCTTTAATAAAAACAATAAATCTCATCTTTTTAATGCTTCAGAGTCTCACAGAGCGGTATGTGCATTTAAGTCGTCTGTTAGAGAAAGACAGAGAAGAAGAGAGAGAAAGAGAGAGCATGTGTATGTTACAGCAGTAAAGAACGGGCACGAGTAACGAGGAGAGAGAAGAAGCATCAATTGCAGTTGAACTCGTTGCAGAGAGAGGCTGATGAGGCTTCTTTATATATATATATATATATATATATATATATATATACATATATGAGAGGCAGATGAGGCTTCTTTATATATATATATATATATATATATATATATAAATAACCCACACACATTGCTTTGCAATTAATTGGTTCTGGTTCTGTCACCAGTGCAGAGAGCAAAACCAGGTTCGTTTTTTATTTTATTTTATTTTCAATTTTCCCGGTTTCATAGAGGAAGGAATTCTGTGAAGGAAACTCCATTTTATTACCATGAGCTCTTTCATTTTTAATAATGTTTCCGATCCGATGTTTCTATCAAGATAAAGATCAGAGATGAGAACTGTTGTTTGGCTACAGTTATCTAATGGGGTTCCAACTAATGCAATAGCTTTAGTTGTGCGTGCCAGATGATAGTAGCTCCTTCATTCCAGGGTAGATATTTCAAAACATTTATTTGCCAATTGTTTTAACTGGATTGTAGGAAGTCTCCTTCAAAATTATAAAATCACTGCTTCGAATGAAAACCAGATAAAAAAAAAAGTATTTTATAATATAAATTTATTTGATTAAATTTTTTTTTTTTTTTTTTATAAATTTAGCTTCAATTGTAATTTAAATTTAAAACCTTTCAAGGAAGACTATTCCAATATCCCTACATCCAATGCTCATTGGTGATTAAATTAATTTTTTTATTTAATTTATTTTTATAAATCATAATTCATTCAACAAATTTGAAAAGAGTAATATCACTATTTATATTGAATCCTTAATTATTTTAGGTTGAAAAAATTACGGCACAATGAGAGTGAGATAAGAAAATTTCAGTTATCATTAAGGAAAAAACTTAAAGAAAATTTTTTAAAATTAAGATACATTTGAAGTTAGAATAAGGACTATTAAAATAAATAGATTATAATATAATATAATCAAATATATTTCTATTATAATATTTATACTAACACTTTGTTTATAATTGAATATGAAAAAAAAAAGTATTTTAATAAATTTCTTTGTAATTTTTTTTTTAAATTGTTTTTAAGTACAAGTAAGTAAATTGATACTTTTTTTTCAGAAGCAAATTTAATATAGCAACTTAAAAAATAAAAATTAATCAATTAAATTAAAAAAAATTAATTGTGTTTTTTTAACTTCTAATAGCAATCTCAAAAAATATTTTAAGACTATATTTAATAAATTGCAATATAATATAATAAAATATATTTTTAGATTATATTTGGTACGATGTAATATAATGAACCACGTAATTCTAAAATGTAATATATTAAAAAGTAATATAATGTATTAAATATTCCATTACATTGTTTAGAATACAAATAAAATATACATGTAATGTAATGACTATTGTATTAAAAAATAAATATACTATTATATTTAAGCTCTTTTTTTAATATTTTACTTTTTTGAACTAATTAATTATATTAAAATTAGGTACTAAATTCCACTCATTATGTATATTATTTGAAAAATTGAAAACAAAATAAAAATAAGGGTTAGAAGTAGATTGGATTAGTTGATGTAATCTCCATTAGATTGCACTTAAAAATTTGTACCCAACCAAACATGATAATTTAATGCGTAATGTAATTCTCATTCCACTGCAATATTAATTAATACTTACCAAATATAATTTTAACGAAAATATTATATTAAAAATACATTGATTGTATTATATTACATTACATTATGATTTATTAAATACATTTTAAAAATATTTTTAATTATATTTATATTATGATCTATTAAATACATTCTTAATATTTAATAAACTATTAAAATATTAACATAGCATATGCATAGAGTTCATAATATCAATTTAATATATCGTGGAGCAAATTGTATCAATTTTATGCTAGTAATGCACACATCATGTCAAATTTTGCCGATGGTTCGTTTATATTAAAATTATTTAAATATAAAATAAACAAATTTATATTTGAAGCATTGATTCAGTGATTTAGAAAAGAAATTGATTTTCTTTTTTAAAAGAAAGTCGACATTGCCATCTCTATACCTCTGGCTGGCTTTACTGTGCACTGCACACGATATTAATGCCGAATGGGTCATCTGAAACAGAAATAGGCATTAAAAGCTGGGTTTTCACTTTTCCCCCTTGTGATTATTAACACGAAATATCATACGTCCGATTAAATAGAATCAATCATCGGTGTTTGACTTGCATGTTATATGATTATCAGAACAGATCATTGGGGTCGGGGTCAGTCACGTGGGCCCTTATAGAACAGTTTCTTTTTCTGCGTCGTCTTCTCCATCCGATCTTGGCGTTCTGGGAAAAGGGCAAAAAACAACGCAGATAAAATTAAACTAAACTGTGAAGACAAAAACATAATCAGAAATACTGTCGTTAACTAACTGTCTCTTCTTTTTGGTTCCACCGGCCTGGGTCAGAGAGTTTAGAATCTAGCCAGCATTGCCCAACGGCTAAACGTTGTCGTTCATTTTTTTTTGTTTTATTTTTTTTTAGCATCGAAGAGGATTCAAATATAAAATTATTGCTCAAATAGTATATGCATTGATTATTAAGCCATGCCATGCTGTGCATTGCGGTTCATCTTTACCTTAGAAAGATGATAAAAAATAAATAAAAAGAAAGAATCGTGTTTGTTTCATGTTTATATAAACAATACCTTTGATATTTGTGTAATTTGAACCGATAATATGACAATTTATGTTAAGATTTTATTATAAATTAATTTTAAATTTGTATAAGATAAATAATTATTTATTCCATTTATAGAATCTCAATTGTTGATTCTAAAATCAATCGTTAAAATTGTATAAATATGAAAGTATAATGTTATTGCTTGATATATAGTGAAATTGGCTATTGACTTTTGTTGGTGAATTACTTTTGAAATTAAAATAAATTTCACAAGAAGTTGTTCTTTTTATAAATTTTCACTAAGAATATAAACTAAAATTCATATTTGCTGTAAGTATAAATTTATTCCAATGAATCTTCTAATATTTAAATTGAAAATTTCAATTTAGATTATGATTTAATATATACAGATTCATTTGAATAAATTCACATAAAATTTTAATATATGAATAGAAAATACATAAATTTCACACGAATTTGCTATATATAGCAGCTCATTAATTGAGTTTATTTTTCTACGTGAAATCAATAGTCCACTTGAAATTGATTTATTGATTGTAACTGAATGAGGCATTTTATTAAGAAGTTTTTGCCACTCATATATATATAAATAGTTTATTTGTCATTTTTTCTACTTAACTTCTCTCTCTCTCTTCTCCTCACCTCTCTTTCTCTCTCTCTCCCCATATATAAATAGTTTATTTGTCATTTCTCCTGGTTAGATTTTCAATTTTATTAATTATTTCCCAATTTTCTAAAAAAAATTCATATAAAAAATTATATTTTCAATTTTATTAATTATTTCCCAATTTTCTAAAAATTATCAATAAAATTACTATATATATATATATATATTCAAACTCCTCTAATTCCTTTTTCATTTTCTTCTGATTAAATATATATATATATATATATATATATATATATATATATATATATATATATATATATATATATATATATATATAATTTAATATGTTACTAATTTAATAGCTTTAAGGTATATTAAATTTAGTGTATATAATTTAAAAAATAATAAATACAATTTGTCAAATTGTAATGAGATTAATAATTAAATTATTGTTTCATAAAAATAATTAAATTATTTTATCATAATTAAAAACATACAATTTGAGAAATTAATCACAAAAATAATACTAAATGTAGTGAAAATGCATTACAAGACTTATTAGATGTCTATGTTCGATCAAAAGCCTTATAATTAAGTATTTAGCTTTCTAAATATATTTGAAAAATCAAACCGATTAGCCATTTAAACCTTGACTGGATTGACCAATTCACATATCATTATTCGGACTAAATTGACCAGTGATCCAATTCTCTAATTTTTCAGCCTGACTGATCAATCGGATCCAAAACTATGTTTTTCGGTGGAGTATGTTTTTAGAATCTACTTATGTTACCAAGTTTCAAAAAATCAAAATGTACATTAATTTGCAAAGTTGGCAATTTTTACATGACCCAATTAAATAATACGACACGTAATTAAATGGATTTGTATTTGGAATAAACATATTCATATTATAAAATGGGTCAATCTGTTTATGACAAGAAAAAAAATAAGTTAAAATGGATTGATCCTCTAATCCACGAATAATATAATTAAACATATTTATTTATATATGTTAATAAGTTAACAAGTAATATATGATATGAATAAACACATCAAAACACATTTATTCTCTCTTTATATATACACATGTGTGTGTGTATATATATATAAGTTGTTATATTATGAACCCTGATCTATATTGTATTATAGATCTAGGGTCCAAAATATTAAATATTATATATGCAGTCAAGTATACAAAATTATCAGTTAGTATAATTGGTTAATATATTAATTTAATATTTCTAAGGTGCCTAGTTCAAATCTTATGTAGTAATTTTTTTTCTTCATTTAGTTATTCTTTTTTTTTCTTTATTTAGTTTTTTTTTATATATAATATTTTCAATTAAAATTATATTAATGGTTGAATTTTTTATTTATTTAATTATTCTAATTAAATTTATATAAAAAAATTATATTAATGGTTGAATTTTTTTTATGAATATTTATTTATGTGAAATTATCAATTTGATTCTTTATTTATATTGAATTTAATAAAACTAATAGAGTTATTAAATATTATTTTATATTTGCATAAGTAAATTATTTAATGCATCAAATAAAATTCACTTTCTATAAATTTATATAAAATTAATAATATATATATATATATATATATATATATATATATATATATATATATATATATATATATATATATATTTATTATTTGTTTAAATTAATTATAAAATAATATTTTTAATTTTTTATGATATTAAATTTTTGTTGCAATATTTATGTTATTAAAATAATATTTCAAATTTTTTTATCATTAGAAACTAAACTTTAAATCTAATAATTATATGTAAAATATTAAAAAATAAAAATTATAAATATGAGAAATAAATAAAATAAAATTATATATAGAATAATTAAATATTGAATATGACAGTAAAAGATAATGAATCTATATGTGATACATGATGAATCTGAACGTTACATTTAATGAACCTAGTAGCTATATATGATGAATCTAAACTTTAAATATAATAAATCTCATAATTATATGTGAAATATTAAAAAATAAAAATTATAAATATGAGAAATGAATAAAATTAAATTATAAAATAATTAAATCATGAATCTGATAGTAAAAGATAATAAATTTGTATGTGATATATGATGAATCTAAACGTTATATCTAATTAACATAAACTTTAAATCTAATAAATCTCATAATTATATGTGAAATATTAAATAATGAAACTTATAAATATGAAGAATTAATAAAATTAAATATAAAATAATTAAATCATGAATCTGACAATAAAAGTAATGAATATGCATGTGATATATGATGAAGCTGAATGTTATATCTAATGAACATGATAATTATATGTGATGAATATAAACTTTAAATCTAATAAATATCATAATTATATATGAAATATTAAAAAATGAAAATCATAAATATGAAAAATGAATACAATTAAATTATGAATATGACATTAAAAAATAATGAATCTGTATGTGATATATAATGAACCTGAGCGTTATATCTAATGAATTTGATAGTTTTATGTGATGAATATAAACTTTAAATTTAATAAACCTGATAATTTAAAATTTAATATGAATTTACAGTTTATAAATGATAAACATACACTATATATTTAATGAATTTATAAGTAATACTTAATTAACATGCTGTTTATAAGTGGTGAGCATAATTATCATATAAATTATATTTGACGATGAATTTTCAATGAATTTATTATTATTTAAAAAAAGATTTGATTTTTTAAAATTCATTATCATAAAAAAGATAAATATGATATTTATCTTTTTCCTAAATTATCTTTAAAAACCATGTAAAAAAATTATCCATAAAAATATTAAAATTCATAAATAAAAATTATGTTGAAAAATTAATAATATTAAAATTAATTATCATTATAACAATCAAATAAAAAAAATTCAACCACTAATATATTTTTTTCAATATTTTTGATATTAAAAAGCAAAATGAAAAAACTGAAAAAGAAAAAAAATTTAGAAACAAAAAAAAAAAAAAAAAAAAAAAAAACAAAGAATAAGTGAAAAAGGAGAAAAAAAAAAGTTTTGTAGAGCTTACACCTAAGACCTCTAGATTTTAAAGCTAATGTATTAATTAATTGTGCCAACTTGTTATATTAATATTTTGCTACACATATTATACTTATTATGATCCCTAATTCATGATACTACATGATTTTGAATTCATGATAAATATATATATATATATATATATATATATATATATATATATATACATCGATATCCAATTATGTCTTAAAATAATAATTTAAATTTAAGTTATTTTATATTTAAAAGAATATTTTTTGAAATTTAGATAATTATTTTTTCTTTAAAAAATATTTTTTAAAATTTAATTTATTAAACGAATTGACTTGTTTAACCTAATTAATAAATATATTTATGCTTAAGTTTAATATTTTGATACGATTAATTTAACAAACAATATGTAAATTAATTATTTTTATATTATACATATATTTCAATACTTTGATATACGAATGGTTAGTACTATTAATTCATAGTAACAATCCTGTGATTTAAGTGGGCATTTCTATAGAAACGTTAATGGTAGAAACTTTTTAAAATTTAAACCTCCTATCCTGAAACAGTAGGCTAGTAAATGTTATTAAATGTCTTGCAAGACAGAAAAAACATGGAACTGTCATTTATAAGTATTGTCCTCATTCAACAAGAAGCGCCACCACATCAGGTAATCAAAACCCATAAAGATATATTCGGATGGTCGCTTCTAAGTACATTTTATTTACTGTTAACACAACATAGGGAGCATATTGAATATCCGGCACACATAAATGTGAATTGCAATAAAAAGGAAAAACATGGTAATAGCTGCATTGAAATTAAAGAAGGTGTAGAAGGAAATACCAAGCAAGAAGAAGGATTAGTAGAATAACATACAGTAAGATGTATACATTTCGGTGTACTTCTTGTCAAAATGAATGAATCAGTTTCTTAATTTGAGAATTTAGTACCGGCTAAATTGTATCAATTGTCCCTCAATTTATACCGTATTTTATAATTGTCTTTAAATTTTGATTTGTAATAAAAAAAATATCAACTTTGATTTTATTTCATAATTGTTTCTTAGTCATTTTTTCGGCATCTAACTTGTCGAAAATCTTATGTGGCAACTATTTTAGATATTTTTAAATTTTTCACCATTCCTAATGACACATCACAATCAAATTTCATACATATTAAATATTTTTTCACATTTCTCTTATTATTTAATCAAATTTCATACATATTAAAAATTTAAAAATGTGTAAAATAGTTATCACGTAAAATTTTTGGCAAATTATAAGCCGAAAAATTAATTTAGGGACAATCATAAAATGAAATTAAAATTAATATATTTTTCAATTGCAAATTAAAATTTAAGAATAATGATAAAATATAAATATTAATTTAGGAATAATGAGTGCAATTTAGCCATTTAGTGCCTTAAATTAGCTAGCTTTTGTTAAAACCGCCCATTGCTTACCGGTTGGTTGCCGGTTCAAGTTGTGGCAGGTTGTTTTTTTTTTTTTTTTTTTTTTTTTTTTTTTTTTTTTAACTTCAGTTGGGACATGATAGGCTATTTTGTGAGTTTTTTTTTTGGCTTTTTCTGAATTTTTAATATTTTTTATTATATTATAACTAACCAGCGTTAGATATCATGGTTAATAATCTATTATATTTATACCAATATAAAAGAGAATAAGGATGAATTTATTTTCTTTTTTCCCTAATGTATATCCTTACCTTTTTTTAACATATTTATAAATTTATAGTTTCAACGTTTTAGTTTCTCAAATTTCTTTAATATTCTTGGATTATTAATCATATTACAAATTTTTACATTTTCACCCTTATCTCTCATTTTTTTTTATTTTTATAAAATTTTTTATTTTATATCTAAAAATAATCTAGCGATGAGTGCATATATAACTTAATAATAGATTCATATTTGAATTTTTCTAAAAATTTTATATAATATATTTGTAGTATTAATCATTATATAAATTTATTCATTACCAATTATATTCTTAAATAATAAGCTGGTGTACATTAAAATTATTTTTATTTAAATTTTATTATTATTTATTGATTATTTATTAAATCCTACTTAAATGTATGCTAGGAGATTTATTAATTATAAGTTATTTAATTTTTAATACAATTACTATTTAATTTTTTTAGTGAGTTCTACTTAAAATGATATCAATTATATTTGATTAGAAATACGTTATAAGATTTACTGAGTATAAAATATTCAACAAAAATTATCTTTTTATTATACTATGTTACATAATTGAATAATACATGTTATATAATTGAATAATATTTATTATTATTTTTCTAGATTGAATATAAAGTTAATTTTTGAAGATTAATTATTGTTATAGTAAAATTTAATATGGATTTTAAAATAGAAATTCGAACGTATTCTTTTACTAGGCCACTATGAACATGATATATAATATTATTTTAACATGTTATATCAATAAAACATTTGAATTATTCACATTAAAAAATAAAACATTTGATAAAGTGACATTAAAAAATAATTTTTTTTTCCTTTATTTTTAAAATTTTCTCAAATTATAATGGCTATGAAATTATTCTTAAAATTGTTACAAAATTTAATTGAAGGTATTTTTTTTTCCTTCTTTTAACTAATAATTTTAGTTATGGAAAATCAAAACAGTGCTTTAATTAGGATTAATAATAGTATTAATGGTGACTGGAGAGGGAGAAAGAAATGGGCGGGACGTAGACGTATTACATGATGCGTGTCCCAATCATATCTTGGTTCAAAATAGACAAATCCAATCCAATATAATCTAGTCTAATCTAATTATATAATTAATTAATAAAATATTTTAATATAAAAATTAAAGATATAATTTTATTTCAATAAAAATAAAAAATAAAAATATAAAAAATAAAAAAAAACAAATATACTAATATTTTTAATATATTATAATATAATTTTTTTATTAAATATATTGTGACTGGTAACTAATATTTTTATGTAAATATATAAAAATAGGAATATATTATTCTCTTCATTTTTAAATCAATGTTGTTTTAAAGAAAATTTATTCTAATTTATATATTGTTTTAAAATTTTAAAAATATATTTATTATTTTTTTTATTTTATTATTTATTAAATATTTTATATTAATTATATTTATATTTATATTAAAATTATTCAAAAATATTTTAATTTTTTATTTTAAATTATAATAATTTAATAATTTTATTAATTTATGTATCAAAATTTTAAACTATATTAAGAACGTAGAGCGGAAAGTAGCAAGAGATAGACTTAAAGATGTTCTTTAGCCCATCAAACTTGTCTTTTCAAATAATTAAAGCGATAAGAATCTACCACAGGAAAAAGCAAACCTCTCAAGTCTTATTAAGCACTCGCGCACCTACAGACGCAGAGAGAGAGAGCGAGAGGGGGGGTGAAGATGGCGTTGAAAGTGTATGGACATAGAGTTTCTCAGCCATCACGAGCTGTTATGATCTTCTGCAAGTAAGTTAATGTTTCGATTCCTTTATCGATGAATCATATTTTCAAGTTTTAGATTACTAACAGCTTTCAATTTCTTTGATTGCTTTTCTTTGTTTAATTTTTTTTTCTCACTGTAACTGCTAACTAAATTTGCTAGGCTTAATGGAATTGAATTTGAGGAGGTCACGATTGACTTGACGAAGCATCAGCACAAGTCTCCTGAATTTAAAGGTATATTATATGAAATTTTTAATTATATATTTGTTGACTGGTTGATTTTTTTTTTTAATAATCAACTAATATTGCTTAATTTTTAGATTCAACCAGTTATTTAATACACATGGTTACTGATTTCATGGATATAGTGAAACCAAAAGCACAACTTTTTCTAGTCTCTTTTTTTTTTTATAAGATTTCATTGCTGATAAAATAAATCCAACTACAGCAAAGTTCTAAGCCTTGGAGGCTGAATTACGCTCCAAACAGGAGAAAGAAAACTATACAGTAAAGAGTGATCTATCCAATCTACAGGTCTATTGGCTGACTTATTAATCCAACAAAAACAAAACAAATCAAAGTTCAACTGCAAGAATAGAGTGAAGCTCCCATGGACTAGTTTCAATAGGAGCAGAGAAAGCACTAACCAAGGTCTTGCAGTCAGATTCACAGATGAATCTTTGAATCCCAGCAATTTTTGCATAACTAATTGCTAGGAGTAGTGCTTCAGCTTCTGCTGTGAGAGCTGACCTTGTTTTCTTCTTGGTTGCTACTCCATCAATCATCCTTCCAGAGTCATCTCTATAAATCACTACCAAAGCGGATCACTACCAAAGCAGCTACACCTGTTCCTTTATCAAAACTAGCACCGATGTTAGCTTTAATTACATCCTTCTCAGGTGGTTTCCACTGTGAAACTTCTTCTGCTATTGATTGAGAAGACAAAACTTGACTCTGATGTCCAAGGTTATACTGATCAACGAAAAGATTTTCCAATTCAATTGTTTTAAGAGGATCAATCCTCTTATATCTAAACACGAATTCATTCTCCTGTTTCCATATAGCGCAGCAAAAGCATGCAAGTTGTTTTGGGGTTGCATCATCTCCTTGATTCTGAAATTGGGGCGCCATAGACAGCCACCATTCTGCAAATGAGTGAATAGGATTAGACTGAAAGCAAAATCCCCAGATTGATCCAAACCATGCAGTACAGGCATGAGAGCAACAAAATAAAACTTGTTCTACAGATACCAGGTGTTGGTTACAAATGTCACGCAAAGGACTATTGACCATCGTTGCTTAAAAACGAAACCATTTAATTTTTTGTAAGAAAATAGATTATTAACATGTTGATTCAATTAAACTATAAGAAGAAGAAGGGAATTTACTACAAAATAGTTTTTTTTTTTTTTTTTGAAGGGGGGAAGGGTGATTTGATTTTACTTCCTTGATGATTTTATGTTATGAATTTTGCACCAGTAAGTGAATAAAATATGAATATTAATTGATTTGTTTAACAATGAAAAAGTAAGTACTGGCAAGTGACAGCAGTAATTATTTTTGGTTGTGATAACAATTTCAGAGATAAATCCTTTGGGGCAAGTCCCAGCTATCGTTCATGATGATTTTAAGCTATTTGAGAGGTATGATCTAAATCCCTTTTTGTTTCTGTTCTTCACACAAATATTTGTTATATATTCTGTACGCAGACAGGGGGTTGATTTGTTAGTGACTATTTAGTGCTCTTTCTCTGATTCTTCAATATTGGTGGAGAGGATTATGATTCAAATCTGGGATCAATCCTACTTTCCCCAAACCATCTGCCTTGATGGCTATGACTCACTTATTGTTGAGCTTGGTGAAGGACCCTTGTGAATCATGATATCTTTCATGTTTATTTTCTGAAAATCTTCTGAAAACCCAATCAAGACGTGGTTTCAACTTTTATTCTGTAATTTGTTTCTTCTCAAGTAATAGAAATTAATTTGTCAACTAAAACTTATTTCTTTCACTTTTCCCTTCTCAGCCATGCTATCCTTACCTATCTTGCCTCTGCATTTCCTGGAGTTGCAGATAATTGGTAAGTGGAGTTTCTCATTTTTTTTCAGTCTATCTCTTGATAATATTTATGTTACATGAGCCCCGTCAAATGCGTGGAGTCGTTAAATTGGAAAAAGGACAAGTTTAGGTGCTGAGGCTGGATGCATTGTTGTGTGCTTTTATATGCATACGATTAGGTGTTTAGCTCTTAACGAAAAGTTCATCTTTTTGCATTCAGTTCATTACAGTTTTCCATTCACACTACAGGTATCCAGCGGATCTTCGCAAGCGAGCCAAGGTTCAGTCTGTGTTGGACTGGCATCACTCAACTTTACGCCGTGGCTCATGTGAGTAATCGTAACCTCATAGGTTATTCGAACTGTTTTAGAACTAGTATTACATCCATGTGTATGTGTGTCTAAGCAAGTATATTTACTGCTAAAAGTAATTCTCTGGGGAATGGAAACTGGTAAGTTTTTTGTGTCAAATTATGTATTGCATGTAAACTGACAAGTGGCTTGTCGTCAATTGGAATGTTCACAACTTATTTCTTAATGGTAAAATGTGATTGATTTTAAGCTTCAATGACTATCTTATGGTAACTGTGAAGATTAATTCATAAGAATCATAATCATAAAATAGATCTAACCTCAATGCTCAATCTTCCAAGGCTGTGCTAGGGTGACCATGCTTTGTCTTGAGTTTATGTCCAATTATCTGAAATGTGCTATGCGGCATGGATGTTGAACAATAACCTAATCATAATCAAAGTTAGTATGTCCAGGATATCATTTTATTATTGGCCATTGCACACCAAAGATTCTGTTGCATAATTTTTACTTTTAAGTTGTATACTGAACTTCTTCAACTGTGGAATCTCTTTTACAACTACTTGTGTGCTTATTTTTGTACATTGATGTGCTCGCTTAATTTTGCCTCTCCCCACAAGCTATGGGACGTTGATTTGATTGTTTCCTTCTCTCCAGTAACCTATACTTTGAATACAAAACTAGCACCTGTTGTACTTGGCCTCCCCCTGAATCCACAAGCAGCAGCTGAAGGAGAGAAAGCTTTGACTTGTGCTCTGACAACAATAGAGTCCATTTGGCTCCAGGATGGTGGAGATTTCTTGCTAGGAGGAAATCAACCATCACTAGCAGATCTCAGCCTCGTTTGTGAAATTATGCAACTCCACGTTAGTACTTTGTTTCTTCAATTGCTGTAGCATTGGCATATTTCTTTGCTTTTAACTATCAAGTACTAACACATATTTAGTTACTTGAAGAAGACAATTTTCACATGGATACTTGTATTTTTTGGATACAGGTATTGGATGAAAATGATCGCAATCGTTTACTGGACCCATTCAAGAAAGTTCAGCAATGGGTAGAGAAAGTGAAAAACGCAACAAATCCTCATTTTGATGAATACCATGGTGCTGTTTTTGAATTCAGTGCGATGCTAAATAAGCCGCAGTAAGCCAGGGAGAAGATTGAGGTTCAGTCTCAAATGAAAACAACTATGCAGTATTTGCAGAACTGTGGTGTGGCCTTTGTGGTTTAAAAATATCTGGCAGTATTTGAAGAACTTGTTTTGTATGAGTAAGTAATGCTCTGCTTTTTATGTTTCGCAATTTTGAACAAGATTTCTGATTATGCCTAAAGAATTAGAATCTTGTCGAATGTAACAGATGTATTATATGATATCGGATTTTAGGTGTGCCCTATGGAATCAAGGTATGATCCTATATGCCTATTTACATCACTCTTCCTTTTATCAGGCTCAAAATCCAATTCAAGCAATTTGCAAGATATTATAACCATGTATCTATTTATTTGCTCCAGTCTTTTAGGTACTATCTCCAGTTCTTGGCTCAAGACTTCAGAAAATAAATATAAATAAAAAAATAAAATAAAATCTGATCACAGATCTTATCCACTGTTTTTAGACGGCCAGTTTTGAACCTTGCAAGCAGTAGCAGATCCACCTGAATGGTGAAAATCCAAGTTAACTGCTCTCAAATATTAGTTGATAGTATTGTGTCGTATGCCTTTTTTTTTTTTTTTTTTTAAATTTTATCATTTAATAATTTATTAGTTTCATTGTCTACCTCGTATAAGTCATGCACATTCTATAAATTTATTATTTTATTTTTTTACGTGGTGTATATTAGGAATATTAATAAATTTAAATTAAATTTTCTTTTTTTTTTTTCAACGAAAATGATAAGTTATCATTGTAGGTGAAGATATTATATATTTTTTATTCATGAGTTTATATAATGATAGTATTGCAATTATTACTAAAATTTTATTATATTAAAAGTGTATAAGATAAATATTTAAAAATAATTAATTATGATATTAAAAAAGTATAAAATTTTTAAAAAAATATAATAACATAAAAATAAGTTAATTACATAACTATTTTTTATCAAAAAAATTATTTGAAATATATGGTAAAAAAATTTCTAAACAACTTTTGAAAATCAATGTTTATTTATATATATATATATATTGATTTTTTTATCATATTCAAATAATTATTTTAATAAAAATTAGTTATGTTAATTTATTTTTATGTGATTAAATATTTTTAAAAAATATAATATATTTATTTAATATCATAATTAACTATTTTTAAATTTTTATCATATATTTTAATAATATAATTAAATTTTATTAATAATTACAATTAAAATCGTATGAATCTAAAATGGAAAAGATGTCTCAACAATGGAAAATATTATCCTAATGGAAAAGATGTCTGAATAATTTCAGTTATTATGGAAAATCAGAGCAGAGCTTTTATGAGTATTAATGGTGATTGGAGAGGGACAGAGAAATTTGACTCTTGGCGGGATAGTAAATGTGTTGCATGACCCGGTCCGAACCACATTTTAGTGGACAAAATTGATTAAAAAGTCCATTAAAATAAGCTTCATTAGTCCAGTTTATCTGACTTTTAAATATATATATATATATTTTTTTTGCCGAAGACGTTTAAATAATTCAAGTGATAAGAATCAACCTGTCTTCGGCAAAAAGAAAAATCAACCAGTTGAACACGCGCGCCCGCAGACAGAGAGAGAGAGAGAGAGAGAGAGAGAGAGAGAGAGGTGCAAATGGCGTTGAAAGTATATGGGCATCGAGCTTCTCAGCCATCACGGGCTGTTATGATCTTCTGCAAGTAAGTTCATATTCCGATTCATTTATTCATTATCATATTTTCAAGTTTTATACCAGTAATCTTGTTTATTTTGCTTTTTCTTTTTAAACTGTAACTGCTAATTAAATTTGTTAGGCTTAATGGAATAGAGTTTGAGGAGTTCACATTAGATTTGCCCAAGAAACAGCAAAAATCTCCTGAATTCAAAGGTATATTATATTGTATGAAATGGTTAAATATATATGTGTTGATTAGTGAATTTTAGCTATTATAATTAATATTAGATCTGTTTTTGATTAATAATCAATTAGTAGTGTTTAAGTTTTGGATTCAATCAGTTGTTTAGTATACATGGTTTTGAGTTCATGGATTTCTATGTAAGAAGTAAATATGAATAGTAATTTGTTTAACAATGAAAAAGCACTGACAGCTTTAATTATTTTTGTTTATGGCAACAATTTCAGAAATAAATCCTTTGGGGCAAGTCCCAGCTATCGTTCATGATGATTTTAAGCTATTTGAGAGGTATGATCTAAATCTCTTTTTGTTTCTGCTCTCCATACCAGCATTTGTTGTATATTCTGTATAGACGGTTGATTTGTTTGATCATGTAGTGCCTTTTCGCTTATCCTTCAGCATTGGTGGAGATTCAAATCTAGGATCTCACCAAACCATCTGCCTTGGTGGATATCTCGGACTCATTGTTGAGTTTGGGGAAGTACCCCTGTGAACCATGATATCTTCTGTGTTTATCTTTTGAAAATCTTCTAAAAACCCAGACAAGACATGTGGTTGCAACTTTTATTCTTTAATTTGTTTGTTCTTCAGTAATAGAATTTAATTTGTCGACTAAACTTATTTCTTTCACTTTTCAGCCATGCTATCCTTACCTATCTTGCCTCTGCATTTCCTGGAGTTGCAGATCATTGGTAAGTGGAATTTCTTATTCTTTTTCAGTCAATCTCTTGACGATGTTTATGTTACATGAGCCCGGTCAAATGTTTGGAGTTATTTAATCAGAAATGGGACAAATTTATAGGGCTGATACCGGAGGCAATGTTGTGTGCTTTTACATGCATATCATTAGGTGCATAGATGCATGTAAAAACACTGAACGAAAAGTTCATATTTTGCATTCAGTTCATTACAGTTTTTCATACAATACTACAGGTATCCAACTGATCTTCGCAAGCGAGCTAAGGTTCAGTCTGTGTTGGACTGGCATCACTCATCCTTACGCCGTGGCTCAGGTGATTAATCATAAACCCAATAGGTTATTGGAACTATTCTAAAACTAGTATCTCGTGCATTTGTGTGTCTGCAAGTTTATTTGCTGCTAACAGTAGTACTCTGGGGCATGAAAACTGGTCAGTAGTTTGTGTCAATTTGTGCATTTCATGGAAACTGATGAGTAGTTTGTCTTCAATTGACGGAGTGTTCACAACTTTTTTCTTAATGGTAAAGTATGATCGATTTTAAGCTTCCACGATAATGTTATATTAACTGTGAAGATTAATTCATGACCATAAAATAGATCTAACTCATAACCATAAAATAGATCTAACCTCAATGCTCAATCTTCCAACGCTGTGCTATGGTGACATTGCTTTGTCTTGAGTTTTTGTCCAATTATCTGAGATGTGCTACACGGCATGGATGTTCAAAAATAACCTAATCATAATCAAAGTTAGTGATGTCCAGGAGATCATTTTATTATTTGAGATTGCAAACCAAAGATTCTGTTGCACAAATTTTAGTTTAAGTTGTATACTGTACTTCTGTACTGCAATTTCTTTTTATCCTTCAACTTTGGAATCTCTTTTACAGCTACTTGTGTGCTTACTTTTGTCTATTGATGTGACAAGCTATGGGACGTTGATTTGATTGTTGCCTTCTCTCCAGTAACCTATATTTTGAATACAAAACTAGCACCTGTATTTGGCCTCCCCATGAACCCACAAGGAGCAGCCGAAGGAGAGAAAGTTTTGACTTGTGCTCTGACAACGATAGAGTCCATTTGGCTCCAGGATTGTGGAGATTTCTTGCTAGGAGAAAATCAACCATCTCTAGCAGATCTCAGCCTCGTTTGTGAAATTATGCAACTCCACGTAAGTACTTTGTTTCTTCAACTGCTGTAGCATTGGCATATTTCTTTGCTTTTAACTATCAAGTACTAACTCATACTTAGTTACTTGAAGAAGACAATTTTCTCATGGATACTTATTTGATGGATGCAGCTACTTGATGAAAATGATCGCAATCGTTTACTGGGTCCATTCAAGAAAGTTCAACAATGGGTGGAGAAAGTGAAAAACGCTACAAATCCTCATTTTGATGAATACCATGGTGCTGTTTTTGAATTCAGTGCGATGCTAATAAGCCGCAGTAAGCTGGAGAGAAACGAAAACAACTAAGCAATATTTGCAGAACTTTGGTGTGGCCTTCGTCGTTTAAAAAATCAGCAATAAGATTTCTGGACATTTTCAGGGATTAAGAACATGTTCTGTATGAATAATGTGCCTTCTGTATGTTCTGTGTGAACTTGTTTTGTTGAGTAATCAGATGTATCAGGTATCATGTGATATGTTATTGTGTTTTCTGTGATGGTCTGGCAGAGGCCATCATATGCTTATTATAAAGCCTAACTTATTCTAAGCTCATGCCTTAACTTTGGTTTGATTTTATTTTGACTTGAACTTTTAGGATTTAGAAACTTTTGACGTTACGTTGACTTGAACTTGGTTCATATGCCCCCATAAACTTTGATAGCCTTATTATTATTAATTTTTTGATACATAAAACTAAACAACTTTATAATAACCTGAAAACTTTTCAAACCAAATTAAATTGTTTTAAATTTTCAATTAAACTAAATTATCTAATTCAATTTAATTTGAATTGAAATAAATTGAATAATTGAGACCTAAAAAATCCACAATCATTCTCTGAATCCTTTTCATGGGCAACAGTGATAATTAAACATTTGAAATGCGGGCTTCTGATAGGGTCAATATCTTATACACGGTTGTCACTTGGCCTGTTATGTACTTCACAGACCGTAGGAGATCCACCTGAGAGGCCATGAAAGGCTCCAAAATAGAAAGAACAGAGAATAAAAAATTAAAAGGGACAGAGATGAGAGGAGAATCAGAATTCTGCTATTTCTTAATTCTCTTGCTTACACCAGATTAATATATATATATTCATTACAAAATGCCCTAATAGAGAATATATTGAATAACTAATTTCTCTTTCCTAGGACTACATAATCTTCCATCCAAATCAGTGTCTTGCTCTCACGTACTGCTCTTTTTCTTGGTGGAATATTAGCTAAGCTGTCATGGTTTTGTGTTTCTCTTGCTATTGCAATACTCTTTTTAGCCAATGGATTAAAGGATTGGACCAATTCATGCTGCTGGGCCTCCAATAAGGGAATTGGTTGAGGAAATGCTATATCATTGCCACCCTCTTTGAATTGAACCTTGTCTTCAAGGTCAAGCATAGGATAAGTGGACTTAAACACATTCCAATCTTCCCAGGTTGCCTCTTCTAAGGGATGGTTCTACCACTGCACTAAAATTTGGAAAACATGTTTGTTTTGGCGAAGAATTGAGTGTTGGCTAAGGATTGTAAGAGAGTACGGAGAAAATGATTATCTTGGATAAATATGGGAATAGTGGGCTGATAGGATGCAGAAGAACCATGGAAAGGTTTAAGTTTAGAAATATGGAACACGAGTGAATCTTATAGCCATCAGGTAATTAGAGGCGATAAGCAACCGAACCAATATGTTCCACCACTGTGAAAGGTCCAAAATATCGGGGACTCAATTTTTGATTAATTCTCAAGGCAGCAGTGGATTGGCAACAGGGCTGGAGTTTGATCAGAACAAGGGATCCAACCTCAAAAACAAAATCTTTTCTATGCTTATTAGCTTGATGCTTCATTCGGTCTTGAGCTCGTTGAAGGGCAAACTTCAATAGTTTGAGGGCTTCATCTCGTTTTATTAGAGTAGATTCCAGTGCTTCAATTTGAGTGGTACCCCGAATAGAACTTGGGATTGAAGGGAGTTCCCTACCGTATAAAGCTTGAAAAGGAGACATATTAATAGTTGAATGGAATGCAATATTATAACTAAATTCTACCCAGTCTAAAAATTCTGACCATAAGGAGGGTTTATCCAGAACAAAAGCTCGCAAATAGTTTTCCAAGCACCAATTAAGAACTTCAGTTTGCCCGTCGGTTGCTGGATGATAAGTAGAGGACATGCATAGAGTGGTGCCATATAATTTAAACAATTGTTGCCAAAACTTGCTTAGAAAAATAGAATCACGATCGAATACTAAAGTCTTTGGCAGTCCATGTAAGCGTATTACTATATGGTTGAAAAGAGCAGCAATGCTTACAGCGGTGTAATTGGAAGGCAATCCACCAAAATGGGCATATTTTGTTAATCGGTCCACCATTACCAAGATTACTGTATACCCATTGGACTTTGGTAAACCAATAATGAAATCAAGAGAAAGGTCCTCCCATACATGTGATGGAATCGGTAGAGGCTATAAAAGTCCTAATGGTAGAGAAGTGGCATATTTGACTTTTTGACAAATGGAACAGTGAGATACAAATTGCTTGACATCAGTTCATAGAGTAGACCAATAGAAATTAGTTGATATGCGAGCAATGGTGCAGGCTTCCCTGGGATGTCCTGCAATTGGAGTTTCATGGTACTCCTTAATAAGCTTTTAGCATAAAGAAGAGGAGGATAGCAGCCAAATTTTCCCTTTGAAAAACAATAGCTCATTCTCAAATGTGTAATCTTCTTTAGGAAGTGCCCCTATGTCCCACTTGTGTTTCATAGCTTGAAAATCTGAATTGGCAGAATTTTCAGCCCAAATTTCATCAAGCATAGAGAAAATTGGTCCCTTTACTACTAAAAATTGAGAGTGCAGTTTAGATTCTTCCTTAACACAAGAAAGAGCATCGGCAGCAGTATTTTGTGCTCCCGCCTTGTATTCAATGGTGAAACTGTACCCCAATAACTTACGGAGATAATACTGTTGTTGCGGAGTTTCAATCACTTGATTAAACAATTCACTAAGGCTTTTGTGGTCTGTACGAACAACAAAAGGACGGTCAAGAAAATACTTTCTCCACTTTAAAATAGTTTATGTGAGAGCATGCAATTCTCATAAATATGCAGAAGCTTGTCATTAGGACTCCAAATTTCTTGCTAAAATACGATAGGAGATGACCCTCTTGCATCAATACCGCTTCCATGCCTACAGTAGAAGCATCAGTTTCAACGATAAACAATTTAGAGAAATCAGGAAGGTAGAGAATGAGAGCAGACAACATAGCTTGTTTTCATTATTCAAAGTCATTTGTAGCGACATCAGCCCATTGAAAATTATTATGACAGAGAAGATCAGTTAAAGGGGCAGCTATAGATGCGTAAGATTTGATAAAGCGTCTATAATATCCAGTGAGGCCCAAAAACCCTCTAAGTTGTTTCACAGAAGTGGGAAGTGGCCAATTTGTCATAACCTCCAACTTAGAAAGGTCAGCCTTTACTGTACTATTACCAACAATGTGACTGAGATACTCAATTGAGTGTTGACCAATGTTGCATTTACTGCCTTTGACAAAGAAGTTATTTTGCAAGAGACACTCCAAAGCAATCAATAAATTCTCCACATGCTCGTCCTCTGTTGTACTATAAACAAGAATATCATCAAAAAATACAATAATGAATTTACGAAGGTAAGGATGAAAGACTTGATTCATGGCAGCCTGAAAAGTGGATGGAGTGTTGGTCAAGCCAAACGGCATGACTAAAAACTCATAGTGTCCGTTGTGAGTTCTGAAAGCTGTTTTCTGGATGTCTTTATGATGAACTCTAATTTGATGATAACCCGATCGTAAATTAAGTTTAGAAAAAATTGAAGCACTCTGCAACTCATCTAAGAGCTCATCAATTGTTGGAATGGGAAAATAGTCTTTGATAGTAGTAGCATTTAAAGCTCTATAATCAACATAAAAATGCCAGGAGCCATCTTTTTTTTTTTTAACTAGAAGCACCGATGAAGAGAATGGGCTATGGCTGTGGCGTATGATACCTTGATCCAACATTTCTTGAACTAATTTTTCAATTTCATGTTTCTGGAAATGAGGATAAAGATAAGGGCGTACGTTAATAGGTTTGGTACCAGGTTCAAGGTAGATTTGATGATCTACTGACCAGAGAGGAGGAAGTCCGATAGGAGGTACAAAAATGGAAGCATACTGGTGGATTACTTGCTGGAGAATGGGAGAGTAGTAATTTAGTGATGGAATTTGGGAAATGATTGAAGAATCGGGAGAGGTTGTAGGGTGTGTAAAAGAAAGGCAGAACATGGCCAAAATGGAATTGTTTTGTATTGAGGCTGTGAGTTGGTTATAAGTAATGGGTTGAGGTTCCAAATGGGCTAACCCATCCAATAAGATCCGTTTTCCATTCCAATTGAACTCCATGGTGAGCCGCTTATAGTCTTGCAAAATAGGGCCCAAGGTCTTAAGCCATTAGATACCCAACACAATATCAGCTCTTTGAATGTCAAAGATGAAGATGTCGACTGTGAAAAAATTGCCTTATGTCTCCAAATCAATAGGAGCAACCTTCGTGAGACATAGCAAGTATTCATCATTGCCAATCATCACTCTAAATGGTTTGATTGGGATAATCGGTAACCAAGTTTGATACCTATTAATTCGTGTATAAAATTATGAGTGCTGCCGCTATCCACCAAAACAGAGAGGTGATGTCCCGCGAAAGAATCAGGTACCCTCAAGGATCGAGGGTTTGTTTGACCCGCTAAAGCATGAAGGCTAATCTCAGACAAAGCCTCAATTTCCTTAGTAGGAAGTTTAATTAGGGCCAAAGATGTGTCATCAATGTCATTAGTACCCAAGAGTATTAGAAACTTACTTTTGCATTTATGGTTGGGACCATACTTCTCATCGCAATTATAACAAAGTCCCTTGGCTCATTTTTCTTGCAATTTAATGGGGGTTAGACGTTTTATGGGTAAGGTAGTGGCTAATGTAATTGGGTTTGGTTTTGGTAGTGGGATAGTATTTTTTGAAGGATGCGTTATATTGGGGTTTAGAGAGATTGGCGAAGAGATTAAAGGTGTAAGAGGTGGATTTATAAATGAGAATGATGGTTTTGTTGGTTGTGAAAAGGTCTTTGGGGTTATACGGGTAGCATAAGATTGGATATATTCATATTTCTGTTCATATAATCTGGACAGAACCATGGCTTGAAACAAAGTAGAAGGACGAGCCATTAGTAATTCTCGATGGAGCTCCGGTTTCAACCCATTGACATAAAAACTAATGAGTAAGGGTTCATGGATACCTGTAACCTTATTAGCAAGGTATTCAAATGATGTTTGGTACTCAGCAACAGAGTGAGTTTGCAAAAGTTTAGTGAGCTGTCCTTGATAATCGTCATAGACAGATGGGCCAAATCTCTCCTTGACTTGAACCAAGAATTCTTTCCAAGATCTAAGAAGACCATTAGCCTGCATCCACTGATACCAGGTTGAGGCGATGCCTTCGCAGTAGGCAGCAACGATCTGGAGACGAAGGTAGACTGGGGTTTGATGGAGATTGAAAAACTAATTTGCTCTAAAGGTCTACTCGCCCGAATTGGTTCCATCAAATCTGGGTAATTCCAATTTGATGGTTTTGAGATATTGAGCTTCAGTGGAGAAAGTGGTATTAGAAGATGTTGCAGAAGAGTTGGGGAGGGGTCCTAAAATGCTGTTTGGATGAGGAGTTGGGTTTATTTGTGACGAGGCAATTGGCTGTATGGCTAAAGTTCCGAGGTGAGATTCAATGGAAGAGAGTAATTGGGTGATGGAATCAATTTGGATTTGTTGTTTTTGTAATTGTTCCTCCATGGAAAGAGCTCTCAATGAAAGCACCAATGATACAAAATGGCCCTATTAGAGCTAAGGAAGGCTCCAAAATAGAAACAACAGAGAATAGAAAATTAGAAGGGATAAAGAGATGAGAGGAGAATCAAAATTCTACTATTTCTTAATTCTCTTTTTTACACCATATATATATATATATATATATATATATATATATATATATATATATTCATTACAAAATGCCCTAATAGAGAATATATTGAATAACTAATTTCTCTTCCCTAGGACCACATAATCTTCCATCCAAATCGGTGCCTTAATCACACGTACTGCTCTTTTTCTTGGTGGAATGTCAGCTGAGCTGTCATGGTTTTGTATTTCTCTTGCTGTTGCAATACTCTGTTCAGCCAATGGGTTATTGGATTGGACCAATTCCTGCTTCTGGGCCTCCAATAAGGGAATTGGTCGAGGAAATGCTATATCAAAGTCCAAGTTCACTGTTCACTCAATGTTCAACCCAAAAGATAAGCCTTTTGAAGACTGAAACCAGAAACAAAGAAACTGGTAAATCAAACATCACCAAACTATTAAGAATCAATCATTGATAGAGTGGCAGAGAACAGAAAAATGAAGCTGAAAGTATATGTAGATCGAATGTCCCAACCATCACGGGCAGTTCTTCTTTTTTGCAAGTAATTGTGTTTTTTATTTTTTTTTTCAGTTCTTTACTGTTTTGCTCGATTCCATTAACAATGGATTTTTGGCTGCGACTTTAAAGTTGGGTTTTTGTTTTTCTTGAGTTTATTTCATTTGGGTATTTGTATACAGGGTAAACAGAATAGATTTTGAGGAGGTTAAAATTGAACTGACCAAGCGCCAGCAATTAGCTCCTGAATTCAAAGGTATTTCCGTTCTTTCTTCCCTTTTCTTGTTTTAATTTTCATAGCTCAATAGTTGCAATTCTAATTTTTTGGGTGTTAGACAATTTGACATGATTGATAAGATTAAGTCATTTCCACTAGAAATTTTGAATAATAGAGTGTTTTTTTAGTAGGAAGAAGTGAAAATAAAAAATGGGAATGAGTTTAAACCGATAACACAATTGTTTGAGAATGAAATCTTCTTTATTTTTATAAAAGCATTGTTAAGTACTCGTTCCCATTTGTGTAATATGGAATGGAGAGAAGCTTCACCCTTCAGAGTTCTGCTTTAGCTTGCTCAAAATTATGTGATATAACCTGGTGTTAGTCTTCTTGTGTAAAGTGTTTTTTTGTGCTTCCTTTTGTTGGTTTAAACCTTATCTTGCATTTCAAAATTGCTCTAACACTCGGTGTCAGTAGTATTCAGATGAAAAACCAAAGTAGCAATGGCCTTTTTTAGCGTGCACAAACAAAACACTGACAGCTTGTTTTTCTCCATGTTGTAATTTCAGAAATAAACCCTATGGGAAAAGTGCCAGCTATAGTTGATGGAAGATTCAAACTGTTTGAAAGGTGCTAACAATGCTCTCTCTCTCTCTCTCTCTCTCGCGCGCGCGAGCTGTAAAAATCTAATGGAGTGGCTGCTGCTGGCAATTTTTTTTTTTTTCCATTTTTTACTCATGTTCTTCTTTGTAAATTTTACTTATCATGTTGAGAATTTGTACTCCCTTTTTCTCTCTTGACAATTTAACTTTGTTGATTCCCTTTTGCAGTCATGCAATCCTTATTTATCTTGCTTGTGCATTTCCTGGAGTTGCTGATCATTGGTAATTACAACTGCTTATAAGTTGCAACTGAATTTCCAATTACGATATTTATGTGACATGAACAGGTTAAGATATGTGAAATATGTAAGCTGGAAGCAGGATGAAATTTTAATGTAATTATGATGTCTAGTTATTAATTATTAACCAAAAGATGTTGGAACAAAAACAAAGCAAGGAACAAACCTTAATATCACTAAGGCCTCCTAGCTAAATTCTTGATCTATCATCTTTTGTTATTCCGAATGTTACTTTGTCCAAGATTGCTTCACTTTAGAGTGTAGGACAAATTCAATTCTATAGTTGTACCTCTCTGCTCTAAAACCCATGGGTTTGATGAATCTGATACCTCTACTAATGTCATTATGACACTTTACTTGCATGCTTGTTTCCATACTGCATTGGACCTGTGGGTGACTATGTACATCATTTACATAAAAGATCTTTAGTCAGATAAAAAAATAAAAATAAAAAGATGTTTAGTATATGTTAAGAATGACTGTACTTCATCTTTCATTTCAAGTTTATATGCTGCAGATCAGTTCTTAACATTTTTTTTTACTTTTCAAACTTTAAGGTATCCAGCTGATCTTTTCAAGAGAGCTAAGATTCAATCAGTGTTGGATTGGCATCACTCAAATTTACGCAATGGAGCAGGTGCTTCATAGTCAATTTAAGCTTAAACATCCATTGGAAACATATATTATTATGCTATGTTTTGGACCCAGAAATATACACAATGAAGCTGGTTTTAGTGCATTGGTTCTAGTAATCTGTTTTTGCCCTTGGCTTGTATTTTGAACATTTTTGTTTCTGTTTCTGTGCAAGTATAAGCTAGGACGTGAGAGATTATTTGGAAGAATTGACCACTCTACCTTATGTTAGGTCACTTCTTGGAAAGTAACTCTGTAATTGTACATGTTGCAGCTAGTTTTACAAACCATTTTATTTTCTACGTATTTGTTTTAGGAGCATCTTTTGAGTTTACAGCAGACTAAATCAATGACCCTGCAAATGTCTGTTATATTTGGCCCCTTTTAATCAAATCCTAACTTTCTTGTTTTCTCCCAACCCGTCTCAACATGAATCAGCATTGAGTCACATACAATGTAATTGCTGGTAAGTCTATGGTTTTTGCGCCTGTCTTATCCAATGCAAATGATTTTTTTTTTCCCAATTTTGTGGCATGTGGGGACATAGGGTATAGCAGGTGGGTGGATGGAGTTTCAAGAGATTCTGTCATATTAATGTTATTAATTGGTTTTACCCCTCCCTAATGGCCGGTGCTTTTCATTTTCATGCTTCTCCTTTAGCCACATATCTTCTGAATACTACACTAGCACCTGCACTTGGACTACCTCTGAATCCAGAAGCTGCTGCTAAAGCTGAGAAAGTTCTCTTGTCATCCCTGTCAATGATTGAATCCTTTTGGCTCAAAGGGAGTGGACGATTTTTGCTTGGTGGCAATCAACCATCCATAGCAGATCTAAGCCTTGTCTGTGAAATAATGCAACTACAGGTATGTAGCAGATAAAATTGTGTTTTTATTTTTTATTTTTTTATCACTGTTGCTAAGATAACAGAGAACAATTTTTTTGGGTGTGTGTGAGAGCGCGTGCACGCGAGAGACAGAGAGAAGGAGTTTGATTTATTTTTTTTTATTTTTATTTATTTATTTATTTTTTGGATCAGTGGGTTTCTGTTGGGGGTGCTCAGACCTTCCTCCTGCCTTTGCAGGTGTGAAAATCCCCTTTCATTTTTTGTCCATACACACGAAAAGGGGCTCGTTACTTCCACCCACTAGAAGAGCATTGTTGAGATAATAAAAAAATATACTCTCTGTGTCCACAAATTATAGTTCATATTTCCTGTTTAAGATGTTCAAAATAAATAGTCTAATTTCTTTTTCAAGTTAAATTTATTATTTGTGTTTCCAAATATGCTATTTAGTATAGTTATAATTAATCACATTATTCTAGAATAATTAATGCAATTTGTGATCATTATAGGGATAAAATAGTAAAATAAATATAAATCCTTAATATTTGTGCCAAAATAAAAGTGGACTATAATTTGTGGACAGAGGGAGTACATGGTATCATGTCTTTCTGGTAGCTTTTTGAAGCCCATCCGTATAGAGCATCAGGTTTCGATTTGTGAAGTAGAAAAGAGGAATGCGTGTCCACAAAGAAACACATCCACAATCCACTGCATGCTTTTACATTGGTTTTTTGATGAATGTTTAGGTTATCTACCTTGGGTAAATATGTTTAGTCAACCACCTTGTCCTAAGCTTAAGCTGTACTTGTTCTATAAAGCAGAGTGTTTGTTGATGTGAAATCAAGGTTGGAGTCTAGAGGCTTGCTTGATATATGTTGTGACATATTCTACTCCTCACTGCTCCAAGGATTACCATTAATGCACTTTGCAGACTGGTTTTTCTTATATGGCAGTCTGGCTACAAATTCATTGATTTGTTTCCACAGACACATATACCGTCTTTGTGTTTCTTTTTTCACCTAAATGTTTGATTGTAAGGTGGGGAACTTTTATCCTCTCAAATAAAGAAAAAAAGTGGGGATCCCGTTGCTAAATTTGCTCAACTCTAAAGTCTATCTACGAAGAGGAAGAAGTTAATAGCTCGTCTCTCATTGTAAAATTTACTTTTGGATTTAGGTTTTGGATGCAGAGGATCGCAATCGAATACTTGGTCCATATCAGAAAGTTCAGCAATGGATTGAGGATACAAGAAATGCAACAAGCCCTCACTTTGATGAAGTGCATAAAATCCTTTTTAAAGCTAAAGCAAGGCTGGAAAAGCAACGGTCAACGGGAGCTAGTAATGAGACTCAATCAAGCTCTAAAACAATATTGCACTCAAAGATGTAGGAATCAGTTGATGTTTATGTTTGCCCCAAGAAATGCAACGAACGTTTCTGGGTTTATCCTGGATGGGCTTGAGCCAGTGACATTCAAAGGTATTGAAGGAAAGAATTGACATGAATAAATGAAATGAATAATGTATTCCATGGTTGCAATAAAAATAAATATATGTGCTCATTATAATTTTCTGTAACTATTTTTTTGGGCCTGAAGGATAGACCGTGTTATTGATATTGACAAAAATTATAGTTCACTTAGACCCACACCTTTGAATTTCAAGGCTTTTTATTCAATTACTAAAAGCAACATGGTTTTGTATAATTCTTCAACAAATAAGACAGCACCGCCAACATTAGAGAAGAGGCTATAGCTATAGTACCAGCAGTCCATGGCTGTAAGAGAAATCCAAGTAGGTATGGAGGAACACTAGCTCTTGGAACACTAATGGCGCTGTTAAAATTCCTCAAGGCATTAAGCTAATCCCACTTCTACAGAACCTCTACAGAACTAAACACATTAATCTAATCTACAGTTTCTTTCTTCTTCATCTTCTTCTTCCCTACAATTTTGCAGTCCTTAAGATACAAAATGATATGCTATTATAGAACTGAGTTTTGTCCATTTTAATTGTCTTGATTATAATTAGCATTCAACTTGATTGTTTAATAGAAAATAAAAGAATAACCGACCGGCCTTTGAAAACCAAGGTCATGTCGTTTTAAAAGCAAGGATATTTAATGGAGTGGACACAAGTAAATGGAAACCTGCTTGCATTGTACACCCTGAATTGATTGTGAAGCATGTTCAATAATTTACAAGCCATTCCCATTAATGCTTATTCAATCTTCATTCCATGGAACAGCTATATATATATATATATATATATATATATATATATACATATTTTTATATAGATGATCACAATTCACAACACAGCTTCAACTTGTATATACAAAAAAAAAAAAAAAAAAAAAAAAAAAAAAAAAAAAAACAGATTGCTCTCAGACTTATTCATATAAACAAAACTTTACATTAAAACCAAGATCATTAATATCACTCAATCCTTATGCCGCGAATCTCAAGGTTTTCTAGCATCTTGGGTCTCTTGTAATTTTTTAGCAGCAGGGAGCACACAACTACACTGACTGAAGAGGCTGCCATGGCAGCTCCAGCAATCCAGGGGGGTAAACGGAATCCAGTACCTGGGAAAAGTGCTCCAGCAGCTATTGGGATACCAAGTAGGTTATAACCCAGAGCCCAAATGTAGTTCAGGCGAATACGGGAAAAAGTCTTCCTAGATAGGTCTACAGCAGTGATTACATCCTCCAAGTTGCTCTTCATCAGAACTATGTCAGCCGCCTCAATAGCAATATCTGTGCCTGCACCAATTGCCATTCCAACATCTGCTGCTACAAGTGCTGGAGAATCATTTATACCATCACCTACCATTGCCACTGTATTGCCTGCAGCCTGCAAATGATAGAGATTAAAGAAGTTTAAAAAAAGACTGTCACACTCTGTGAAATCTATGCTGAAGGAAAAACCAAGGTGCACATTATATACCTGTAGCTCCTTCACTTTCTCAGCTTTTTGCTCAGGCTTGGCTTCTGCAATAACAGTTTCAATCCCAACTTCCTTGGCAATAGAATTGGCAGTTCCCCAATTGTCACCTGTCACCATGATACTCTTAACTTTCATAGACTTGAGAATGGAAATGACTTCATGTGCGCCAGGTTTGAGAGGATCAGATATGGCTAGAACTCCAGTCACTTCATGATCTATTGCTATTAAAATCCCAGTTTGAGCCATCCCTTCAGTTTCTGTAAGTATCTCTTCAGCATCAACTGGAAGGACAATGTTGTTGTCAAGCATCAAGCTTCTGTTTCCTGCTATAATTTCTCTGTTCCGAACAACAGCTTTCACTCCATGGCCAGTAATGGAGACGAAATCTTGTGCCTCTGGCCAGACTGGGTTCTCTTCATCTTCCCTGAATTTCTTGGCATACTCTACAATGGCTTTGGCTAAAGGATGCTCACTGTTTACCTGATGTGGATAAAGAGCAAAAATTCTGTCAATGGTAGTCATGATAAAGTAACTAGATGCTAACGTTTGTTGCTTTAAGTTCAATGGTGGCCTCTTGAGAAGCCTAAGATCTACACTATAAAGAGAATCTTGGGTAAACCACGAGTTTTAGGAGAAAATCATACCTCAGCTGCCGCAACAAGTTCATAAAAATCTCTAAGCACCAAATTTTTGAAGAGTTTTGTGTTAACAACCACTGGCTTCCCAACCGTAAGAGTTCCTGTCTTGTCGAACACAATGCAATTCACCTGCAACGTCAATAACCAGATCAATTACAAACATATTTAGTACTGGCAGGCTCATGCACGTCAATTCTCAATTTTCACAAGTAAATATATTTGTATAAGGAAAAATGGATTTTAATGCTAACCTTGTGTGCACTTTCTAATGCTTGGCCACCTTTGATTAGAACACCCTGAGATGCACCAACGCCAGTACCAACCATGACAGCAGTTGGGGTTGCCAATCCAAGAGCACATGGGCAGGCAATGACCATAACAGAGATTCCAAATTGGAGTGCAAGCTCAAAGCTGTCCATGGAACTTGGTATCCAAGATTCTGGGTAGCCATGGAACTTTCCAGCTAAAAACCAGGCAAGCCAAGTTGAGAACGAAAGAATGATAACCTGGAAAAGATGGTTGATTATTTCACAAAAGCCATTATCATATACAATACTTGTCACCTATTGAATGAGCTAATAAAATGTACTTACTAGAGGCACAAAGAACTTGGAAATACGATCTGCAAATTTCTGTACAGGAGCTTTAGCCATCTGTGCTGATTCAACAAGACGAACAATCTGTGAAAGAGCACTCTCTGATCCAACCCTTGTTGTCTTAATATACAATACTCCATTCTCATTTAAAGTACCTCCAATCACTTGGTCACCCTTCCTCTTTGCAACTGGCCGTGCTTCTCCTGTTATCATGCTTTCATTAACATGGCTCTGACCCCATATGACAAAACCATCTGAAGCCACTTTTGCACCAGGAATGATTTTAATCACATCATTATTTTGTATCAATCGACTATCAATTTCCTCTTCACTAGTCACATTTCCTTCATCACCTAGAGTCAGTAAAATTGCAGTATCAGGTGCTAAATCCATTAACTTAGCAATAGCTTCAGATGTCTTTCCCTTGGCCAAAACTTCTAGATACTTTCCGAGAAGAATGAATGATATAAGCATTGAGCTAGTCTCAAAGAAGTCCGTCCCCATGAAATATGGAGAGGTAGCAGCTCTTAACACAGAGTACACTGAATAGAAGTAGGCAGCATTTGTTCCTAAGGCAATCAGTACATCCATATTAGCAGAACCATGCTTCAATGCTTTGTAGGATCCTGTATAGAATCGACGGCCAATAATGAACTGCACTGGAGTGGATAAAGCCCACCTCAAAATTGCTCCTATAGTCAGCATATTGACTATTTTGGTGTCCAATCCATGCTTAATTCCAGGGATATACATAAAAACCATGGATATTAAAAATACAGGAACAGTGAAAATCAAACTCCATAAGAAGGATCTGTAATATTGCTTAATTTCCCCTTTTCTATGGCTTTCTCTTCCTCCAGAACCTTCAGGAAATATCATCGCCTTGAAACGCCCTGTCCCAGTTGATTCAATCACTTTGATGAAATTTCTAGGACCAGTCATTTCTGGTTTATAGGAAAGAGAAAATTTGTTGAGTTCAGAGTCTATGTCTATTCTTTGAACACCAGGAAGTGCTTGAAGAGAATTTTCAATCATTCTCATTGAATTATCTGTCCTTATACCATCAACTTTAAGCTGTATCTTGTCCATATCTTCACCAGTACTGATTAGTATGGCTTCAAATCCTGTAACCTCAATGGCTTGTAAGAGCTGGTTGCAGCTCAAAATATTTGGATCATAGTGAACTTCTGCTTCTTCAGTTGCTAAGGCTACTTGAGCTTTTTGTACGCCACGAATTGCTTGCAAAGCTTGCTCAACTGTGGAGGAGCAAGAAGTGCAAGTCATTCCATTGATACGTATTCGGCATACTTGAGTGGATTTATCACTGGTCTCATCATGAATCAAAGTGGCCTCAAATCCTGCATCTTCTTCAATAGCCTTACGAATGGTTTCTTCCTATCATATGTATGTCAAATAAATCACAAACTCATAAAAGTTGAAAAGAAGAACTGATGGAACTAGAAACACAACATTTGAAATTAGTGATTAGAAATCATATGAAGCATAAGAGAAACAAGCATATTACCCTACTTTCATTACATTTAGAGTACGTTTAGCAGACCGTAACGAGACGTAATACAATGTAATCAAATTCATTTTTAGTGTAATATTTAAACTAAAAATGTTTTTAATTACGTTATATTATATATCATTACGGTTTAATAAACATTACCTTAATGCTTTGTGAGCAAATAATTGACTTGAGTTATGATATAATTAAGAAAAGAAAATTTTAGAAACGCCAACTTCAGAAACAAAGAAGAAAAAGCTATGAACAGTGATACAGAACAACAATTTGTCTACTTGGCATGCATAGTATTGCAGGCTACTGAAATGAAGGGGAAGATTAGCAAAATTTGGATGAAAAATAAGGACAAATATTTGTTCTATGTATATTGATTATTGAGTAGGCAACTCCTCAGTGTACTTTCAGAAAACTAATTGTTCTTAGTTAATTAGATTTCACTCCACTCAATATGCCTAACATTTTATTTGCAACAAATGAATTTCACAAGATCTTGTGAAATTTATTTCGAATTTCACATTTTTAATAATTTTTGTGTTTAGAACATTAAAAGATTATTAATTTCAATTTTACGAATTCAATTTTATGAAATTTAACGTAGCTAAACTAAATTCTATTTAAATAAGTGAAATTTCCAAATGAATTCTATAAAACTAACAGAAACATATGTTACGAACAAAAATAATCATTTTTATTTCTCTTTCTCAAATACTCTTTCTGACTCCTCTCTTTCTCTACCCTCACTTTCACTCTTTCTCACATTTTTTTCTTTGTACTTTTTTTTTAACTTGTTTCTCTCCTAATTATTTTTTCATTATATTTTATAAATTAAATCTTTAACTACAAAATATAAGGTATAATTAATTTTTAGCTGTTTTACTTTTTCCAATAACACTTATTATATTGAGAGTATTTTAAGAAATAAGAAAAAAAAACAAATGAATTATGGATTTGTTCCAAACATAAAAATATACAATTCAATTGAATTTCATGTTTTAAATTATATTCTTTCAAATATGAAAATTCATTTCTAAACAAATCTTATTTAGAAATCATTTATTTCAAACGGGTGCTTCTTATTTAGAAATAACTTCATGCATAAATGAATAAGCATGCTTCTACCATGATATAACAAAGTACTTTTAACTTCAACTTTGAGCAATATTCGGGCTAAGCTTGGCCCAAAAGATTGGATTTGGGGGCACACCCAAGGAAATTTCTACAACCCAGCTTGACAATGTTTGGGTTCACAAACCAGGCCCAATCAAGAAACACGAAAAGACTGGCGAATGTCACCATAATATAAAAGCAAAAGCTTGTTTGTTTGTGCAATTTACAAACAAATTGATACAAAGAAACATGAATTACAACACAATTGTACATAATTAAGTTACGTAGAAGCTTGTTTGTTTGACTGTTTGTATGCTTTATAGCACTACTTAAAGAAAGAGTGAACTTAGGTAACGTGAAAGAAAGAAATCAGAAATTCTTAATACATTCTTTTCCCTTCCTTGAAGCATAAACACTCCCATTTACTAATAATTTCTATCATGCCAAACAAAGAACACCCAATACGCAGATTAATTAAACAAAATTAGATTGAAAACTTACGTTAACAAAACAAGGGTAGAATATAACTTCAGTTCTGTTATTCAAGAAATCGACGGCGGCCTCGCGAATTCCAGGAAGCCGTTTGACAGCTTTCTCAACGGATCCAGCACAAGCAGCGCATGTCATGCCGATGACGGAAAAGATGGCCTTAGCCTCGGAGCCTTCAACGTTGGTTTCTTGACCAGAAACGCCCTTCGGGTATTTTGGCATAGACGGATAGCGTGGTCTGGGAGACAAATCTCCATAGCTTTCGTTCCGTATGCAAGCTAAAGCTAGCAACTTGTGCGCCATGAAAATGTGTGTGTTTGGCCTCTGCAAAATTAAACCTAAAATCATTTGCCCACCTTTTCAAATTTATAGGCATAAAAAAAGTTGATGAGATTACAAATCAAATCATGTGAATCAAATAAATTTTTATTAAACTTATTAATTAATTAAAAAATATTAAATATTTAGATAATTAAGATTAAGCATAATTAAACAAAAGATTACTGGGACCTGCATGCCACTATTATTTTATAAATCTATTAATATAATAACATTTAGTGACGATGGCATCTATTAAAAACTTTCTTTTAAGATTTTAATATAAGTGAATGAATGATAATAAACAGGAATATGGGAGACTTACTTTTCTGTGACTCATATCCTATTTAATGTCATTTTTAATCCTAAAGACTTTTAACGGTAGATTTCGCCTTTAATAATTAAAAAAAAAATAAAAGTATATATTTATATACATACACTACTCAAAGATAACAACTTGTTTGTAAATGTTATAAATAAAAGTCGTAAGTGTGATTGATGATTACATTACATAATAATAATAATAATAATGAAATATTATATAACCGTCATATGAAGTTTTCAAAGTCTTCTAATATTTAATGTCTGAACAATTTTTTTATCCAGTGAATTTTTCAGTTTTTAAAAATAATATCATACAAACATTTTTATTTTTTTAATCACCTGAATGTTGATTTATATCTGTCATATCTCTTATGATTTGTTACTCTCCATTTAAAATATTATTGTAGTATTCAACATTTCGTAAATTTTTCTTTTTATTATTTTTTCAATTTTAAAGATTTTAAAGTTGTAATTCAATATTTAATGACTAAAAATACTTAATTACATGAAACTATTTTTAAAAATTGAGAAATTCGTTGGACAAAAAATTGTTTATACATTAATATAATATATTTTAAAATTTTCATAAATTTTGCCTAATAATAATAAAGTCGTTTTGCTTCAAACTACCGCTAATTAATGAATCCGTATATATAACATTGTATTAAAAAAAAAATCTAAATGAGCAGCAAATAAACTCATCCTCACAAGAAGTTCTTAAAATAAACTAGTATTAAAACAAAAAAAAAATGTTGACGTGCATATATATATATATAATGCAATTTCTTGCTAACAAGCAAAGGAAAAAGATATTAAAAGAATGGATTAAAGTAATTTTAGTGAATTTAATTGAAATGAGTACATGCAGCCAAGCCCTAGCTAATTTAATTAGCTAGGGATTAATTATAAACTGATATGGCCGGCATTAAAAAAGAAAGGAAACCATTAGGATGAATGATTAGTAAGGGCTGCTCAATAAGGGTCCAATGGAACTGAAACCCACTCAAATTTTAAAATGAGTGCAATATATATATAAATATAAAGACCCCGTGAAAAATTGCACTATTTTACAGGTTTAAAAATAATAAATAAGCTTAAAAAAAAGAAAAACTTCATATCTAATAAAAATTAAAGATATTATTTAAAATTTTCAAATTATTGTAATAAAAAATATTATTATAATAAAAAAATATTATGTGACTTTTTTATTGTTTATTAATCATAATTCGTATTTCAATTATAAATTGCTATTATTATTGCCAGCTCCCACTAATTTAAAATCATGCATCCGCAACTGATGATAAGTAATTAATAATGGACAGCACAGCATATGATCATGTTTTTCATTTAAAATTCTTCATGGAATAGCCATACTACCAATTACTTATATAGTCACAGCTATATATATATATATATATATATATATATATATATATATATATATATATATATATATGGGTTGGTAATCTGTAACACTGTAACATTACATAATCTATGGTCAATACAATATATCCACCACTATAATCTTTTGCATGAAAAACAAGAAAAAAAGACGACTTTTCCAACTTCCATCACTATTACTGTATGCTAGGGCACTTAAACACTCTGCAACCATTACCTGGCTTAATTAAAAAGATGTCGATATTAAATTAATTAGTATGCATGTTTGGGTCTAGAATTCAAGAAGTAATTTCTAAATGTATGGGCAGAGTGTAGAAGCTGCACCCTTGAATTCGCTTGAAAAAGAAAATTTTAGTATCAGTTAACACATAAATTAGTCAAAAAATATTCTTGATCGACTGAACCAAAATTAATTTACATATAGAGTCATCTTTCCAAAAATTATTAGATAGATATTTACATTTAATTTTATGTATTATAATTATGTTTAGTATTATTGTTTGAATTGTTGTTAAGAAAAATATTACACTGAAAATATTGATTAAATATCATAAAAAAAAATTTAAAATAAATATTTACGTTTTAAAATAAATTTAATGTATTATAATCATGAAAATGTTAAACAATTAAATAACACCCTCAAAATTATTATTATTATTATTTTAGTATAGAAATGAAGAATTGAATCTGAATCTATTGTACATCATATATACACTTGTAATTATTATGTCTTGATATATACCGTCAAAATTATTTTTTTCAACTGACATTTTTTTAGGAAAAGAAAATAACGTTTAAAAAAAAAGTACTTTTTTAAAACACAATACTTAAAAATACTTTTTTAAAACACAATACTTTCTTTTTTCAAAAAAAAAAAAAAAAAGTTTCAATTTTAATACTAAATAAGCTTTACGTCATTTATAATACTAAATAAGCTAGCTAAATAAATGACCAAGTAATTCACTAGCAACGTTTACACCTGAAAAAGCAAAGAAAGAAAGCAAGAAAAGGGAAGGAAAATTTAACAAGAAACTGTAATATGTCTTGTTAATCACTAAAAATATATATATATATATATATATATATTTTGGAAATAATTTTATCTCAATTAGAGAATAATATCTTAATTAAGAAAGTATAGATTAGCAAATTAAATTTATTGTTTCGTGAGTTGGTTGCTGACTATAGCAAGAAATTTGTGTTCCCCCATAGATGCCACATGAACGATAGCTGAGGGCCACAGCGCATCAACATGCACTATTGGATTAATCTAATTATCTAAATGATATTAAAATCTATTTGAAATTAATCCCTCATTAATTATCATCCTTGTTCATGACTTGGTAAATCCATAGCTAAATTTGCCAAGAGTTTTTCTTAATAAGGCAAATTTTATAATCAGTAGACTATGAATATTTCAATGGCAGATGTTAAATAATTAATTAATGATATATAATCATCAATTAAGCAAACTCTAGCATTGGTACAGTTGATATCTTCTTTAAATTATAGGAAGCCTGATTTTGTTTGATGTTTATTGGTTAATTTACATATATAATAATAACATTATAAAAATAATTGAAAGAATAAAATTCTGAATTCTCTTCTAAAACATGAATAGACAACACAAAATCTATCTGACATTCCAGGAAATCACTTTCTACTTGTTCGATTGTCATTCTGATTTCTTTTTCCCTACGATTCATTAAACTTCCATGCCAAAGAAATTAAACTGTACGTAATAATAGTAATATGAAAAAAAATCATGTTAAAGGCGGCCAAGTTCGGCGATTTTAAGCACGTGCAATGCCTATAGCGTGCGTAGAACTTGTTTTAATCATTTAATTAAATCATTCATGGTATATATAAATATGTGTGAACATTTTTAATTATCTATTTATGATAAATTAATATGGTCATTTATTAATTAAATAATATAATTATCTAATTATATTTAATTTAAATAAAAAAGAATGAATTTCATTAAAATAAGTAAAGAATAAAATAATAATTATTTAATATTTAAATAAGAAAAATGAATTTGATTATAATAAAGAAAAGATAACATAGTAACATAATTTAAACTCTATCCAACCCTCATAGTCAATGGCGTGGTTTAGTTGCCAATATATATACTGATATAGTAAAGGCCAAGCTCATAGTGATTTTTTTTTCTTTTTAGAATTTTGTTTAGCTCAAAGAAAACAATGAAAAGTGAATTGTTAGACAATATATATATATATATATATATATATATATATTTTGTAGGTTTTTTTTTTTTTTTTTTTCAAAGAATGGTAATTTGTGATTTAGAAAATTTGAATTCACTAACATGGGTCACCTTTAAATGAGCCTATCTAGATTGGGTTGGATTTAACCAAGTGAAAATATCATACTTAAACCTTGGGGAGTTAAACTAATTGGTTATGAAGCCCAAATTTATGCCCAAAAAAAGAGAGGAAATTCTGGGCCTATCAATGAAGGCCGAGCTTGGTCTTAATTGATGTGGATTGAATTTTTCCATTGGCCTATTGGGTTTTATACCCAAATCAATTTTAAAGCTTCTATTAGTCCATTGGGTTTTAATTGATTTTATAAAATTACTTGGTAACCCATAATTATTTAATATGTATTAATTATTACACATGATCGAGTCTTTCGGAGCATATTTGAATTTTTAATGTGAAATTAAAACTTATAATATTAGCAATCGAGTCAAGCCGAGTTAAGCTCAAATATTTTGAATAATATATTAAATTGATCTCATAAAATTGAATTTTAAATCTCAAATTTTAGAATTTTAGAATGGAGTGGAGTAGAGTAGAGTTTAATAGTATTGGATTCTATTCGATTAGCCCTGGTCCCAATTATTCCTAATAGTCATTGAACTTGAAACAAGTGAAAGGCATTTGCTGAGGCTCATAATGATGGTTGTTGTGTTGGTCTATTCAATGAAAGATTTTTATGGTACTATTTGCAGTTATAGTGCGTAGAAAATTACATTCTAACCCATTTGCAAGTGGCCAACTTGATTTCTATGGTCTTGGAGGTGCATTATAACCATCTTTGTAGATTATGACGTAGGTACATATTTTGTGCATTTGGACAAGTGATTGGAGCTTTGAAATTTTTGAACTGCTAATGCTACAGGATGTTTTATACTCGCTTCAGATAAGCGGTTGAAACAATCAAACCAATGTTTAGTGTTTAGAGTGTTATTTTAAAATGAAATAATTAAACTATTTTAAATAATAATTAAAAATTAATGAATTTTTTATTATACTGGAAACTGAGAAACTTGTTGTTAATCTACGCTTATAATGGGAAATTGACAATGTACAATGCTAATGCAAAGAATGAACGTTAGTTGGGGATGCGTAAGCGCTTACGTTTGTATGCAGCGATTCCAGGAGCCCCCCGACCACCGCAATGGACCCATTTTTTGTGTAAAATAAATTTACTAGTGGCACCCATTTATATTTGACTAAGGCCATCCAAAACTACTCAAATACTGAATTCTTGAAGCTGCAAACAAACTTCGTTTTGGTTTCTTTTATTCTCTTTTTTTCCCCCAGCTGTATTTAGTTTAAATAATTAATTATTCCCTTTTTTTTTTTTTTTAAATTATCATATATCCTGATTGTTGATAAAATTCCATTACCTAAATTAAAATAATTTAATATAATTATAAAAAGCTTGCTTTATTATAGTATATATTGTTATATGGTACAATACAAAGAATCAGTT
Source organism: Reutealis trisperma (assembly GCA_947687605.1). NCBI lineage: Eukaryota > Viridiplantae > Streptophyta > Magnoliopsida > Malpighiales > Euphorbiaceae > Reutealis > Reutealis trisperma. The sequence continues at coordinate 6,694,776 of CANTUT010000039.1, read as the reverse complement.
CAGTCTTGTTGAATTCTTGATCTTTATCATTGACTGCAACTGCATAATTTTGTGAATGAAATTCATTTTCTTTATAAATAAATAGTAATTTAATAAATTTTCATGCATGCTTCAAATATGATCTATTTTTGAGACGAAAAGCAAGCTATTTGGGATAATTAATTAATTATGAAACAAATCTTAGATTTGGTCAGCTAAACTGGACATGATATGGTTGTTTAAGTGATGAAACAAATGCATCTATTCACAAAAAGTCCAAAGCGTTCCACTTCAGAATTCCACTTGGATCAAAAACGCCCTTAATTTTCCAAAATCAAAATTAATTAATTATTTTTATCATTAATAAATTAATATTTTAAAAATAAGATTGATAATCGAACTGGTCAGATTATCGATTCACATTTTAATTTATTTGACTAATTAAACTGACGATCTAATTAATTGGATAAAATCTTTTTATTTTTATTTTTTTAATTTGGTGGCCTAATTTGTATTAATAGAGATATGATTGATTGAAAATTAGTAAAAATCGATTAAAAAATCGGCCAAAAAGTGATTTAACTAAAAATCTAATTTTTATTAATCAAAAATATAATTTTTAAGTGAATTGAACTAAATTAATAAATAATTTATATAATTAATTAATTTGAATCAGCTAATCCCATCAAGTCAAATTTTTAAAATATTGAGATAAACGTAATCGTCACTGATGAAATATACAAGTGGGAGACAGAAGCACAACAACACGCTTTTGAGGAGCATAAACTTTGTCTACACGAAAAATAAAAAAGTTAACTTCCAAATTAGATGGCTCAGATTATTAGAGTTTTCCGCGTACCATTAAACTAATAAATATCACGATTTTATAATGAAAACTTTACTAAAACAGAGAATCTCAAATTAAAATCAATACGAGTAGATTCCTAAATCAATATTGGTTGTTTTAGCCAATCAAATTGTACTTTCTTTATTATTATTAATTAATTAATTATAGAAAAAATTATGGGTATTAATTAATTAATTACAAAAAAAAAATTCATATATTCTTTTTTAGCCAAATTTTTTTTTTAATATTAAACATTAATATATATATATATATATATATATATATATATATATATATATATATATATATATATATATATATATTATAGGATTTAATTGATATCTTTCTATATACATGAATATTCTAATTTTCATATTAGTATTGATTATATTTTCCTTATTGAAAAAATTTCTTATTTCTTTATCTTCTGTACATTATATAAATGGCCTAATACTATTGAATGGAAAAACTATAAAACTATTATTTTCTCTAGATTATTTGTTCATGTTTTTCTCAATTATATTTATAACACGTTATCAGGACAAATTTGTTCGACTATTTTTTTTAAAAGCTTTTCCAAGATTTTTTTTTTCTCATCTCGAATGACATATGAATCATATATATTCTCAAAAATATATATGTCTATGACTTAATACGCATATATGTTCGAGATACATTTATCTTATTGTATCAATAAAATTATATATATATATATTTTATACTTTTTGATGTGGGCATAAAAATTTACATATACATTTTTCCCCAATAATGAAATCGTTTTTTTTTATTATTATTTGATATGAATTTTTTTTATGTTAACATGCAAAATATTTTTTTATTATTATTATGAATCGGTTTTTGTTTTCTTACTATATAAAACAAATATTATCATATTATATTATTATTAAAACATTTTTATTTTGTTTTATATATATGTTTTCGTTTCTTGTTATATATTGTTTTTATTTTAATAATAATTTGATTATCATTTTTATGAAAAAAAATTATTATTTGATGTAACTTAATTTTTATTAAGTAAATTATAGTTCCTGAAAAACTAGTACCATATTCTAAATTTTAATTTCTGAAAAAATTACTATTATTTATAGTTCCTCAAAAACTAGTATCATATTCTAAACTATAATTCTTGAAAAAATTAGTATTATTTATAGTTCCCAAGTAACTAGTACCATATTAATCAAATTCTAGTTCTTAAAGAACTAGCGTTATATTTTAAATTATAGTGAAGAACTAACACTATATTTCAAATTCTAATTCCTGAAGAAATTAATATTATTTGCAGTTTTTGAAAAACTAATTAAATAAACAACTAAAGTATAAATTCCTAAGTTTCTGAAGAACTATAACTATATTTTAAATTATAGTTCATGAACTAGAACTATATTTTAAATTATAGTTTATGAAAAACTAACATTATATTTTAAATTCTAGTTCCTGGATAACTAATAATCTCTATAGTTCATAAAGAAACGATAATCTATACAGTTTCTGAAAGAACTGATAATCTTTACAGTTCCTGAAAAACTAATCAAATAAATAAAATAGACATTCTTGAAAAATTGATATTTTATGTTCCTAAATAACTAATAAATTTGATTTAAACTACACGCGTTGAATAAATTGGATGTCAATATAGTACCTACATATGGTCATAATATTAAGGTAAACCCTTTTACTTTGATTTTTCTGTTTATGGTATTTCATTATTATTTATATGTATTATAATGATGGGTATGGCTTATTTGATTAACCAACTAAATTGCAACTTTTAATTGATTATCAATTATAACAACACATTTTATGCATAGTTTTAAAGTCATGGCTTACAATTTTTTTTGGCATAAAATCTGATATTAAATTATTCGTTTATTGATTAATTGATTTGCTTTGTAGGAAAAGGGTGATTTTGCATTCATATTAATAGGTTTACTTGATTCATTAAATTGAGATTGATTCTACTAGTGTATATATTATTACATATCATTCCGTCTTAGCATCTCAACTCAAAATTTATTTTATGGATAATACACGTCTTATATATATATATATATATATATATATATATATTTGTTAGTTGAATAGCCTACAAGAAAGTTGTGTGTGTTATATATGCTTTGAATTTACTTATATCAATATGAATTAGATGTAAAAGCAATTAGAGATTTAAATATGAGATGAGATGAATATAAATTATATAAGTGACATAGTTTTGTTAATTTGTGAATTGACGAATTTATTTTCAGATTGCATATATTGCTACATTTATGTTGGTATAGAGAAGCATAATTAGTACTTACCTTTCCTTGGTATAATAAATTATGAATTTAATGTTTGTTAAAATTAATATAAATTTATTTTCTGATTGGTCTATTTAGATATATTTTAAATATACGCAAATTAAGTTATTTAAATAAAGTGAAGTATAGTGAATTAAAGTTTGGTTGATAATTTTTGTATGCTCTTAAATTCAATAGGAATAATTTTTTACATGAGTTGTTGATAATGAAATGCATTTAAATGCTAACAAAAGCAAAAGCTATTATCTACTTAAATCTTATTTAAGTGAGGATTTAATGGTTGAATATCTAACTATTAATGATTTTTATATTTTCTAGAAGAGTTTTAAACATAGATATAATCACTTAAAATATGTGGTACTAGTACAAGCTCAAAATGATTGGCTAAATTTACGCCTACAAGACTTGAAATCTATTTGAGAATATAATTCAACCATGTTTAAAATTACTTCACAGCTAAAATTATGCGGTAATAAAGTTACATGATCCTTTAGTAGCAGTATAAAAAGTGAAAATTTACAAATATTATTTTTCTAGTGATTGCAAAGAATAATTGTTAATAATAAATCATCAAACAATGCCCACTAGTACAATTGCATTCCCTGAAGTGAATGTTATAAATCATTGGGTAGATAATAAAAACTCAAAAAGAATAATTGCTAACGAAAAATCATGAAATAATGTCCACTAATACAACTGTATTCCCTATAGTGAATGCTATAAATCATTTGGTAGATCATGAGATTCTGAAAGAGAAACTATCCATATAGAGGACACAACTCAATTCAATATTGATGATTTTATGTAAACTCCTTAAAGGAGTAATTTGCAAGAATTTTACAAGTTGTGTATTATAATGAGTTATTTCATTACTGTTTTATTCATAGTATACATGCACAATATATTGCGTTGAACCTGTAGTTCAAATATTGAACTTATAGTTTAATAATTAGACCTTGAAAGTTTGGCATGAATGTCATTATGTACATTATATATACTCTCCCTTGAAACTTGTATAAGGACATGAGCTGTAAATTTTTTTTATGCCATGAATATATTAATATCACTATCTCAATGTGCGATAATGGATCCACAAAATATACTAAGAATTTATTTTGATGAGACATATTTCTTGACATTAAGGGGAGGAAAAGTACTTGCAATGCTAAAAAATGTCGAGAAATTTATTGCAAGGAAAATCCTTTAAATAATTTTGATCCATGTACAAGTTAGAGTGAACCGGAAGTTCACAAAATAATATAGTTGAAACAAATTACAACTTAACTGCCAAATGCATTTATAGATGCTAAAAGAGTGACAAAGTCTCATATTATAGCTGCTAATACCCTAGCAAGGGTTGTGATTCCAACTGCAAATAGAAAATCAATCAATCTCACTACACACCAGAAGCGTAGATAGTAAATTGAAACTAAAGACAAAAATCCGCGGAAAAAAAAATAGCGCCACTCATAAAATCTCCTGAAAAAAAATCTCTTGAAAAGAAATATCTCAATCAAAGAGCTCTAGCCAATTATGAGACACAGATTGAGACAACGGAACAATTAGATCCTCCAGATATAGCTTATGGAGTTGATGATCATATAAATAAAAACTATGAGATCTCAATTATTTTTGTGATATAAGAAAGAATTGATAGAAATTTAATTATCGTCGACGATGAATTTGCCTCAACAGTAACTCTTGCTGTTGCAAGAGAAAATATGAATCCATAATCTATAAGTATAACTAAATATTAATATAAACATGATTGATCATCATGGAATGAGACAATTAAAGTAGAACTAGACTTATTCTGTCATTGACTATGAAAAAAATAATTCTCTTATTATAGAAATGATCATGTTCCGATATTTAATTAATATGGCAATTAATGAAAGGCTTATTGTACGCCTTATAAAAGCAATAAGAGTCCCAGAAGGACTAAGTATATCATAAATGAATGCACATTAAATATTTGACATATATTTCATCAAATTGCAAAAATCTATGTATGAATTAAAGCAATATGGACATGTAGTATGATTGTTTGAGTAAATTTTTATTAAAAAAAAGATATATGAATAATACACTATATCCATTTGTATTCATAAAAGACCATTTAATGGTATATATTATTATTGCAGTATAAGTTGATTTAAATATCAATGTGACTCCTAATGAACTCAAATAAATATGTACCTATTTGAAAAATGAGTTTGAGATGAAAAATTTAAAGGAAATGAAATTTTGTATCAGCCTGCAAACTAATTATTAAGGAGTTATAATACACCAGTATACTTATGTGGAAAAGATATTTAAGCAATTTTTACATGAATAAATCTTCTCCTTCAAGCATACCAACAGGTGGTCCGCTCACTATAAGTGAAGAGAGACTTTTTTAGACCTAAAGAAGACAATAGAGAGTTATTTGGTCTTAAAGTACCATATATAAGTGCTATACGGCACTCTTGTATCTTGCAAATTGTATGAGGCCTGATATTACATTTGCAAGAAAAATTCCTAGCTAGGTATAGCTCTACACCTACAAATAGATATTAGAGTAGTGTAAAAAGTTATTTTCAATATACTATTAATATTATAATTCATATTTGAAATTGGTCTACATGCGAATATTGGTTATTTGCTTAATCTCCATGATGGTTCATTTTAGACAGGCTGTATATTCACTTATGGTGGTACTGCAATTTTATAAAAATTTTTATGGTTCTGAAGTACCTCAGTAAAAGATATTTCCATTGTATTTTGAGAATAATGCAATTTGCATTGTATAAATTAAAGGTGGTTATATCAAGGGTAACGAAATAGACATAAACTTCACCCAAATTCTTGTATATATATAAGCTGCATAAGAAATATCCACTAAATTCGCTTGAGTGACAATTTAACAGACTTATGTACTAAGTTTTTATCTAATGTGGTATTTAAACGGCATTGTTTCATCAATTAGTATATGCCGTATTAAAATTTGTTATCATCAGAGAGAACAAATAAGTATATGATTGTACTCTTTTTCCTTAGTCAAGTTTTTATCTCACAGGATTTTATTGGACAAAGGTTTTAATGAGACAATTTGTATAATGACAAAATAGCGCATAAAATGTACTCTTTTCCTTAACTATGTTTTTTTCCACTGGGTTTTCTAGCAAGATTCTTAACAAGTCATATTCATAGCGCAAGTAATATTCTAAGAGAGTACTATAAAAAAATTATTATATGTGAATATTACTTAAATATCATTAAGTATACGGTTTGACAATTTGGTAGATTTGTTTACAAAGGCACTCCTTACAATCACATTTGAAAAGTTAGTCAACAAAATTGGCATGCATCAGTTAAGAAATATTTGATAGAAATCATATTTTCATGAGGGGAAGACTTTAGTGCACTGTACTCTTTTTTTTCTTAGCCTAGGTTTTATCTCATTAGGTTTTCTTGGCAAGATTTTTAATGAGAAAGTGTTATGGCGCAAATATTTATAAGAATAATGTATTATTTTTCTTTCACTAAGATTTTTTTTTCACATGGTTTTTCCTTAGTAAAGTTTTAACGAGATATATTCTTTATAAAAAATATCAAGGGATAATGTTATGATATATTATAGGATTTGATTGATATCTTTCCATATACATGAATATTTTAGTTTTCATATTAGTATCGATTAAATTTTCCTTATTGGAAAAGTTTTCTATTTTTTTCTCTTCTGTACTCTATATAAAGGGCTTAATACTATTAAATAGGCGAACTAAAAAACTATTATTTTCTCTATATTTTTTATTTTTATTTTTCTCCATTATATTTATAACAATATATATATATATATATATATATATATATATATATATATATATATATATATATATAATAGAAAATTTATTTCTCTTTATATAAAAAATCTCTATTAAAAGCCATAATGATAAATTGACATGCTAATTTTACATCACTTGAAATCAAAATAAAAGATGAGGACAGAATTTGTTTTGCGATTTTTTTTTTTGTCAATATTTCTTTTTGTGAAATTGACTATTCATTCGCTAAAATCACTGCCTTATATTTATATTTTATATATATATTTAAAAAAATAAATTTAATTTAATTAACTGACAAACTGACTCAGATGTAACCTTCCCATAACGTAGCCAAAAAAAAAAACAAAACAGAAGTTTTGAGTGGCAAAATCTACGTGTCAAATAGTAAAAGACAGAAGGCAGATTCAGAGCACATTTCTCGAAGACTTAGCACGCTTATACTGACCGTCAGTTTTATTTGGTATTTGCCAACATGGCACTTGTTCTCCTTCCTCGCTACAACCTGCCCTTTTCTTTCTATTTCTGAGAAATTCTTACCCTACGCCGCCTATATAAAGGCGTCTCCGTTTTTTCCTCTCCATCCGCACTTTTCTCCAACAAAAAATTCACATAATTTCGCCATTTTTTTCTCTGCAAATATATATTTTATAAACAACAATTGCATCCCCTAGATTTTTTTTCAGATTTTTAAATTGATTGAAAATGGAAAGCCTTACCTTGACTGGATTGTTGAAGAAATCTTCTACTGATTTCCCAAATCGTCGTGCTCTTTCTGTTTCTGGGAAACTCGATTTGACTCATGCTCAATTGCAACACCTCGTTGATCATGCCGCTTCTCTTCTTGTCGCCTCCGGTGTAACTCCCGGCGATGTTGTTGCTCTCACTTTCCCCAACACTGTTGAGGTATGATGAATGCTTTTGTTTTTCTTTTGATTTTTCATTCAAATTACATAAAATAAAAAAATTTATTTATTTATTTATTTATTTTTTGCAGTATGTGATCATGTTCTTGGCAGTCATCCGTTGCCGAGCCACCGCCGCTCCACTTAACTCCGCTTACACATCTGAGGAGTTTGAATTTTACCTCTCCGATTCCGAATCAAAACTCCTCATTACTTCACATGAAGGTATCCAATCGGCTCAAACCGCTGCTTCTAAGCTCAACATCCCTCATGTGTCCGCCACGCTCGACGTAGAAACCAAAACAATAGCTCTCTCCTCATCAAAGACTGAGTCAAATGTTGACTCAGTTGCCGAAATTGTGAATGACTCGTCTGACGTTGCACTTTTCCTCCATACTTCTGGAACCACTAGCCGCCCCAAAGGCGTGCCTTTGACTCAACTTAATCTCGCTTCCTCGGTTTTGAATATAAAGTCTGTGTACAGACTCACTGAGTCTGACTCGACTGTTGTCGTATTGCCTCTGTTTCACGTTCATGGTTTACTCGCCGGATTATTGAGTTCACTCGTGTCTGGAGCCGCCGTGGCTCTTCCAGCCGCAGGAAGATTCTCAGCCTCGACTTTTTGGCAAGATATGATTACGTATAACGCCACGTGGTACACTTCTGTGCCGACGATTCACCAAATCATACTCGACCGCCACATTAGCAAGCCAGAGCAGGCTTACCCGACGCTAAGGTTCATTAGGAGCTGCAGCGCGTCATTGGCACCGAGTATTTTGGAGCGGCTAGAGGAGGTTTTTGGAGCGCCAGTATTGGAGGCTTATGCAATGACAGAGGCGTCTCATTTGATGGCTTCTAACCCGTTACCTGAAGATGGCGAGCACAAAGCTGGGTCAGTTGGGAGACCCGTCGGTCAAGAAATGGCGGTTTTGGATGAGAATGGAGTGGCCCAAGCGGCTGGTGTTAATGGTGAGGTGTGCATTAGAGGACCAAACGTGACCAAAGGCTATAAGAATAATTCTGAGGCTAATAAATCTGCATTTCAATTCGGATGGTTCCATACCGGAGATGTGGGGTTTTTCGACTCTGATGGGTACTTGCATTTAGTGGGTAGAATCAAGGAACTCATTAACCGTGGAGGTATATATTTATTTATATATGTTAATTAATCTTCGTAGTTGATTTTGAATTAATTAGCTTATATCAATCACGTCTCTAGGCTGAAAGGTCTTGAGTCTTGAGTTCAAGTTAGTTGATATAATAGTGAATTTTACTAAATTTGTTTTGGTTGGTTCAATCTCTCCAGGAGAAAAGATATCACCAATTGAAGTGGATGCAGTCCTTTTGGCTCATCCAGATGTTGCTCAGGCTGTTGCCTTTGGAGTCCCAGATGAGAAATATGGTGAAGAGGTGAGAAACCAATCCCAATTTCCCCACTTTGTGGTTTGTGAATTGCTATTGATTTCAAATTAATTAAAAATGTTTTTGTTTTTTCGTCAATTGCAGATTAATTGTGCTATAATTCCAAGGGAAGATTCAGACATTGATGAAGCAGAGGTGCTTCGGTACTGCAAGAAAAATCTTGCAAGTTTCAAGGTTCCTAAGAAGGTTTTCATTACTGATTCAGTACCAAAAACAGCTACTGGGAAAATTCAGCGCAGGATTGTAGCAGAGCATTTTCTTGCTCAAATCTCCACTGCTAAAGTTCCCAAGTTTGGAGCTTAATCAACCATGGCAATATTATTATTACCTTTGTGCAATTGGTCAATTGCCTAATTAGAAGACAAGATTACCTATTTTTTGTTTCTTTTGTTTAGTCGTAATGTTACTAAGCTCCACACAGGATCAATATTCATTACTCATGTACACTTTACACAAATCAGCAACATAATTTTTTCAGCTGATTATATGTCATGAATTGCAAATGCTAGTAAAATTGATTTTTTCAGATGAATACAAAGTCAAAATTATATGATGAAATTTCTTTGGCAATTACTTGTGTGTGTAGCAATGCTTGGAAGTCCAAGCAGACGAAAAACACGTTGAGATTGCTAATACAAATTCAAAGCCCACAGGCCAACAGTCTTCTAGTCTCGTGGGTCTAGAAATTCAACAACAATAACAATCATGGACTTCTGAAAGTGACCCATTTCCTTGGATTCCAGTCCACAGCAACCGAACTAGACAATTCTTTTAGGCTTTTTGGCTTGTATTGACATATTCAAGTTCATGTTGCGTGCACTTGACATTCGAAGAAATCATTTCAATTTTCATGGAACAGTTCATTTCTCAAATGATGAACTTGGAATTGGAGAGCTTATAGTGATTGATTGTGAGTAAAAAAAAAAAAAAAAGCCACATTCCCAATTAAATTATTTCATGATTGTTGTGAAAATTATTCATACAGTAGCCAATGATAATTTCATGAATTTTTTTTCTTCCTCTTTTTTTTTAATTATCAATTGATGAGCTAAATTCAAGTTTAAAATTTTATTAAATTTATCTATAAATACATGAATTTTATGCTCGCTATAATTATTTCATTAAATTGAATATATCTTAACCAAATTTAAAATATCTTAAAAATTCAGACAATTTCTTTATAGAGCAAAAAATTATTGGAGTAATAAAGAGATGTACAGATAAAACTTTTGCATTTGCAGTTTCTAAACGACAACGTTTTAGAGGCCGTCATTCACCTAAGAAAAACGACAACGTTTTTTGGAGGCCATCCTTCCACATAAGAAAACGACAACGTGGATCTGTATGCTCTTCTCCATGGTCAAGCATTTTATCAGTCACACGGCGAACCAACCAGAGCCAACTGAGGACCTTAACTGCAACAATTTCTATTCTGAACATTCTTAAATAGTGTAAGTCTTAATTATTGTTCTCTCTCTCTCTTTTTTTATACAAATATCGTTTCGATTGCAGGTGCAGTAGCATTGAATACGTTAAACCCATTTGATTGTTAGAACTTACAAACTGAAATATCCAGACTTGGACTTAGTCCCTTAATTTTTGTTCATATTGTTCGATACCCATATGGGTTAAGCATGTGCTAGGTTCAGTTTACGAGTGTGTTTCTGTTGATTCATTTTTTCATGAGCCTGAAATTTAACAGAAACTTTTGTTCTTATTTTACTTGGTTTGCTAAAATTGATATAGAATAATTTTATAACTAGAATATACTAAAATGACACCCAAGATTAGTTGCTTTAATGTGTTTTCCAAAGTTCAATCTATCATATGAATTCCTACGGCTAAATTTAAAGATTTTGTATCAATAAGCCTTTGGTTTAGTGGTATTGGAGTTGTCTCATAGCTTTGAGGCTGCGAGTTTTGACCCCAATTCAAACCAAATTAACCAAAAAAAGTTAGAAAATTTCTGTGGTTTATGTCAAAAACTTAGTTTATCGTGGGTATATAAATTTTAAATTTTACTTCTTGGTCACATATTGATATATATACACACACTCAAACAGCTAGAGTTAAGGGTCTAAGCGCTTTAAGGTTGAATGGTTGACCTCTTTCAACTGACAATCATGGCACGCACACACACATATGTATTGTAAATCAGCAGGATTAGGAGATCATAGTAATATGTTGTGAAGTTTTCAAACGTGCAGAAAAATGCTAGTTGGCATTTATTGGCAAATGTATTTACTTCTGTAGAAAGGAACATCAAAGGAAAGGATGCAGTAATACGTTTTTCAGAATGCTAGATGCATGATCATATATGCTACTATGCACCCAGCCAGAACTATAATTTTGAGCTCCTCCATACCTAAGTAGGGGAGATGGGTTTCTCCCTTGTCATAAGGTACATTTTGCATCAGTGTAGAATGAGCAATCAGATGTCTCTTCAATTTATGGTTCAGTGTTTTAAAGTTTTGTAGCATATCTATCGCCAAATTCCCTTTTTTTAGGTTAACTACTAGACAAGAAACTGCGTTGGCAAATCCCATAACTTTATGATTAGTATGAATAAATGTAATGATATTGAATTATATGTCTATCATGTTCATATATCACAAGAGACTGAAGTTGTTTTTATCTGTTTTCTGTTCAGTCCAAAATAAGTAGCCTGCATTGGCACTATAGATGGAAACAAAGAACCAGATAACCACAGAGAAATATGCTGCTGATATATCTTCCATAAGAGAAGCACAAGGGCGCATCAACTCATTTATTCACAAAACCCCAGTCCTAACCTCTGAATCTCTAAATGCTATGTCTGGAAGGAATTTGTTCTTTAAATGTGAATGTTTTCAGAAGGGGTGAGAAACTAATTAATTGGTGAATAGTTAAGGTTTTAGATGTTAGCATATTTGATGTCATATTTGGTCTTTGTATTCATGATGAATAATTTATCAATGCTTTTACAGTCTAGTACCTTTATATGAAAAGTAAAGATGCTTGCATTCTTATGTCCTTGTAGTGGAGCTTTCAAATTCAGAGGAGCCTGCAATGCCATATTTTCGCTAGATGGTGATCAGGCAGCTAAAGGGGTAGTAACACACAGCAGGTTTGCTCCAAGTTCTGTGCACTATGGCATTCATGTTCAAAGGCACAGTACATTTAATTCATACAGTTGACCTGATTCTCTGATTGCATTCTCCATAAATAGTGGCAACCATGCTGCAGCATTAGCTTTGGCTGCAAAGTTACGGGGGATCCCAGCATATGTAGTTATACCAAAAAATGCTCCAAAATGCAAAGTTGAGAATGTTATACGTTACAGTGGTCAGGTAATATGGAGTGAGAATACAATACAGTCACGGGAGAGTACTGCAACCAAGGTATTGCAAGAAACTGGTGCGGTTCTTGTTCATCCATTTAATGATGGCCGCATTATAAGGTAGCCAAACTCTTATTTTGTTTTTTTTTTAAATTTTATTTTGTTTGAGTCTGAACCTGTGGATGTCCTAGACAATGTCATCTTAGTAATATAATGATAATGCCTCGTATGATTTTCCTTCAGTTGTTGCTTCTTCTTCTTCCACCTTTCTTGCCCAGGGTTTTTGAGTTGGTGTTTACCTCTAAATTAAATTAAAAAAATATATACTTGCAAGTAGTCATAATTATGTTTGGTCACATTCCATAAGAGAACTTAGGGTGACATTGTTGCACTGTAATTAGAGAAATTTTAGATTTCATGAGGCACATTTGTGATTATTATCAAGTATTTTATAATGTGTGTGTACAACACATATATAGCTGAAAATTTTGAATTTTGGTTTGGCTTCTGTTTATGTTGCATTATTCCAGGTTTTACTGTTTACGCTTGCAAGAAGAAAATGGCTAAAACACTTTGATAGTTTTTTTGAGTAGTACCTCGTAACCATGTCTCTGAGTTTATATGAGCAGAATGCCCTTAAGCACCTACAATTATTCTCCTCTTTCAAAATTCTTATATCCAGTTCATTTACGGATTTATAAGTATCTAAAGGCAATGAACCTGTACCATAAATGCACATGCAATATGAATGTTTGATTGTCTTTGCAGTGGGCAGGGTACCATCTCATTAGAGCTTCTGGAGCAAGCCCCACAAATTGACACTATAATAGTTCCAATAAGTGGTTTGTTTAACAAAATTTTCCAATAGTAATAATCCCACATTTACTTGCTGTTTATATTTTCATTTCTAAATCTAGTTACTTGATAAAATACAGGAGGCGGTTTAATATCAGGGGTGTCATTGGCTGCTAAGTCCATCAACCCTTCTATTCGAATTTTGGCTGCTGAGCCTGTAGGAGCTAATGATGCTGCTCAATCCAAAGCAGCTGGTGAGATTATAACATTGCCTGAAACCAACACTATTGCTGATGGTCTCCGAGCTTTTCTTGGAAATCTGACATGGTACATACTTTTTATATTCGCAATGGGAAATCATAATTGGTTTCTCAATAATGTATTTTTTCCTACCTGACTTGTATGAAACATGGTTATGTACTGGTTTTTCCTTGCTCCTAATCCCACTTGGCTTTATTTGTTAATAGTTCTCTAGTTTGACTTATTTGACTTGGAGTTCTCATTCTACACCTTATGATGGGGCAGGCCAGTAGTACGTGATTTGGTAGATGATGTTATAACTGTGGAAGATAAGGATATCATAGAAGCCACAAAACTCTGTTATGAGATTCTTAAAGTTGCTGTAGAACCTAGCGGAGCCATTGGCCTTGCTGCTGTTTTATCTGATCGTTTCCAGAAAAATCCCAGTTGGAAGGACTGCAACAACATAGGTATCATAGTTTCAGGAGGTAATGTTGATCTTGGTGCCCTCTGGGATTCATTCAAAAGGTGACAGTCTATTTAGTGATTACCACATCTGACTAATCGTTTCTTTCCAATGAAACTTGCTTCATTGATGGTTAAAGATAAATGCCGTGGACCATCTATTTTATTTTATCAACATTTCAATGTTATAAAACCGCAGCAATTCATTACCAATATTGAAAGCTTTTCTCCGAAAAATGAATGAAAATTGACAACACAATGTTATTAAAGAAGCAATTTACTTGTGGCAATGCTGTCACCATCCGGCAAGGAATATGACCAATAAATTTAATGGAAACTCTACTGAGACATTTTGACATGGAAATGTGATGGCCAAGCCCTAGGACAGTTTTTTCCTAACTAGATTACTTGGTTTAGTTGCCCCAAACAAGGTTAGTTTGGTAAGACTACTCCATTAGACATTCGACAGTTATACTTAGTTCAATGGCCTAATGATTATTTATTTGCTGCATTGCTAAGCAATTTGTTTTATTCTTAAAAGTGAAGCAAGTTATTTTTCTCATTTTATGGATATCTCTCCTTGAAATATTTGTAGTTTAAGTTATTTTTGACCATTTAAGGGAATCAAAGAATGCTGATTTTTGGCTTCCTTCCCAAAAGGAAAAGCAATAAACATCTGAGCTTCTTGAATTATTTGTTTATTGTTTTGTCAAAGCAATACAAGTATTCGTTTTTCAGAAATTTTGTTGTGCTAGGACTTGACCACTTGGAACTCTCCCTATGAATCTTTGACAAAATGAAATTCATTAGGCACTTGCTAAGATGTACAAATAATGATTATTTGTTGGCCATAAAGTTAGTGTTGGTCGAAGCATCTTGCTAAAATGTACAAATCACAAGAAAGATGCCTTTTTTTTGTTTTTTCCTCAGTTCACCTCTGCCTGCATCAGCGTAGAAACATTCAGTTCTGCTTATCAACAAATAACGGCAAAGAAAATGAAGAAACTTACTCTTAACCTTCAAAGCGAGCCAACCATCCATGTGTAATAAGCATATGAAACTAGTAGTAGTAACCAACTGCATAAATATGATATGGGTTGCTCATTGCGGAGAGCATCTACAACTCCTCTTTAACTTATTGTGACGGATATATTTTCGTAGGAACGAGACAAGATGCAAAGCAGGATGTTATATCAATTATAAGTTATAAAACAAAAACATAATTCTAGCACAAGTATGATGGAAAGACAATTTCCTGGCAAAAATCTCAACAGAAGACCATTAACAAGAGACCTTTTTTTTTCACTGAAAAAAATACTGTTAAAGCAGTGCTTCGTGAATTGTGGATACAATAACAAGAAAGATGCATGTCCAGAAACCAGGCAATGCGAAATTGCAGGGAAAAAAACTCCACATAAAAGACTTCAAAGCAAAACAAAAAAAAGGGTATGACAGAACCCAGTCCTATAAGCAAACCAAGGAAAGATTTGTTCTGTCTCTAGGCTTCTTCTTGATATTCTTCTTCATCCTCGTACTCATCTCCTTCCTCATCTGCAGTTGCATCCTGATATTGCTGGTATTCTGAGACCAAATCATTCATATTGCTTTCAGCCTCTGTGAACTCCATCTCGTCCATGCCTTCTCCAGTATACCAATGCAAGAAAGCTTTCCTTCGGAACATGGCAGTGAATTGCTCACTAACCCTTCTGAACATCTCTTGGATTGATGTGGAGTTGCCAATAAAAGTGGATGCCATCTTCAAGCCTGTTGGAGGAATGTCACAAACAGTGGACTTGACATTGTTGGGGATCCATTCAACAAAGTAGGATGAGTTCTTGTTTTGAACATTGATCATCTGCTCATCGACTTCCTTCGTGCTCATTTTGCCACGGAACATTGCTGATGCTGTGAGATATCTGCCATGGCGGGGATCAGCAGCACACATCATGTTCTTGGAATCCCACATCTGTTGGGTGAGTTCTGGTACAGTGAGGGCACGATATTGCTGAGATCCACGGGATGTGAGTGGTGCAAATCCAACCATGAAAAAGTGAAGCCGGGGGAATGGAATGAGGTTCACAGCAAGCTTGCGAAGGTCTGAGTTGAGCTGACCAGGGAACCGAAGACAGCATGTAACACCACTCATGGTAGCTGAAATCAGGTGGTTCAAATCCCCAACTGAAAAAACAAGTTTTACCCATTAGTTGCTGTGAAGAATAAATGTATATCGTCATGTAGATTAGTTACCTGAATTACATTATGACATTGAGGTGCAAAACCATAAGGCATAGAAGGGGAAAAGAACCTCTCTTTTTGAATTTCTCCTTAAGATGCGAGTACAAGTAAAAAATAGCAAATGACAAGCTAATCATTGCAGAATCTTGAAGCCATTCACATTTCACATCAAGCAGGTGATAGACCATGAGAGTACCAAAAATGGATACAAGCATGGCTGGAGTTGCCACCTAAGCTTACTGGAAACGGCAAGACCTACGCAAACCAAAATTCTAATTCCTTTCTTTGCCAGAAAGCTCTAGCAAGTGAGACCCATGTGCAAACGCAGCTGTGTTTGTGCATAGAGAATAATAAATGGAATCTTAAAATCATATGACCAAGCGTTCCAACCATAACACAGAAAAGTTGACTATATTTTTGCAGTCACGAAGAGCATACAGCCAAGTGTTAATCACACTTCTCGACACACTAGAATAATATTATTGCCAGCGTAAAATTCAATTCTCGAACGGAAACTCCTATCAAGACTTCAGTAAAACAAAACACCATGTATCATAGATCAATGATTATAATATTTAATCCAGGAGTAAGATTAGAAAATCATGCAGCACCATTGAAAATTCTGCCAGTGGAAAGACTATTTTTATGGAAGAAATGTCTTGCCACTCCTACAAGACTAGACAACACATCTTTCCTTATGGAAACTCAGGAGTGAGAATTTCAGTTGACTTGACTTTAGAACCCCAAAAACCAACCCAAAAAAAAAAAAAAAAACAGAGCAATTTACAAAGATCATTGAACCACTGAAATCATAATTAAACTAAATCATTGAACAAATGTAGAACGGATCCAAAACAATCAAATCAACAAAAATTCAACTGAGGGGCAGAAAGAAAGATAAAGCTTACAGCTGGGAGTGGTGAGCTTTAGAGTACGGAAGCAGATATCATAGAGAGCTTCGTTATCAAGAACCATACACTCATCTGCATTTTCAACAAGCTGATGAACAGAGAGAGTCGCATTGTAGGGCTCAACAACAGTATCAGACACCTTTGGAGATGGAAAAACTGAGAATGTAAGCATCATGCGATCAGGATACTCTTCCCTTATCTTCGATATCAATAGTGTACCCATTCCAGACCCAGTACCGCCTCCCAGGGAGTGGCATACCTGAAACCCTGTTATCAAATAAAAACATTCATAGTTAGAAAATACATATATAAAAAGCCAGAAACAATAATAATCCCTAAAATGCTTAAAAAAATTTCCCCCAGTTTCCCCTGAAACAAACAGACGAAGAAAAAGGGGAAACTCAAAATACCTTGTAAGCAGTCACAATTCTCAGCCTCCTTCCTCACAACATCAAGGACAGAGTCAATCAACTCAGCCCCCTCCGTATAGTGACCCTTGGCCCAGTTATTTCCGGCACCGGACTGTCCAAACACAAAATTATCGGGTCTAAAAATCTGCCCATACGGTCCGGATCTAACGCTGTCCATGGTACCGGGTTCCAGATCCATCAAAACGGCCCGAGGCACAAACCGGCCACAGCTAGCCTCGTTGTAGTAGACATTGACCCGCTCCAATTGGAGATCCAAATCGCCTTGGTATCGACCCGTTGAGTCAATCCCGTGTTCAGCACAGACTACTTCCCAAAACTTGGCTCCGATTTGGTTTCCGCATTGGCCTCCCTGGATATGGAGAATTTCTCTCATTGTGGATTTTTTCTTCGTGATTTCTTTTCCTCGGGAAAATGATGGAAAATTGGGAGGGAAAGCTTGGGAGTGAAGTGAAAGGATGGAGCCAGAGATTCTTATGAAGGAAGAGGTGACGGTTTCCGTTATCGGGGCAACGCCCGTTTGGTTTTAGTGGGAATTTGAAATTTTTGAAATTGGTTTTTATTAGATGGTGTTGGATTGATTTTTGAGTTCCTGCACTCGGACACTTGGCAAGAGACTATTGGCTTAACAGCCTTCTCTTTTTAAATGCCGATTTGATGAATTTGAAGTTACAAATAAAAGGAAACATTCAGCCGAAAGAATAACTAATCAAAATTCCTGGTTGATTGGAGATTTAATAGCCGAAATAATATTACAGATTATATAATTTAAGTCTTATTTAGTATAAAAGATTTTAAATGAGAGATTTTATAAAATTTATAAATTTAAAATAAATACACTTTGTGTATGAGAGATTGTGATTTTTTTTGTTCAAAAATAATTTACAATAATCCATTTATTTTATAATCAATTCAAACGATAAAATGTTTAAAAATTATAAATTTCATAATTCATAAATTTTATTAAATTTATAAATTTAAAAATCTTTCAATCCAAACCAAAACCTTAGAGTAATTAAGAGACTGGAACTTGAGGGAAGATCAACAGAAAAAATATTAATAATAAAGAGTCAATATTAACAGCAAATAGATATGATTGGTATTTTTTTTATTAAATTTATTGTTAATGGATATCACAATAAAATTAAATACTTAGATGTGAATATTACATAGATTTATTGCTTATCAATTACTATCTTTCTATTAAATTATTTTTGAAATTTTTTATTTTAAAATTAAACTATTTATAAAACTTCTTTTGTTTTTAATATGAATAATATTGAATTAATTATAGTATTAAAAAAATTAGGTATATATGTTTGAAAGATGGTTAAAATTATTACTCCATAAAACCTAATCATTGTGATTTCTATTGTCATCTTAAAATTAAATTTATCAAAATTTCATCAATGAGTATCATTAGTTAATTATTCTTTCCATCTTACAAAAGATTTTTTATTTTTTTTCTCATACAGTTTAAGAAAATATAATTAATTGCTTACCAACTCATAAATTTTATTATATTTTCCCATTTATATTTTTGCATATATTTATTTATTACTAACTTTATTATTATCAATTAGTAAGGATATAATGGACAAATTTTATAACTATTTTTAAAGTAGACAAGTATTTTAAAACATAAAAAAAAATATTGAATAATTTTTTTGGGACAGAGAGAGTATTACTGATATTAAATTTCTCACTTAATCGCGGATCTATAGAAAAGTATGGTATGGTCGCTCACATTGGAACGTACCGCCTCAACGACGGAATCAAAACCGAGACGGCACGTGGACGTGATGGAGGATTATGTGCATTGGAAGCAACCGTTTGGATGCTGAAATAGGATATGATACACACAGGTTGACTGAGTGTTCCTCTTGCAGGTAGAAACTTGGATCTTACACAGTGATGATCTAGCTGTCACAAGTGGGCCGGCACCAAGTAGATGATCAATGATCATCCAACCTAAATCAAAGCAAAAGCTGTTCAGTTTTCATAACAAAAAGATGCAAAACATCCATCACTCTTATCTCACATTACCTTATGATCCAAGCACTCTACTCTTCTCTTCCTTTTGTTTAATCTAAAAATTAATTATTTCAATATTTGATTTTGTGATTTTTCAAGATTATTAATTTTCTTTCCTCATAATTTTCAAAAAAAAAAAAGTAATGACCATATCTAATATAATAATTAGTACATTTTTAGTAATAATAATTATGGTTTTCATATTTTATAATTATGAATTTTAAAATTATTATAATTTTAAAATATGTACGTGTCTCTTCTTTATTTTTATATGTGTATATATATTTAAAACAAAAAGTTATCCGTATATTTTGTAAGTAATAATATATTTAAAACTTATTAACATTTTAATAGCTTACTTATATTTTCGTTATTTTTTATAAAATTTATTCAATAATTATTAATTTTTTATACGGGAGGATCACTCTTTCACATTTTTCAACAGCATAAAAATTTATTATTATACTAGTAGTAGAACGACAATAAGAATCATAATAAACTATTTAATGAATTTATTTTTGGGTGGATTTTAAGTCAGTGACAATGTGGGGGCGATCCCCTATTAGGTACTCTTTATTTATCAAAAAAATTATTTATTTTATTTTTTTACACAGTTTAAAATAATATTATTAATTATTTATCAACTCGTAAATTTGATTATATTTTTTCACTTATATTATTGTATATACTCATTTATTATTATCTTTATTGTTAATTTTGATAATACACACCTTTTAATTAATAAGGATAAAATAGACAAACACCTATAATTATTTTTAAAATAAGAAGGTGTTTTTTTAGACAATATTTTTTAGACGAATGGAGTAATAAATTATAATTAATATGGATAATTTAGCATAAAAAATGCTGTTATTTCCACTAGTTTTGCTTTTCATGAGACATTATCTTGTTATTATGCAGCTAATGATTCAAAAGCCCTGAATAATAATATAATTTTGCTTAATTTTCACTCCATTATTTGATCAATCTCCTCATAAATAATAATTAATTCAAACAACTTACAAATGCAAAGGTAGCTCGATTAATCATAGAATGAAAGAATATAGTTTAATTAATTTGGTTGTTGGTACCATATTATCCAATCAACAATATTAATAATATTTCTATGAATATCAAGTGTGGCTCGAGATTTTGAAAGGCGTCAAGCAAAATTATAAAATAAGATATTTAAAATAAAAAAAATATGTAAAATAAATAAATAAATTTAAATTAAAGCAGTTTCTTTATAAGTAATTCTTAATTTGTTAGGATTAGAGTGAAAGTTAAATTATAGACAAAGATTATAGGCTTCTAGACGGACACAAAATATATAAAAAAAAAAAAAGGTATGAGAATATAGTATAAATCGAGTAACAATTTCAAATAAGATTAAAAACAAAAAATATAGTTAATTAAGAAAAACTTATAAAGTTAGTTATAATATAGTTATTGCTAGTAAGTTTTTAGGTTACTATTGTCTTTTATTTTAGATTTCAATTTTGTAAACTAATATTTAAGATGTTCATATTTTATTTGTTTTTTACTTTATTTGGTGTGTGCATATATATATAATTGAGAGCTTAAATCAGTTATTTTATTCGCCTTATCCATTGAGCCGTTTATGCAAATATTGTGATTAACTTGCTAATCGTTATATACACGAGTCTAAGTTTTCTTAATAATTTATTCTTCTAGTGCAGAGGTGGCAATTTCAATCCACCTTTCCGTTTTCTTTGTAGCTAATTTTTTAAAGTAAATAGAAAATACCTAACAAAATTTAACCCAACGGCATAATTAATGAGTGTCAATATCATATTGATTTCACAACTAATAAGAATGTTCAGAAATCAGAAGAGCAAAATTTTCTACATTGCATGGTAATATCTATTCTAATTATAATATCCTTCACTCTTCAACCTTTATGCTGGATCAAGATTAGATTATAATGATGGATTAGGGATTTGAGATTACGATCATTGTCCCAATTGCCAGTTTGATTATTTTTTTTGGTAATGCTTAATTTATTTTAAAAGAAACAAAATAATAGGATTAATTGTCTATTTTTCGTATCTTATCTTTTATATATATATATATATATGGGCAAAAGACCCAAAAAAATTCCTCATTTTATTTTCATTTTTTCCATAAGATTGTTCCTTTTTTTAAATATTCTTTTTAGTAAGAATCATCATACTTGTGTTATTTTATTGATTTTCTATAAAAAATTATAATCTCATACGAGATACCAAATTCAATTTTGATGTAACTAAAAATTTAATATAGAGCAAATGAATATTTATCAATTTAAATTGCGTTTAATATAATGAAATCTAATAAAATATATTTATAATATGATTTTTATATTAAAAATAGATTTAATTATATTATATATTGTATTACAACTTACTAAATATATCTAATTTTTCTGATAGTTTTCCAAAATATTAACTAAGAAAGAATTAATGTAATGTAACTAACATTTTGATTAACAAAAAGTTTGTATCAAAATCCAAAAGAACATTTTAGATATTCCAAGTCATGAAATATCTAAGACATATCTCCCTTAAAAGATATCAAACATTTCAATAGAAACCATGGCATAATATTTTTATTTATTTATGATTTTACTATATAGAAATTAATTTTTAGATTTTAATTATGTATGCAATGCTTTATTATTTAATAAATAACTTGAATGAAACAAACGAATACTATATTAGAATTTTGAAGATGAGTTTTAATTATAAAATTGAAAATTTTAGCTGTAATAATATTATCTGTCATTTGTAAAAAAAAAAAAATTACAATAAAACGACGTCATTTGATTAATCTGTGTTGCTAGGGTTTTATACTCCATAGTCGCCTCTCACTCTGTTTCTAATCTAGACTCTGAAGCATAACCATGGGGACCTCACCGTCTCCGTCATCAACATCTCCATGTTGGAGTAACATACTGAAGAATCAACCGCCACCGCAAAACAAGCAAAACCCAAACGCGATAAATCAAGTGTTAGTCGAAAGCTGCAAGTCCTTGAAGGGCATATCAATGGCAGTAATTGATGCAAACGCCGTAATTCAGGGCGGAGAGAAACTTCATGACTTGGCAGACAAATTCGTTACCGTTCCCGAAGTTCTCGCTGAAATTCGCGACCCAGTTTCCCGCCACCGCCTTTCCTTTGTTCCCTTCACTATCGACTCCATGGAGCCCACTCCCGAAGCTCTCAACAAAGGTAGAAACTTTGTAGTGCAATTGTTAATTGAGTTGAGGATATATTGTGGGTAGACTAGGTCTTTCATGTTTGATTGCCGAGAAAATATGTTTGTGGATCCAAAAAAAAAAAAGCCTCAAGTAAAAGTGTGTTTTCTTCTTTGGATTTGGGTTGCTGTAGTTTAAAATTCGTATTCAGTTTTTAAATATTTCAAATTTTCTCATCTTCTTTTTCCTGCTACTGA
Source organism: Reutealis trisperma (assembly GCA_947687605.1). Taxonomy (NCBI): domain Eukaryota; kingdom Viridiplantae; phylum Streptophyta; class Magnoliopsida; order Malpighiales; family Euphorbiaceae; genus Reutealis; species Reutealis trisperma. The sequence continues at coordinate 6,671,601 of CANTUT010000039.1, read as the reverse complement.
TTGCCTTGGTTTCTTGAAGAATTAGAGCTTCAATGGTTTGTTTAGTATTTAATTGGTGTGATTGCTCCATAAAGCTGATCCCATATAAGCTACTAGCTTGATTACTTACAAATTTTTATATCATGTCGCAGTTATCAAGTTTGCAAGGGCAACTGGTGACTTACAGACCCTGTCAGATGTTGATCTTAAACTTATTGCCCTTACTTATACATTGGAGGCGCAGATTCATGGAACTAGAAATGTTAGGGACGTTCCTCCTCCTATCCATACTGTAAATGTGAAGAGGCTTCCTGAGAAGGACATGCCTGGATGGGGTTCTAATGTTCCTAATTTGGAGGAGTGGGAAGCATTAGAAAATGAAGGTGGGGGTGGGTTTAACACCCATTCGCGGATCCTTGCTTTGAAAGAGATAAGCTTGAATGTTATCCCTGCAGATGACCAATCCAAAGATGGTTCAGTGGTTACTGGAAGTGAAGCACATTCGGAGAATCATGAAGATGTTGAACAAGGTTTTAGGAAACACAGGAGTTATCCACCAAAGAAAAATGAGATAAGCATTGAAAGGAAGAAGATGGTTGCAGATGGAATTGATGCATCTCAGGGACAATTTGATGATAATGCTGGTGATTGGAAGCCGGCTGTCAGTCGAAGTACTCATAGAAGGTATCTTAGAAGGAAAGCTAGACGTGAGTATTACGAGACATTATCTGAAAAAGATAGCCAGCAAGATCTGGATAAAAATATGGATAACAACAATATCGGCGAAACTGCTGCTCCTGATTCACCTTTGCCTCGAAGTTCTGAAACAGTAGAGGCTGGAAATGAGGTTTCTGAGAATGAGGTGAAGAATGGTGATGAAAATCTCACTTCTATTTTAAAACAAATGAGGCTGGAGGAAGGTTCACTGGAGGCTCTTCAAGAAGAGGAAGAAGAGAACAACACTTCTGCGGGGCTTGAGTTCATTGCTTCTGAGGTGACGGAAGCTTCTTCTGTCAACAATGCAAATGCTTCTCCTGAAGTAGTTCAAGTTGATATTTCCAATGGAGAATTAGATCACCTGGAGAACTTAAGCCAGACCAATGAAACTGTTGATTTATCACGTGCAGATGATGATGCTAGTGAGGATAGCTGGATGCTTAGATCCTTATCAGAGTCCAGTGTAGCTTGTGTGACTAGTGATTTTGCAATGCAGAATGTACTTCTGCAAATGGGATTACGACTGCTGGCACCTGGAGGAATGCAAATCCGCCAGCTACACAGGTATAAAATTGATGCTTAAGCTTGTAGTGGTGCTTCATAAGTTCATATTTTGGATTTAAAAAACTAATTAAAAAAAAAAAAAAATTCGCTCTGAAGTAAATGTGATAATATGAATTATACTTTGTAAGTATTTCACTTTTTGTTTCACATGAGAAGAGTAAAAATGCACTTACCATAATCAGTTAATTTTGTCTTATCATTTAAAAAAAAAATAGCTTTGAAGACTTGCCTTTTGCTTTTGAGATAGAGGAAAAAAAAAAAAAAAAAAAACCAGCTTCAGTGAGCTAACTGAAGGGAGTGTCTTAGTTTTTTTATTGGATTCCTTCACATTCTGTTCAAAGTCATTTTTGAAGTTTATCTTTTTGATGAATTGATGAACTTATGTCTTACCTGCAAGTCCCAGTCCGACTCCTCTCCTCCTTTCAATATATATTTTTAAATATAAAAAGGCAGTGGTATGTTGGCCTTAATTTCCAGGAGTAATTTGCTATTGTTAGCGGATCTATATCATTTTCTTCTAGAGTAAATTATCATTGTTTCTTTGCTCTTTTTTTTTTTTTTTTTACGATGCTTGTATCTGCAGGTGGATATTGAAATGCCATGCTTGCTATACTGTAACTGCCGAAATTGGGAGAATTTTCTGTCCGAAGTGTGGAAATGGTGGTACCTTACGGAAGGTAGCTGTTACAGTTGGCGAGAATGGAATTGTGTTGGCAGACCGTCGGCCACGGATCACTCTACGTGGTACAAAAGTAAGCTTATTCTAACTGGAAAGATAGGGAAAAAACCTATATGAGCAAATAGCAGAAATTTCTACTGTTCTTTTTGCATATTGGTTTCAATTATATTATAAGGTCGATGCATGTACTTGTTTGTAGCACTGTCGTCCTGTATTTATTTTGCCTAGTCCAGTGGTATCTTTTACTTGATCATGATGTTTGTTTGGGTGGAAGTGTCCTACGGTTGTACTAGCGATTTTTTTTTTTTCCTTGTAAGATTTTTTCCATTAACATGCTTCTAAATGGATAATATAGGTGGAAAATGCGTTCTTGTCAAATGTTTGAGGCATTGAAAACCAATCTGCTTGAGATCGGGTCCACCATGTCTTCATTTTTCTGTCTCCCTTGTGTGCTCGGGTCTATACATGAATGTAAATGCTTTAAGTTTTCTATTTTTTGAGCAGTGTACACTAATATTTTGTTCCCTACAGTTTTCATTGCCTTTACCCCAAGGTGGAAGAGATGCCATTGCTAAGAACCTCATTCTGCGTGAAGATCAACTCCCACAAAAATTCCTTTACCCCAAGACAAAGAAGAAAGTAAATAAACAGGTTGGCCTTCTTTGTTACTTTGTTATCGTCATTTTGATTTTGTTTGCTCTTTTTCTTTTTTGAAAATAATTGTGTTCAAGAAACTTAATGTTTGTGTTTTCGAAATATGGTGATCTAGGGAGATGACTTCTTTGTTCCAGACGACATCTTCAGCCATCATACTGATAAAAAAGCTCCTTTCCGGCCTCCAATACGGAAAGCATTAGCAGTTTTCAGTGGAAAGAGGAATCCCAATGACAATCACTACTCCCGTCCTAAGCATTGATGATAGTGTTTTTTTTTTTTTTTTTTTTTAACTTTTTTTTGTTTTAATTTTTCTTTTGACTGGGAAATTGTTATTGAAAATTGGTTTATTAAAATCTATTGCTTGTGATAGCAAATTCATAACACTTCCGTTTAGTAGTGTGGGGACCTAAACTTGTGTAAGCTAGCTCATCAGTGAGCACAATTTTGGTATGGTGTTTGCACTTGTGTAATGCAAATGAATACAAGGAAATTTATACTTTCTTGTGCTAAAGTAATCCAATAATTCCTTCTGCTTCCCCTTGAGTTCTGTTATACTGAGTTTTACTTTTTATGTTGGTGTGGCTAGACTGCATATGATGGATTGACGGAAAGGGTATTCTGAGTGCCAAAAGTAACATTTAGATCTTGGTTGCCCTCATGCTTTGTCCTAAGATTAATGGATGATTGTTCTTTTCTTGTTTATAAACTGAGAACTCCAATAAATTCTTGGATTTCAAATCTTCCTATCTAAATAAGTCCTGAAAGATTCTGCTGCTGTGTATATATATATATAGATTTTTAACTGATGCAGTGTTTGCTGTGGACTCGATAAAAATTGCAGATCTAAAGAGAGAAGTGCTCATTGGCAAAAAAAAAAAATAAATAAATAAAGGAAAACAGAGAGAGAAGTGCTGAAAGCTCAAAAGCTATTGAAATAAATCAAGATGAATTCTGTAGAAATATTCTTTGCTAAATAAATGAAATTAAAGTGAATTGCCTGTACTCTATGGTATAAAAACAAAAAGAGAGGGTCGAGGGAAACATTTCTAAAATAAAAATTTTGGACCTTGCCACCTGAAGCCCTCTGTGAATGATAACTTCCTAATTACCAACAGTTTCTCTTCATTGTCTTCTTCTGCACACATGACAACTTCAATAACATTGGAACATAGACCTGAACCTGATCTTTGATGTTATCAACGAATCGGAAACAGGCATGTCTCCAATTTCTTTTGAAAATCATAATACAAAGAACTCCCCAAAAACCTGCTGCAAGTCCAAGTCCCAAGCCAAAATAAAACCACAGCAATATATCATTGTCGTACTTGCCTTCTCCTTCACCAACATCTGTGTCAGGTGGTGAGACTTGTGGTCCTATGTCCTCTATGCAACTTTTAGAAAGTGGAGCTCCACAGAGTCCAGGGTTGCCAATGTAGCTAAGTTCACTGAAACTTTGTAGCTGAGTGCTTGAAGGAATTCTACCAGACAAACTGTTGTACGACAAGTCGAGGGATGTTAATAATGTCAAACTTGAAATGCTGTAAGGAATTTCGCCAGAGAGATTGTTCCAGGACAAATCAAGAGATTCCAACTCTTTCATTCCACCCATATTATCTGGTATTTGCCCATTCAAGGTATTTCCTGATAATTCAAGAAACCTGATCCAAGTAGTCTTGACAACTCTGTAAAATAGTTCCAGATAAATTGTTGCTTGAAAGATCAATGTTATTAACATATCGAAGAATGCTTTGTTACTCCCATTCTCTACCTTTGTTAACCAGCTGAAGGTTTTCTAAGAAGTAATCAGATGCATCTGTGATATCTATGCTTTCCTCAGAAACCAATGCATTAATGTGAGACAAACATCTTGGAATGTTTCCTGACAGGATGTTATGTGCAACATCAAAAACCTGAAGAGAATTGAGCTTGCATATTTGTCGAGGAACACGTCCATTGAACTTATTAGACCGCAAACAAATAATCCAGAGGTCTGTTAGCTTTTCTCCTATCCAGTTAGGTATGTTTCCAGAGAGCATATTTTTATTGAGATTAATTATCTGCAGATTTCTACAGTTCTGAAGTGATGAAGGTAAGCTTCCAAATAAGCTATTGCTATGCAAATGCAGTGACCTAAGTGAATGTAGAGAACCAATGGAACCTGGAATTTTACCAAACAAACTATTTCTCCCAAAATTGAGAAACTTTACATGTTTGTGGTACTCCAAGCAATCAGGTATTTCGCCTGATATCAGATTCTTCGACAGATCAAGATATATCAGACTAGATTTGCTATTCACATAATGTGGGTGATAAAGATCCAGAAAATGTATTATTAGAAAGGATCAAAGCTACAACATAATGGGAAAAATGTTGTAGTTCACCTTCAAACTGATTCAAACTCAAAACTACGACATAGTTCCTTACATGAAATTTGAGTTAATACATAGTTCCTCTTAAGTTCGAAAGCTTTCCAAAGCTGCAAGGCAAACTAAAATTCAACTAATTCCAACCAAGATTCAGGTAAATGAGGAAAGTTAAGTTTCCTAGAGATGCTGGAATTGGACAGTAGAGCGAATTCAAGTTCTAAAAAAAGAGAATTCAAATGATTAAGCTGTCCAAACTATTCGGGAATATGCCCTGTAAATTTGGTATCTTTCAAGTGTAGTTCCTCTAAACTTTCCCCAATACAATGAGAAACATTACTTGCATAGCCAATGCTCCCAGCTTCAAAACTATTGTCAGATATATTTACACTTTCAACTTGCAGAGATTCCACAAGACACTTGGCATTCTTACTGCCCCAGAATATATGCTATAAGATAAGTCAAGGTAGTCAAGAGAATGCAAGTTTATCATTTCATCAGGAATTGAGCCTTGTAGAAAATTAAGACTGAGATCTAGGTGGGTAAAGCTACTGCTAAGATTATAAAACCATCTGGGCATTGTATATGACACAAAATTTCTAGAAAGATCAAGGACAGAAAGAGATGTGAGGTTCACACACCAAAAATGTTGTGGAATACTCTGAAGTTCACAGCTTGAAAATAGCAATTCTAACAGAGAAGGAAGCATATGGACTGCTTGAAGCCAATCATCAACATTTTCAACATCTACACCGCTCAAATAAAGATATTTCAAGGAAGAAAGGCGAGAAAGCCATGACAGATTGTCTATGTATAAATGTTCGAGTCCCAGATCCAAATGAAGCAAGTTTGTAAGATTTCCAAGCTGATAAGGAATATTTCCATTGAAATTTGAGTTCGTCAAGAATAGGTACCTCAAACTTTTTAGTGCACCAAGAAACTTGGGATTCTTGTGAAGTTATTTGTGCTAAGATCCACATAATTTAAATGCTTCAGTTCCAACAGCGAAGGATTTAAATCTCCAGAAAGCGTAAATCTTTCCCGTTTGATTTTGGCATGTGCAATAGAATCATTAGGATTTTGGAGGCTAAGTTTGATGACATGCCCTGTTGCATTATTGCATTCTACTCCTTTCCATTTACAGCAGTCTTCCCCACTAATCCATGTCGAAAGCCGATTTTGAGGATCAATGAGACCTAGCTTGAATAATAGAAGAGCACTTCTCTTCCTCTCATGGCAACTGAAGCTTGATTTGCCGCTGCAAAAACTATAGCTGATAGTTAAGCAGGAAACCAAGGCGAGACAATTGGAATCCTAGCTGCTCCCTTCATGTTCAGCCAGTTCTTTTCCATTACAGGCAATATCAAGAAGAGGCCCTTTTTGTCTTCACAAAGAAAACAAAAATGTAAGCTAGGGAATTCACAATCTATTAAGTTGTTCAAAATCTTAGGAAAGAGAAAATCATAAAATTGCTGTTAAAGTAGTGTTTTTAGTGTTTCCCAAGGAACTGCCGGCCATTTTAAACTCCTGGATATAAAACTAATCAGAAGATACCAGCACCTTTTAAACTGTTGCTGAATGATTCATTTTCTGTACAGAATTAATGCCAAAGTTCTTTAGCAAAGCACTAAAATTAAATGCCAAAGTCCTTTAACAAAGCACTAAAATTTACTAATTGGTGATTAAGAACTTTACTCCTCATTCAATGGTATACAAAGGCAGCAGACTTTGTTATGCCAGAAGCTCTTTGTTTCTTTTAGCATACTAGCATTTACAAGGGCCACACGATTTTTATTTTATTTTTTTTTTCAAAGGAGTATTACAACTGTATATATCTGATTTACAGTGTGTTAGCTCCGTGCCCGCTCGATCATGATCATGATGACAGTGCAAGCTCGGCCCATGCTAAAGAAGATGCCTTAAAGTCAAGGGACATTGATGTGTCAATTTTGCTCTCCAGAATGCTGCTTATTTCCTCCATAGATGGTCGCTTGGCAGGTTCTGGATGGATGCACAGGCTTACTACTTCACATATAACTTTGAGGTCCTCATATTTGAAATGTTTCAATTCTGGATCCACCACATACGACATTACTTCTGGCATTTCGAGATACTCTTTGGCCTGCAGAAATCACAGGTTTCTTAGATTTTTGGTGTTCATGTGATTATATGATCAAAGATACTTGTTCAGGGTGTTTAATCTCTTCAATTATGTCTAGAAAAAGAAAATTGGCAAATGTTTGAACTTTCAAAAGATTTCTTACCCAATCTACCAAGCAGCCTTTGTCCTTGCAGTAAGAAGGTCTACCACTGATTATTTCCAACAAAAGCACACCGAAAGCATATACATTGCCTTGAACATCAAGATGACGCCCCGCTATTGAATTTGGAAGTAAACAAATAGCACCTTGGCTGCCTATGGAGCCTGAGTTCTTCTCTGATCTTGCAAGAATACTCTTCCAACTTTCGAAATCAACCAGCTGTGATAGACAGTAACAATCAGCACTTCTTTTAAACGTTCTGGTAACATGCCTTACAGATAGGCAATTGTGTTGTTCTGAAAGATTTTATTATTCAAAGGGCATTTTTTCATAATAATAAAACAAGGCATTGAGTGTACCTTAGCGGAAAAGTCATCTGTTAGATATACAGAACTAGAATTCAGCTCTGATATGGTAAATGGCGGATCAAGTTCTGTATGAAGGTATTTGAGCCCATTAGCAATGCCCGTGACAATTTTCATACGTCTTGTCCAAGATAACTGGCATCCTTCTCCATCTGTGAATTGGGTCAGGTTGATTGCTCAGCTCTGAGCTAATAAAACATCCAAAACTAAATTCCAAGTGAAGAAACTTGACTTACAATGAAGATGCTCATACAGTGTTCCATTTGATGCATATTCAAAAACCAGCATCCTCGTAAATGGAGTGCTTTCACTACAATAGCCCAGTAATTTTCCTGTATTCTCATTATTTAATCTTGCCAAATCTGCCACCTGAATGGTAATTTCAACTCAAAACTTAATGTGCAGTCTCAAACTTCTCATATTTGGTTTCTTTGACCAAAGCTTCAAATTTTATGCAGTAATAATGATCATTTACCTCTTTCTGAAAATAGAGCTCAAGATAGCCTGTCCAATGTTCTTCTTTAATGCAGAGGGATATAACAGCAATCTCAGACCCACCTTTCATGGTGCCCTTGTAAACCAAACTGTCCTGAGAAGAGCCAATAATGTTGCTGAAGTCTTCACAGGCAACTTCAAGCTCTTGTCTGCTGAATCTCACTACATCTTTCAACAGCTCAGAATCTGTGCAGCATCAGCCCATAGAATTCAAGTAAATGTACTGGCAAGGAAGCGATGAGACAAATGATAGTTACTGGCAAGGAAGCAAACCTGTGTATACTGGGATATGTTCATTCTGACTCACTGATTTCTTCCAAGGGATTATGATAGAAGATTTGCTATTGCATCTCTGGAAAGCAGTTAGAACAGCAACAAGAAAAAGAGAGCCCACCATAGTTCCTGTTATGATTTCCAGAGCCAAAAGCCAGGTAGGTTTTGATGCCCCCTGATGCTGCTTTGGTACATCTTCAGCAGGCCTGTGCTTCTGGCTAAATGTTGGATGGGTTTTGGCAGGCGGTGCATGACCTATAAATGGAGGCTCATCATTTAGATTACTATAGCTGGTATTAAATTATTGCCACCCACTAGTACTATCAAAATTTTATTTCAATTAGGTTCCACACACCTCAACTTATCCCTAATTGAGGGTCAACTCAACCATGGCATAAATACTCAGGACTGAGCAGAAGTATAATTCCTCATGTAACTAATTTTACCTCTCAAAATTTTCTTTGATTAAATACAGACCAAAAGAATAATAATAATCTTCTTCTCAAACATACGGCCTTCGAAGGGAAATATTGATAAACAAAATAACAATGAATCAAGATCTTGAAATGTCATACCTATTCAGGGTGGACTAAAGAGGACTTTAAGAGTGTCAGACTATAGGACCAGGGCATTTATAGAAGTACAGCATGAAGGAAGCAGAATTTCCTTGCATGGCATGATATTTAATACATTTACATATTTGGTCATATGAAGCCACTTTTCAGTAGAAAACAACATACTCATGTTTTCCATATCGAAGGGCAGTGTTCTTTCCTTCAAATCATTAATGTTCATTGAAGTTTTAAGAATTCATATTATCCAGTATCCACTCCATACAGTTCAGAAATATAAGAAAATAACACCAAAAAGGAAATCTTTATACACACCACATTGAGCAACAGATCGCTGTTTAGGATCTTTGCTTTGGAGACAGTTTCCTTGGAAGCTTGTGCTGCATGAAATAAATCAAGGAAAATGTGAGTTTGCAGCATAAACAGAAACCAGCATGAGAAGGCACAGAAATGTACCTTGGGATATACTTCAAGCATTTAGGTATGCTCCCAACAAAGAAGTTATATGACAAATCTACCACTTTTAAGTGAGATGCTCCACACAAGCCAGTTGAGTTTGTACTTGATGCATACCTGAACCCAATATTAATCACAAGCAATGAATCTAACAAATTCAAAACCATTAAATCATATTTTGACATGACTTTATGTTCCATCTTACTGAACTACTTTATTTTCTATTATGATAATGGTTTCAACTCTCATGATTTTACATTTAGAAGAATCCATAGATACAACAACGATTCTAATAATGCTGTCATTTCTTAATAGAATTTCACCATTTTCCAGAGTAGGCAAAAGCTGGTTTCCAGATCCAGTAAGAATATCCACTGAAAGATTTTCATCAGATGTCACTCATACGTAATGAAAGGAAGTACCAAAAAATCCTGCTTGAAATCTTAATGCCAACAACCTCCATGGACTAATTTACAGGCAGCCTTTTTTTTTTTTTTTTCATTTACCTTTTTCTCCTTTTTTTCTTTTTTTCCTTTTCTCCAAATGCCTGATAAAATTTAGCTCTAAATTCAATCCAAAAGGTAAAGTATGCCATGGGAGGGTAGATTCAAATTGACAGATATGAATCTGGTAGAATGCCACAGTGACTTATATGCATTGTATATGTAGCCAAAAAGTTAAAATTGTTCACAAGTTATACATTGCATACTTTCTGTAATTAGTTCAACAATTCTGAGTCTCGGCCATGATGTGATTTTCAAATTGCGATGGAAAACTGTGTTCCCATTGTTACACAATTTGTGAAGTTACATGAAAAACATTTTCTAAGCAACCATAATCGACTAATTTTGCTTAATATAAATGCCAGACTTAATACAATATTTCCAGTGTAGGAATATTCTACTTACACATGTGCATTAGATGGGATATCTGAGTTGCCACCGGCAGGAACAGTTCCTTGAAGTCTGTTCCTATCTAGCTGAAGTTCCTCAAGGTACTTCAAATTGCCAAGTTCAGATGGCAAATGCCCTGTTAATCCATTGGACTCAAGGTTTCTACAACAATAAAATATACCAGAAAGTCAGATAAACACAACAGTGCCAAAAACTAAAATCCAATCGCTAAAACCAAATGAGGAAAATATTTTACATTCTCATAATGCTGTTTAGATTAGCAATCTCTGAAGGAATAGGACCCTTTAATTGATTCATTCCCAAGTCCAAAACCTTGAGGTTCTTCAACATTCCCAGCTCTTTTGGGATAGAACCAATCAGACTATTACCATGCAAGATTCTACAAATATCAAACACAAGAAAGCAAAGTTCAAATGCAATTTATAAAACTAAAATACGGCATAGATTCAGTATCATGTGAAAAAAAAAAAAAAACATACAGTTCTTGCAAGTATGTGATCCGACCCAATTCTGGGGGAAGAAATCCTCTTATAGATGACCCAGATATGTTGCTGCAAAAGAAAAGGAAAGGAAAAGTATAGCATCATTCACCTACAAATACACAGGAAACTCGAATAGCTAGTAAAATTGATAGTCACATCTTACATCTTTACAACATGGTCTCGAGCAAGCGAGCAAAAAATGCCAAACCAGTCACAAGGATCTGCATCTAGGTCGTTCCAGTTAGACATAACCCGAAGTGGGTCTTCATATATAGCTTGTTTGAAATTTGTAAGCGCCCAAACTGTGGAAAGACCAGCATTCCGTTCAGTTAAAAAGAAGAAGAAGAAGAAGAAGAAGAAGAAGAAACAAGATTCTTTAGAAACTTACTACAGTATGGACAACAAAATCTAAAGTTTTTCCAAATTAATAAATCTTAGCACCAGTACATTGCTTTGAATTCTTGAATTTAGATCACATAACTTCAGTACCATAAATGGTCTGTTTAATTACCAAGAACAAGTAAGAAAATGACTAGAATTGAGAACAATTTCAATCTTGAGACTTCAAATTGATTATATACGCAGAAGACATAAATCTAGTAACCCTCAATTTAGCCAAATGACACTAATTAACTAGACTGAGAAGAGTTTATCCTTGAAAGAAATCCAAAACAGCATTAAGAATCCTAGCTTCTTCATTTTCCCCTATTTTCTCAGAAACCTCATAGCTCTGTAAAACAATAAAGAATCAAGATCTGAGAACAAAAGAAGCAGTAAATACCTTCATCTTTAGGAAACGACTCACAGCTTACAAAAAGAACTAGAAAAAACACAAAGAGAAGTTGAAATGAAGCATGTGATCTCATTTTCTCCGCAAGAAATTTCCACCACTCTAATTATCAATCACTATCTTTCAAATAGCCAAGAAGACCCCCAAGAACTCATTAGCCGAGCAAATCCAGGACACAACAAGAAATGGGAAACCCAAGAAAGAACAAAAAAAAGTTTAAAAAAAAAAAAAAAAAAGATAAAAGAAAGAAAAAGAATCAAGTAACTTGAAAATATAGGTTTTCGAAACTAGTAGAAGCTAAAGTTCTAATCTTTAGATACTGCAATCAAATGGGTTGGTTTGTTAATCTTGAAAGAATACAAATTTTGAGTATAAATTCAAGATTTTGGCAACTACCCTTGAAAGCAAAATTCACTTGAATGATGAGTAAAGAGGAAATGTAGGACTGTGAATGTTAAAGAAAACAAACCCAGATTTGAGGGAAACTTGGATTCAAAGAGAGGTTTTGTTGCCACTAACTGGTTAAAAATTATAAAAATTAAAAAAAAAAATTAAAGATTTTGATAAAGAGAATGTTGTTCTGTTCATTGATGTTAATAGTTAAATATGGCGGTTTTTCTTTTTTCTTTTTTCCTTTTTTTTTTTCCCCATATATGTTATGCAAAAATTGATAATTTTTAGATTAGTGGAAGTTTCTGATGTTTTACTGCTAATGATTGAATTAACAGAGTCTATGCATTTCGTGAGATGAGAAATTATAAATTCTAATAGGATATTATCGTAGTGGATTAAATAGTGTTAAAGTGTTCGATTGAAGACTAGTTTAACAAATGGACCCATCTTTATCTTTTGCTGCTTTAAATTTAGGAGTTTATTGAAGAATTTTCAAATATTATGTGTACAAGTCATAACGTATATTTCGTGTTATTTTATTTACTAAAATTCTAAAATTAAAAAAAAAAAAATTTCATCATCTGTCATCTATATATATATATATATAATCTCAAATTAATCAATGTAAACTTTATCGATTAATTAATAAGAAGGTTAATCAATCTGTTAATTAATAAATTATTATTAAATTTAATAATATAATATTAATTCATATATAATATTAATTAAATATAATTATATATGATAATTTAAATTTATAAAAAAAAAATCTAGCAATTGATTTTAAAATACACACATGCACAATATAATAAAAATATATACATTCATTCATATATGTGTGCAATAAAAGAAAAAGAAAAAATAAATATAATATACTTTTAATAACAATTACTATAACAAACAATAATAATTTTTTTAGAGATCCATTATAGTTATTTTTTCTTTTTTTAAATATAGCTTTAAAAAATATAAATATATTATTTATAAAATTAATCATAATAAAATTATATGATAAAAATATACATATATTTTTATCATATAATTTTATTATGATTAATTTTATAAATAATATATTTAATTTAATAATGTATCAAAGTATTTTTTTCCCTTATATAATATATGTAAATATTATAATAGACAATATAAAATCCTATTATTATATTTATATAATATTTTAAAAAATAAAATTTTAAAAGTATGATAATAATTTAAAATAATATTATAATCACCCACAACGCACAAGTGTAATTAGATATGCATTAAGCACACACAAGCATTAGTAATAAGCACAAAAAAGTAGCTAATGGGTCCTTAATGCGGTATTTGCGCCAATAATCATGCACCGCGTTCTAGGCGCACGTTAGAATAACCTCCTTAATTATTATATCAATTAACCCACGATATGATATTATGATACATATATGTACCCTGCAGTTAATATCACGAGATGATTAGAAGTTAATTTCTTTTTCTTTTTTAACATTCCTACAGTATATGTAATGTACACTTTGATATTTGATAACGTATGATAAACTGTAATGAATGAAATTAAATATTTTTAATATAAATACTAAACCTACCCTTTACTTTAAGCTAACATTGTCCCTCTCATTAGATTTTTTACCATGACTATTTGATTAAATATAATAAATTGACTTTTATAAAATTTCAATTTTTTTAGTTATAAAATATTTTAAATCTTTCATTACAAATATATATATATTTTTTTTCATTTACTATAATTGATTGAAATTATAATAAAAAGTTTAAATATAATTGATTGACTTTTTGAAAATATAAGTTTTTTTTTTTTGTTGGGCAAGATGATGATATTAGATTTCAAATTGTTATTAGGTTGAATATTAAATTTATCACAAAGAGTTTATTTTTATTTAATATATTAAAAGATTTTATTACTAATTAATTTTATCTATCTCTCAATTTTAATATATATATATATATATATATATAAACTTTAAAAGAATACAAGATTATTAATCCATATAAGGTGTAGTATTGTGGGTAATCCTTTTTTATAATAATTTTTATTAAATTAATGAAAACTCTCATTTTAATGATAAAGTGAATAACTCAAACTCAAAATTTTGATTTTTCATGCTTTTAATGTGAATAAAAGACATCAACTGTATTACACTTAGATTAATTCAATTATTTCTTTTCTTTTTATCAATCAATTTAAAACAAAAGTTGCTTTACATCAATGTGTGACTTAAGTGGTTGAAAATTAAAAATTTTTGTTGAAAATTACCTATTGGAGTTGTAATGTTCTCTTCTTAGTATCAAGAAAAAAAAAATCACAAACACAACAATCATTCTTTATAAAGAAAGAAATAAAGAAAAAGGATACAAACAACCTAGTTTCCATATTTTACAGTTGTTCTCCAAAAACACAAATAGGTGACTATTTGGTCTATGAATGAAGCATATGCAACCACTACTTTTTTTTTTTTTTTAATATATCAATATAAAAGAACAAACACCCATAAGAAATTTCATATATTTGGACAAATTTGACTATAACAATACTTTTCTTTTTTTTTTAAACAGGAAAAAAAAATTAAGCTTTTAAATGTAATTGTTGTCTTTTGGCTCAAGTCATCTACTACTTACCACATACTTACTTGTCTGCAAAATAACACTAAATAAAAATGAAGAGACAAGTTGTTAAATGTGGAGAAAAATAATTTTCTATACACTACAAATAGTATATTTTAGTTTTTATTGTTAAATTTTTAATATATATTTAGGAAAACTAATCTTAAAAACTAATTTGTTAAAATTAGAGTGTTAATTTATATATTAATTACTTAATTTTTTAATATTATAATAACTGAGTATTCAAAATTGTCATTTAGATAAATCGGAACAACCAGTAAAAGAATTAGGTACTTGGGTATGCCAGAATAACTGGTAAGATAATTAATTACCTAGCACTTGATTAAATAGGTACAATTAATTAAACATGATTATTTTGCTCTGATATTATATTAAATATTTAATATAAATTTGAAAGAATTAATTTTAAAAACTAATTTGTTAATAATGTAGTGTTTATTTTAATATTAATCACTTAATATTTTTATATTTTATCAATTTGACATGTTGTAACAATTATAAAGTATGATGAGGGCATTACAAGGATACCAATTTTGTTGAGATGTCTCAACGCGTCTACTAATTTTCTTTTTCCTATATTTTACATAAGAAAACTTAATACGATAATATTTTCTTGATGACCTTTTCTGCTTTGTCATGAGTTTCGGTTCCATTGATTTATTTAACTAATGACATAACTCATAAGACATTAAAGATTGTTCAAGCATTAAGTATCCTCTCACTGACAATGCTTCCAAGCAAGAACCTCAAAAAAAAAAAAAAAAAGAGTATTTTTAAAGGAAAGAGCTTCATAATTTTTAATCCTTTATTTACCCATTTTCCATTATAGTGCTTAAATGAGTTCAATCATATTTGAACTTGGACACATGGAAAATTTTCATTGGTTAAGAAAAAGATTAGAAGCATGTGTGAGACAAGTTGGAATTGATAGGTTTTTCTTTTCTCTTTTTTTCTTTTTTATTATTTTTTGTTCCTGTTAATTAATTTTTATAATGGCTAATTTCTAATGTGTTGTATATTTATATATTCATATTGGAAAGGGGTCTCTGTCTTCCTCTTTCTTTCTTGCCAATTGCCATGAATACTGGCCATGTGCTTTTTCTTTGATAAGGACCCTCTTGTCTTTTAACTTAAAAAATTGCAGATTATTTTATAAAGAAGATAAGGACTAGTCGTAATTTGAAAAATCTCTTTAGGTTTTAAAATTTTATGGTGGGAATATATCAAATCAATTAATCAAAGACAATCTCATTCGTCTCAGGTTAATTCAGCTGATACGTGTAGAGTTTGTTTGAAACAAATAAGCTTTATAGGGTGTTATGATTTTTTTTTTTTAAAAAGAAAAAGGGTGCTGTGAAATTCATTTATAAAATATTTTTTGATGAATAATTACCAATTCTGATTAATTCAAAGGATATTTTGTAGAAATAATTTCAAAGAATCATTGCGGGTCTAACATTCTAATTATTTCTTAAATAATAAAATGAAATTTGAAGCTAATTCTTAATAAAGATGAATTACTATATATTTATATATATATATATTCAAATTATTGATTTATTCAATTTCATTTCACAATATTCTATAAACTTCATTCAATCGATAATCTTTTCATAGGGTGAGAATTCAAACTGATAATTTCATAAGCTCTATTAATATTTAAGATGAATATTATTATCTTTATTTATGGGCATCACTCTAATAAAAATACATTAAATATTATTGTTTGAACATATACTGAAAAATAATTTTAATTTTAATACCAAATAAATTATAATCAAGAAGAACATAAAAAAATATCTACATATATCATGCTGCCTTAAGCCTTTTGTCATGAAAAATATTTGACATTGTAACTAATATGCCACATTATGTGGGCAATACTGTGGCTGTGCTTAATCTCTTAAGATAATTAAGTTTAAAAAATGGGGTGGGATTAGATAGGCTGTCTTCTTCATTGTCAAGATGGATTAAAAAGCAAGAATTTTCAAAGTTTGGTTAAAAGTAAGCAACTCAAGATTTGGTAGAGTCAAGAGTAGAGTACTAAAATGGTTTAAAGGTTCCATCAAATACCATGTTGATATTACCAAATCCTAACTCTTGAAATTACAAATCAAGGCATTTTGAGTTCTGACTTGTTGCGACAAAGTTGCCACTAAATATTCAAATATTTATGCTAAATTTGCTTCCTTCACATCATCATTATTGATTAAGTTGGTTCTTATCAATGTCTCCCACTATTAATTACAAATGTAAATCAGTGCTTATGTTTTTCAATGAGAATTATCATTATCAATAATGATGTTCCCTGTTGGCAAGAAAAATAATAATAATCCTTGTTTGATAGTTATGTTATTTAAAATTTAAATGATGTTTATATAACTCTAATAGCATAGTTAGATGGTTCATAGTTCTGAAACCTTTATTGGGTCAAAGCTAGATATTTCAGTTATAAGAAAATCTTTCCATTGTTCAAGGGGATTACATAAAACCATACTTCTTCCATTTTGAAAAAAATGGTCATTAAAAAGTTAATTTTATTTATAAATAAGTGATCATTTAGCAATTCAATAAAAAAAAAAAATGATAAGATGACTAATATATCATTTTATTTCTTAAGTATGACAGATGTTTTCTTAATTTATATTATAATTAATAGGAATTTTTTTGACAACTTGTGATAAAGTTATTGCTACCTTAAAAATTGTAATTTTTTCTTAATGGCAATTTTTTTCAGAATGAAGAGAATATAAATTACTAGACAGAATAGAATATATTTCAAATTTATCAAATATGTCATCATAAATGTTAAATGACTTTAATTTTTTGTGATGAATTGAATTACGGCCCAATCCAAAATTTTGGAAGTTTTGATTAGGAGGAGATTTTCATTGAGATCTATAGTATGGATCTAACCCACTTTTGTAATATATTTTGAAGCAATCCGGTTTGGTGTGAAATTATATATATAGTCAATTGTTAGGATTATTAATTGTACTTTTGAAATAGTTCTCACATAAATAATAATTTTTTCTCTCTGTCCGTAGATTATAGAATTATAGAATTATAGAATAAAAAAATTATAGAATTATTTTAAAATTAAAATTACAGTAATAAATTACGAACACATATAAAACGTCAATGACATATTGATTCAATTCAATAATTAGTGACTTGTATATATTTTCTAATTATTAAAAAAATAATAATAACTTATAAACAATCTTGACAATGAAAGTTTAAATTCCCTAATGATTATCCAAAGAAAATAAAATTATCATTGAAAGGAAATTTGGTTTCAGTTATGATTCAGAGAAAATGAAATTATCATATGAAAGAAAACTTTTAGTATGTTATAAAATTTAAAACTTTGTCATATAAAAACGATAGAAAAATGAATCCTTTGAATATGACATAAAATACAAAAGAAATGAAATGGTCCTATATATGTATTAAAACTACTTATAAAGAAATGTGGGCATAGGCAAGTTTCTTGTTACATTAACATGTGAAGTTATTAATGGGTATGGCCTAATCTTGTCAATTTCAATACAATTTTCAGTTGTTATTGCAGAAGATAATACGAGCATTCCAATTTCCAAACAGTAGTTGGGATGAAAGAACTACAATTACGAGCAAAATTTAGTTTCGTGTCGTTTGTAATTGACCCAAAGGATATTTGAATAAACCTTATTAAAAGCTTTATTATGATAATGGAAAAATTACACCACTTATGAATTTTTTAAAATTTATCATATTGATATCCGAACACTTATTTTTATATCATGAGTTTCTCAATTTTTAAAAATAATATCATATAAGTGTTTTTAGTTATTTTTGGGATATCAGAGTGTTAATTAGTAATTATAAAATCTTTAAGATTGGAAAAAAGACAATATGAAAAATTTATGAATTGTTAATTACCAAACTAAAATTTTAAATACAGTTGAAGAGCTGCAAACCAAATTATCCAAATATCAAAATTAAGAGAGATGAGAGTGACAAATCAACACTTTGATGACTGAAAAATAATTAAAAATACTTATATGAAATTATCTTTAAAAATTAAGAAATTCTTTAAATAAAAAAAATTATCCAGATAGTAAAATAACATATTTTAAAAAAACTAAACACCAATGATAAAATTTTTCCTATTATAATCATACACAACATAATCTGTTGGAATTTGTTGGTTGGGACAGACTTCAGGCTTGCCATTAAGAAAACTAAATGGTCTTTATGGGCAAGACATGTTCAACATTCTTCAATTTTTGGGTAAAAATTTTATTAGTGGAATAATGTGGTCCTAAATTAAGTGTTTGCGAAGAGGTTGGCGGTTAAAGTTTTAGATTTCTTATTAGGTATGTGACACATTAAAAATAAATATGGTGTCTCAAATAAAATTTTTTCTTTTTCTACATTAATTATTATTAATCTCTAATTTTCTACGAGAGCAATCTAACCATTTGACATTAGATTAAAAAAAAAAAAAATTAAGTGCATGGTGGTTCAAGTAATTATTAATGTGCTCTCTGCTATGTTAGGACGATTAATATTTGACTATGTGCAGAAAAGACAAGAAAAGAAAAAGGGTTTTCATAACTTCTCGTGAGCATGATAGGATTAACTTGGTTAAAAAAAAAAAAAAAAAGTTTGCTTTTCAGTTTATTAATATTATTTAATTTTTAAGGTTAAAATTCAAAGGTAATTTTTAAATTTACAAATAGAGGATAAGATATATATTTTTAAATTTACTTGAATTTATAATTCATTTGATTGAGTAATTGCGAACTAATGTATTTAATATTTGAACTTTCAACTATAAATATAAAGTGTTCGATAGATATAACATTTCAAAATTTTAAAAGTTAAATACTTAAAAATTATAATTGAAATACTGTGACTTAAAATTTTCAATTCTTAGCGTTTGAAGTTTCCATTATTAATGGTTGATCATTGACCAGTGATCACTAGCCGGCTACTGGTAATTAACTGTAGCAGCTAAGCAAATTATCGAAATAAATGGAAAAAAAAAAGGTGAATAAATACCAGTTGGGTCATTTTCATTTCATCACCCAGATTTGAAACATGAAAGACCAAATAAGTGAATCCATCCACTGACATTTCAACTGTGATAAAGAAAATAAGTCGCTGGTGAAACAACAGTACTGGTCCCCGTAGAATTGGCGTGGTTGGTTGGCTACTTGGCAAGGTTATTAATTGTTTGGTCACAAACCATTTATAGTCCACACCAAATTATCTTCCAAATATTTACTCTTTTTATCTTATAATATAATGCTTTCAATTTTTTACAATTAATGGCTAAAATTCTCTGGTTCTTTTCTGTTTCGTTCTGTAGCAGAAAAGGAAATAAATAAACGACACTTTTGCTATAAATAATCCTGTCAAATTGACTAGTCTTATTTTTTATTTTTTTTAAAGATAAAATCCAACATTCTCTTTTATAATCAAAACGGATGATAAACAATAACTGAATTCACTTGCAAAACAAAATATAAATATGACATGAAAGCTATTTCAGATATATTTTTTATCCGTTTAGATAAGTAACAATTCAAGCAGAGAAAACATTAGTTCGGATCAATTGAAATTTGAGTTTTGCAAGTACTTAATTCAAAAGAAAATAGGCCAATGATTCAAAGTGATCGCCAACAATATTATTTTTCGGCTAAATTCTTTTGTTTGTGCCCCTAAATAAGCAATTTTCCTATTTTAAAATTTTTTTATTTTTATCGTAACTTTTTATATGTAATTCTAATTTAGGATTTTGATACTTATATTTAATTGTTTTGATGCATCAAATAATACAAAAAATTTTGAAACTCTATTTTCTCTTTTGCTTTCGCTGCATAAAAATCACAAATAAACCATCGAGCAGAGTTTGAACCTGGGATCAAAAGATCCCAATGTCTCAACCTTTGCTAATTGCACTAGGCATCGTTGATAAATGGACTAGTCATAATTGCTTTTGTATTTCATTCAATTTTGAATGAATTTTTTTTTTATCTGCTTGGATTTTTAATTAGGCTCAATTAATATTACTGGACTTCCAAGATTTGGGCCTCAAAAATTTCACTCTGTGGCCCATAAGTTAAATAAAGGGCCTTCTTGTAACTCACAGTACTCGCCAATTTTTTTTTTTTAAATCTCATCAATTTTAAATCTCTTCTCAATATTACTATAAAAATAATTATATATTTTTTGTTGTATTAAATAACCTATTAATAATCATATATATTATAAAAAATGAAAAATAATTTAAAACAAAGACCAATAAAAATAAGAAAATTAATAATAATAACAGCGGTAAAGAAAATTAATAATAAGAAAGGGTAATTTTTGTATGTTGTATATTAGGTACATATACGTTTTGAAATAACATCCCACTTTATGTAATTTTCATATATGTTTTGTAGATATTTATATATAATTGGTATATAACTAATATATATTTCATATATGTTTGGTATATTTTTTTAGTTTATTCACAAAAAAAAAAGACTCAAAAAATAGTATATGCTTAGTATTTTTTTTTATATATATAGTATACTTTAAGTATATATTTGGTATATTTTTTTTTAAATAAATAGTATGTATATGGTATATTTTTTTAGCAAATGGTATAAATTTGGTATACTTTTTGTATATTTTTGGTATATGCAACTACTTTTTATTTATTGATATTGCAAACATGAAAAAAAAAATAATAAAGTAAACATACACCATATAGTGGTATACTATTAGTATATTTTTAGTATCTGCAACTGCTTTTTATTTATTCAAATTGCAAATATGAAAAACAAAATAAAGTAAACATAAATGTTATACATATACCATAAATTGGTATACCTTAGGTATATTTTTGGTATCTGCAACCACTTTATATTTATACAAATTGGAAATATGAAAAGTTAAAGATTAAAAAGATAAAGTAACAATAAATGGTATACATATACCATAAATTGGTATACTTTTAGTATATATTTGATATTTGCAACTACTTTATATTTATACAGATTGGAAATATGAAAAAAAATTAAAAAAATAAAGCAACAGTAAATGGTATACGTATACCAAAATTTGGTATATCTTTAGTATCTGCAACTAATTTTAATATATACAGATTGCAAATTTGAGAAATTTAAAGGATATATAAACTAACAATAAATGGTATAAATATACCAAAATTTGGAATAAGTTAATGTATATTTAATATTTGCAATTACTTTAATATATGCAAATTAATTTAATTCATTAATTAAATTAATTAAAAAATTTCAGTTAAATTAATTAACTATGTGTGGTGTATAAAAAAATTAATGAATTTTTTTTCTAAAACAATAATTAATGAATGCAAATAATAATAATAATAATAGATTAAAGAAGAGACGTGGTTGAGTAAAAATTAAGAAAAGAAAAATGTTGATAATGATTAGAATTATGAATCATACGATAATAAAATATTTTTCTGAACAAAAAAATAATAAATAAAAATATTTTTCTCCTTTTCGAATTTATTAATCTTACTATGAATGACTTTTTTTTTAATAAAATGAGGGTTTTTAGTGTTATGTGTGAAAATTGATTCATCATATATCATGTTAGTATTATTGTTAGTAAGAAAATTCTTTTTCCTCATTTTTTAATCGAACCTTTTTTTTCCAATATTAGTGGGGAAGCAATTATTGTTGGAAGGTGAGATTTGAAAATTTTGAAAAATATATATATAAGACAACAAAATTGGCAAATATTTTTCTAAGTTTATAAATAAAAAATAAAGATAAATAACATATTGAAAAAATTATTGAAACCTCTCAGTAATATAGCAACATAAAAAAATGTATACTATTTCCATAAAATATTTACTTGGAAAAATAATAAATGAATGAAAAAAATAAAAGTTAAAGCCATAATTAAAAAGAAAAGAAATGCAAAGAGTGTATTTTTTTAAACAAAAAATAAAGAGGGAGTATAAAAATAAATGGAAGAGTGTAAAATATAAAAAAACAAAAAGGGGATTAAATTTGTAATTAAAAATGAAAAAAGAGTATATGGTGTAATTTCCTCTAATTTTAAACGGATTAAAATGACTATGTAGAGGAAACTGACTTGTCGTTTAAAATGAATTCCCGAATGTGAGAAACGACCGTTATTTAAGGACCAGTCGTTTTTCTACTGCTTCTTGAAGACTATTTTTAAACAGATTAAAATGCTAATTAAATTCAATTAATTTTTTACTTTCATGATGGTGAATCTGATGTTGCTTGGTAAACCTTTTCTCAGTATCCATCTTCCCATTTCTTCACTTGCCTCATAGCATTTAATTTTTTCCTATAGAAGGCTCGTAAAACTTTGGGTTCAAAAGCAGGGGGCATGGTACACGGCTCTGTTACTGAAGGACTCTTCACCAATGACTCTGCCATGAACTTCCTCTCTAACCCATTTGCAGGGCATGCCAAAATCTCTGAGCACAACTCCGCAGCTCCTTCAGGTACTCGCGGCTCGAATTTCAATAGCTTAGCATACTCATTCAAGAGGTGAAACATGTAGTCATAAACATACTCCATCTTTAGTTCTTCTTGAATGAAATCACTTGCTGCTTTTCCTATTGCTTGTGCCTGCAGCCAAGTCCAAAATGTAAATTTTCTTTTTTCCTTTTCGTTTTCAGGATCGAGAGTAATTTCAATTCATAAAAACTGTTAAAAAAATTAATGAAATGTATATCAGTTATCAAAGTAATTAGAAAGAGTTTGATTACCTTATCATTGTGTCTATTGCCCCAGTCAACTGCAAATTTAATAGACTTGCATTTATCGGTGTCTGTTATAGGCCAATAATGCTGCAGAGGTTGCAGACTTCTGATAAAAAAGTCATGATAGTAAGGTTTTACAAGCAATGTCATGGAATTGCAAGCTAGAATATACTTCTCACTGACAGACCATGCATATCCTTCGATGTAGATTTTGTACCTGTAAATGTGAATAATGAGCATCAAATCACTAAAAAGTTGTATAATTATATAATTTTGGGATCACTAGAAGATATTATTATAACCTGTGGTTACATTGTCTTGCTAAGTCTGATTTCTTAAATCCTTTCTGAGATTCAAGAATCCAATCCTGCAAATTGGAACCAAAATTTACATATATATATACATATATATATATAGATATTGAAATTATCAAGTCAAAATTTTGATGCCATTAGAAAATTATATAGTACCTGGATGAATAGGCGAGCATTCCAGTCTTGTTGGTCGGAGACATTGCAAGTAAGGAGATCCTTTCTAGTTTCAGCTACAAAGGGGTTACCCTTCCAATAAGCATATGGTTCTCTATCACTCCATTTGCTTTTATTGTTACCTTCTTTTATGTCTTTCAACAAATCATCCCATGGTTTTATATTAATTTCTGCCCTACAATTAGGAAACACATATCATCTACGAAACTACAATTAGTTTTGAGTGTTGTCATGACATTTTTCTAGCTAGACACATTACACAATTGAAAATGGGTTACCGAATTGAAATCTTGTTCAATTAAAAATTGCCACAGAAGAAGAAAAAAATAGATATTACCATCCCCAGAAAGACCAGTCAGGAAACACAATATCCATTGTCCACCTGTCACCACAGTAGCGAAACAGCGGTGGCGGATCGCCTGTGGCTGTCGTATTCAGCCGATGGTAATCGTGTGATCGGACAACTGGACGATCATCACAATCAAACATGAGCTCCAAGTCGGGTAACCTTCCTGGATACCTTCTGAGAAGCTGCAAAATGCCCCATACAGTGAATAAATCTCTTGTTTGTATTGATTTTCTGTATTTCTCTATATATGCCTTGCCATTCACTATTATCAGACGAAAATGTGCTGTACTTTTTGCTTTCTCTACCATGTCTCTGTTTATTCCTCTGCCAATCCATGGCCTTAAATCTTCATGTATCCATTGGAAATAGTGTGGGCATACTTTTTCTGAAAATGGGTTTTGAAATTTAGTTGTTGGGTAGTTTGTTGGACAGGCTTGAGTTTGGTTTTTGATTGTGCAGTTTAATGGGTACTCAATTATTTTACTATGCTGGGTTTTGTTCTCTGGAGAGTTTATTATTGTCTTGTTTGTTGATCTTTCTACTGAAAATTTAGACTGCAAGAAAATTAAAAGTAGAATCAGGAATTTAAGCTGTAATAAAGGGAAGTTAATCTGTTAATTAATTAATTGGAATTATGGAACTTACAGTATCAACCCTTAAGGAAGGTATGAAGACAGCAATGAATAGGACAGGCAGAAGGAAAAGCAGAGTTCTAATGGTTGCAGGTCTTTTCAGTAATGGAGGCCTCCAAAATGGCATCTCCAAGAAATATCTTGCAAGTCCAGATCCGTGCAACATTGGACTGACTCTTTTTGGAGTAGAGACACTATGGAAATTTCAACTCAAATAGAACTCGATTAATAAAAAATAAAAATCTCTATGTGAAATCTCTATGTGAAGTCATATATATATATCACAGTTGCAAAAAGGACTCAAAGAATTAATGAACCAAAAGCTTGATGTAATTGAGAGATCCGTACAAGAGGTGGTTACAGAGAGACAAGAATCTCCAGGAACTCTCTATAAAAGTTGAAAAACTCTTGGCATCTTCTGCAGGTCTTGACTCGCAGCTTACAGGGCTGACTATTGCATGCCGTGTATTGCCCGTTAGATGAAAGAAAATAGTGGACAGATACCTTGATAGTTTTTGGTTTTTGTTAAATAACCTACTTCAAAATGAATTTTTGAACATAATTAATTCATTTTAATCAACTTCCAATCATAAATCTAATCAAATTTGAATGCATAATTGGGTCCATGAGAGACCATGGCTAATATTGAAATGGTCAAAGTAATGATAATACTAACAATAATGGTTGTTCCAATAACTTAAACCTGACACAATTGATAATTTTATGAATCTTCATATCATAGATAATTGCAAATAGTCAAAGTATTGAATCATTATTATTACTAAGGTGATTCCTTTCTTAAGCAATTAGCTTAATCATCCAACCAACTTTCATCAAACATGCAATAATAGTGTGTGTGTGTATATATATATATATATATATATATATAATAATTTTAATCAAATATTAAATACTTTTGAATGGAAGTGAAGCATGAGGAAGTGGAATGAATATTTTTTCAGAAGAGGGACTTATATTTGATAGTGGCTGCCAACAATACATATTGACTATGACTCATGTATAGTGGGGAATATATATATATGTATATATATAGATATATATATATATAAGCCCCCAATTCATTGATCATTTGCAAGTCCTGTTCTCAAATTCAGGGTGTCCTCAAAATGGCACAGGTTCTGTGGATTATTAGTATTGATTGTTTTGTTCTTTGATTTGTCTTTGCCTTTGATGTATGGATGTTTGTAATTTTTTATTAGTTATAATAAATTTAGGCATGAAGAGTGTGATGAAGATGACAAGGAGGTGTCAACTTAGTTGAGATCTCCAGGTGCATCTCCTGTTTTTTTTTATGTAGTCTTTATATAAAAAAAAATGGCATAGGTTCTATTAAATCTAGCAAGTGTAAAAGGGTCATTATTAATCAATGTGTTTTTTTTTTTTTTTTTTTTTTTTGAGTAGGAAGGGGAAATCGAATATGAATCTATTACTTAGGCAGTATATGCACTTAACATTAGGTTATGCTTTAGTGTGGATTAATCAATGTGCTTAATAGTTTAATTAATTGGTAAATGCTTTTTGCAGAAGGTGGTGATGAAGATCATGGCCATGAATGATGAGAAGACAAAGCAGAAAGCCATGGAGGCTGTGGCTGATATTTATGGTAATTATTAATGGACTACATCTTCTTGCAGCTTTTAGTTACTTAGATTATCTTGTAATAAGGTTTCTATTAATTAATTGGATATTATTTATTTGATGAAAAGAGCAGGGGTTGATTCAATTGCAGCTGATGTAAAAGAGCAGAAATTGACTGTGATTGGTGAAGTGGATACAATTGCAATTGCTAAAAAGCTGAAGAGAATTGGAAAAATAGAAATAATCTCAGTTGGTCCTGCTAAAGAAGAAAAGAAAGAGGACAAGAAATGACGATTATAATTGATTTGTAATATATATATAATCTTCTTTCTGAATATATAAATGATTCACAAAATTTCTAAATTAAAACAGGCTTAATTGTTCTATTTACATTTAGAATTATTCTGCTAATATTTTTTTAATTGGTTTTTAAAAAAGAAAAATTTAAGACATTGGATTCATGTTTGTTATTTAAAAAATTAACTTCAGTTATAGCAAATGAGCAGCTTTTCCTCCATTTTTTTTGACTCTACTCTGTAACATTGCTGGAAGAGTGAAGATTTATTTTTCCTGCCTCTCTTGTAACTTCCCAGACAAATCTATAATTAATTAAAAAAATTATTCAAATTGAAGCTACATATCTGAATATATTTATGAAGGGACTTGCTAGAAATATAAATTATTCTTGCAATTTTAACTTTTAAATTGAGTAATTTCTTTTTTTAGTAAAATATTGGAAGCCAGAAATCAAAAAATGTATTCCAATATCCTAATTAAGTTGGCACATATATAATCTGAATAATAGAATCAGATTCATATTTAAGACAGTGAACTCAAATTTTTTAAATAACAAACATGAATTCAGTGTCTTAAAATTAAAGAAAAATTTACGACCAAAAAGTTTAGAGTTTGAATATTGACTACCAACGTACTTGTATAATGAAACATATTATAAATATGAATTGTTCTTGAGTTTTCAGTTGTAAATTTAAACTGAAGTAAATTGAGTGATTTCTTGACAGAACTTTTGTTTTTAACATTTTGCCTCCACAAAAGGCTGAAATAAATCTAGGAAGGAATGAACTTAATTTGGCAGTATATAGTATTAGAAATTCGAAGCCAACATAAAACCTAGAGTTGTCCGAGCAAAAGTTCCAAAAACTTTATGCAGGCGATATAAGATTAAAGATTACGTGCAGAAATCCCTTTTCATTTAAGAATTTTCTATTGTGGAGAGAGAGATATTGAAGATTAATCAGCTTCCAAACATAGATGTCCAAGTGCTACTGTGCTAATGGCCACCCATACCCATCAAAGCGAAGTGCCCATCCTCTGTAGTGACTTGGTTGAGGCATCAGTGTATGCCTAGTAACTACCAAACATCAAAGCCAACCTTGGCTGTGAGAAAAACCTCTAAAATTCTATGCTGACAAAGCTTGGAGTTGCCATGAAAGAGACTTGCACCTAACTTATATAAACCTGTCTTTTTCCCTACTTTTCTTGGGTCAACAGGGAATTCTGTAATCACGTCACTTGTTAACCATTTGCCATCTGCATTCTAGATATTAAACAACCCACCAAATGTTAGACAAATTGAAATTAATAATGAATTCGTCTAGGCTAGTTTTGGGCTTTGGTGGGGGCATGCAGGCTTTGTCTGTATAAGGTCACAGCCTCACATCCACTAATTTCGAGCTCAGTTACTTAAGGGTTACAAGCGGTGCCGCGCTTTGTAGTTTGATTAGGTCTCATTTTACAAAGAGAAATATGGATCAAATGTCCAAACTTTAAAAAATTGAGAAAATTACATTGTACACTGTTTTTTGGGCAAAAATATTATTTATACCATTATTTTATTTTTTATACATTTTTGTCTCCTGTCCATTTCTTTTATACCGTACTTTTTCTATTTTTTTTCTTTTTTACGTTAGTTTCTTATTTTGTTAGTTTGGATAGTTATTACTTTGGTGATGCAGTAAATGATGAAAAAAGTAGTAAACTTATTTTATTTTTTGTCTCTTTTTGACCTCCCAAACATATTCAATGAGCAAACATTAGTCAAAACCTTACACATACTTTTTTACACTATATTTCTTTTTTTTTTTAATTAAAGAAAGGGCA
This sequence comes from Reutealis trisperma, assembly GCA_947687605.1. Taxonomy (NCBI): domain Eukaryota; kingdom Viridiplantae; phylum Streptophyta; class Magnoliopsida; order Malpighiales; family Euphorbiaceae; genus Reutealis; species Reutealis trisperma. The sequence goes on along the minus strand of CANTUT010000039.1, from coordinate 6,643,042 downwards.
TTCATTTTTTTTTATTTTTTAAGATATATACATTATATTTAATTAATTAATTAATTAATTAATAATAATACATTAGTAGTGAAAAGATCTACTAATTACTAGTAATAATGTTGTTGCAATATCTTTTTTTTGGGTCATTATTTTTTTTCAATTTTTTCCACTTATTATATTGCACAAAGAAAATCTATGGAGAATACCCCTTCAATTATTCTCTTAGATGTATTTTCTATGAAATATATATCAAATGTATACAAAATATATATTAGTTATTTTTTCTAGGTCATTATTACTTTTTTGCAATGTATTTCTCTTAGATTGACGCTTTCCTACCTACTGAATATACATTTTTATATTAATAACGTTGATGGTGTAGCTTGTGGGCATATTATTATGAAAAACCTAGACACAAAGGCAATCCATCCTATCAAACTTGGTTAGCTAGTTTCAATAGAAAAGTGCAAAACTTGAATTTTTTTTTTTGTGAAAAAAACAAAGGTTTTTAACCTAATCATTTTTTTTTTATGTCGGGGTGTTATTAGTTGATCTCAAATAATTTGAATACCAAACTCAACTCAATTCAAAAATTATAATAATTTTTGAATTAATTTGATCGAATATCTAATTTTAAATATATTTTTAAAAAATATATTATTTAAGTAGTAATTTATTAATTCAAATTTGAATTTAAACTATTTAAGATTAATTTTATTTGAGTATTAATTTGAGATTAAATAAATATGTTCAAGAATTGAGTATTAATTTTGAAATGAAATAAATTTATTTGAATTTTATTTCAGATTAAATAAATAGATAAATATATTTATTTAAGTTTAATATTCCAAATATATACGAAATAATATATCAAATGCTATACCAATTGTAGCAAATACATACTAAATATTAAACATACATTTACCAATTATATATGTAACATATACCATATATATGCAAAACATATACCAAAAATATACCATTCTCTAGGTTTATTCTTTTAGGTATATATAAAAAATAGTTACAAATACCAAATATGTACTTAACATATACTAAATTTTGGTATACGTATACCATTTACTATTAGTTTATCTTTTTAATTTTTTCAAAATTGCTATGTATACATTAAATTAGTTGCAGATACTTAATGTATACCAAATTCTAGTATACATATACCATTTACTATTAGTTTATCTTTTTTAAGTCTTTAAATTTGCAATAGGTATATATTTAAAGTAGTTGCAAATAGCAAACATATACCAAATTTTGGTATACATATATTATTTACTATTAGTTTATCTTTTTACTTTTTCAAATTTGCAATTTGTGTATATATAAAGTAGTTACAGATACTAAACATATAACAAACGTATACCAATTTATGGTATACATATACCATTTACTATTTATCTTTTTAATTTTTCATATTTATAATCTATATAAATATAAAGTAGTTGCAGATACCAAATATATATACTTAAAGTATACTAAAATTTGTTATACATATACCATTTACTGTTAGTTTATATTTTTAATTTTTCAAATTTGCAATATGCATGTATTAAAGTAGTTGCAAATACTAAATATATACTTAATATATACCAAATTTTGATATACATATACCATTTACTGAGTTCATGTTTTTAATTTTTTTCAAATTTGCAATATATATATAGTTGCTGATACCAAATATATACTTAATGTATACCGAATTTTGGTGTACATATACCATTTACTACTATTATATCTTTTTATCTTTTATAAATTTGCAATTTGTATATAAAGTTGTTGGTACACATTAATGTAATATAAATTAATATCTTTTTACTTTTTATCATTTTCTGATTTTTTTTTGTGAACATATTTAAAAAATATGCCAAACATATAATCTAGTAAAAATGTTATTTTTTGAAGTTTAGATGGTATTTTTAAAATTTTTTTATGAGTATCGTAAAAATGATATTTTTCGCCTTTTTTTGGTTATTTTTGAAATTTTCCCTAAAAAATTTGGGATTTTTTCAAATTTAAACTCAGTTGATAAATAGATCTAATTAACTGGCACTAATAATTATTTCAAGAATTTAGAAATTATATTCCAACTTCAGTTGTGCTAGGAAATGAATCTCAAATAATAATAAGAATATATAAAAAATTTATAAATAAGTAGGTGTTGAATATTGTAAAAGCAAATTGGTTTTGTTCACGTCTAAGCCCAGTTTTTGTTCTTTTATATATACACCAGAAAAGTTGGGAAAACAAAAAATAAAGGAACAAAAAACAATTGAGGCTTAACAAAGCCCAAATCCATTGTAAAAGTCAGGCGATAATGATCCAACTACTTCAAAGCCCTGTTATTAGCACAGCAATTATTTTTGTTTTCTTTTTTCAAGCTGCGGTCAAATATATATATATATATATATATATGTCAAGTAATCTATGGGCTAATTCTCTGAATCTCTGTGGTTTGTTGAAACTTGAAATTTCAAAGTTAAAAAGCCACTGTACATGTGTGTGCGTATATAGATTTATTTATTATACAGAAAATTAAATTAAAAGTAGCTTTTGAGGACTCCTTTTGACCATTGAAAAAGCCTTATTATGTGCATTTGTGGAAATATTGTGCTGGAAATTTCCATTATTCTACAAATTCCACAACTCACATTATCATCAATTATAATAATAATAATAATATTATTATTATTGTAACAAAAATTATGAATAATTATATCGTTTTGATAGAATACACATGAACCTAATTTTTCTATTTTTTTAAAATTAGTTATTGTTTTGGAGAGTATAATTTTTTTATTAATAATTCCAATTAAAATATAAATTTATAAAAACAACTCTAGAATTATTAAATCGAAATTTAGTAATTAGCATATGACAAAGTTATTATCAAAGATTTAAGTATCAATATCGATCGCAATATTGAAATCTCAAAATTAACTATGAAAATATTGACCTAAATATCGATATTATTAGAAATATCAATATTAAATTTAAAAAATATAAAAATTAAAATCTAAACTTGGAAATATTATATAAAAATTTAAGATATTATAAAAGATTAGAAGGAAGAATTATAAATAAAAAAAAATATAGGAAAAAATTATATATAAAGAACTTAAAGTTATAAGTTGATATATTATTGGACTAAAATTAAGAATCTAATGTAATAGTACAAGAAATAACCTTGATAGGTTCATACTCAATGAATTTAAATATTACAATACATTTTTTTCATATAATAATACAACACAAACATAATTATAGCTCCACTACTTTGAATTATTTTTTCACAATAATTGCATATACTTCCAATAATTTTATCTGGTATACGAGTCATGTTTCCTTCCAGTATCTTTATCTCTCCCTCATCTTGACAATTTTTTTTTCTTTTTTTTTGCATAATATTCCTATATTAAAGCATAATTATGATTTTTCTAATATAAAAAATGTATCTTAATTTGTTTTAATTTTTTCAAATAAACCCATTTTATGATGTTAATAATTTTAATTGTATTATGATATAAATAACATAGTAATTTTAATATTATTAATTAAATAAAATATATTTACTTTGATGTATAAAATAATTTAAATACACATCTAAAAATCTTTAAAACATTAACAGCCATAGACATTTAAATAAATAATCAATTAGTAATTGGATTTAACTCAATAAATTATAAAAACTCTTGTTTAAAAAATAATTATTAGCAAATGATAGTGTATTATATAAGTTTGCTATGATTGGTTGTTAATTTTATTCTTGATGCAAGGTGATTATAAAATGTGTCTTAAATAATTATTATGATTATTATTGGAAAAGCGATAATAATAATTAATAAGTTAAAAAATATATTTAAAAAAGAGTTTAAAAAATAATTTTTAAAAAAGAGATTTTCTTCAACTTTTTTGAAAATTTTCAAATTATTATTATATTTTGTTCGATATTTCACTAATTTTTTTTATAAAATTTAGCTGATGTAAATGCATTTTCTAAATATTATAGATATTTCTTAATACATCTATTTATCGCTATACATAATGTTAAAAAAAATATAATTGTTATGAATGTGTATGACTCATAATTTTTAAAATTTTATAATTTATCCGTTTATAATTTTATAATTCATCGCTATACATAACAACTGCACATTGATTGCATGCAATAGGTGGAGGCGCATGTGATCATTAATTAATATTTAATGTAACACGTATTACGTGGATTTGCACGTCATATGCAGAGAGGCCATTAAGCATCCGATTTGGCAATGTACAGTGAATGAATTATTAAAATAATTAATCGTGTCAGCATCCATCCACCGGTTATAAAGCGCTTTAACACTTTTCTACTGTTCTCTTTCTACATCCACGTCAGCTTAGTCTAAATTAATATTCTAAGTAAAAGGCAACTCATTATTCTAAATTTTTAGTCTTAAAAGGCAATCATGCAATCACAGCTTGTGGCTTTGGATTAAAATTTCATATATTTTATTAAATTTTATTTTTTTATTGCTTAAAAAAATAAATTATTCATATTAATACTAATTAAAATTTTATAACGATTGAAAAATATTTTTAATTTACGGTGTATATATCATTAAAATTAGCTTTGTAATTAATAAATAAAATAAATTAAAATTCACTTATCAATCAAATTAATCAGCTTGAAAAATAATAATTAATCAATTAATTAATTAAATGGTCTATGAACGTAAAGATTGGCTCGACTAATCCATATTTACATAAAAATAATATTAAATTAAGTAATTAAAGTATGATTAAATTATTAAAACAGAAATAAATAGCTAAAATAAACTCTGTACTTGAATTAATGGATAAGATTGTAAAATTTGTGCATGTTCTTTTTGTGCATATATGAGGAAAATAAATAAAATATCCAACAATTTTTTTTTTTTTTTTTTTTTTTGAGGTTGAAAGAACCTCTCAAATATATATATATATATATATATATAAGGAGAGATAAGTAGAGAATTAATTGGAAATAAAATTAGTTAAGATAGGGTAAGTCTATTTCCTAAAGGACAAACATATCTTACACATGATGCTTTATTAATACAATCAAAACTGGCATGCTGTTATCCAGTTGACTCTCTTCTCTACCAATCAAATTGCTCCACGTCATCTACAGAATAGGGGTATTAGTTTAATTGTTCCATTAAAAAAGAAAAAGAAAAGCAAAAAAGGAGAAGAATGGGGAAAGAGGTGGCCTACCATAATCTACTGTGGTCCAAAAGCACGGTGGAAAACTGCAAATAATAAATCACGGAAGTCTGACTTCAAAAAGGACTTATAAATAATCCAGAAGCTTTATTTTAATATTACTTCTTTTCACAAGTAAAACGATAGTATTTGCTATTAACATATGCATTAATAATTATTATTAATTTATGAAATTTTATATAATTTATAAGTGAGAATCTCTATTTTTAAAGTTGAATAAATTAGTACTTATTATAATTTCATTTCGTTAACTATTTAATTGAATTTTGATGTAAATTCTCGTTAATCAAGGATATAAAAGTTTGAAAATGACTTACAATTAATTTTTTTAATAAATCATGAGTATTCTCAAACCAATTTATGCACCAATTAAAATTAAGTCGCTTGATTAAATCTTTTATTTAAGTGAGTCTAACAGTACATATTTCTTATTTTTGATTTATACATTTAGAAATTATCTTTAAGTGTTGATTTTGAAAATCGAACACTAATCAATAATAAGGAGAAGAGCGAATTCTCTTGCCAATTGGGCTAATTCTATTAATTAAGTTGTTAAGGTTAATTAAAGAAAATTAATTGATTAAAATCTTATTTTGATAAATTTCTTGGCGTTATAATTAACCTTTAAAAATAAAGGCTATAAACTTATAAGTCAAGTGAAATCTCAAGTACTAAACAATAAATAATCTTTAATATGTAGTAGAATATAATATAATTAATCTCCAAATGTCTCTCATTGCATAATATTTATATATAAAAATCTTTGAAGTCGTGCGCCCGCCAAAACTGTGTAGGAACATAAACAAGTCGATCGTCTCTATCTCCAAAAAGCCAATATATATAGAGTTTGGTTATTTTCTCTGTTTTGTTAATGGCGGCAAAGGTTTTTCCTCAGAGACCCATATATTGTCCTGATAATTTCATGACATTTAAAAGAGAAACATTTACAGTATGGATGAAATCATTAGTTTGCCATACTAATGGCTGCACTGTCTTTGATTCTAATGGTCATATCGTTTATCGAGTCGAAAACTATGATCAAAAGTGCAGCAGTGAAGTTTATCTCATGGATCTTCGTGGCCGAGTTCTTGTAACCATAATTAGGACGAAGGTAATTAAATTAATTACAAATTCTGTTATTGTGATTTAATTATTTCTTTTCCTTTGGAAATGATTGTATATATAATTAAAAATGATGAATTGGGTTTTCTTCGTTTGAGTAGTATTGAATTCGTTTTCAGAACTGAAAGGTTAAGGATTTGAATTCTAGTCAAATCTAATTAATCAAAAGAAAATTAAGAACTGGGTTTAATTTGTTGTTTCTTATTGATATTTTTGCAGAGATTACTAGTTTTTGGACGTTGGTATGGGTATAGATGGAACCCTTCAAATATAGACAAGGAGAAGCCATGGTTTCAAGCAGAGATTACTAGTTTTTGCAGAGTTTGTGTGGGAGATTCATCAACTTCAAGCTTTCAAGTTACTGTAGGGTTTGATAAGTATTGGGTTGTGAAATTGGGACACAAAGCAGAAGCAGCTGCAGCTTCTTTCAGGATCCTAGACATAGATGGAGATGTTGTTGCAGAGGTTAGTTAATTTAATTAATAATAAGGAAAATAATCAATCCCTGCCTTTATTAATCATTGTTAATGACTTTATTAATTTTTTTTCTTAATTATATTTCGACTATATATATGAGCTTTACAGTTCTGAAAATCATTTCAATAATACTATCTATATGCATGCAGATGAAGCAGAAGCAATCATCTTCAGGAATTGCATTAGGAGAAGATGTGTTAAGTTTGATTGTGGAACCTCACATTGATCATTCTCTTATCATGGGAATTGTGATTGTTTATGGATTAATTAATTACAAAATGTAGATACATAAGTACATCTATTAAGTGTAATTAGCCTTAATTAGGTAGCTTTGTTTGTCTCCATCTGTAAATATATATATATACCCTTTTTCTTTTTCTGTATTTTTTTTAAACATATTTGTATTTTTTGAGCAGAAAAATTTTGGAAATGCAAGAGCATATATATACACCATTGTTTGAGGGAATACCTGTCAGTAAAAGCTTATGATTTCCTTCAAATATATGCAAGTGATTTTAATTTGTATTTAAATTATATATTGTTGGAATTAAAATAATAAGGCAAAGTTATATATGATTTATAAGATGACACAAAATTATTCTTAGGGCTTTTTACCACTTTAGGAATTTTTTTAAAATATTTACCACTTTAAGTGTTTTTTAAAAGTATTTTTAATTGGTTTTAAGTAATTTTAAAAATTAATTCAAAAAATAGGTGTACGGAGGAGGTAGGACCATGCAGTTCGCTAGTAGAACCAGCAGACAGTGTTTTGGTTTTTTTTTTTTTTTTTTTACTTTTTGTTATTTATATATATAAATAATTTATTATAAATATATATAAATAATAGAAAAGCTAGATAATTAATAAAATAATTAATATTGAAATTTCAAGAGGGATATTATATTTCATATCATAAATAATTGACTATATAATATAATTAAATGAAGTGTATAATATTAATTATTTTTATTATTAATTATAAAAAATTAAATGAAAGTTTATAAATAATTGAGTATATAATATAACTATTATTTCAAATTATGTTTTTCTAAATTAATTAAAATATTTGACTAGTACTATTTTTCTTAAATTATTTTATTTGAAACATATACATAATATTTAGTACTAAAATTAACATTTTTAAATTTTACATAAAATAGTAAAATATTTTAAATAATTAAAACATAACATTGTTATGTTTTAATTGTTAAAACATTCTTAAATTTTACATTGTTATGTTTTAATTGTTTAAAATATTTTACTACTTTATGTAAAATTTAAGAATGTTAAATTTTAGTACTAAATATTATGTATATGTTCCAAATAAAATAATTTTGGAAAAATAATACTAATCACATATTTCAATTAATTTAGAGAAAATATAATTTGAAATAATAATTGTATTATATACTCAATTATTTATACACTTTCATTTAATTCTTCATAATTAATAATAAAAATAATTAATATTATACACTTCATTTAATTATATTATATACTCAATTATTTATTATATGAAATATAATATCCCTCTTGAAATTTTAATATTAATTATTTTATTAATTATTTAGTTTTTCTATTATATATATTGAAATTTTAATATTAATTATATATATTAATTATTTAGTTTTTCTATTATAAATATTTTAAAAAATAATTAAAATTGAACAGACTTATTGATTGAATCGGTTGAAGTATAACTGACAAAAAGAAAAATGAATTACTTCATTTAAAAAATCAAATAAGTTAAAAAGTGAAATGATTCATATTGAATTATATAGCTAAACCACATAATTTTATTAAAAATTGTTTATTCAACCACATAAACTGCAAAATTGATAAATCATAAACATATATATATGCTTGCAAATATATTTTTATATATTATAAATCCTTAAAAATATATAATTATTTATTTATTGAAAATTTTTTTATCTTAGCATTGAATTAATAATTGAATCAATATAATCTTAATTAATTTTTTTTATTTTCACATAATTCAATACTATGTTCGATTTTAATAACATTGGTTAGTAGAAATGTAAATCCTTATTAATAAAAATTCATTGATAAATATAATAAAAGAATTTCACATTCCTTCTATCTCAAATTACATAAAATTTCAATTATATATTAGAAAAAAAAAATACTGACATATAACTTTTTCATGTGCATGTAGCCCTCGTCAATTAATTATGCAATTGATTTCTTTTGTAAATAGGAGACAAGAAAGTAGAGATATGTATAGTCAAGAAAATGCATACATAGTGTGGCGTGGAGATGAGGCCAAGTCCAAAGAAAAGACAGAAAATGAATATATGATTACAAAGCAAATTGCAAATAGTAGGTGTGGTCTCTTGTAATAATATTGACTCTCGCTATAAATATAAGCTAATGAGACAGAAATTCATGTTGCCAGAAAATAATGTACGTGACATTACATTTCTAATGTTGCAAACAAAGGCAGCCATGGGCCATTGAAAGTTATGCAAATTCATCAAATGTTCTTAGAATTTCAGACATTACATTTAATTCTTGCTTCCCGTTTAGCCCAACATGCCAACTACTCTTCCTGATAAACTTAGCTTTCGTTACAATTTGATGTAAACGTGCATTGCATACCCTTTGTTTCCTATATAATTTCATCCACAGCTGTATGCATTTCTTACTTAGCTAATAACTCGGTGAGAAGCTTTAAATTGTATAGTGACACCCACGTTAATTAATTAATTTTTTTTTTTATATTTATAAAACAAATATATATACCATTATTATTACTTCATTGTTTCACTTAATTTTTTTACTTCTATGGTAGGATAGGGTGTAATTTTTTTACTTTTATAAGGTAAGATAATTAAGGTAATATATTTGTTATCTAATTTTTATATCACTATATGTATATATTGGAATTGTATTAATTAAATATTAATCTTGATATATATATATATATAATTACATACATAATAATAACTTAACTTTTTGATTATTGTATAACTAATTCGAAAACATTCCTAACTATTGAAAAAAAAAATAAAAGAAAGAGAAAAAGAAAACGTGTCAGTGACCAAAATTTTTTCAAAACGAGTAATAAATATTGGAACATATTTAGTATGTATAATAACACTACTGCTCTCAAACAAAATGTTGGAACATTTTGAAGCATATTGGCCACACTTTGTCCTTTTTAATTCCCAAATTAATATATGATTTCTAATTATATATGTTTTAACCTAACAATCAATATGAGATTATATATCTAAGAATAAACATCAAAATTTTAATTTATTTTTTTATTGATTTGGTGCAAATTGATATTCCAGTATAATTAATTATAACTTATTGATGAAGTAATTATAATATTAATTATGACTAGTCATGGGTTTATTTGTTATAATTAATTAAATGAAAAAAAATACTATCATAATATATATACACACATACGATTAAAATAAAGGAACATTTGATAACATCATTTAGCATTTATAACCAATTTTTCAACATTTAACTTTTTTTTTAATCAGCATCAATTTTTTTTTTTTAAATTGTTTTATAATACCCATCTTAAAAATTTTAATTATATTAATATCACTTAAAATGGTAAGTTCATATTTACACTATATATAATAAGTGATTAAAATTTTTAAATTTTCTACAATTTAAAATAAAAACAGACCCGGGGGGAGTTTACCCCTCCATAATTTTTTTTTTATATAGGTCCTCCTTTTTTTTTTTTTTAAATAAATAGGCTGAAGTCGAATTTATGGCTTTGAATTTTAAATAGTTCGTTGACTCTATTCAATATTTAAATAGAGTAAATAAATTTTAACACTCTATTCATGTTTATTTTACTTTTTCAACTTATTATTATTATTATTGTTATTATAAAAGAAGGTTGAACTTTTTTTTATTAATATATTAAAAATTAAAAAAATTTTATTATCATATATTTTTGTTTCTAGTCTATCTTTTCTCTAGATTCTGTGTTTACTCTTAATTTAAAAATTATATCACTTATTTTATTTATTATTTAAAAATTTCTATTTAAATTTTTAACATTTAATTTTCTATTTTATTAAATACCACTTAAGATATTACAATAACATTGTGGATCATGTTCTAAAAATGTAATTGCGTAATCGATTTTATCTGCAAGATGTCATAATATAATATTGTGTAGATATAAAATTTATAGGCAGAAAGCTACTGAATATATATTTATATAATAAAACACCCAAAAGAAGAAGTGGCTTTTTGGTCAAAAATGAAATATGGTAAAAATAATAACCTAAATTGATAGAAAGTATGAAAAGTAGAAACTAATTTTACTAGAAGCTGCCTGGTTGCAAGAGGCTGCCTCGTCTAGTCAGAAACTAGTCACCCATGCGGCTCCTTACATCATTACTGAGAGAAAAGCAATTTCAGATGTAAAAAGCTTAATTTTTATAATTACTTAGCGTTGTAAAGTATTTTTTTTAATTCATGAAAAATCAATTTTATTTAAATATTTTCTTTTAAAATCTTATTTTAATTAAACTTCGAATTCATGATTTTCAAAACAACTTATGTACTATGAAAATAATTTTCTGACTAACAAATTTTATCTTATTATTAACTAATAGATTATTACTTGATCCTTTCTTTTAAAATTTTTTTACAAATTGATGAAGTCTCTTATCATAATACGGGATGAAAGATTTAATACGAGATTTTACACTTCTTAAATCTGATTATATTTGATTGTCTTGAATATTTTATTTTATGTATAATTAAAAATGAAGAGAAAAATTAAAGAAATGATATTGGTAATAATAATAATAAGATTCTAAAATTTATGCACGTTTGATGCTTTCCATTACTCGATTATCTCCAAAAAAAAAGGGGGAAAAAATAACTTGTAGATGAGAATCTTAATATACTTAAATGAACTACACATTGCATGACTTAAACGTGGTTATATCTTATAATGAAACCATTAAACTAAGTGAACTCCCATAGTAATAATAATAATAGTATATGAACTGCTCACTCTCTATAATCCTATCTTTTTCGTAGCTTTATCACCACACATATATATACATGTACTACAAGCCATTGAAACATCATCAAACCTATAATTGAGTGCATCTCCAAGAATCCAAGAAAAACACTTTAACTCTCTCTCTCTCTCTCTCTTACTATCAAATAACAAACTCAGCTTCAAAAAATGGCCAAAATTCACCCTCTGCCTCTCCCTCTCCCTGAATCTTCTTCCTGTTCTTCCTCTGCTTCTAATTACATAACTTCAAAGAAAGAAAATTTTACAATTTGGATGAAGTCCCTGGTTATGCAAACTAATGGTTGCACTGTTTATAATGAAAATGGTCAAATTGTTTATAGAGTTGATAATTATGACAAGAAGGGAAGTTCTGAGGTCTATCTCATGGATCTTAAAGGCAAAGTTCTTTTTACTATAAAGGTATGTTCTGTTTTCCTTCAATTTTTTTCTTGCAAAAACACAGTAATTTTAATAATTGTTTATCAAGAAACTGATTTTCTTGAAATTAATAGTTTTTTTTTTTATTTTTTGCAGAAATTATGGCTTTTAACACAATGGAAAGGTTATAAAAGTGATGATCATGGGTTGAAATTAAAAGCTCAAAATCGTTTCTTTAAAGTGAGAAAAAGTTCAGGAATTTTCAAAAGAAATTTTTCTTGTGAAATTTCTGTTAGATCTGGTAATGGTTGCTATAAGTTAGAAGCATCAGCTGGGAAATCAGAATTCAAGATTATAGACAGAAATGGAAGATTAGTCGCAAAGGTGAATACTTTTTATTTTTATTTTGATCATTATACTAAAAAAATTATATAATTTTTTGCTAATTATATACATATAAAGATTGTAATTAATTAAATTAAATTTTGTTTAATTTGTGCAGGCTACAAGAAAGCAAACATCATCAGGAGTAGTATTAGGAGATGATGTGTTAAATTTGGCGGTAGAGCCTCAAGTTGATCACTCCTTTATAATGGCTTTAGTGACTGTTTATGGATTATTACATCACAGACTCTGAGCAGAGAAATTCTCTTGTGAATATGATGCAGAGTAAAAAAAAAAAATTTCTTTAACCTTTGATTTTAGATGATCTAGAGTTTTGTTTTGTTTTGTTTTAATTCATTTTTGCCCAATGAATTTTGCAATAATTTTGTTTTGTATGCAGAGATGAGATATGGCTGTAAAACAGTCTGTAATTTTGTATAAAATTCAATATCATAATTCCATTATGTTTCGGTTCAATTCCTATATACTAACAATCTTATTTTCAAATATATTTTACATTTTATGTGAGAATTTGAAGAGATCTTTTGGGAATTATCATACCACTGCAAAATTGGAGGATATTTTACAAGCTATTTGTATAATTTATCAAACTTAAACCCATTTAAAAAGTATTTAAAAATAAAAAATAAAAAAAAATTATCCCTAATATCACCTTAATTTTAAAAAATAAATATAAAGGAGAATAAAGATTAAATAACTACTCAATATAAAAATTTAAACTTATAAAAAGTGTAAATTAACTTAATTTTAAAATTATCTCCAAAATGATAAAATTGCGTGCTTTGATTCGAATTTGAGTATAATTAACTAAAGATTATAATATAATTTTTGATGAACTTTAATTACTGTGTGTTAAGACAAAATATCTCTGCAAGTCAGCAGCCATGAGGGCTCAATTTAATATTAATTAATAATAAAATTATAAAAATATAAATAAAAAATTTTATCTTTTCTTGCATCCATTTTGAATATGATTTCTCTTTGCTCCGACAGTTGAAAATCTCAAAATCAATTCGGCTCATTTTCATTGCCCTTCTTATATATTATTAATATTATTAGAGAAGATTTTTACATTTTAATTTGATTAAATCTTGGAACTTTAAAAAAGGATTTGACCAAAAAATTACTATGCATAACCTGTTGGAATTGGAGACTATCTAGCATAGAGATTTTACGCAATGTTATTATATGCATGTCTCTGTCGTGTAGTAATTAATATAGCACCGTCCAGAAAACGACCACCTCCTAATTAATTTTATTTTACTGTATCATAGAAATTCTAGTAAATATTTTGCGGTCCTAAAACAAGTCAAAAACAATGGAAAAGAGAAACCTCGATTTACTTAAACCTGCTTTATATATATATATATATTACTAAAAAAATATATATCATTTAAAATTTCAATATATAAATTAAAAAATTATTAAATTATCATAATTATAAAATAAAAAATATTTTTATTTTTCGCCTACTGCATTACCTCTACGATAAAATATTTGTTGATCATGTAAGCCTATTTCTATTCAAAAAAAAAAAATCTTAATTTTTTTGGCAGCACGAATATCAAACTTAAATAACCAAAAAATCATTGGCTTAATTATAATTTAATCTTAATTTCAACACTAATCAAACAAGGGAAGAAATGAGTTAAAATTCTCAAATGAATTAATAACAAACTTATGTATCAAATCTATCAAACAGAATATTTGGTTTGCATTTTATTAAAAATAAAAAAATTCAAATTAGAATAGGATAAAACCATATGCATATTTAAGGGACAAGGAGAATACTGTGAGAAGAAAAAGATTGTTGTTTTCTTATTTTTTGCAATATTAAATTATAACTAATAATTTCCAAAATATGATTAATAATCTTTGTAAGATCATGTCACTGTATTGGGAAATGTTTTCAAGTGAAAGTTCCCTTTCATCTTCCCATAGTATTTGTTTAAAGCTTTCAAATCCTGAATTTGATATGGTCAATTTCAAGAAATGGTTGCCCCGACATTTCACGTTAAGTGGTATTATTAGAAGCATCAAGCATCTTGTCAGAAAAAATTATATATATATATATATATTGGAGCATTCTCTTTCCAATTTTTTTTTTTTATTTGGGAATCACATTAATGATTCTGTAACCTCTGCTGTTCATTCCCTTTTTTTTTTTTTTTTTTTTTTCTAAAGGTGTTCATTCCCTTACTAGCATGATTTGTCATCTAATTCATCCAGTAGTTTCTCTGTTTTCATTTTAAGTATGAATAGTAGGAGGTGTTTGGAAAATGGGTGAAAAATAAAAAAAAATAAATAAGAGAAAAAAATATTTTAAAATTTGTGAATTTTAATTTTTTTAATATTTTAGCATAAAAATCAAGGTATTTTTCGCCTATTTTCCTTTGATTTTGGGAGAAAAAAGAGTGAAAAATGCTTCAAAATTTGTACCAAAATATTAAAAAAATTAAAATTTATAAATTTCAATATATTTTCCTTTCTCTCTTATTTTCCACCCATTTCCCAAACATACCCTTAATTATTTGATGAATGTGCAGAAAGTTCTTAATTTGGAGAGGAAGATCATTATCAAAGTAATTAAGCTAATAAATTCTTTAAAAAAAAAAAAAAAAAAAGCAAGCAAGCCAGGGCTATAAATGTTAGACGATCCTTTAAAAATGTCTATAGACACCTCCCTATAAGCCTCCTCTTATACCCCATCTGTTTATAATCTCTCCATTAACCGAGATTGGATGATTGGTCCAGCCGCTATAAAAACGCTAGACAAGGATCAACCTCTAAAGCTCTTATTTCGGAAGAGAGGTGAAGCAGAAAGAGAGAAAACTCTCATTGATTAAATAAATGGGTGTATGTTAAGTGGAAACTATAAGAAGACTGACATTTCTACAACATTAACATCACTCAATTATACACCAAATATTATTGAAATTAAAAAAAAAAAAAAAAAAAGTGTAGTTACGTCTTCAGAAGGCAAAAAAACAAAGAGAGCTAAATAAATATAAAATTGCGACGATGAGAAAAATCATCAAAATATTTTTCTTAGTGTAAAAACAATTTCAAACTCTAACAAAATATTTTCATTTTAAAAAATTTATTTTCTAATATGCTAAATATATTAAGGAAAGAAACTAAAGAAAAATAGATAAAAATTTTTGAATTTTTATTTAATATTATTTTATCCGTACAACCTATATGTAATTACTATTTTTTCTTTGAATGTTAGGGTATCAGATTCTTTGAAACTAGTTTGATGGATGCCTTTGTAATATTCAATTAGTCAGTCATTCTGTGTTTGGACTTTGGAATCATTGGAAGCAGAATCATGTAATATATTAATGGAGGAAATTTTGTCAAGGAAAACCAGCCAAAACTTCACTGCCATTTTCAGTGCTAATGCAGCTTTTCTCAGGAATTTTTTTTTTTTTTTTATATTTATTTATTTTCAATCACATTCTGGAGTTGAAGAATGGGATCACTATTAATTCAATGGATACCAAGAAGAACTGGTATTTTGTTATGTTTTCAACAAAGAAAAAAAATAATAGCAAAGAATTCATTAATAGAAAATCATCACATATATAACAAGATTTAAAAGAATTACAAAAATAGCAT
This sequence comes from Reutealis trisperma, assembly GCA_947687605.1. NCBI lineage: Eukaryota > Viridiplantae > Streptophyta > Magnoliopsida > Malpighiales > Euphorbiaceae > Reutealis > Reutealis trisperma. The sequence goes on along the minus strand of CANTUT010000039.1, from coordinate 6,626,760 downwards.
GAATAAAAAAAAAAAAAAAGCTTACCTACATCCAAATTGCTAGTAATTTTGTATTAATTTTGTACAAATTAATTATTCACTCCGATAGAACTGTTTTATCTGGAATTTCCATGTGGGCACACCCAGCCATTTTTTATGCTATACACAGTATATAGGTTTCTGTATATTAGGGAAAAAAGATTAGCTTTTCTTGGCATTCTTTAGATATCTTACTGTCATCACAAGCTTTTGTCTTTCACCTTCTACCTCTGCAAACTTGAGACTTATTTCTGAATATCTCTCTTGCATCTCTTTCAGTTCATTTTCCATTGATTTATTTCTTTCCTTCAATGTTTCTAATTCACTCACTGGCTCTTTAGAATTGCAATCTCCATTGCTGATGACATGGGTTTTCAGTTCTTTCTCTAACGTTTTGGCACAGTTGCTGGAAGGGGGAGAAGAGGAAGAAATTGTGTGAGAAAAATAAATGAACTGCTAGAAAGGAATTAAGGTTTGATCTATTGCAATAGCCACAATAACCTCAATGAAATACTTAAAACTAGGACAGAACAAAACTCACACACATAACTCAACTTTTTTTTCAAATAACAATAATACAATTACCTCCCGAATAATGATTTTGCATTTCCGTTTTCTCTGGATATCCCTGCTGTTCTCCTCGGATTCTCATCTATGCCCCTTATATCTTCAGCTAAATCACCATTTGAAGAAAAGCCATTGGTGTCCTCAGCTAACTGCATCCCAAGCTTTATCAATGAGAAATGATGGTAGAATATGCAATTTGATACCAATAATGCCATTTGATAGAAGGGAAAATGGAAGGCAAAAAAGTAAAGATAGAAACTCATCTATGTCCAGGTATTAAAGAAAAAAACAGAAAGAGACAAGAGCCAACCAGGCTTATTCATCAAGAAGCAACGACAGATAGAAGCAGTGCTAAAATTTAATGTAGGCTCTATTCTAGCATGTGATAAATACATCATTGCTAACCTTTTGGCTTGGGTTGTCACATAAAATTGCACTGCTTAGATTGAGTTCCTCCACTCTTTTCTCCAACTCTTCAATTTTGTTTTGAAGATCTCGTTCTTTCTCAAAAAATGAATTTACTGAGTTTTCTAAAGCAGTTTCCTTCAGTTTTACCTGTCCCTGTCAGAAAAAATCATAACATGATGAGTAAATAATCATGTTTGCTGCAACTAGAAGTCCACAAAACATGGATATTCTATTCAAAAAGCTTTAAATTTACTGTACAATTTGGAGTTATAGATTTACCTCAAGCAATTTTATTTTCTCCCTCAGATTCGCAGCCTCTTTAGAGCCCTGAGGAACCGGAGTAGACTTATTGTTCCTCAGAGTAGTTTTTGTGCTATCAGAAACTGTCAGGCGTTTGTTGCTTTCCTTGAGCTTCTTCTCAAAAGTGGTGATGGTATCCTCCTTCTTCTTAAGATCACCTTTTAACTGGAATACTTGCTTTCTAAGTTTTTCTTTCTCCAACTCACCCTCAAAAAGAGAGTCTTTCATGTCATTACACTGAGCTTTTAGTTTTCCTACCTCCGTCTCTAAGAGACTCTTTGCTGTCTCCTTCTCATCCTGGAGAGATTTCATTCTATTTAACTCCTCCATCAACTTCACTGCTTCCTCCTTCATCAAAGCAACCATACCCACTAGTTCATTTCTCTCTGTATTGCCCTTTTGTACCAGCTCTTCAGTGTCCTTAATTGATGCTTTCAACTGTTCCAGTTCAACTCTCATGTGTTCCTTCTGTTTTGCTTGTTCAGAAAGCATACTGTTTTTGATTGTGAACTTTTCAAGCTCGCGTTTTAAACTTAATATTTCCTGAGAGAAAGATCCAACAAGTTCTTCCTCATGTTTCTTTTGATGTTCCAACTGCTTTGATTTATCATCAATTTCCACCAACATTTGTTCTATCTGATCCATTTTCAAATTTAATTGGCTGGAAATATTGTGCAGTTTTGCCTCGTAATCATTTCTAACTGATTGGAGATCTTCATTAGCTTGCCGCAGCATTTCTTCAAGTTGACTTTTCTGCAATTGGAGTTCATTAGCTTCTGCTAGTGCTTTCATAGCCACCTTCTCATTTGCATCAAATGTAGAGGCCATTTGGATGGAAAGCCTTTTAAATTCCTCCTGTAGCCTCTCAGCTGTATTAGCATTCTTCCATCTTGTCTGTCTTAAGGCTTCCTCTGCTCTGATGGCTCTTTGTTCCTGCTCAACTTTTGCACAAGTTACAGCCTCGAGATCAGCCTCAAATCCTTGAACTTGCTTCTCCAGTTCATCCTCCAATCTCTGGATATGGGTTTCAAGTTCTTTTATGGTCACCAAAGAATTGGAATATCCTTCGGACTGCTTCTTGAGTTCATTTTCCAGGCTCTCAAATCCTTGAACTTGCTTCTCCAGTTCATCCCCCAATCTCTGGATATGGGTTTCAAGTTCTTTTATGGTCACCAAAGAATTGGAATATCCTTCCGACTGCTTCTTGAGTTCATTTTCCAGGCTCTCAAATCCTTGAACTTGCTTCTCCAGTTCATCCTCCAATCTCTGGATATGGGTTTCAAGTTCTTTTATGGTCACCAAAGAATTGGAATATCCTTCGGACTGCTTCTTGAGTTCATTTTCCAGGCTCTCAATCTGGGCTTCTAGTTCATTTATATTTGCAAAAGAAGAGCATTCATACTGCATCTTCAGTTGTTCTTGCAGCTCACTTTGCTCTAATTTATATGAGATGTCATGGTTCTCCTGCTTCAATATCTCATAGTCTAGTGCAAGCTGCTCCATTTGTGTCTCTAGTTCATCTCTGTCTCTCCTATAGATCTCTATCTCACTGATGAGATCCATTACCTTTTGCTCCAGTATATAAGCTTCTTTAGCATCTGTATGCCCCTTAACAAGCTCTTCCAATGCCTTTTGCTCTTCCTCATCATCAGTCTCAGTTCTTGATATGGCTTTCTCAGAGGACCTTGATTTGTTGGATGAATCATATGTTTCCTTATTTTTCTGCTCCAACATTTCTTCTAGGTCTTTTACAGCAAGTATGAGCTCAGCATTTGATTCTTGGGTCTTCTGCAGTTGTAATCGAAGATTGGCATTCAGGTCCTTCTCATAATGTAGTTCTTGTCTGATTTCATCAAGAAGAACCCGTGGATCCCCACCCTCATGCTGAGACTTATTTTTGCTTTTTGCCTCCTCTATGCGTTTCTGAAAGGCTTTGAGTCTCTCGCATTCTGCCTTCAGAAAATCTCTCTCCTCTTTCAAGCCTGTGACTTCTCTTGATAGATCCTGCCCCCTTTTGCTCTCTTTTACAATTTGCTTTCGAAGGGTCTGCAATTCCAATTCTGACAAATCTACTTGTCTAGCCAAAGCAACAATTTCAGCCTTGAGATTTTCAATCTCAATATCTGAAGTGCATTGAGACCTTTCTCTTGTAAGGCTGCCTAGAGAACTGTTTACTGAGACATCAGTAATTACTCCATGGTCAGAATCTGCTGACCACTCCCACTGGGATTGTTGATGTTCTTCATATATTGTTGCTGAAGCATTTGCTGTTGGTTTATGAGGAGCTGGGGTGTGGCTCCGAGATGATAGGAAGATAGTTGGGTCCTGTAGGATGTTATTATTTCTTGTTCCAAGTTCACGTGGGGTATTAAGCCCAGAGCTGCTCTCAGAACTTGATACTGTAATATCAGATCCACAAGATGTTATGCGGTCTCCATTTACTTCGGAATTGTGAGTGGCATTGTTAAGTGGTCTGACCTGAAAAAACAAAAAAATGAACAAACAGATTTTCATCAACCCACTTTGACAGTTATAGTACTATAAAAAAAAAATGGAATCTTAGAATTCATCTTTTTGTAATATATTTTTATCCTTCATTCTTTAATTTCCCTAATCATGCAAATCAAAAACCAAAGGACTTCTAGCACCAGGTTGGAACTTACTTCATTAGAATTACTTTTAATGCCTTCTTCTGCACTGCTATTGCTTAAGAGGGTGTTCAGGGTTCTATTATGGGTTTTGATGTTTGTATCTTCAGTTTCCTCCCCATCTCTGTAAAGCTCTCAAAGAATGCCAAAAGCTCAGTCAAAATCAATCTAAGCAAACTGAAAAAAAAATCGAAAAAAGCTGCTAATGTAACTACAATATCATCATTACCTTTGGTCAATGTTCCCCTGCAGCTTCTGAATTGAAACCTATTGAAAACCAATAGCAGAAGTTAAATTCCAGAAATCAATTGAAGTTGGAATTTCACCATTTACTCACAATTTTAGAAGGTCTTATAAGAACTCCTAAAATTCTGAGAATTATATCTGTGACAAATAGAAATACCAGAAAGAAATAGGCAGGGACTCACATGCAAAAACCCATTGGATTTTGAATTCCTCAAGGGAAGAGAAACAGTGGAAACTTTTGTAGCCTCTGCATAATTAGCAAGATCAATTGAAACTTCCCCAACCAAACTATTTTTTGACAATCCCTACAACAATCCAAAAAGGTGGAATTACAAAAAGAAACATATCACAATGTAACTCAAAATATTAATAAAATCTCTTACAGTTGAGACAATGAAATGGTATGTTCTCTCATTAATCTTCCAAGTTTTTGCATCCTGAGTGAATTTTACAGTTTCATAAACTGGATATTCCCACCAACAGCTTCCGTCTCGGATTATACCCTTCTCTAATCTTGCTGTTGGCTTTGCAACATCCCCAGGGACCACAGATATCACCAATGCATCCACATTCAGCTGCGATACCTATATTCACAGATCACCAGAAAAACAGGTAACTCCTCTGATTTTGACACAAAATGGTAGAATTTTGAGTGAACCAAATCAAGTCCTCATGTAAAGGTTCAAGTTAATGAAATTTCTGGTTTCCTCAAGGTACGCTTAAATACAGAGTCAACAATTTAGAAACCTTAATTTCTTCTCTTTTCCCGTATTTTCTTATCTTCCAAATAGGACCTAGCTGTACTTATCTTCAAATAGTACCATCAAATTCAAAATTCAAATCAATGTTTAAGACAGCTAAATTTCAAATTCAATTTAAACATTTAATTTTAGAGATTAAAAAGAAAAATAATAATATACAATTGCATTTTTATCCTGTATTAGAAAGTGAGAAGAACCTGAGTTGCATGAAACTGAAGTTTGAACACAACTTTGATCTTGTTCTTCTCATTCCTCCATCTCGCAGACCTGAACATCTTCTCCGCCGGCGAATTCACCGGAAAATCCAGTCAATCACCGGAACTCCGGCAAAACTCGCCGGAAAATAACCATTTCCAGAATCGGTTAATCCAATGCAGCCAAACCACCGGACCCTATCTTGAAATGAATAGACAGAGACCGTGTAGATACGAAAATGAGACACACGAGAGAGAAGCGAGTCGACTCAGTGAACGAATGTGAATTGGAAAGCGAGTTAAGAAGGTGAAAAGATAATGAAACAGAGCAGATCTGATTGAGAAGCTACACTCTCTCAGCTGTGTCTGCTTTTGTTTTTTCTTCTTTCTTCAACTTCTGAGAATTTCTTTCTTCGTAACAGTCTTTTTAGAAAGTGATGACGCATGTTTTATTTTTAAAATAAAAAACAAAAAAAATTAAATTTAAATTTAAAAAAGAGAGAGAGAGAGAGAGAGAGAAGCTTCTCTTTTATTAATTATTATATTTAAATAATTAATTAACAAATACTTAGTATATTTTATTATAGTAGGTGAGATCAATGTGCTTTGAGTCAAGAGTAACTATATATAGTAGCTTTTTTTTCTTTCTTCAAATTGTATAAGCATAAATATAGATTTGAAAGGATATTTATACTCTTCAAAATTATAGTAATTTTAAAAAGATGGATTAACTTTTATATTTTATAAATATAGTATATTATTGATGTGAGAGATCAAAATTTTAGTCCATTTTTTATTAGCTAATTCACGAAAAAACAGATTTTATTAATGAGAGACATATCTCATAAATAAGAGACACACTATACAAGCAATATATATATATATGTATTTTTTCATAATGTATAGATACACACAGTGATATAAAAATGACATATATACAGTTTAAAAAATATGACAATTTAAAAAAATATATTAACTGTTATATCTCACATATATGTACACTACATCATCAATGTGAAAGGTTAAAATCCAACTATACCGTAGCTTAATTTAATTCAATATTTTTTTTCTGTTTTGACATACATACCCTTCTTTTAACACATGATAATTATATTTTCTTTTTACTTTCTAAAAACAAAAGAAAAGAGAAAAAAAAAACATAGCAAGTCTTTATAAATTTAAAAAAAAAAAAAAAAAGCAAGTGAATATGGGATTTTTAAAAATTATTTTGGGAGTGTGAACTCGTAAATTTTATTGCTTTAAAATACTTTTGGTATTATTAAATTAAAAATTTATTAGTAAAAAAATTAGGATTTAATATGTGTTAATTTAGTATTTTATTATATATTAAAAATGTGCTATTTTTCTCATATACATATATTTATTAGGAAAAATAACTCATTTTTAAATCTCTCTAGTAATTTTGTTTGAATTCCCACAATTTTTATCACTCCAAATTAATTTTCTAAATTTTTATTAAAATACATATTAAAATCTATTTAATGAAAAAATTATCATAAAATTTATAAATAAATGGTTAACAATGATTTTAAAATTTCACTTTAAAATTGGCAAACGCACAGCAAATACCTAATTAAAACAAATATACAATATTCATTATATGGTTTAGGCATACAAATATTATTATTATTATTATTATTATGAGGAAATGGTTTACAAATATTACCAATCCGCGTATTATGCAGCCTTCTTTTTGAAGATTTGCACACGTGTCATCCAGCTAGCAGTGGGGCAAATTTCCCCTGTAAGCTTGTAAAAAGGTTCTGAAAAATGCCAGATAAGAAAAATACGACAAATTAATAAATCTAAGAAATGAGGTTGCTGCCGCAACTACAAATTTGCAAATATAGACATACTACTTTTACATAGAGAAAATGACAAATCTAATTTTGTATTTTACATGTACAATCTTTGCTTTGCTTCTGTAGATGGCCAAGTTGCCTTATACTAATTATTTATTAATGACTATTTAATATATTTAATTTTGTCACTTACTTCACCTAATTATATGAATTTATCTTTTATTTAATAACACTAAAATCATCTTCAACACTAAAGTAATATTTGATAAACCGTAATGAGACGAAACATAATGTAATGAAATGCATTTTTAATTTAAACATTATATTAAAAAAAATTCGATTATATTGCATTACGTTTCATTACGGTATACGAAATTTATTTTAAAAGATTTTAAATTCAAACGTCACTTATTTCACTTAATTATATTAATAATTTTTTATTTAATGATAATAAAATTATTTTCAAAATTGAGAGATTTCAAAATTACATTTTAATCGGAGATAAATTAAAAAAAAAAACTCTTGGTCTAATTATTCTTATCAACCATAATTCTAATAACTTTTGTAGGGCATATGCAAAGGTAATTAATTATGAAAATTAGTTATTAAGTTTCAATAAATAAATCTCAATCTTGAATTATTGGATTCTTTTAGAGTAATTTGATGGTGTCATTATCAATATAATGGAGGCTTATGTATACTAATTAATAAAGAAAATTAATAAGACCCCACGTAATCGCTAGGTCATTTTTTGCCGATAATGTACTAATTTTCTGCCTATACTATTGAATTAGAGACTTTAATTAACTTAGCTACTTAATTAACAGACTAATGGTCAGTTTGGAATTGAGTTTCAACCTACTTTCCCAAATTGCTTTTTGATAAATTTTTTTAATTAGTTTTTATAATCATCGTTCTATCACTAATTTATTCAAGGGTATTACGGTAATTTGATTATCCCGACTGCCGTTGGAGGGGCTGCAACGGTCAGCTTTGACTAACGAATATTTGTTGAAAAGATTTAGTAGCGAATTGAGAAAATGACGTATTAATTGAGAAAGTGATAATTATATTATTTTTTTTTACAAAATTACCAAATAACTAATCACATTAACTTATTTTCATTTATTTTTGTATTCTTTCTTATTTTTTTTATTAGATTTTACTTAAAATAGTATACATCATCATAGTTATTCAAATTGCAAAGAATGTTAGGAGATTTGCTAAGTAGAAGTTATTTAATTTTTATTACCATTATTATTTTATTATTTTTATTTAGTTTTACTTACAATATTATAAATAAATTATATTGATTCAAAATATATTGCTTACATATTCTATATAAAATAATTTTCTTTTTATTTTTTACCCCACGTTATATAGTTGAATAATATTCATCGTTCTTATTTTTTTTCAAAAAATGAATACTAAAAATTAATTTTTGAAGATTAATTATTATTATTATTATATTAAAAGGTTTTTCAAAATAAAATCTTAATTTATAAATTAAGTCAAATTATTTTTAAAGACTTAGAAGTTGGATCATGCGTATAAAGTATGCATTGTTTTAACTAGTATGTCTGTGTATATGTATATATATATAATGTTTGTAAGCAAAAGCCACTTAATTATATACTTTTTTTTTGAAGAATTTTTATTAAATTTATATATTTAAATTACTCTAAAATGATAAAAAAAATTAAGGTTAAAATCTTATAGAAAATCAACGTTTCAATTTTGACCATTTGATATCTTATAAATTCTATCAATTATAATTCTGAATCCTTTAAATGGTATGAAATTTTAATAACACATTATTTGTATTGGTATTTTTATTTTTTATTTTTTTTGGCAATATTAATAAATCAGTTGACCCACTTTTGTGTTTTATGCAATTCATAATTTGCATCCCTTTCGACATTACTAAAAACATAATTCTTTGAGATTAAATATATTCATGATCATTAGTATTAATTTGCTCCAAATTTCGAATGTAATTAATTTTTTTAAAATACAGTATATATAAATTAATTTTCATATTATTATTTGTTTAAAAATAATTAAATTTTATTCATATATAGAAATTATTAATATAAATTAATTCCATGCATAAATAACTTCACTTGATTAAAAAAAAAAAAATCTAGCTTCATTATCAATTAAAATTTGAATTTATATGACTTCCAATTCTATAAAAATTAAATTCAATTGTTGAAATATTAATTCAATATAGAAAAATACAGATTTAAAATTTGAAAACCTTTCCCCAATAAAGATTTCCAACATATAATAAAAAAGAGAAAAAAAAAAAAAGCGTGACTCATAATATCAACGCAAATTATTATTCAATTATTTTGCTTTTTTTTTTTATCATCCCAACAAATTATTATTCAATTATTTTGCATGATATCTACATAATAAAAGTTTTGTGGAGATTTTTCCAGATGTATATATATTAAAAAAAAGCAAATTATTTGACTACATAGTTCTTTTGTTTTTTTTTTTTGTGATTTGTATTATGTATTTTGCTTGATCTATTTGAGCTAAAAAATTTGAAGGATATACGAAATTTCTGAAGGTAAAATTATGGCATGAAATTAGCATTGAAGTATTATTATTATTTTTTTTTTTGAGTATTGGGAGAAAAAAATCAATAATGAGTTTATTATTCAGAGAAATATATATTTACCGTTAAATTATGTTTCAGTGTATTAGCATTGTATTAATTAATAGTGGGTATTGAGTAAAACATATGGAAGACAGGATTTATTTTTTTTTGGCTAAGGGGAGATAAGATTATTTTTTGAGGTAGTTGCACCATTAATTTTTTTTTAGGTGCATAAAGCGAAGACAAAGCTTAACGCGAACACACTCTTCCAATCCAACATTGTATTTGTGGAGTAATAGATTTTGGATTCTCATTTCTGATTTCTTAGTTTAAACTCATTCGACTTTTGGTACTTAATTGAGAGGGACGTATACATAGAAACTAGTGTACGTGTTTTAATGTTAATTAATTATGTATTACTTTTGACAAAAAATGAATTAATAAACAAGGCCGGCTTCTTAATTAGTGAAATTGAATACTGCAAAAGCAAGGAAGGAATACATATAGCATATGATTTAAAATATTAGAGGAATTCAAAATAGCCCTCTTTTTCACTTGTTGATTGATGATTATAAACACTTAGTTTCTTCGTATGAGCAAGTATATTTTACATTTATTTATCGATTTACGAACTTTGCAGTCCATGATATTGCTAAAGTTACTTGTTCTTTATTAGATTTTAGGGAGTGGTTTAATGTCACCTCTAAGTTTTTTTATTCAGTTGTATCTGCTGATATTTTGAATTAATGTTTCTTACTTGATTTCTAAAAAAGAGAGTGGTTAGACACATAAAAAATTTTAAATACATTTTATTTGATTTTTTTTTATTTTTCTTTCTTAAAAAATTATAATCATCAAATGTTAAAAATTATGATTTTTTTATAATGAAAATTATCAATATTAAATATTGAAAGTATTCTCTCTCAATATATAACCAAACTAAAAAAAAAAAAAAATCTATAACATTATATATATACACTCCAAATTAATTAAAATAACAGGAAATAAAAAAATTCTCTCAAATTGAAAAAAAAAAATCTATAACTCTCTCTCTCTCTATATAACACCAAATTTAAAAAAAGTTATAGCACAAATAAAAAAAAAAAAAAAAAACTCTCTCTCTCCATTATGTATTGAAATTTTTTTTGGCTTTTTTATTTTATTTTGTTGGTATCATTTTTTTTTAATTTGAAATATTTCGTTTATTTTAAAAAGCTATAAGAATTTTTTACTTTATTTAAAATAATATATTCATCTCAAATGATATAATTTTCTTATATATATATATAGAGAGAAAGAGATGTTATATTATTACCCGCTCTACCCTGGAACTCAACTCATATTTAAATTTTTAAATTTGTTCCGCCCCATTTAAGAAATGGGACAAGTAATAATCACTCCATTAGGAGTGAAACAAATTAAATTACTTTCCCTATAGTTATTATTAATTTATTATAACGAAAGATTATAAAATTTATAACTAAAGAGGAACCAAGAATTTTGAAGTATGAAAAATTGAATAATCGTTATTTTATTTTCTGTTATGTTTGTTAGCTATCAAAATCAAGGTGATGTTGCTAAAAGATTTCATAAACTATATAAAATGATTAAATAATGCAAATAAATTTGAGGTTAGCCGCACTGTATTTGGTAAGTTTTCATCAGAATATTATATATGTGTGTGTGTGAGTAACCAGAGCATATATCTACATATATATAAGATACATGTGTATAGTTATACACCTACCGTTTGATAACGTTAGTTCAGTGGGGAATAGAAATGTATATATTCTTCAAACAGAATTCTACTGAAATAGAAAATCAGTACAATGATTCACAGAGAAGCATCGTTCCATGGCAATAAGGAATGCCACCTATTCGATATTTTAATTAGGTAGTCTAACAAATTATTTAGATTGTGGTCTCTCTTTGCTTGAAATAAATAAATAAATAAATAATATATTATTGAATTATACAAATATGATAAGATAAATCTTAAAAGTTAACTATTAATATTAAAAAACACATAAATTAATTATTTAATATATTTATATTTAATTAATACGAGATTTCTTAACAATTATGATTTTGAATTGAAAAAAATTGTTATAATTTTTATCAACCGATTAAAAAATCAAACTTCATCGAAAGTTTTTAGATTAATAATGAACAGTCAATAGAAAATAAATAAGGATATATTTGGTAAAAAGATTTTAAAATAATAATAATAATAAAATTATTTTAGAAATAGAAGAAGTAGTACAGTAGTAGTTGGTTTGTTGAGATTTAATATTTACTTGGCTTTAAAGCTGGTCATAGGAAGAGCGTGAGTAAGAGTAACCCACAGTGTCAGATACAATGTAACAACAAGAGGAAGTCCACGTGAGTCAATGCTTGCGCGTACAGCCACCAGCCCAACACTTCATAATTGTACCAATGGATTTTACATTTGATGACGCTCTGGAAAAAAAAAAAAAAAAAAAAAAAACCTCAATTCATGGTTCCAACTATGGCCAAAAACTCAATGCGAGTCCAAAAAAAAAAAAAAATCAATTTCTCCCTTTAATTTAATTTTTGGTCTAATTGAGAGCTTATTGGTCAATTAAACTAATAATCGTTAACTCATTTTTAGTTAATTGACGGAAATTAAATTTTCTTTTTCATGATCCATATTAAAATTTTTGGCGGTAATTCAAGTTCTGAATTGAATTTTCCTTTTTCATTATATTATGTACTTGTACAACTGCCCCTCTAACTACCCTTTTCATTTGGTCCGCCCTTGTCTCTTGACCTAATTTTAGCTTCTAACCTTCTTTGACTTGCATTGCCACTACTTACTAATTTTATTAAATATATTTTAGTTTCTCTAAAATTATATATCATATCACTCACTTACCTTTTATTGTGAAGAAGGAAAATGAGAGGAATAAAAAGGATTGAAAGTTAGAAGATAAAAAATATATTCTTTACTTTTTGTTTGGAGAAGTGAAAAATTGGAGAAAAGAAAATATATAAAATGTTATTTTATTGTGATAAAATTATAAATATATTTTTATTTTTTAAAATATAATAGTAGGGAGAAATTTGTAAATTTGATAAGAAATTTGTAAATTTGATAACTTTCCATTATTTTTTCTCCAAATTTGGGAGGAAAATTTTCTACGTCTACTTTTTTTCAACTCATTTTCATTCCTCTTCATTTGCTTTCCTTTTCCAAACAATAGAAAAAATTTAGAATATTTTAACATTTTCAATCCTTCCTCTTTCTTTCCTCTCAATTTTCACTCTTTTCAAATAAATAGTTAATCTTGTTGCTTAGTTTAAATCCCACTCGGATTCTTAAAAGTATAGATAGAAAAGAAGAGATCCAGTTTGAATTTCTTGATCAAAGTTTGACTGATTTTGAACTTATTTTCCAAAGAGTTTCAATTGATTGCAATTATTTTTAAAATTTTAACTTTAATTGATTTTAGTCAATTTTAATTGACTTGATTATTATTTAAAGTCAATATCAATTCTCTACACTCTGTTTGAGAGTCCAACTCAAATTTTTCTGTAAGATTGATCATTATCCTACCCTATTTTTTACTACATCCCATTTAAAGTTTATATTTTATGTACTCGACTCTTGTTATAATGCTAATTTTATCTTTTTAAAAATATCAATGGAAATTGAATTTTTTAATTATCAAACATTTTATTTGGAATTTATGCTAGAATAATAAAATGAAAAAAATAAAATAAAATTTACCGATCCAGTAAAACAAAACACCTGGATCATTTAACCCTGCAAAAGGCAAGAGCTTGTGTAGTTTAGAAACAAAATCATGTGTGTGAGTGAGAGCAACCATTCATGGCTAACTAGAGAAGTCATAGTCAAATTCATCGCGCAGGTACAAGAATAGAGTGGAGTTTAATAGCCAATTGCTTTCAATGCATTGGGCCACCCAGTACTGTTCTGGTTCTGGCTATGGCTTAGCTATATACCACCAAATTCCCCATTATTATTATTGACTTTTTATATTGTATGGCCTCTCTTAATTATGACCAAATGCCTGCCCTGCAACAGCAGCATATCCCACTACACTACTAATTAACTGCATTTTTTATTTATATAATTTTATCGTACCCTATTATTTATTTTCATCACTTTGATGATATAAATTCATGTCTACTTCATAAATTCATTTCTCACATTATCCTATGAAATATAAGTTCAAAAAAATAAAAACACTACTTTAACCAAATGCAATTAGCCACCACCACCTATCTGACAAATTTCCCAACATGAAAGATAGACCGGCCATTAGTGGTCTAATTTTAATTTGGCTAATAAGTCCTAATCATGCTTTGCTTATTGTCTCTACCAGGTTTTAGGTGATTAGGGAAGTTCCAATGCCCTAATCAAACATTTTAATTACGGGTAAAATAATAATTAAACGTTAAACACTAATTTTTTTTAAGGAAATTAAACTCTAATTCTGAATTCTTAATTAAACAATAAAATTATATATAAGATTTGAACTTATTAAGTTGGAGATGGTAGTAGTAGTAGTAGTTAAGGGTGGGAAATCCATAATGATGTTGATGGTTGAGATAATGTAGAGAGAAGATAGATGGTGGTCATCATATCACTATTCAGATGGTCCCCTTCAACTTTTACACCATATTTGAGAGAAGGACTCTCAATCCACTTCTTCATCATTACTTCCACATTCATGGGCAACCATAAAAATTACGTAGGATTAAAATTATTGGTTCATTTTCTAAGTACGTTTAATTGTTACCCTCAAATTGCAAACAAATAGAGACCTTTTTATTCTTATAATTAAGCTATCATCAAGCCAATCTGACAGGAAAGTTAGGGCTAATCATATTTACTTTTTAGTTTCTCTAAATCCAATTAACATTAAGAGGCCGAAACAATAGGAAAACTAGAAGAGAATATTAGCTGTCAAATCAACATTTGAACTACCTAAGCTTTGGATTTCTTATTATTATTATTATTATTTTTTTTTATAAATTAGACTCCGACTGATACTCAAATTCGGGACCTAACAATCTTTTAAATGATTCTAATATTACTGAATTAAAAACTCATTATATATCTTATTATTTAACTACTGCTTCAATGCGTTTAGGCATCTCTATATATATATATTAAAAAACATTTGAAAATAAAATCAGATGTGATTTTACATTTTCAGAAATAAATATAAGAAGAATTGACAGAGGGATACAGAAAGAAAAATGAGAGCCCATTCCTTCTTACTTTTGATCTACAGCTAGAGAAAGACATGTTATTTTATTAGAGTAGTATTTTTGTCCATATTTGGTCATAATATATACTCATTAATCAAAGTTAGTTTATTCATCAAATCAAACTTTTAATTAAAAGGAAAAAGTAAATTAGATCAGAAATTAATTAATAATATAATTAATGAATTTAGAGAAAGATGGGATGTCGCATCAAATTCTGATCCAAGAAAATGATGAACACTCTGCTTTGTCAATTTTTTTTTGGGCCAAAGACACTGAATATAATGTAGCTTGAGGTTCACAAAAGGCACTGGATGTGTATTAACGATTAAACCACTATGAAATACTCCCCCCCCTTTTTTGTTTTATACGTTTGATGTTTTAAAAAATAAAAACAACAACTATTATTGTTTAGTAAGTTTACCTCTATTTTAACTACACTAAACAGTTTAATTAAAAGTTAAAACATTCAATTATTACTAATGGCACTACTATTAATTAATGGTAAATTAATCTCTTATCTAAAATTAAAACTTAATTTAGTTCATGTAAATTACCTTAAACATTTAATAAAAAATGAAGAGAGTATAATTTTTATTTTATATTGACATGGGAATTTCGGCCTAATTAAATATATTGTTCAATTGAGAAATATATTACTACTAAATTATATTCGTGAATGTCGCTATAAAATTTAATAATTTAATTAACGAAATATTTGTAAATGACCATTTTTAAGAATTTAAAAAGACAATAATATTTGTATTTACTACATGCGATGATATAATTAAATTAAGCAGGTCTTTAATTAGTGCGTGTGTATGTACAGATAAAATTTTCTGATGAATGTAAAGATATTTAGGCATTCAATTTCTTTTATTAAAGATATATATATGTAGCTAGGCATGCAATTCCTTTTATTTCTTCACATGAGGATAGTTTTCTTTGGCTTTTTTTTCTTTATGTCTTTTCACATTAACACTATAGCATCACACACATGAAATAAAGTCGAAAGTGTCATTAAGCTGTATTTGGAAAAGATGAGAAGAAAAAAGATCACAAAGATTATAAACAAATAAATGATAAGATGTGATCTAAAACAAAAGGAGAAAGTGAGAGAACAATCATGGTTCATCAGCATATTTGCTAAACATGAGAGACAACAGAAGGTGCCCACGTGAAGGTGGTCGACCCCATTTAGGACATTGCCCTATATATTAAGGGGTCCCAAGAACCTAAAAGAAGCATAAGAGCCTTTTTTTTTTTTTAAGCTGTAAGATAGTAAGGATTAATTTGTGTATTATATTTTTTGATTTAATTAAAAATTAATTATTTATTATTAAAAATTTTGTAAATGAGAAAAAAATTATTTCTAATCTGTTTTCAATAAATGAATCTTGATCAAATAAAAAAAAAAAAAAAAGAGCAAGATTCTGTTTGGTTACAGATAAATAAACTATTTGGAGTTAAGACTTTCTTAGGAAGAGAAGGGCAATCACACCTCATGATTTTGTTTTGCCCCCATTTTATCCCATCAAAGAAGCTCACAGAACTCACATTATGGAAAAAGTTAAGGCAAGATGCAAAGATATGCTGTGCTTTGTACAAGTGACAAGAAAGAAATGATCACGTGCAAAGACAACCAAAAAGCCTACAAATCTCACGTGATCAAAGAAATTAGTACACATGTCTCTGTCTTAGATCGGTGGAAAACAAGGCGTGGTGTGGGTTTTTCATCATTACTTGATAGCAAAATGGAGAAACTTCTTGACTTCCAAAAAATATAATTAATTTAATAAATTTTAAAGAAGTAGATATATTTTAATTTTTACACAGATTAAAAAAATATAATTAATATAATTTGTTATAAATAAAATGGAGAAGAACATAAATAAAGAATATAGAGAAGAGAATAGTTTTTCTAGTTGCTCCATTTAATAGTATTAAGCTTTTTATATAGAGTACAGAAGAGAAAGAAATAAGAAGTTTTTCCAATCAGGAAAATACAAGAAATAAGAAATTTTTCCAATAAGGAAAATACAATCAATACTAATATGAAAACTAGAATATTTATATATATGAAAAGACATCAATCAAATTTTATAATATATTATAACACTCCCCCTTGATGTCTTTTACAAAGAATATGTCTCGTTAAAACCTTACTAAGGAAAAACCCTGTGGGAAAAAAATCTTAGTAAAGGAAAAAGAGTACATTATTCTTGTAGGGATTTGCGCCATAACACTGCCTCGTTAAAAACCTTACTAGGAAAACCCAATGGGACAAAACTTAGGCTAAGGAAAAAAGAGTACAGTGCATTAAAATCTTCCCCTCATGAAAATATGATTTCTATCAAATATCCCTTAGCTGACGCATACTAATTTTGTTGACTAACTTTTCAAATGTGATTGTAAGGAGTGCCTTTGTAAACAAATTTGCCAAGTTGTCAAATCGTATACTTAATGATGTTTAAGTAATATCCACATATAATAATTTATTTGTAGTACTCTCTTAGGATATTACTTGTGCTATGAATATAACTCGTTAAAAACCTTATTAGAAAACCCAGTGGGAAAAAATATATCTAAGGAAAAAAGTATATTTCATGCGCTATTTTTTTATTGCACAGATTGCCTCGTTAAAACTTTTGTCCAAGAAAACCCTGTGGGATAAAAACTTGATTAAAGAAAAAGAGTACAATCATATACTAATTCGCTCCCCCTGATGATGACAGATTTTAACACGGCGTATACTAATTGATGAAACGATGCCGTTTAAATACCACATTAGGTAAAAACTTAATACATAAGTCTGTTAAATTATCACTCAAGCGAATTTGGTGGATATCTCTTCTGGAGCTTATATATATACAAGAATTTGGGTGAAGTTTATGTCTACTTCATTACCCTTAATATAACCACCTTTAATTTGTGCAATTCAAATTGCATTATTCTCAAAATACAATGGAAGTATCTTTTAGTGAGGTTCTTTAGGACCATAAAATCTTTATAAAATTGCAGTACCACTATAAGTGAATACATAGCCAGTCTAAAATCTACCATCATAGAAACTAAGCAAATAACCAATATTTGCATATAGACTAATTTCAAATATGAATTATAATATTAATAGTATATTGAAGATAACTTTTTACACCAATCTAATATCTCTTTGTAGGTGCAAAGCTATACCTAGCTAAGAATTTTTTTCTTGCAAATGCAATATCAGGCCTGATGCAATTTGCAAAACACAAGAGTGTCATATAGCACTTATATATGGTACTTCAAGACCAAACAGCTCTTTATTATTTTTTTTAGGTCTAAAAGGGTCTCTCTTTACTTCTAGTGAGCGGACCACCTATTAGTGTGGTTGAGAGAGAAGATTTATCCATGCAAAAATTGCTTAAATATCTTTTCCACATAAGTATACTGGTGTATTTAAATATCTTTTCCACATAAGCATACTGGTGTATTAGGACTCCTTAATAATCGATCTGCAGGCCGATACAAAATTTCATTTCCTTTAAATTTTTCATTTCAAACTCACTTTTCAAACAGGTATATATTTATTTGAGTACATTAGGAGTCACATTGATATTTAAATCAACGTATACTGCAATAATAACATATACCATTCTATGGTCTTTTATGAATACAAATGGATATAGTGTATTATTCACATATCTTTTTTTCAATAATAATTTACTCAAAATAATCATTCCACATGTCCATATTGCTTTAATCCATACATAGATTTTTGCAATTTGATGAAATATATGTCATATGTTTAATGTGTATTCATTTATAATAAACTTAGTCCTTCTGGAACTCTTATTACTTTCATAAGGCGTACAATAAGCCTTTCATTAACTGCCATATTAATTAAGTATCGGAACATGATCATTTCCATAATAAGAGAATTATTTTTCTCATAATCAATGATAGAACGAGTCTAGCTCTACTTTAATTGCCTCATTCCATGATGATCAATCATGTTTATGCTAATATTCAGTTATACTTATAGATTATGAATCCATATTTTCTCTTGTCACAGCAAAAGCTACTGTTGAGGCAAATTTATCGTCGACGATAATTAAATTTCTGTTAACTCTTTCTTATATCACAAAATAATTGAGATCTCATAGTTTTCATTTATATGATCATCAACTCTAGAAGCCACATCTGGAGGATCTAATTGTTCCGTTGTCTTAGTCTGTGTCTCATAATTAGCTATAGCTTTTTCACTGAGATCTTCCTCTTCAGGAGGTTTCTCTTCAGGAGATTTTATGAGTGGCGCTGCTTTTCTTTTCTGCGGATTTTTGTCTTTAGTTCCAATTTACTATCCACGCTTCTGGCGTGTAGTGAGATTGATTGATTTTCTATTTGCAATTATAATCACAACCCTTGCTAGGGTATTAGCAGCTGTAATATGAGACTTTGTCACTCTTTTTCTCATAATCAATGATAGAACGAGTCTAGCTCTACTTTAATTGCCTCATTCCATGATGATCAATCATGTTTATGCTAATATTCAGTTATACTTATAGATTATGAATCCATATTTTCTCTTGTCACAGCAAAAGCTACTGTTGAGGCAAATTCATCGTCGACGATAATTAAATTTCTGTTAACTCTTTCTTATATCACAAAATAATTGAGATCTCATAGTTTTCATTTATATGATCATCAACTCTAAAAGCCACATCTGGAGGATCTAATTGTTCCGTTGTCTCAGTCTGTGTCTCATAATTAGCTATAGCTTTTTCACTGAGATCTTCCTCTTCAGGAGGTTTCTCTTCAGGAGATTTTATGAGTGGCGCTGCTTTTCTTTTCCGCGGATTTTTGTCTTTAGTTCCAATTTACTATCCACGCTTCTGGCGTGTAGTGAGATTGATTGATTTTCTATTTGCAATTAGAATCACAACCCTTGCTAGGGTATTAGCAGCTGTAATATGAGACTTTGTCACTCTTTTAGCATCTATAAATGCATTTGGCAGTTAAGTTGCAATTTGTTACAACTGTATTATTTTGTGAACTTCTGGTTCACTCTAACTTGTACATGGACCAAAATTATTTAAAGAGTTTTTCTTCTAATAAATTTCTCGACATTTTTTAGCACTGCAGGTGCTTTTCCTCCCCCTAATGTCAAAAAATATGCCTCATTAAAATAAATTCATAGTCTCTTTTGTGGACCCATTATCACACATTGAGATAGATTTAATATATTCAAGGCACAGAAAAAATTTATGACTCATGTCCTTATACAAGTTTCAAGGGAGAGTATATATGATGTACATAATGGCATTCATGCCAAACTTTCAAGGTTTAATTATTGAACTATAAGTTTAATGCTTGAACTTCTGGTTCAACGCAATATATTGTGTATGTATACTAGGGATAAAACAATAATTAAATAACTCATTATAATACACAACTTATAAAATCCTTACAAATTACTCCTTCAAGGAGTTTACATAAAATCATCAATATTGAATTAAGTTGTGTCCTCTATATAGGCGGTTCCTCTTTCAAAATCTCATGATTTACCAAATGATTTATAGTATTCACTTCAGGGAATACAGTTGTACTAATAGGCATTATTTGATGATTTCTCATTAGCAATTATTCTTTTAGAATTCTCATTATATACCAAATGATTTATAGTATTCACTTCAGGGAATACAGTTGTACTAATGGGCATTGTTTGATGATTTCTTATTAACAATTATTCTTTGCAACCACTAGAAAAATAATATTTGTAAATTTTCACTTTTTATATTGCTACTACAGGAGCATGTAACTTTATTACAGCACAATTTCAGCTGTGAAGTAATTTTAAACATGGTTAAATTATATTCTCAAATAGACTTCAAGTCTTGTAGGTGTAGGTTTAACCAATCATATTGAGTTTATGGTAGTACCACATATTTCAAGTGATTATATCTATCTTTAAAACTCTTCTAGAAAATATAAAAATCAGTAAGATACTCAACTTTTAAATCCTCACTTAAATGAGGTTTAAGTAGATAATAGCTTTTACTTTTGCTAGCATCTAAATGCATTTCATTATCAACAACTCATATCAAAAATTATTTCCATTGAATTCAAGAGCATATAAAAATTATCAACCAAACTTTAATTCACTATACTTCACTTTATTTAAATAACTTAATTTGCATATATTTAAAATATATCTAAATAGACCAATCAGAAAATAAATTAATATTAATTTTAATAAACATTAAATTCATAATTTATCATACCAAGAAAATGTAAGCACTAATTATGCTTCTCTATACCAACATAAATCCAACAATGTATGCAATCCGGAAATAAATTCATCAATTCACAAATTAACAAAACCATGTTACTTATATAATTTATATTAATCTCATCTCACATTTAAATCTCTAATTGTTTTCACATCTAATACACATTAATATAAGTAAATTCAAAACATATATAACACACACAACTTTGTTGTAGGCTATTCAAATAACAAATATATATATATATGTATGAGACATGTATTGTCCATTAAATAAATTTTGAGTTGAGATGCTAAGACCGAAGGATATGTAATAATATATACACTAGTAGGATCAATCTCAATTTAATAAATCAAGTAAACCTATTAATATGAATGCAAGATCACCATTTTCCCATAAAGCAAGTTAATCAATCAATAAATAAATAATTTAGGGTCGGATTTTATGCCAAAAAAAAATTATAAGCCATGACTTTAAAACTATGCATAAAATGTGTTGTTATAATTGATAACCAACTAAAAGTTGCAATTTGGTTGGTAAATCAAATAGGTCATACCCATCATTCCAATACATATAAACAACAATGAAGCACCCAAAATAGAAAAATCAAAGCAAAAAGGTTTACCTTAATATTATGGCCATACGCAGTTATTTTATTGATATCCAATTTATTCAATGCGTGTAGTTTAAATCAAATTTATTAGTTATTCAGGAACATAAAATATCAATTTTTCAAGGATGTCTATTTTATTTATTTGATTACTCGAAGGAGTGATACTAGTATAAATAATTCTTACTCATGATGTCGAGGCCCATCAATTAACATTGTCTAATATAAAATCATAATAAAATCAGTCTTTTAAAGACTTGTAGACAATGCATTTAGTTCTTCAGGAACATTTAATGATTCTTTAATGAATTTGTTTACTTTAATTAGTTTTTCAGGAACTATATAGAATATCAATTTTTCAGGAACTGTAGAGAATATCAGTTTTTCAAAAACTGTAGAGAATACCAATTCTTCAAGAACTATAGGGGATACCAGTTTTTCAAGAACTGTAATTATTATTAGTTCTTCAGGAACTCATAACTTAGTTATTTATTTAATTAGTTTTTCAGGAATATAAATAATACTAGTTTTTCAGGAACTAGAATTTAAAATATAATACTAATTCTCTAGAAACTCATAGCTTAATTATTTATTTAATTAGTTCTTTAGGAACTATAAATAATACTAGTTCTTCAGGAACTAGTATTTAAAATATAATGTTAGTTCTTCAGGAACTAGAATTTAATTGATTAATCATTAAATAGTATATCAAATCTTTATAAATCTAAAAAAAAAAAAACGATTTGAAATAAATGATTGTAAGAGAGAAGAAAAAAAAATGATTTCTTCAAATTAATTAGCCCAATATGTTCAAACAATTTCTTAAAAAAAAAACGATTTAGTTTTTTTTTCTTAAAAAAAATATTTGATACATAAATATTAATAATAATAGTAATTAATTAGATAAAAATTATTTACCATAAATCTTGAATTTTATTTCTTCAAATTTTTCGCCTTAGCTGGGTTGTAGCAAACCACAAGCTATCCAAAATTATGAACAATATTGTAGAATGATTCGTGCTGATAACGTGTTATAAATAAAATGGAGAAAAATATGAACAAAGAATATAGAGAAGAGAATAGTTTTTATAGTTGTTCCATTCAATAGTATTAAGCCCTTTATATAGAGTACAGAAGTGAAAGAAATAGGAAGTTTTTCCAATAAGGAAAATATAATCAATACTAATATGAAAACTAGAATATTCATGTATATGGAAAGACATCAATCAAATCTTATAATATATTATAACATAATTAAATTAATAATTTTTATTAGTATTTTTTAATATATTTTTTTATGTGTATTAAATGACATATTGAAATTAAAGAACTCATATTGATAAAAATGCACATTAATTAATGGTGTATTAGGAAACTAATAAAATATTTATTCTATTAAAAAGGAAACTAGACTATAATTTAAGATAAGTAAAAAAAAATAAAAAAAATAAATCTATTATTATAGAACGTAGGAAATATTAGTTAGATTTATCTCATAGATCAAATTAACGAGTGATGAGATACTTTAATTAATATAATTTTTTATTTTTTAATAAAAAATCATTTAATAAAAAATTTTATTAAATTAATGTATACACCCGATATAATCAAGAGTCGGCTAAAAAATAGTTTATGCATGATTGCTAATTCACGTGCATAATAATTATCTTAATTAAGCTTTAGCTTGATCCCAATTAACTTGTTTAGAATTCACTAAAATTCCAGTTTTGCCATTATATCACCGAAAATTCTTACTTAAATGTATGTTTCAAAATAATTAATATATCTAAAAATTATTGTATGCAATTTCTTTTTTAATTTAAAAAAAAAAAATGCTTGAAGACAATTTTTCAATGATATGGAAGAACTGCTAAGTAATTAAGAACTCAAATTAATTCAGACATTGTGGTTTTAAATAAAGAATGTCACCCATGTATGTGTGCTTTAAGATAAGAAACAAATTCCTTTCTTTTCTGAAACCCCCCCCCCCCAAAAAAAAAAACAAAAATCCTTTCTTTCTGTTTTTTATTTTTTATTTATGTTTCCTGTTCAGCAAATGTAAACTCTTACTCAAAACTCTTGGATCAAAAAGAAAAAGAATTCATAATCAAACTCAATTTATTAAAATTTTTTATTACTTAATTAAATTCTAATTAAAATTTAAACCGATAATATCATAATTTTGCAGACGATTTCAATATTATTATGTTAAAATTCATACGTGAGTTCTTCACTCGAGTTATCACTCTTCTATATTGAAGATCACAGACCATAAACTTTATTTATTTTATCATTTAGAGGGAAATAGACATCTAAGTACAAACTACTAGAAAATGAGGAGATTTTTTCCTTAAAAAAAAAAAAGAGAGAGAGAGAGAGAGAGAGAGGAAATACATCAAAGGTTTGGGTCCTGTAACAATTGGAACTGAATTGCCCCAATATATATACACCGCCCAAAAGAAAATATTACCCAAGGAGTTGTTTAATGGGATGAAGATGGACTTGGACCTGGGCCTCCTCTCTTCTCTTCTTCATTCTTCGTTGTTGTGGTTTTCGGCTTTTCCCAAGTAGCTACTGCTTGGAGGATGTTTCGAATGTTGTGTTTATAATCAAGAAAATTACAAAATGAAATGAAATGTAAACCTCATATGTAAAATATATATAATTAAATATAAAATGAGATTGATTAATTTTATTTTTGTTTACAAGTTCTAAAATAAATTAAAGGGTAACAAACTGAATTAAAAAAAAAATAAATTATATTTTATCTTTTTAAATTTCAATCTAATATTAAGAAAAATGGGCAGGAATTTATTATTAAAGATTTAAGATTAATTTTTATATTTTTAACAAAACTTAAATTTAATTAAGTCCAAAAATAAAAGCATCTTCCTGTTCTTAAATATTAGAAATTTAATTTTGATTTTTTTAACATTAAGAGAAAAATATTTAATATGAGAAAATTAAATTCTAACGTCTATTTTTAAAATAATTTTATTCTTCGAATTAGCTTAAGATATCAATTAATTTAATTTTGAAATAGTTAGGTGGAATAAGAAGTTAAAGAGGCTAAATTCAACATTTATGATGTTAATAAACATTAAGCTTTGCTTGAATCTATCCTAGCCTAGCATTATACTTTTCCTTTTCCCCCTTAAACTAATATGGCAAGGTCCAGAAATAAACATTTAAAAAAGGTCTATATATTTATTCCAAGATATTTTATGCATATAAGTATAAATACTCAACTGATAATTATATTGTTTAATTTGAATAAAATTCAAATTAAATTTATATAAAAATAAATACGAATGTTAAATTTACGACATCTTAAAATTTTAAGTTTAATTAAGCAAAGTAAGCAATGGTTGATTTATCTTTATTTTTTTTTTAAATTTCACATAAATTATCTATAAATATCTGTTTGATTTATAATTTTTTTTACAAATTAAAATTTATTATTTGATTCATAAATGAGTTTAACAAGATAAAAAATACTTATTATCTGATTCATAAATAAGTCTAACAAGGTCAAAAATAGTTAAGACATTATTTAGTATGAGGATTTTAAATGAAAAATTTTATAAAATTAATGGATTTTGAAAAATTCATCATTTTCTAAAATTCTTCATTTTTTGAAAGTTTAATTTTTTACTTCATGGGAAGGAAAGTCCAAAATTCATAATTTTTGTCTAAAATCTATTATTTATTTTTTATGCACGAGGAATTGTGATATTTTTTTTTATTTTAAGATTATCTATAATAATTTATTAATTTTATAATCAATCCAAATAATAAAATTTTTAAAATATATAAATTTTATAATATAATTTATAGATATAAAATTTATAAATTTTATTAAATCAATAAATATAAAAATTACTCAATCCAAACGAAGTTTAAGGTTAATATCTTATTTATAAATTGGAAAGTGATGTAAATTGATTTATTTAAGCTAAAATTGAAAACACATTAACTAATTTGGAAATTTGGCCCAAAAAATAAAAGTTGGATACAAAAATTAATTTTGGAATTAATTTAACCTTCACAAAAAGTAGGAGGGTACAGTATTCTTTATCCATTCTAATTGAATTCTATTCGCGAAGGAGAATTTGTACGGCCATGTCTGCCTGCCGGCGAGTATCAGAAGAAGAAGAAGATGGAGAAAACAAAAAGCCAAGATCTTCTTCTTCTTCTTCTTGGTCGCAACTTCACCCCGATCTTTTGCGTCTCATCGCCAATCGAATAAATTCGTATGAAGATTTCGTTACTTTCGGCTCAGTTTGTCGCTCATGGCGATCAATCGCAATCAAGGAGAATTTCAACAGATCTCGTCAAATTCCATGGCTATTACTCCGAACAAAAGGTACCGAAGATGGCTGCCCTGTTCTTTTCAACAATTCCAAACGCAAATTTCACAAACTCTTTTTACCTGAAGCCAATTCAAGGTACGACCCTTGTTTTTCTTTTGCTTCCCATGGCTGGCTCTTGATTCAGACTAGCCAAATCTATCTTTTGCATCCTTTAACCCGAAAAAAGATTCTACTTCCTGATCTGATTAACTCAAAAAACAGTGCCCACCTTGTTAATTTCACGATTGGGTTTAATTTTAAAGCTGCCTTATCTTGTAGCCCAACATGGACTCAAAATTTTTCAATTATGGTTACTTATAGTGATGGATTAGCCTTTTATAAAGCAGGGGATTCAGCTTGGACATTAGTAACTGTAGAAGGTGCTAATTGGATCTATGATGTGATATTTTATGGAGATCAATTTTATTTTCTTGATAACAGGGGAAGAGTTCTAGTTTTCAAGATTGAAGATGTGGTTACTAATTCAATTAATGATTCTAAAGTTGTAATTTTTCAAGTACCCAATTTGATATTTAATAATGGGTTTTTCATTTACAAGAGGAATTGTCATTTAGTTGAAATGGAATCATCAAAAACATTGATGATAGTTTTGCAGACCTGCTTTAGTCACACCAATAGATTTGGAGTGCTTAAAGTAGACTTAGAGAATGTTAAGTGTGAAGAGGTGGAGAGATTGGATAATAAAGCCTTGTTTTTGGGTGAGAATTCAACTTTGTGTATGGAGATTAAAAGAAGATCTGGGATTAGGTATAAGCCTAATTGTATATACTTCACTGATAATTATGATACTAATGGTCGTTATGGAGTTTGCATGGAGAAGATTTTGGGTGTTTATAACATGCAAACTGGAAGGACCGAGAAATGTTTTGTAGATGATTATGCCAATCTTAGTCCAGCAATGTGGATTGAATTATTGCCTTCTTAATATGTATATAACTTTTGATTAGTGTGTTGATGAACATGTGTAATTTTGTCAAATAATACTCTTGTTTTTTCATGATTTTCTTTGTCAAATAATCTTTGAACAATTAGATTCCTATTTAATAATTTTATTTGTTCCCAATTAGGGTTTGATACTTTATAAACAGGCATATTATGTAATAATTTTTGGGAGATATCATTATTAAAAAATTTTCAGCCTCTTTTATTCCTGGAGAATCTACAGGAGAGTGAGAGTAAGAGCAAGAAATTGAGAGAATCCTAAGAATTTTAATAATGGTGAAGTGGGCAGATGTTCCCAGCGACGTGTTGTTTCAAATCATCGACCGAATTAACTCCTTTGAAGATTTCATCATTTTTGGTGCAGTCTGCAGAAGATGGCAATTAGCCACAATCATTGAAAGAAGATCACCGCAGGTTCCATGGCTTATGCTGCATGATGTAAAACAATAACCCCCAGAAATAACTGCCAATTCTTTGCTCTCCCTGAAGGTAAATCCCATAAATTGACTTTGCCAGAAACTAATGGGAAATGATGTTTAGCTTCGAAAGGATGGATTTTGATTGTAAAACTCAGAACAGAGCTATGCTTATTTCACCCTCTTTCTCGTTCAAAGATTTCACTTCCTCGTATTGTTAATCATAGAACAAGAATTTCCATCGATAAAGCTGTCTTGTCTTCTTCTAAGCTTAAATGGACATCCAATTTTATGGTGATGGTTATCTATGGATCTGGTAAAAGATTGGCCTTGTATAAACATCAAGACAAGATTTCACTGGAATTGAAACAGAGGAAGAACACTCTAATTTTAGATGGCTTGATATAATATATCACAATCAAAATGGAAACTTCTACATGGTTGATTCTAGCAAGAAGATTTTTGTTCTCAAATTATTCAACAAAACAGAATACAAGGCAGTATAAGTTTCCCGATTAGAAGCCCAATTACCAGGTGGTAGTAATATTCGGAATCTTATAAAGCTGTTTTTGGTTGAATTATGAGGAGAATTGCTGATAGTTGAAGTAAAAATTGAGGATTCTTCGAGGCCAAAATACAATCATCTTCAATCTCTCCAATTTCAAATTCACCAAGTGGACTTAAAACAAAATGGGAGATGCATATTGATAAATGACAAAGTAAATAAAGCTCTGTTTTTAGGAGGTAATAGTTTATCTTTCTGTGTTGAGGCTTAAACTGAAACTGGATGCAAACCTAATTGCATTTACTTTCTTGATTTTTGTGATGGTGTTTATAATATGACATATGGAGCAGTTAAACCCATTTTCAAGCAATCTTCAGGAACAATTAAGCCCCTTTTCAAGCACCCATCCATCAGATTCTGCTGCTTCAGTCAAATTATGACTTGAACCAAGTTTTTGATTAGGCATATTTTATATCATAGAGATGAGATTAATTTGAGGTTTTGAATTATAGAAGATTTTACTAATCTTGGATTATTATTATTATTCACATTTGGAATATTATCTGCCCCATCAAATAACTTAATTAATTTTGACTACAATTGTTTAATCTTATAGATTTAGACCAAATCTCAACAAAACCTACGTTTGCAATTAGAAGCAATCGACTAAACTCTAATTATTTAATTCATCAAAGGTCAGACCAAACCTCAAACCGACTAGCACTTTTTTTTTGTAGTGAGGCTGCTAATTAATGAATTAAGCCAATAATAACACGCCCGAGAGGAACCTCGCTAGCTAATTATAATTAAAAATAATTAAGTGTAATTAGTTAATAATTAAGTTTGTTTGAACATGCTTTGTCCAATAAAGTACTAATTTGTCATTGGCGATCATCCACATTAACACTCAAACGTAATAGGATTCCTATTATTGCATGAGAAGCTGACGGTTGCAACAGTGAAACCTGTCTTCGGTCTTCCATTTTATCAGAGTTCGCTAAGATGGGAAGAACATTTATTACATTAATTATACAACTAATTTCTTGATTCACCTCTCTAAAATGAAAAAAAAAAAAAAAGAAGAAAATAATTAACCCCATTTTATGTGATTAAAAAAATTATATAGAAAATATTGATTAATTATAAGTCATTAATAATTAATTTTAGAAAAAAATGACATGTTTTAGTCATAAAATTTTGGAAGTAAATCTAACAATATTTTTAAATTTTTTAATAACATTTACAAAGGTGTTTTTCAAAAAAAAAAAAAAACTTTATTAATACCAAATAAACTCTAAATTTATCTTTCTAATTTAATCAAAATCTGATGATAAATTATGTAAGAATTAAGAGATTTTGCAAAGCAAGAAAATAATAATGTATACAAATACATATTTGTAATTTCGAAAGAGATCAAATAGGAACACTCATACAACTAGCAATATAATATTCCCATTTATAGCAATACTTGTAATTTAATTATATTATGTTCAATTGCAAGTTAATTTAAAATAAATAAATTATAAGTACACATTACAAAGTAGTCTAGCCGGCCTGATCAGGCAGCTGCCGGCCTTCTCAGCAACATATCACATGACTATATATAACCTATATAAATCATATAACCTTTCAATATATTTTGATCTCCATCCATGCAATTAATTATCATTCTCTGAAACAAATTCATCATTACATAAAAATTCTACAAATTAAATTAAACAAGAATCATCATCATGAGGCAAGCTGGGATTTACTCAGGGTTACTATGTGGTGGTTTATCAGGAAAAACTGTGCCCCACTCTCTGCCATTGGCAAGAATCAAGAAAATCATGAAGAAATCTGGAGATGATGTGAAGATGATATCTGGGGAGGCTCCAATTGTGTTCTCAAAGGCATGTGAACTCTTTATTGAAGAGCTAACACAGAGATCTTGGATGGTTACTATGCGAGGCAAGAGAAGGACTCTTCATAAAGAAGATGTTACCTCTGCTGTTATAGCTACTGATATCTTTGACTTTCTTGTTAATTTGGTGGCTAATAATAATTCAACCAGTAACTACTTCTCCATGGATATTAATAATCCTCAAGATAGGGAAATCATTAATGAGGTTATATAGTTACCTTCACCTTAATTACCCACTCTAATTAAGTTATACCATTTACTTTCTCAATTTTCTTCCCATTGTATTTTATTGCTTATAAAAAATTAAAAAAAAAAAAAGAAAGAAAGAGAAGAGTTCACTTCTTCCTTAATGCAGTTAAAAATAAGTCATTTAAGTCTAAATTAAAAAATTCACAAATGAGAAAAATACCTAATTTGTGATTTGTCTCAAAAATGGAACTTTGATCCATAAATTGTGAAACAAACTTTCTTACCAACTAATTTAATTAACTCTTTAATTTTTTTTTTCTGTGATATTCTATTAATCAATTAAGCTTTATTATTTTCTCTAGCTACTTCATTGTTTAGAATTAACTTGAACATGCAATATATTCAATCGTTTGTGTCTAAGTTTATTATTTAAAACATATTTAGGTATAATTTAATGATAAGTGTTTTTGTAGGGTGTTCCCTCTTTCTAATATAAAAAAAAAAAAAAAAAATCTAATGATAAATATTTGTACATATAAGACATGAACAATAACAATTCAGGTTTGAATCCCTCTTCTCCTAATGCTTAAAAAAGAAAAATTATTGTTCTAGTGTAATTTAAGATTAAAGTTAACCATGTTTTACCCTATTAAATCACTAATACATAGCTAGTGAAAGGCACATAACAAAAAACGAATTGGTCCTATATAGTTAAGAGTACTCAATTTTTATTATTATAAATGTATATAGCTTTCAGCTGGTGGAAGAATTATATGCAAGTCAATTTTAGAATTAATATGATAAGAGCAGTACTAGTTGAACCTATCAACATAAATGAAGTGCTATTAAGTATTATAGAATAATTAATATATGATCTCACTCACTCATGTGGTTAATGCTTGCAAAGGAATAAGGGAATCTGGAAATTGTAGTAGCTTGTTGTGGTTAAATCTTGCTAATAACAAGTTTCTAGGAGTAGACCAAGTGAACTGGTGAACATAGCCAGAGATCCCACACCAACATTGAAGTAAAATTAGCAGCTATATGTTCCGGACCATGTATTTTCACATTGCTATTTCAAACTAGGCATCCACTTTGTGTATGCTCCAGTTTGAAGGGGATTATTACAGTGTACATATTGCAGCAGTAGCATGTTAAAGTTCATAATTAGTTAATAATCAGTTTGTAATTAGTTGGTTGGTTGATCAATTAGTTAGTAAATTAGAAGCTTATTTCTCTTATTCTTTAATCAGTTATAGAGCTCTTAAGTTGTTAGCTCAACTCATCATATAGTCTTATATATAAGAGCCTTAGCTCTATTTCATTTACTAATAAGAGAAACAACGTTGACTTAAGTTTCTTGTTAACGAAGAATAGTAAAGAGCAATTATAATTTTTTTTCTTTTTACTAAAAGATGTTCATTAATGTTTTTTTTTTTTGAAGTGCTTAGATATTTAGCTAGTTTATTTATCTCAAATTTTTGTTACGTTTTTTTTTTTTTTTTAGTATTTAAGCTCATTGCCTCTCTTAATTCTGAATCCTGGCTTTGCCAATATGTGGATGTAGTAAAGGGTTAAAAGATATTGTGATTTAAATGTTTAGTTGATTTACATAATGCAAGTAATACAACATTAGGAACAATGTTTTAAAATTCAGCAGTTAGCTAATAAACTTGTAATCAAAATTCAAATAATCTCATCAAGAGGTAATTAAATTTATTATTATTATTATCTAAATGTGTAAACATATAATATAATGTAAAGTATAATTAATTGGAAAGCATATATTTACGGTAAAATTAACCAATCAATCAGTTATATATAATTAATTAAAAAAATGTTATGTTCGAGTCCAAGGAGCATTACGAGTTGTTAAGATTGGTATGCTTAACTTTCATGTTTGTCTAACTTCTATATATATACATAATATAATGTAAAGCTTTAATCTGCCATAGATAAACAGGTAAAGCTTCTAAAGCAAAACCTAAATCTTCTTAAAAGAAAGAGTAAAATGAAATGAAGTTTATTAACATGTCCTGATCCGAAATCAACAAGTTATAGCTATTAATATAAATTTATTTTATAGATCAAATTAATGAATGATAAAATATTTTAATTAATATGACTATTTTATCAATTTTTATGTAATAAAAAAATATTTATGTGCTTTTTTATTTCATGTATTCTTATTTGTCATTGAATTCATATTATATAAAATTTAATCCTTGTATACGGAGAGAGAAAGTACAGCAAAAGCATGAGCTATTGACAGCTCAGCAAAAAGTAACTCATTCAATTTCGATATGATCTCTAATATAGTTGACTAACTAAGCTAGAAACATATACAAGATTAATAATTTATATATACTAAGCTATATTATACTAATATATTACAAAATGTAAATGCTTTAAGAGGAATATGGCACTGGCCGTCCATCACCATAATATATAACAAATCAATATAAGAAACTGGCTTTTTCATAATAATTAATGTACGTGTGGTAATAAGTTTAACACAAAATTTATCCCTAAAATTATAAGTATAATATAATAATCGGTACATATATAATATGAATAATATCGTTAAAATTACATAACTTAATGATAATGCATATGTTTATCGTATATTTTGACATACTCTAATGATTAGTATAATATAATTTGATGATTAATAATGTTATAAGATTCACCTAACTTAATGATTAATGTATGAAAAAAAAAATTGGATTATAAAATGTCAGAAGTGGGATTTGAACCCACGCCCTCTCGCGAGGACCAGAACTTGAGTCTGGCGCCTTAGACCACTCGGCCATCCTGACCTTGATGATAAAAATTCTCTATTTTAAATATATAAAGGTTTTTACTAACAGCATAGAATCCCCGCCAACTTTAGATTATTATTATATTTCGTGAGAAAAAACAAACTCATGTGTCAGCTAGATTGACATTCATGAATAAACATTAATTAAGTTTAATAGCTACTGAAGGTAAGACTATTTAAGAATGGGTATCATATAAATATATATAGTTCAAATTTGATTAATATCAAAATTTCATTTCACATATAAAAATAGAAGTTTTATCATGTGAAATTTACAATTTTGTTAAGGCTTTTGATGCAATTAACTAAAAATCAATTTTAAAAAAAGGTCGAATTAAAGGCTAATAATTCATGACAAATTATTCAAACAAAAATATAATTAGAGAAAAATTTTCTAGGGAAAATCATTATTTTAATTGCTACATATCATATATGAACGTAGTAACACCAATGACGGTGGAATCATTTTCAGAATTGACAACAACAAATATATATAAAGCTGATGATTCTACTACTGTGGTTTACATATATTTAATCCATTTCAATTGTCAAAACTACGTCTATGGTCAATAACAAACTAAATTAGTTATGGACAGAAATAGTTAAAGACTGCATTTTCACCCATAATGTCACTAGTGATCACTGCCTCATGATTCTCAAGCCTAAATGGAGGTTGCCGGACCTTTTTCTCCATGCTAATAACCCTCTTCTTTTTTGACTCCTCTGAGTTTTTTCCGGTGGCAAGTGCAGCAGCCTTTTTTTCCTTTCTTCGTTGTATAGCATAATCCTCAGGAATAAATACATCCATTAATTTAATTATATGTCGAGTTTTGATGCTATACACTTCACAGTAAAATAAAAAACAAAGAGTAAGATCGAAGAAAAGAAGAAGTTTAGGAGACGCAGTGTGTGAAGAATTGAGCCTAATTATAAAGAAGAGTTATGATGTATTAATGGGTAGGAGAAGAGGTAGCCACAGATATATATATACTATGGGCGTAAGTGCCCTATGTTTCTTGCTCAAACAAGCAACCCACTTTGTAATTTGAAATATGTTGGACATCCCAATTAAATTGCCACCTTTACACTGATAATATAAATATATTAGTATATTTTTCTTAATTAGCAGTGTTTTGCTTTTATATTAAAAGTATAATTATAAAAAATAAGAAAAAAAATTAATATTCCATTTCAATTTTGTAATACTTAAAAACATATTTTAAAAGTGTAATTATAAAAATAAATTAATACCAAATATAAACTATGTAATTAGACTCGTTTAAAAAGAAAATTTAATTTTTTGATTGATGTGTGAACTCATTAAAAAATAAAACTTATAACCACTGAGGTAAAAAAATTATAAATGAACAAAATTAAAAACAAATAGTAACAAATTTTATTTATATTTTGTAATATTTAGAAAGTTAATTTATCAAATACATATTTACAATTACTAAAATAATTATATTGTTATATATATATAATATTTAATTGTATCAGTAATTACTTATTACCAAAATATTTATTACTTTGTATATATTAGGTATAAATATAGAAAAAACGAAAGAAAAAATAATAAAATATTAAGGCCAAAATTAATTCACAGTACTGCTATCCACATGTCAACAATTTTAGTAAGTTACAAATGATACGGAAGAAGTGTGAGCGACTTTTTTCAGGGGGTGTAAGGCATCCAGGAACACACACAGAATTAAGACAGCGCACGTGTAGGCACCGACACTCAACACTCAGCCTTTCAAACATCTTGCGGTTGATATATAGATTCTAATCTTTAGCGTGTGGTGTTAAATTAAATTAATTACTTAATTAAAATATAAGTAATCTAATTAAAGAATATTTGGCAGCAAAAAAAAAAAAATTATAAAATGATTCAAATAATATTGAAAATGCATACATAAATTGATAAGCAATTTAGAATTTTTGTATATTATAAGAAAATGATTTTCTAATTCAAAAATTACAATTTAGTGATATTTTCAAATCAAATCAAATCGAAGGAATTATGGACAAGCTTTCCATGCTCATGAAAATTGAAGTGTACGAATTAATTGGAAATTTGAATTTGCACCCCATGTTTCTGTCAATGATTCTTAATTTGTTTTTATATGATTGAGGCAATTATAGGGTATGATGCACATGTTCGCTTGACAATGAAGAACAAATATGGGAAGAGATGAACTTAGGGTTTGAAGACAACACTATGTATATATATCAAAATGACAATCCTACCCATATGCTGTTTATTTTCCTACCATATGAAATGACGCCGTTTTCCACATGGATGAAATGATTAAATATGCAGATCTAAATTGAGTTAAAATAATTTTAGCACTTTACAAATTGTGGAACGATTTTTTATATATATATATTTATAGATTATAGTATTA
Organism: Reutealis trisperma; assembly: GCA_947687605.1. NCBI lineage: Eukaryota > Viridiplantae > Streptophyta > Magnoliopsida > Malpighiales > Euphorbiaceae > Reutealis > Reutealis trisperma. Next base: position 6,591,492 of record CANTUT010000039.1, on the reverse strand, counting down.
ATCATATATTGAGTACTATTGCGATTTGTTCCATTTTTTTTTCCTATCAATTTGATGTATTGTTTGATACAAACTACAAAATTGATAGTTATATATATATATAAAGGAATAATATATCTATAGTAAACAATTGTAACAAAAAAAATTATATTATTATATGAGAAAATAAAATTAAACAAAAAGGTTTATTCATTAATCATGTTATGATTGTTTAAGCTATGTTTTTAGACTAATGATGATGCCAATCTCATATTAATGATGATATCAGTCTAGATTAAATTTAAATTAAAGAAGAAATACCAGTTAATATTGCTATAAGTATATTAATTTGGACTACTATTATCATTAATTAATTGACTTATATTAATTTCAATTCTCACTCGTTTCTTTACAAATTTTATTATTATTTGATTTGATATTCTTTTTCTGGCAATATAACCCAAATATTATTTCATTTTGTTTTGTTCTAATAATTAAATGTTGTTGAGACTCGAGATATTTTTATTATAGATCGTTTTGCAGTAGAATGTGGATATAAAATTGAAATAACATGTGCTAGTATGTGAAATGATAGATCAATTGATGAAAAGTTGTTCTAACTTAATCAAAAGTTTTAAGTTTGAGTTATAGGTATGCAGATACTTTAAAATTTTTGAGAATGAGATTTTTCACCTTTGTGATTTTATCCAGCTCAAATTTGGATTAATTGGAGCTATTAAATAAAAAAAAAAGGATCAATTAGTTCTTTATTTTTTCATTAAAGTACTTAAATTATTAAAAAAAATTAATAATTTATTAATATTAATAACTTTTTAATTAAACTTAATAATTTTTTTTAAATCTAATTTAAAAAATTACAACCTGATTTTAAATATATTTAACTTGATCTAGACAGTTAAACTCTTACGAAAGTTAGAGACATTTTGCAACACTTACACATTGTTTCTGAACTAAATAACTAATAATTAATAATCACAATGTATTTTTATCCATAATTAATTATAATCAATCATAATTATAAAAGCCACACCAATATTTTTATCTAGGTCATCCAAATGCACTAACGGAGCCAGGGACAAGGCCCTCACTTCCACAAATTCTCCACTACTAGTAATATTTAATTTTAAAATTATAGTAATTTTTTTTAAAAAAAAAATCATAATAAATTATACATTTAGATATATAATTTACATCATTTTATAAATTTTATTGATCCGATATAATTCTTAGTTTAAAGTCCATAACTTATTTGATTTAATAAAATAAAATAAAGCTCATTCCATTTGATTTAATGAAATACAACAAAGCAATGAACTGTATAATTCAAAACTTCTCTTTCTCATTGTATTAAACCTATGATAACAACTTAAAACTAAAATTTTCTTTTTTCTTTTGAGCATTCAGCAAAGTTGTATTTTTAAATTTATTTTTCTAACTTTTAAAACTAAGAGGGAAGAGCAAAGAAATTATGACAAGAGCTAAGAAGAGAAGAAATTGAGGTAAGAGTTTAAGAGCTACAAAGCTCATTTTATAATTTTTTTTTATTTTTTCTTATTTTTTGCATATATTTTTTAGTAGTATAAATTTGAAATTAAATGTGTTCTAATACTAAGAGGAAAGAGCCAAGAAAATAGATAAAGGACAATAAATTGAGGTAAGAGTCTAAAAGATGCAAAACTTATTTTGCAATTTTTTGTATTTTTTCTACAATATTTAAAAACACGTGTGATATTTATTAATTAATTTTTTTAATTAAGCTTAATAATTTTATTTTTTTATATCCAATTATATAACCTGATTTTAAATATTTTTAACATGATATGGACAATTAAACTCTTACGAAAGTTAGAGGCATTTTGCAACACCTAGACGACCTTATTGTTTCCAAACTAAATAACTACTACTACTAATAATATATTCTATTTGAAAATAAAATAAAATTTATGTGTTTTAATAAAGTATTATAAAAATAAAATTATGGTACAAAAGTTTAAACTTGCATTTTAAACTTTTAGAATACTATCATGAAAATCATTTTCACTACAATAAGGATTATATTTTATTTATTTTTTTAAGTAATAATTATTAAGAGTATCCCACATCTATTAAATATAAAAATTTTAAGTGATTAATATAGAAATAGATTTCCTGACGTTAATAAGCTAACTTTTAAAGTTAGTTTTTCAAAATCTATATTAAAAATTTAATATGATACCAGAGTAGTTTAATCATATTTACCTAATTATATTATCAGTTTATTCGGTTTACTTGATTACTTAACTATTTTAATGGTTGGTCCAGTTTTAAGTGATAAAGAGAAAAGTGTTAAGAGTATGCCAAATTTATTAAATACAAAAATGTTAAGTGATTAATATAGAAATTGACTATCTAATTTTAAAAAGTTAACTTTTAATATTGATTCATCTAAATTTATATTAAAAATTTAACAATAATGAATAAACAAAAATTTTTAGTGATCAATTCTTTGCTTTTGATTTTTAGCATTATGAGAAAGACTCTTATTAATTTATGAATTTCTAATATCAAGACAACAAATCTATAATATTTTAAAAAATAAAAATATCTTTATTTACAAAATTTTATTGTTTTTAATAAAATTTATTGTTAAATATTTGTTAATAATAATGTAATAATTATAAATTGAAAAAACTGCATATATGGACATAAAAAGGGTCAAACTAAATTGTTCATTCAAATAATTAGCCACCATTGATACCAATACATATGAGATCGCCAAATGTTCAGGAGTTCCTCAATTCAATTATTTTTCTTTTTCTTATTGGTGGATATTTTGTTCATATATATTAGCTCCACGATTTATTTTCTTTGAATCATAAATCAAGTGGAGTCTTAAGTTAATTAAATTAGTTAATTCAATTGAAATTAATTTAGTTAAAAATAAAAAATTTTGTTAAAAATAATAATCTTAAGGGTCAATTTTGATTGGTCAATAAAAATATATTTTAATGTTATTTTTTTTATTTTTTTTTAATTTAGTCAATCTATAATGAAAAGTAAGACAGAGTAAAGTAGTCCTGTGCGTTTTATTTAGTTTTATAAATTAGAAAGATATTTAAAAAAAAAAAACTAATATTCATGGTTGGCTGATTATTACTAAAGGATATTTTTCCACAATTTATTTTTATGTCGCACTTCAACATTAATTTTAAGATTAATGAATCAAATAATTGATTAAGCACCTTGATTCCAAACCTAATTTTAAAATAATATAGTCTTATGAAAAAATAATTAATTTTTTTTATTAATTCAATTTACTGTTAACTGGAAAAAAAAATCTCAGATTTTTTGGTTTTTTATTTAAAAGCTAGCCATTAGTTTTCCTCTCTTGCTTGTACTTACAACCAGCCCATGGAATTAAAGATCAAAGATACAGTAATAATTTAGAGCTGGTTCCATGTTTTAATTGCTATAACCTTAAACTATCACCTTCCTAATTTTAGAATTAAATCAATAAGCATTTCTTTTACTCCTTCAATTCCATTTCACATTAGATGACGTTTTGGAGTAATGCATTCGTATTAAGAAGTCAATTAACTCTCTTTAATTAGTGAATTAAATTACTAAATTGCCCTTATTAAGTATTTCTCTAAACTCTAAATCTTATCATACATTAATGAAAATTAAAAAGGGATAAAAATGGAAAAAAGTAAATAAATATATCATTGGTATTCCAAAACGTCATCTAATATGAGAAAAGATAGAACCTCCAAAACGTCATCTAAAATGAAATGGAGAGAGTAGTTAATTAGAGTTTCAATTAACGCTCCTTGTAATTTTGACATGTTTGAAAATGGATTCAAAACAATTAAATGAAAATTCAGCTTCATTTATTTCACATAAAAATATTTTTCAAAAAATTATTTTTTTGTTAGTTATTTGATTATAATATTAAAAATTAGATAAAAGACACTAAAAATTTTAATTTATAAGATTATAAATATATTCAAATTTATAAAAATTTAATATTTTTAAATTTTATTCTTAAATATGAGACAAAATACATAATAATAATAATAATAATAAATTGTGGTGATTGTCAGCTATTGATGGCGTTCGTTCAGAATAGGTAACCAGTAGTGATTACTAGCTATCATGGGTGATTGGTAAATTAATAATTATATATGTATATATATTTTTTTATTATAAAGAGTTTATTAAAATTCAAAAATAATTGTTCTTTTCAAAAAAAATTATTTTATTTAAAAAAAGACTTAATTTTTCATTAATCAATAAAATTGATTAATTTTCTGAATTATTTTAAATATCGAAAAATATTTATTAGAAAAATATCTTTTGCCAAATAAACGAAAGCCCATTAGCATTAATATAAACAAACTTTATCCAGATAAAATAACATCTTGAAATTTGAATTTTTCATCACTCTCCCTCTCTAATAATTTCATAATTACTTTCTGAGCCTTAAGATTTTTTTTTTAATTGGTGTATATATTAGGATGTGTTTAGGATTACTGTAAGGGGTTAGAAAATGCTTTTAGAATTTTTTTAATTTTTATTAATTTCTATAAACTATTTTTTAAAATATACTTTTAAAAAAAGTATCGATTTACATATTTCTACTTAAAAGAAATTTAAAAAAAAATAAAAATTTTCTTGAAAAACGCTTTTTTCAAATACAATACCAAACAATTCTTAGTCCATTCAGGACCAACTTCCTATTTTTGTGATATTAAAAATGTGCTTAAAAGGAAATTTTTGTCTTTGGTTAAATCAAGACTCAACTCCATTTTCTCTCGATCATAAACTTTATTTTTTTAAGTGTCTATTTATACTCTCTTTTCATTTTAAAAAAAGTGGCTATTTTATTCATAAATAAGTGGCTATTTAGTAACTTAATAAAAAAAATAGTAAAATAGCTAATTTAACTTTCCATTTCTCAAATATATAAGATATATTTTTCAAATTTATAATGCAATTAATAAGAGTATTTTTGGTAATTTATGATAAAATTATTATTAACTTAAAAGTAGTAATTTTTACTTATTAGCCGCTTTTTTTCATATCGGAGTTCGTATTTATATTCCCTATGCAAAGACATTGTTTATTCTAAAGTATGTATAAATTTTAAACATTTCACGTCTAAAAAGAACAGGATGACTCCTTGAGAATTTTGTCCGCCTCAGGAAGTTGATGCTCTTTAGGCAACATTTCCTAGAGAATATTGAAGGAAGATACAAGCTAACAAGGAAGATTGGGAAAAGAATTTTCTCAAACAATTGCTAAAGGAACATCCAAGTGGTTAGCAACATGGTCTCATATTGACTGCCACAGTCATTTATCTACATTTCATTTCCTAAAATAAAATACTAATATGATGGTTAGGACTTAAGACCATGAAAAGAGATGAAAGGCTTTTTAAAGATTTGTATTTGCCACCACGAAATGTTGATGGTTTAAGATTAATTTCAGGAAAGTCCTAAAAGTAGCACAAAATTTATTTATAATTATCCACATTAACACTTTAAAAAGTGGAAAAGTTCTTGTTTTTATTACTATTTCCATGTGTGAAACGGTTGGTTCTATGATGTAAAAGAAGTTTCTACTTTCTTTTTGGAAGGTAGAATCAAATACAGCGCCAGCCCATTCACACATGGAAATAGTAACTCTGCTATATGTGAAATAAACAGTACAAAAATCAATAAACTTATTTCTTGAAAGTCCCAACAAACCCATATCTTGTTCTCATTCTTTTGTCCATATCCAACTTCCAGTTCTAACTACCACATCATAAAAACTTTCCCCAGACGATTAAAACTGTTTCTTTCTCTGTTTTTCGATTGGATTTTGGTATTGCTGCTAATCTTGATAGGAAATTTCTTATATTGGTCACATTTGTTGTTCTTGTGGGTTTTACTTTTTGGGTCTTTGTTGCTTAATTTAAAGATTGTATTATGCTCAGAAAAGCTGAATCTGAGGCCATCTCTGTGGCTTCACCAGCTGAAGCAGAGGAACAGAAAGAAATTGTTGAAGAGCAGAAAGAAACTGTTGCTCGAAGTATGCGCTCTGTCTTTCTCAAAGAAATATTACTTTTTCTTGAAAATCTGAATGCCAATTAAACAGACATTTAGAAATTGATGGTTTTTGAAGCATTTCATAATAATTATTAATTCATAACCTCCTTATACGATGGGGGCAGGTGAAGATACTGCAACTAAGGCAGCTCCACTGGAATCAAATGAAAAAGGTAATGTGCAGAGTACTATCTTGAATTTACTGTGTTTAAATCTTGAAATTTGACACTTCTCATATTCATTTTTTTTTTCAGAAGATGAGCTTGCAAAGGTTGAGTGGGAGAAAAGATATGCTTTGATTAAGGCATGGGAGGAAAAAGAAAGGGCTAAAGTTGAGAACAAGTAAGAAAGTGCATTAAACGCTAAAGTCTTAATAATTGAACAAGCAAGAGCAATTTTAAGTCTAATAATGAAATGTGAAACAGGACACACAAAAAGCTCTCTGCTATTGGATCATGGGAAACCAGCAAGAAAGCGTATGTGGATGCCCAAATAAGAAAGTACGAGGTATTAAAGCAAAAACAAATGATATTTATGATTCTTGTAATCCTAATATAAAGAAACAACTTGGCCAAAAAAATTGTGCAAACAATTCTTTTTTATGTAAGACAGGAAAAAGTGAAAAGGAAAAAAGCAGAACATGCAGAAAAAATGAGGAACAAATTAGCACAAATTCAAAAAGAAGCAGAAGAGAAGAAAACAATGGTTGAAGCGAAATGCAGCGAAAAACATCTCCAGGTCGAGGAAGCTGCAGCACGGTATCGTTCACTTGGATATATACCAAAAAGGTCTCTTGTATGCTTTGGCAGCTAATAAAGACGTTATTGGCAAATTCTATCGAGAGAGACAGTTTTCAAATTTTAGTTTGTCATTCTTCTACTTGTTTTTTTGTTGTGGAATGAGCAAATTAATGTGGGTTCTGTGTTGTTCGATATGCATAGAGATATAAATGCAAGTTGTGGGTGTACGATTGTGACCAACATTACCTAATTAAAAAAAAAAAAAAAAAAAATTGGTTTTTGAAGTTATTACTTTAGAAGGATTTGCAGATTGCGGCATCCAATATCACAAACAAAAAAGTCTGCCATTACGAGTCAGAGCATAAAATTCTCCTTTGTAAAAGACAATATCAGAAAAGTCATCCCATATGCCAATTTCTGTCCATCCATTGTCTCCAAATCTCAAATCGGCCTGTGTTCTATTATCCCCACAGATAGCCATAATTACATAATCTGATGTATACGAAGGGTTAGCTGATATACCAATTTTTCTAACAGAGTGGATATACCATTTTTTAAAACCTCCCTACAGTAGGAGATTAATGTAAAGCACAAAGCTACAGGCAGGCAGCATACGACGTGTTAATCTTCTAGAACATGAAGAGATCAGAGAACAATATTCCCTTGTAACACTAATATAAACTTTTTGACTTTCTTATTTAATGTGTCTATACTGCAAATCGATCTGGAATATAATCATTTGGCAAAAAAAAAAAAATTCTGGAATATAATCATAAAAATAAAATTTCCAAAGACCCACTAATTTTCTGCTTATGTAAAGCTCTAAGCTTGAGTTGAAATTGGATTTCATGGCACATCATCAAGAATGTAAACTTGTAGGCATCAGGAACTTAAATTTAGGTTGCTGGATTCGGTCTAACAATAGTTGTTCAAGCATATATAATAATCTTATCTACCCTAGACTTGAGTTTACAACAAAATCAATACAATAAGTACAATCAGATGACAATTGTTCCATCTCAAAATGCATCGCGGGCAGCTATACGGCATGTAATGGCATCTGCAAGAGAAGATATCCCTGCTTCCAGGCCAGAAATTTTGTAGTGCTGAAAAATTTCAGACATCAATCATCAATAGCTAGAAGCAATATCAGGAAATAGAAACTAAATCACTGGTACAATGTTACCTAAGACTTGCACATAACTAACCTTTAGTATTTGAGCTTGGTTTGCTCTGCCTTCCAACTCCTCCAAACCAATTAGTTTTCCATTAATTAGTTCCTCAACAACCTTCATCTGATAGAGTAACATGATATTATCATAACCAAAATGGCTAAAATCTTCAAATTACTAATGCAATACTTAAACTGATGCTGCAATATTTACGAGAAAACCTCACCTCATCTAAAGAGGCATTGAAACGAGCTGCTAAGATGTATGTAGAGTTTTCAGAGATTCCACATCTTTTAAAAGATTCTGTTATCTAGAAAAAAAGGTCCAAATTATTGATTTTAAAACCATACACAAAATTAAATGATCAAGAAACATTTACAAGATGTTGAAAGTTGGTTACATGTTTAGATCCTGAGTAATTATAAACAAGCTCGGAATGAAGAGTGCGTGTTGTCAGTGAATCCTGAGACTTGGCTGTAAGTGTCTTATGCGCCGCAGCTAGAACAGGGAACACATCTGGAATCTATCACAGTAATTTAAAAAAAAAAAAAAAAAGTCACATTAGAATAACCTTAAAGGATGGCAGTTCAAATGGCACAAGAAAATAAGATTCATGAATGTCTGTCTCCATCTATAAAGTAGCATACAAGTGAGGCATTGAGTAGTGCAACTTCTGGTTCCATGGTTCCAGCTTGCATAGAATCTACAAGTTCCCTGCACAATAAAAAGTGAAGTATTTTAGGAGCTTGGGAGCAAAACACAAGGTCATTTCTTCCCATACTAATGTTTCTTCTCAAGAGTCAATTTGTAGCATGTTGACAGCTTTAAGAAGCTAAATAGTGAAATGCACTCGGATACCATCTTTAAACTTTAGGAAAAACAAAGTAAACGCATTCAATGCAGTAAAGGAAATAGACGCAATCACAGTCCATAAAAACTTCTTTCTGGACATCATACTCATTAGATAAAGAAAGATGAAGGCTGGAACTTTCAAAAATGGATTCAGTGGATGTAAAAATAACTGTTTCACACTCCAAACGTAGAGAGCAATAGAATATAATGTAATACAATTAAATGCATTTTTAGCATAATGATTATTATCTGTTTCATAAAAAATGATTGATGAAAAGGCTTTTTAAACTTTGACATCCAATTCAACTAACAAACTATAATAACCGGTTCAGCCTAGTGACTATCAAGTTAAAATGTTAATTACCAACTCCAAATAGCAATTAAAAAAAAAAAAATTCAGATATTAACTCTAATTTCCAGAACATTAAACACACAATTAAACTCAACTAATTTCAAACACTAATGAACAGCTTTCTCTGCATATCTACAACTTTGAAGAAGAAGCGAGCGTCAAATAGAGAATTCCATATTCATATTTCTTAGGATCAATTCAATCAAAAGGAACTATAAAAATCATAGCTTTTCAATTAACTCCAAATCCTAAAAACCATACCAGAATTCAATTAAAACCTATAAAAATTCTTTCAATTAGAGATTATTTAACTACCTAGCGAATCGTACAATAGAATCCATATTTAAGAAGCAAACAGAACAGAATAGAAGGAGAGACATAGAGAGATACTTAGAGTTTGTGACATCAGCGAAGAGAACGATAGACAGCGTGCTTCCATTAATATCGAAAACTTTCATTGTTAGCCGGCCGTCGTCTGTAGCGGCGGTTTATGGCGTACAGGAATAGGTTTTCGTGAAATGATATTACGACGAGACCATGTGCAATCTATCTATGAGTTAAAAAGGGTTTTTGTTTCATTCTCGTGACATATTAATTTCTCTCGGGCCCACAAGTAATATCGCCTGGAGTGATATAAACGACAGCCAAAAAAGCGATCCTTTGCATACCAAACATATAGTCGTTTAATAGTTGTTTTCTTGGAATGGTGATAAAATTGAATTTCTCGCGGGAGAGAAGTTACAAATCAAACGACCTTAGGTAAAATTTTTCTGTCGTTTGCGGACATAGACACGTCGCCATTTCATTTATTGTTTCTATTACTTTTGAAGACAGATTGAATTTCTCACTAATCGATTTTTGGCTCAAATACGAACTTGTTATTAATCTAGTAAATTTAATTTTTTTTATTATTATTTTTATATGAACCATCTAAACTTTCTTACATTTTCAGAGTATCATAAAATCAAATATATATCAACTATTTCACTACCTCCTAAATCATATAGATGACTAATTTACTCTTAAGATAAATTGAAGAAATAACCATAATATGATGTATGAGATATCTTAATCAAAGATCTTGTCCAAGTTGAGAGATGCGTTTATTCTCATAATTTATTGATTTAATCAAATTATCAGTTTCGATTTGAAATAAGTAGTTTTAATTTAATAAAATATTCAAATCAAAATTACAGTTGATTTTGATAATTTTAATTTCGATTTAAAATTGACTGATTTTATTTTTAGTTTAGTTTGAAATCATTTTTTCTATTATATTTTGAAAATAATTGAATTTGATACAATATTTATAGGCTAGTTATTATTTAATTTTCCTAAACTATAGCTATTCATTGTTAATTAGGAGGAATAAAATTGTGATTTGTACCGAACTTGATAAAATAGATATACAAGCAACAAAGGTGTAAAATTGATTAGCAAATTTAATTATAGCCGTTGCCAAGTTGTATAATTCAATACCAAGCTTTTATAGCAATTGCCATGTAAAATCTTTTATTTTTTGGTTCACCCATGCAAACGGTAATCAATAATTTTTATTTTGCTTTTATTTAACCAAACTCTTCATAATTTCGGTTACATATTGAAATTAAAATAAAAAACCAGCTTTTATTTTAATTTTATATGATTGGTTCTGAATATGATTTTGATCACCTTAGTTTGATACTAAATTATTAATACATATAATATGATTTGGGATATATAAATTATAAATAATTTTTTTTCTTTCTTTTTTAATAAGAAGAGAACACTATCACTGCAAGCCTAAAATTAATCTGTACCATTTATTTGGAGACAAATTACTTGTAAGTACCACAAAATAAAAAGAAAATTAGTTAAAATTTATCCCTTTTATCAAGGACTGTATACTTGGTCAGGAATTGGATCCGTCTTTGCAGAGACTACAATCCTCTATTCATAGATCGCTAATTTTGATCTCCTCGCTCAAATATGGTGAATTCTCCTAAGCCATTGCAACTATATATGCTTACCTTTAACCTGCTACTGGCCATCAAAAGAAATAGAATAAAAAATAAAAAAAAAAAAGGAAGCAAAAACAACAAATTTTTGAGGGTTCGTTCTATCTCAAGTTTCTGAGATAGAAATTGAACTCCTACAGATTGTTGTTGAGAAAAAAAAAAAAAAAAATCCCCTTTAGAAGATTTTTTCTTGTTTATCTGAGATTCAAAAATAAATAAATAAAATAATGGGGTTCACTGGAACAGTAGAGAAATGCAAGGCTTGTGATAAGACTGTTCATTTCATTGAAATGGTATCAGCTGATGGGATTAATTATCATAAGACATGCTTCAAGTGCAGCCACTGCAATGGACTTCTTGTGGTATAAAATATATAATTCATATTACTTCTAAATTTTATAGCCTTTTTTTTTCCCCTCATTTTTTACTTTGCCTTTACGACAGGGCTAACCAGTCACTCGACCATTAGGCTATTAGCCTAATGCCAATTTTAATGAAATAATTTCAAAAGATTCTGAAATTACATTGTGTTTATCATTGTGTTAACAGATGGGCAGCTATTCCTCAATGGAAGGAACCTTGTACTGCAAACCTCACTTTGAGCAACTCTTTAGGGAGACTGGAAGTTATGCTAAGAAATTCCCATCATGTAAGAGACCTTATTTTTCTTCTGTATTTCTTCTTCTTCCTTTTTTTTTTTTTGGGTGCTAATAGTTTGCTCTTTCCAAATTATGTATATTGCCATATTCAGCTGGAGAAAAGAAAAATGAACTGGTATGCAAAAAGTTCTGAAAACTTGATTTTTATTTCATTTTCCTCACAGTTAAAGCTAATAATAATTATTTCTATTTTCTCCAGACAAGAACTCCTAGCAAATTTTCCTCCATGTTTAGTGGCACACAAGACAAATGTGCACGTTGTCAGAAAACTGCATACCCTTTAGAGAAGGTTCATTTTATATTTTCCCATTTCTTATTTCGTCTAATACTAACAAAATTATATCACTAATTACCAACGAGTTTTGGCTTAATGAAACTGGAGTCTTAATTAGGATTGTGAGATTTATGAGTGTGACCCTAATTAATGAAAATAATATTAGACTTGCAATAAAAGAAAAAGGCTTATATATATATATATTTTAATTTTAAGCAAAATTTCATTGGTAATACAGGTGAGTGTGGAGGGGGAAAATTATCACAAGTCATGCTTCAGGTGCTCTCATGGGGGATGCTACATATCACCTTCATCCTATGCTGCTTTAGATGGTGTTCTTTACTGCAAGCCCCACTTTGCTCAGTTGTTTAAGGAGAAAGGAAGCTATAATAATCTCAGAAAGAGTGCTTCACTGAAGAAAACTGAGGCAAACACACCAGAAGCAGAAGAAATCATAGCAACACCAGATCAAAATACAGAAGATAGCTCTGAAGCAACCCAGCCACAGGAGCAATAGTAACCCATTAAAATCTGCATATCATCGCCATAGGATAAGTTAAAGCTAAGCTACGTTAATCTTGTAAGTTAAATCATCGGTAGCTTTTCCTTATTAACTGTTCCTTTTTTTTTTTGCTAGCTATAGATAAGAAAAAACAGCAACCATAAACATATTTTTGTTTGAGTGGAGGTTTGGAAATTTTTAATAGTTGCAAAATCAATGGGGATGTTTTTATATTGTTATTATTATTATTATTATTACTACTACTATTAAATATTGTAATCAGGGGCAAGATCATGAAGGAAGTTGAAGTTGAGTTTTATGTTTATTTGGGTAGGGATATACATATTTTTCCAAATGGTAGTTTGATCCAAATATGTATTTGGAGAACACATTATATATTGATTTTATGGTTTGTATTGTTGATTTGATAATAAGTTTAGCTAATTTATTTCTATCTTCTTCTCTTTTTTCTTTTTTTTCTTATTATGATTCCATAACTGTTACGTAATTTAGAATCACTTCCTAATTATAGAATTAAAGATTTATCAATAACAAAACTACAAAAAAATCTCAAATGAATTTACTTTATCACGTTGTATTATAATATGTCAAATTAAGTTAAATAATAACTATCTTATAAATTGAATATGATAATTAAATTTCAATCATAAATTGTATATTATAATGAACACGTATTCTCTAATAAATAAAAATACTTATCATTACTATTTTATAAATTGAAAATAATAATTTATTTTCAATCATAGATTATGTATTGTAATTAACACGTTTTATTTAATAAATAAAAAGACTGATTAGATACTTATGTCATCAAATCTCCGACTGTTTTCTCATAGCAATCTCACCCAATATTATCATTAATCAACTTAATCTTATAACAATTAATAACAATACGTTTTGTTAATTTGATGTCAAACATCCTAAATAAACAACAGTAATGGTTTGGTTTGCTCTTGTTGTTGAGCTTCGTTCATTAGAAAAATTTTATTTTATTTTTATAAATTTTTTATTCTGTAGAACATGTGGTGGCAAAAAGAAAAAACAATGATTTTGCAAGCAATTGAAAGAAAATCCCAAAAAATTTCAGAAATAAATTTTCCTGGGTTCATTTATCAAGTACATCCCAGCATCAACGTGGCACATTTTGGGAGGATATTAAACTAAAGTATAATTTGAAAATAGCAAACAATTAAATGCCACGTAAGCATTATATCTTTTTCCTCTAAACCCTTCTCTATCCCCAACCTCAAAAACCAACTGTACAGTATGCAAAATCTAGAATTCTGTAAAATATCAATGCCATTTATATAAGATTTCTCCTCAATTTCCAGAAATGGATGGTCTTGCTCTCGCCACCGCCACCGCTAGCGCCACCACCGCCTGCTCTTCCTTGTCTACTAGTAAATTGCTCTATTCTCCTGTGTCAGTTCAAGTAGGAAGATTAAGAAGTAGAAGGAGGGAAATATGTTGTCCTAAAAAATGTAAATTTGTTGTTTTGGCTGCAAAAGAAGGAGAAGAGCCCAAACTTGATCAGTGGGACCAAATGGAGCTCAAGTTCGGCCGGATGCTCGGTGAAGATCCCAAACTTACCCTTGCCAAGGTCTCTCTCTCTCTTTCTTTTTGTAGTGTTTTTCCTTAAATTTTGTACTGAGCATTCAACAAAATTGATAATTGGTAACTTAGGGTTATAAATTTCAAGTTTTTATGTTTATGACTTGGATAATGGCTATGCTAGGTAATGGCTAGAAAGGCAAACCCAGATGTTTCGTTCCTAGAAGTCGAGAAATCATTTAACAAGAACAAGGGTAAAATAGTAGAAATACAGGAGCTTCCATTTGATGTTTCCAAGGATAAGAAACCATCAAATTCATTGGATGGTTTGAATTTGGTTAAGCCAGTTCCTAAAGAAGGATTTAAATTTCAAAATGATAAGCCAGTAGCACAGGAGATAAAGAAGCCAAGCCAAACAGTTGGAAAAGTCATAGATAATAATGCTAAACGCAATGTTCCTAATGTTATCTTGAGAAAGCCAGCTATGTTTGTTGAGGATGATGTGGAGGACAAGCCGTCCTCAAGGTCTAAAGTGAGGATTAGACCCAATTTGACGTTGAAAATGAGAAACGATCAAGCCAAGGAGAAGTTCAGTGATATGACTTTATTGAGAAGGCCACAACAAGTGAGCATTGAAGAAAAGCAAGAGCCTTTGGATAATGCAAAGACTAAAGTTAGCAAAACAGGGAATGAAGAGGGTGAGAATAAATATAGTGGTTTTACACTACTAAAGAAGCCTGAAACCATGATGGTTGATGTTGAAGAGTTTTTAGAAATGGGAAGCGGATCAGTTGTGAAGGAGCAGGAGGCAGAAGAAGACTCCAGCTTAGGTAATGAACTATATTGCTTTATACACCTGTGTATGGTTGATTATGTGGGTCCTTATTTTGTAATAACCATTTTGATTTTAATTGCCTAGGAAAATTCAAACTAATATCTATGTTATAAGACCTGCCTTTTTGCCTTCAAAGCAATATAAATATCCTTTTAGTTGGAATTGTAGACCATGATTTTCTGCTGGATTTTTAAGGAATGCAGCCACTTGAGAAGAGCAATTTTGGGTCCAGTTCAAAAAAAACGTCCGTAAATGTACAATCTGATGGAAATTTGATTGATTCAACTGGAAAGTTCTCAGTAGAAGCTGCACTAAAAGGGAAGCCAAAGAGGTAAGCTACTTGAAATTTGTATATGTCCTGTTGCCTGTCAAAACATTTGCATGTCTTTAACATGTTGCTTTGTTATAGATTAGACCATTCTGTGAAAGAAACATCAACCTCTAGTATTGAAAAGACAGCTACTTTGAATGCTGAACGTTATGGAAAAGTTGATGAGCTTAAGAATCTCCCTCCTACATCAGCTCCAGAGGTCAGATTATTATAAATATTCAAACTTCCTTGATATTTTAATCATTAAAATGTTTTATGATAATCTGGGAGTATTATGAACTTGTAGGATGCTGATTGGTCCAGGGCAGAGGATCTGCTCAGGACAGGAAATAGGGGGGATGTGGAGTTAGTCAGCTCCAGTGCAAAAGGCTTTGTTGTAAGTACTGTTCAAGGCAATGGTGAAATGAGCTTTATGTGCAGTTTATTTTCTCCTATGTTACATTCAATGAGGTTTTTTAGCTTCTAAGCTGCTGCCATTATTTTACAGGTATCTTTTGGCTCATTGATGGGATTTTTGCCATATCGTAATCTTGCTGCAAAGTGGAAGTTCCTAGCATTTGAGTCTTGGTCGAAACAGAAAGGGTTAGACCCATCAATGTATAAGCAAAATTTAGGAATTATTGGAAGTTATGATGTCTTAGACAAGAACTCTTCTCCTGATTCAAAAGCGGATCCAGAAATTGATCGAAACATTGAAGGAAAAATCACACCAGATATGAAGTTGGAAGATCTTCTTAGGATTTATGACCAAGAGAAACTTAAATTCTTGTCCTCATTTGTTGGTCAGGTCTGGATAAGATGGCTTGATGTATGAATCTTAAATAAATACTTCTTCTTTGAATACTGATACATGCTTTATTTGCAGAAAATTAAGGTGAATGTGGTAGCGGCTGACCGAAATCTGAGGAAACTTGTAGTATCTTTGAGGCCAAAAGAGAAGGAAGAGACAATTGAGAAAAAGAGAAATCTCATGGTAAGAAACATATCTAATGGCAATGTTTTCTTATGGTCAATCTCCAACCTTTTGTACTTTGAGGTGCAAATTTTAATTTCTTGTAAACATTTAGCATTCTTTGATAGTGGCTGCTGTAAACTGTATTGATTGTTTTGTATACAAGATATCACTGTCTAGAATTTTAGGCGGCGTCTTATTCATTCCAAATGTATTAGAGGTGTATGAAATTCTGTATTAATGTGAAATTTTTTTTGCTTGTTGCACTTGGTCTTGAATGAAATCAGGATACTCTTTGAGCATCTTCAATTTCTATTGCCCAAAAGCTTCTTGTTCATCTGATTATTAATTTTCAGGTCATCAAGCTCTTATGGCATTTCTAATTGCAGGCCAAACTTCAAATTGGAGATGTTGTGAAATGCTGCATCAAGAAAATAACTTATTTTGGAATTTTTGTTGAGGTAAGATCATTTATTATATTGAAGCAAGTTCCATAGCAATGTTTGGGCACTACTACAGTGATTGCACGGTAAGGAAATTTAAGTAATTTTGAAGGGGATCTGTCGATCTACTGGTAACATTTATGCATCATGCGCTACCATTTTTTGAGTACAACCCTACTAAAATGGAGTGTAACAAAGAATGTAAAGCTTTTAGATTTCTTTTCCCCCAACAGAATCTTAACCTAATTAAATTCCTGTAGGTTGAAGGTGTGCCTGCATTAATTCACCAGACAGAAGTGTCATGGGATGCAACCCTGGACCCCGCATCCTATTTTAAAGTTGGTCAGGTATGTCAATTTAGTTTGGGCTTGCAAAAGCTCCATATCTTTTTGCCAACTGCTGCTTTTTTCCATTCGCTATATCTTTCCATTAGCTATCTGGCATCCATGCTTTACCTGTATCCAAACCCAAACTAATTACTATGAATATTTTTGGTCCTTTAGTGTCCTATTCTCTTATTTTGTTTGAGTTTTTAACGTAATCTTTCTGGTCTCAGATTGTGGAGGCAAAAGTTCAGCAATTGGATCTCACACTTGAACGTATTTTCTTATCATTGAAGGAGATAACGGTAACTAAATGTTTAACTAGTACATGCATTATCTGAACTTTATTTTAACACTAGCATTTTTTAACTGTATGTATTGAATGTATTTCTTGTTTATTCTCATGGCAGCCTGATCCACTGATTGAGGCCTTGGAGTCTGTGGTCGGTGATCGTGATTCCTTGGATGGGAGATTACAAGCAGCAGAGGCAGATTCTGAGGTTTTCTTTTCCACCCTATCAGTAGAAACTTTAGTTCTCTTAACCATTTTATTTCTTCCAAGTAAATGGCTTTGTGCTTTTTCCGGCGAAGAGAAAAGAATTGACGTATATTGAGAATGCATACAAATAAAATTCTTAGAAAATTCAATTTATAGTCCTTCAAAATTATGATTTCTAAATTAAAAGGAGCCACAAAATATTTCCTCCATTTTAAAGCTTGGAGTAAGATTTTCCAAATAGATTCTATTCATGCAAACAATTGTGAATATATCATGTTATCTCTTCTCCAATTCAATTAGTGATGTTTATACCGGAATTTGATTACGATTTGTTAAGTTGCATATTGTTGAAAAAGGGAACCCATACAGTCATGTGGTAATGATACCCATACAATATAATCCTTGCTAGAATTACTCGTTTGCCTATTACTGTAGCATATTGGAAACTTCCTCGTATACCTGTTTAGATTGAAGCATCTATAATTAATTTGTTGCCCTATTCCATTCCCCGCTTCTCTGCATTGTGTTGTCAGAGCTATTCTTGACTTCCTGATTTGGAATTCTGACAGTGGGCTGATGTAGAATCACTCATCAAAGAACTGCAACAAATTGAAGGAATCCAGTCTGTATCTAGAGGCCGTTTTTTCTTAAGTCCCGGTTTAGCTCCAACATTTCAGGTAACTCGATTTAATTTAATTTTGAATGGTTGATGAAGAGGTAGTTGGAATTATATTCTTAAGACCTATTAATTATTAAGCCATATTTTGCTTGAATTTTATGTGTACAACCCTGGGAAATGTGGTTTGTCTAATCAACCTTTTTTATTTAGCCTTTGTATATTGATAATTGTTGTATATTGATAATTGTTGAAATTTACTTACGGGCATGCTTGGAGTGCTACTTGATGGGCCAAAACATGCATAATGTGTGCATGGAATCAATTAGTGGCTATTCCCCACCTGCAAAGTTCATATGGCTTAACCATTCGAGTCAATCTCTTCTTTCTTTCACATACCCCTACAACCCTCTCAGGCATTGGCTTTTGGTTTTATGCACATTATAACTGTATTCTCTTTTAGTATAGCTTTTGCATGCCAAACTATGAAAATAGTGGCAGTTTTTCACTTATCTGGATCATAATTGTCAATACTTATTGTTAGTCCTCCACCAAATATTGACTTGTCAGTACAAAACTGATGAATCTTATATATCCATATTCTGCTGTAGGTTTATATGGCATCCATGTTTGAGAACCAGTATAAGTTACTAGCTCGATCTGGAAACAAAGTACAAGAGGTAAAAAATTTCACTTTGTTTTGGCTAGTCTGCTGTAAGTGTTTGCATAACTAGATTATCTATGCTCTATTACTTTTCCCTTCATCCAGGGATATGAATTTTGTGAATTGAAAGGTTGTCCCTCAAGGAATGTCTTTTTTTTATTTTTTTTATTTTTTTCTGCTTAAATATTTTTAAGTGCTTAGACCTAATGTCATTGTATGAGATTATTTGTAGTTTGGCTTCAATGTTAAAACAACTAGACAACATAGTGATTATATTTTCCCCCTCAGAAAACAAGGTCTAGAGCACAAAAAGGTACCACCGAAATTCTTGAGAAGATTTGTAGGTAATAAACTGAGTGTTAGTCTCATTTTAGGATTTATTTATGGTGTTTTTACTATTGTGCTTCAGCATTCTTAATTTTACAGTCTATAATGCAGTTTCACATTAAATTTTCTAACAGTATCATTAATTTTAGAATGAGTTTAATTTTAGAATGAGTATAACATTCTTTTATATTCATGAGCTTTGTAGCTGAAAATATTTAGTAGGGCAGTATGTTTTTTTAGATGCTGGGACAGTGAATACTGCTGTAATAATTGTTTCCTTTGAATATGAATTTCAATCAATGAAGAAAAAATGCCAAATGAGGTGAAACTCAAGGGCTGAGTGCAACGATTTATGAAAAGGGAAATAATCACTTTTCAATGCTGAATTAACTGTCAATGATTTTATTATAGAACATCTTAAGTATCTAGGTACTGACGATAAATCCTTTATTTGGAGCAGTTGATAGTTGAAGCATCACTGGGCAAAGAAGAAATGAAATCTACAATTTTATCATGTGCTAGCAGAGTAGAATAATTGCTTGTTGGTTCGTAAATTTTGAATATCCTCTTAATCAGTCCACTTCTATGGCTCAGTCTTACTGCCTTGAGATTGCAGGTTCGACTCTGAAGTCTTCTAGATAGTGAAAACAGGATCTTGTTTCAGCACTTTTTTTTTGGGTTGGGTGGGTGTTTTGGAGGGGCTGCCATGACCCTTGGGTGAGGTAGGTTGGAAAAGGAGAGGATTGGAGAGGGCAGAGGTGATGCTTTAGTTGGTGTAATGGAAAGGAATTGGTGATATAATAGTTGTTCAATTTATAGGTCGCAATGGTTTAACAGTAGAACAGAAAAATTAAATTCATATTGTATCATTTCTCATGTTGTTCCTAATTTTTATATATTGTTCCACCGTAGTTTTGGGATTGGGCTTTTTATGTTCTTAATTTCAAAATTTCTTACCATCTAAGACTGTCGATTTATCAAATGCTATGTTAAATTCCAAATACATTGATCTGAGTTGTAATTGATTTAATGGTGATGTGAAGATTAAGAACCTGCTCTTGTACTCAATTTGTATATTTAAAACTATTTTTCAGATATTAACTTTGAAATCAAATATTAATAAGAACGATGAAAAGTGAACTCATTCTCATTTATCAACTGAGTCAGTATTTAATTTAACTTTTCTATATGTACAATTCAATTGCCAGCCAGGGAGTTACTTTTGCTAATTAGTGCTTTCTTCTTGTACAAGAGATGTTATATAATATAAGCTTGCTTTCTAGGTTAGTGTAGTTAATCACCTGTACTTGCATGAAAGTAAATTTTAGAATTAGTGGCCAGATTTTAAGATTAATTTTTATATTTATAAGATGATTTAGATAATTTTTGACTCGATGAATTTGGAGTGAGAGCCCAATAAAAAGCAAATTTTATCATAGATCTAGATTAACGTAGCATTATAGACCTGAGTATCTATGTTAATTATATATATATATATATATGAAGAGCCATTTCCGTTATAATTAATTCTCTACATAATCCTTTTTTTTTGGTTTTTTTGCAAATTATCCTTTTCCTCCTCTGTTATTAGCATCCATCTCTAATCTTAGAAACACCCACAATTTTTTCATTGAATTTCTTAAAATCAAATAGCCATGGGAGGAGCTAGTTAGTTATTAAAAAAAAAAAATTATTAATGAACCAAAATGATTTCTTCTTCACTCTATCTAATTTCTCACCATCGCTTTGTTTTCTCTAGCTTCTCATTATTGGATCTCTTTTTATTCAAGCGTTTTCAAATCGCTTTCTCTTCAATTTTTCTAGTATCTCTCTTTGTTCGAATTGGTCTTTTTTTTTTTTTTTTTTTTATGTAATTGCTTTTCTTGTTTTAAATGACCTTTGATGCACACTAAATAGTCATATGAAACTTAGTAAAATTCGATTTGTATTTTAAATATTTAAATATGAATTGTTGTGTAGGTATACAACTTTTGTATCTAATAGTTATTGTGAGATTGATATTTTGTGATTAGCCTAAAAAATAATTAGATGCAGATATTATCATAAGAGTAGCAAATTCATTATATATAACATACATGTTCATTTGAGAATAATTAAAAGTTCATTAGAATAAAATGACAGGTTTATTATTTTGCATGAGGTATATATTTATTTTTAAAAAATTACAATTTCATTTAGCAATGGTAACAAATTTATTGAAAAACAAATTTTATATTATGGGTATAGTAAAGCAATTAAAAAAATTAATCACTTATAATTTAATAGTCACTAATTTTTAATTTATGAACAATGAAATGTATAATTTTTATTGATGAACCTATTCTTAAAATATGAATATGTTTTTTAATTTATAAACTTTTAAACTATAATTTATGAACTTTCGATATACGTATAACAAATCTATAATTTTTTATTTATGAACTTTTTGTTTTAACTTATGAATATGTAATTTTATCATTAATGCTTATAGCTTTAACATATACTTAATTCACTTTATCATTAAAAAAAAATTGTCAGGTGTATGTGTATCAGATGCCATATTGAAAGATAAAAAAGAAAAGTTGACACGTGTTGTGATTGTTGGGACTACATAAGGGGAACTTAGTTTATGATGTATTATGGAGTTAGACTTATGATATAACAATCATTTGATAAGAGTGTTTATCTATTTTAGTCTTTTTTAGTGGATTTAAATAAGTATAGTCTAATTAGTTAATATGACTCTTTTGTCTTTTTTTTTTTTCTTAGCGAAAAATATTAATATTTTTTTTATTTATTTTTATTTTATTTAATTAATATATTTATCAGTGCATATAAGAATTAGCCCAACATGCAGATAAGAATTAGTCTAATCTAGTACTGGTTCATAGGCGAGTGGTCATAAGTTGTATTAACATGAAGGGATAATGTTGTGCATTTTGCGATTTAATAAACAGAAAACAACAATCACATTATTAATTAAGCTTTGAGGATGGAGACAGAGTAGAATATTCATCTCAAAAAAGAGGCTTTCCTGGCTTAATGTCACATGTATCAATTCCCTCCTTTACGGCCACCAAAGCCACCATTTTTCTTTTTGTTACAACCACCAGAGCGGCCACGAATGAAAACATGTCTAAAATAATCATTAACATAGCTTCTGTCCTCCACTTGATATTTACTGACATCTATATATCTTTGGGTGCTATATGCGTCCACAAATTTTTTTTTTTTTTTTTTTTTGAGCATATATGCGTCCACAATTTGGTGACATTTATTTATAACTATTCCACTCCATTGTACTTGATATTTGTGTAAGGTAAGATTCCTGAGAAAGTCTAATGATTAGAAACAGTTAGGTTTCAAATTAATTTTCCTGTCAATTTTGCCCAGCCAAAGTAGGAAAAAAAGGGGAAAAAAAAAGGGCGTTCCACCAAATATAGAAAACCCTTGTCTAACCGAAATCAGAAACAGGAAAAGAAAAAAATAAAAAAAATACCAATGACCAAATATAATAAAGAATTTTACACCACCATTTAATTTGCTAATTGCTGCTCCCCCCTTACCCCTATCCCCCTATCACATCATGATTTACTCCCAAGTCCTTGCACATACAAGAAAACACTTTTCTCCCTCTACAGCCATGCATTCTGACAATTGAAAGGACCTTGACCAAAGGATTCAGGAAATCATGTGGTTTTAAGCTACATATGAAGATTATAATTTTAGGACTTATAGCCTTTGGTTTCTTGCTTGTTATTTCAATATAGGAGACAGAAAAAGTAAAAGTAACAAGAGAAACAAGTTGTTTCCAATAGAATTAAAATTAACAGAAACGAAAATAATAAAGTTGGTCACCTTTTATACACTCTAAATCATCTTGCATGTCAACATATCAGGGAAAAAATTAACAATAATAAACATTAGTCAGAATTTTATGTCTCAGATACCTTCTAATTGCCAGCAACAATGAATCCCAATTCAAAGACATTCAAAACAAAAATACAAAAAGTATACTGTGGGTTTTATCAGGGTTTTACCTTCCTTTTTCGCCAAAAATCAAGCAGGGTTGGGTTTCAGCTCCTGAACAGCATTGCCAACTGTTATCCTTCTTTAAAGAATGTCCAAGATTTCATTCACCCAATCTTTGGAACCCAACTCCCTCCTCATAAATTCTCTCATCTTATGGACATTGGCAAAATCAGTGAAGGAGGGAGGGAGTACCAGGATGGGCATGGTCAATTTATACATTTATAAATCTACCATTCTCTTTTCTTTTGATTTGTATTAACAATTCCCACTATAAATATAAAAGTTCATCTCATTCCTTGTTTGCATAACCACCACTCTTACAATGACTTTCCAATTTACTCTCCCAAATTTCTATGATGGACTACAAATCAGTCAACTGGGATTCTATAAGATAATTATTGATGCTGTCTAGCATTCTCTAATGTCTGTTGCTCAGGCTACGCATAGAATCGCTATAGATATTGGGTTGAAATATGAGACTTGGAGGCAACTCGCTCAAATCCCCAAGAGTCCGTCTTTGCTTGATGAAGAATGGGAAGCATTCTCAGCAAACCAGTATCCCATGGATGAATCTTTCAAACAGCTCAAAGAACAATTTTTGCAACAACTCCAAGTTGCATCTTTTCTTATGGAAATGCTCTAGAGGACCCGTGGAAAGTTATGCGAACCAAACTTGCTTCCATTGAAACTGGAGGTATAGAGTATAACCAGAACCCATTATAGGACTGGAGTATTTGGAGGACTATTCCATGTTGATAGCAGAGTCTGCAAGTGTTGTGAAAAAACTTTTGCGGCCAGAATTCAATTGAAGCCCTGTACTATGACCCATAACTGATTTCAAAAAACCAATTTCCCTCAGCTTCATCCGATCATCAGTCCTCACAGAACATTATGTTTTTGGTTTTTTTATTCCAAGAATTGAAGTTCAAGTCACATCCTTATATAAATGAAAATTTTTCCTAATTTAGGAATTTCCTGCATCTTTATGACATGGCAAAGTTTGGGTGAAAGTGGCATAACACGTGGCACCTGAATGATGATGTGGACCTAGTCCAACCATGAAAAATCAAAACCCTCTAATTTAAGGCCCAGAAACTTTGGGCCTCATTAGACCCACATAGAAACTCAAGCCTTCCGCTGTTGAACGACAATGTTTAGCTGTTCTAAATAAGTACTTCTTTCTTCTTTCTTTTCGGATTGAAGATTGTAATGGATCGAAGGTTTAAAAGTGGTAGCGGCGGCGGTCACTGCGATGAGTTGGCTGTTGCCGTGTAATTGGCTGTTTAGTCTCTGCTCTTATAGCTTCTTCGGCACATTCGGGCTAACTAACAACAGAGCACGGTCCAGGTCCACTGCCTGTGAGTTATGACGACGTCGTTGTAATTAACATTAGTTTACCATTTGTCCTTATCTAAATTTCACTTTATTTTTGTTATTAATTATTTATTTGAAGAATCATTTGGTACTACTGTACTGCTAGCACAGATTATGATATTTTAATTAACTATTTTTTTTTCAAACAAGCATATTCTAAAAATCAGTAGAATTGATTTTCTTTATGTGCTTAGTTGGTGGTACGAGGTGTAATCAAGCCCAACTAAATTCGTGCTTTCGAATTTTTTTTTTTTTTTAGCTTGAATTTGAACTCAAATTTGGATAAACTTGAAAATAATGTTCAAGTTTGAATCGTTTAAATTTGAGCCGAGTTTAAGCTTGACTCGAATTAAAATCAAGTTCAAACTTAGTTCATTTTAAAATTCGTTTATAACTTATCAAAATATTTAACTTTCTAAATATTTATCTTTAATAAAATAAATTATAATAAAAATACTTAAAATTAATATAAAAGCAAAAATATTTAATCAGTGAAAAAATATAATCATAAAATTAAGTATTACATGTATTACAAAGATATTAGTTAATGAAAAATATTCTTAAATATTAGAATATTAGATTATATAATAAAAAAATATTATATTATATTAATCAAGAATACATATATCTAAATCAAATTAAATTATCAAAAAATTTATAAAAATATTAAAATATATTTTTTAGAGTTTCAAAATTATTAAGTTAATAATAATAATAATAATAATAATAATAATAATAATCAGACTACTTACAAGTCTATTTGAGTCGAGTCTATTTGACTTTTTTATAAAATAAATTCAAAATAAATGAGTTTTTATCAAATCGAATATTGAGTTATTTGTATGCCTTTTGATACATTAACACCTTTAGTTGATAGGACTTATTAAAAAAAAAAAAGAAAAAAAAAAAAAAAAAGAATGGAAACATAGCTATGACTGTGTGACAAGGCTTGGGAACAAAAGAGGGTTAACTAATAAATTATATAGAAAGAAATATTGTTTGGATGGAAGGAAGGTGAAAGAAAAGATACCTCCGTTTATTTTCCTACAAGTAGTTTCTCATAATCCTTTCAAATTGGAAAGAATCATACACTAAAAAGAAATTTTTTATTGGCTAGAAAATTGAGCAGACTGCCAGCGCATCTGGTTGTGCTGGCAGTCCAGTACTATCTAATAATTCCACTATTTATTTATGATTAATTATGTTGTGTCAATGACCATTTTGGCCTTTGCTATTACTTATGCAAAGCGAAAGAGTTTAACAGTGGCAAAGTTGGGTTATAGTCCTGATCAGGCGTAAGCTGACCATTGAGCAGTAAAGGCAAAAACCTATATTGCAAATATGATTCTGAATATTGGCGGGTGGCCAGTGGACCACTTTTTTCTGTCTGCCACTTGCAACCATTGCCCGTCTCTCCAAACACCAATTTATATAATCGAATTCCAAAGATTTCAGCAACTAACACCTTCCTTATAAAATTGCACAAAACAAACTTGAGGGTAAGGCCAGCCATCAAAATACATTAAAAACAACAAAGAGAATATTCGGTTGGAAAACCAACTAGAGAAGGGAGAGAGTGGGGGGATACCACTTAGGAGTTTTGGGCCTTTGATTTTTTTTTTTTGGTTAGAAGATATTATATAAAAAGAGCAAATTATAAATGTCAGAGCAGAAAATGAATATTACAATCCAATTCAGACAAAAAATAATTACAAACAAATTAAATAAAGGGGTTCGAATATGATTTCAGGGCTTCAATCCTAGCCCACCAGACTAGGCGAGTTTTTGGACCATTGATTCTTTTTTTTTTGTTTTTTCTATAGTTCAACTTGAACATGGCTGTTCTGTATAGGCTTATGGTCATCAATCAATCAATCATCATCCATCTAAGATAAAATAAAAAAAAAAGAAAAGAAAAAGTCCACACCACCACAATCCGCACTATACCAGCCGCCCCACAAAGTAAACGCTATATATATATTTATATATGTATATATATATTCATATTTTTGAGTGATGTACTCTTTTTCTCTTCTGTTTTGTTTATTATTATTTTGGTTTTTGCCTTAGCCCTTATTGCCATTATAATATCAATGACTAACGTCATGCCCCCACACATACATTGTCTCTTTCCTCTTTCTTATTTCATTTTCCATTTCTTTCTTTGGTCAATGGGAGTTTCCCTGCAAAAGCAATCTTCAAATCTCTGGTCTCCGTTGGAGATCGGATAATTATGTACTTTTCCTCTTCTTCCTCTTCCTTGTACCTGGTTTTGCCTTTCTTTTTTGGTTTCTGTGATGGGGATGATTACGATTGATGTTAAAGATGACAACTTTATTGGTATTTCTTGCTTTGATTTTCTAGTAATACCAAGACCAAGAATCATGGTCTTCTTGATTCTGGTAGTGATACTAATATTTTCACTGCCTCCTTGTTGCCATGCTGCAGTTGCCTGCAATCAAAATGATCATGATTCTCTTTTATCCTTCTTCTCCAATATATCATCTTCCCCTTTGAATTGGTCTGATTCCATTGATTGCTGCCTCTGGGAAGGAGTTGAATGTGATGGAATTGATGGTCGGGTCACTCACCTTCGGCTACCCTTCAAAGGCCTTACTGGGTTCCTTTCCCCTTCTCTTGCTAATCTAACCCGTCTATCTCACCTCAATCTCTCCCATAATAAACTCCTTGGTCTTCTCCCTGCTGGATTTTTATCATCTCTTGATACTCTTCAGATTCTTGATCTCAGCTATAATAGTCTATATGGGGAAATACCATCTACTGATGATAATAACACCAACATGGCCATCCAGATAGTGGACTTGTCCAGTAACCACTTCAGTGGGGTTATTCCATCCAACTCAATTCTCCAGGTAGCAAGGAATTTGAGTAGCTTTAATGTTAGCAACAATAGCTTCACAGGCCAAATTCCATCCAACATATGCATTGTTTCTTTTAACACTCTGACCATACTTGACTTCTCCTACAATGATTTCAGTGGCAATATTCCCTCTGCGATAGGGGAATGTTCCAATTTGACGATTTTCTCTGCAGGTTTCAATAATCTTTCAGGGACAATTCCTGATGATATTTACAAGGCTGTCTTGCTGGAACAACTCTCCTTACCTCTCAACAACCTGTCTGGTACCATTAGTGATTCCCTGGTCAATCTCAGTAACCTCAGAATTCTTGATCTCTACTCCAATCAATTGACTGGCTCAATACCTCAAGATATTGGCGAGCTTTCTGAATTGGAACAGTTGCAGCTTCACATCAACAATCTGACTGGTACTCTGCCCACATCTCTGATGAATTGTACCAAACTAGTGACATTGAATTTGCGGGTCAATTTTTTGGTAGGGAAGCTTTCCGCCTATAATTTCTCGTCACTAAACCGACTTAGCATCCTTGACCTTGGTAACAATAACTTCACAGGTAATTTGCCTGAAAGCCTTTATGCATGTAAATCACTAAGAGCTGTTAGACTTTCCTACAATCAGCTAGGAGGACAAATTTTACCTGACATCCAACAATTAGAATCTCTGTCTTTTCTCTCTGTTTCTTACAATAACCTGACCAACCTTACTGGAGCCATCCGAATTATGATGGGTTGTAGGAACCTCACTACTCTCATCCTCTCTGTGAATTTCATGAATGAGACCATACCAGATGAAGACACATTAAATTCGACTGGATTTGAGAATCTCCAGGTTTTCGCTCTGGGTGCTTCAAAACTCTCTGGTCAAGTGCCCACTTGGCTAGCCAACCTCAAAAACCTAGAGGTCTTGGACTTGTCTGTTAATCGAATAACAGGTTTGATTCCCAGTTGGTTGGGCAGTCTACCAAGCCTTTTCTACATAGACTTGTCTCGTAACCTTCTGTCAGGAGAATTTCCCAAGGAACTTACAAGACTGCCAACACTAGCATCACAAGGGACTAGTGAACTAATTGGCCGGAGTTATCTTCCGTTGCCTGTGTTTGCACAGTACAATAATGCTACCTATCAGCAGTACAATCAACTGTATAATTTGCCACCAGCCATACTCTTAGGAAACAACGGCCTTAATGATGATATCCCAATAGAGATTGGCCAATTAAAGTTTCTTCATGTGCTGGATTTAAGTAACAACAACTTCTCTGGCAGCATTCCTGATCAGATATCAAGCCTCACAAACTTAGAGAAATTGGATCTCTCTGGGAACCAACTATCTGGAGAAATTCCTGCATCACTCAATGGTCTCCATTTCTTGTCTTCATTCAGCGTCAGAGATAACAATCTTCAAGGACCTGTACCATCTGGAAGTCAGTTTGATACTTTTCCTGTTTCTAGCTTTGCAGGGAATCCAGGGTTGTGTGGTCCAATTTTACAGCGTTCTTGCTCCAATCCATCAGGACCCATCCGTCCTAGTACACGCCATAAAAGCACAAACACAAAACTTCTTGTTGGACTTGTACTTGGAAGTTGTTTTGCAACTGGTTTGTTTATTGCAGTGCTAGCTCTGTGGATATTGTCGAAGAGAAGGATCATACCAGGAGGGGACAGTGACAATATAGAGATGGATACATTTTCTAGCAACTCTGGATTGCCTCTTGAAGCTGACAAAGATACTAGTCTTGTTATATTGTTTCCAAACAATACTGATGAGCTTAAAGATCTGACCATATCTGAACTCTTAAAAGCTACTGACAATTTCAATCAAGAAAACATTATAGGCCTTGGGGGTTTTGGTTTGGTCTATAAAGCAACACTAGCAAATGGGACCAAGCTGGCTATCAAGAAACTCTCAGGAGAAATGGGCCTCATGGAAAGGGAATTCAAAGCAGAGGTAGAGGCTTTGTCCACAGCCCAACATGAGAACCTGGTTTCATTGCAAGGTTATTGTGTGTATGATGGTTTTAGGCTGCTTGTATATTCCTATATGGAGAACGGAAGCTTGGATTACTGGTTACATGAGAAGGCTGATGGTGCATCGCAATTAGATTGGCCAACTCGATTGAAGATTGCGAAGGGAACAAGCTGTGGTCTGGCTTACATGCATCAAATTTGTGAGCCACATATTGTTCATCGCGATATTAAGTCCAGCAACATTCTTCTTGATGACAAGTTTGAAGCACATGTTGCAGATTTCGGATTGTCTAGGTTGATTCTTCCTTATCATACTCATGTTACAACTGAGCTGGTTGGTACTCTGGGTTATATTCCTCCAGAGTATGGGCAAGCATGGGTAGCCACATTGAGAGGAGACATTTACAGTTTTGGGGTTGTAATGCTTGAATTGCTCACTGGGAAGAGACCTGTAGAGGTATTCAAGCCAAAGATGTCAAGAGAGTTGGTTGGCTGGGTGCAGCAAATGAGGAATGACGCCAAACAAGACCAAATCTTTGATCCTCTCCTTAGAGGAAAGGGCTTTGATGATGAGATGCTGCAAGTGCTAGATGTGGCCTGCATGTGTGTAAATCAGAACCCTTTCAAGAGGCCAACCATCAAGGAAGTTGTTGACTGGCTGAAGAATGTAGGCTTACACAGAAACTAAAATAAGGATTAGGGGAAATACCCTTCTGCACATACTAAGAATACAGGTACATTACATATACTTGCACAGAATGTGTGATTATGAGTGTAAATTTTCACTTCATTTTACTATTGTAAATGTGAATTTAACATATGATACTAGTCTAAAGTTTAGAAAAGAAGATAATATAATCGAAATGATTTTGTTTCTGTAGTTAAGTGATTCACTCGTTATCCATATGTAGCAGTAAGTGATCTAGTACAACTTAAATCTTGCATCAATTATCAAATTCATGAAGCATGTCACCCAGGTATTATTTGCAATCCAATTCATATCTATTTTAGCTTGAGCAAACATTCTTATAATTCTCACTAAATTCAAATAATGCAAGTTACAGTATTTTATTAAATAAAGGGAAGAAACTTGAGATAAGGAGTTATATTTCAATCCTAAGCTGATTTCGGTGTTCTGGAAGAGTCAAACCAACTAGCACAACAATCATCAATAAAAATATTTATTGAACGCCAACAATAAGAAGAAAATCAAAAGAAAAAGAAGAGCAGAAGAGCGTCAGAGAGGAAGAAATTCATAAATGACAGGGATTAATACTCGTGACTGAGAGTTTGAAAAGGTCACAAAGTCCACAGCAGAGCAACCGAACAAACTCTCATTAAAGGAAAAAGAAAAAGAAAGAATTGAAACGAGGATAGAAAAAACAAAGAAAATAAAAGCCGGTCCTGATGGGGATCAAGAGCACTTGGCAGAGCAAAGATGAGCTTTGATATAAATAGCCCTCATGGTTAGCTATAGATAAAACATCTTCAGCTATCTAACATACAACGGCAGAAGCAGTTTCATCCATATCTCTCGCTTGGCATTGAACTTTTGATATATAGGACAAAGGGTGTCTTCAGTGTATGAAACTACGAGGTGCTCATAGAATAAATCTATGATTCTGTTCTATGGTTATGTCTAATTTAGAAGATATTTATAATGAATTTCAGTATATTCCACTATATTACAGATGAATTTTCTATGTATGTACTATGTAGGTTATAAATCAAAATTTACTTCAATTGAAGTCAAACAAGGGTGGAGTGTTTAGCCTTCTTATTTTGGCCTCGCTAAATGAAACAAATATAATCATTGTGGACCCATCCGGACTTTTCTGCAAGTTGCAGGTTGAGGTGGATGAATAAGTTAGCCACACAAACAATCACGAGATTCCTAGATATTTTCAGTGAATTGAAAGTGAAACCTTAAATATCCTCTGTATATTCAACATTTAATGGCAAGACTGCTTACTGAACAAAGAAATGATTACTATTTAGCCAGTTAAGCAAATAGGGTTAATTTGGAGACTTGGTTTCATATCAGAAACAATATGATAATATAAATTACATAATTTTCTTCATTGACAGAAGAAATGTTTTTACATGACTGCGGGCACTGGGCCACAAATCCATTGCAGAACACAATATACACTTGATCTTCATTACACTGACAGAGATTAAAACCCCAAGAAATGAATCAAAATAATTTCAGGAACAATATTGATCATCATTTTCAATAAAGGTTCTCTTTCAAGCTTTAGAGCGATTGCTAGCAGCATTTCGTCGGGCACAGCATCCCACGAAATAAATCATTGACTAGCATTTACAGCAGGAAAAAAAGAGGAAAAAGTGAAAATAAAAGTCAAGACATATTAGTGGAAAGATATGAATGAAGTACACAAATAAGAAATAGAGAATCATAATTATTAAGTTTTATGTTCATAGAGAAGTTATAGCAGTTCAATAAAAAAAAAAAGTAATGACAAACTTGATAAAAATATGATGTTTCAATTAATCTTATACAGGAGTATCTTTGTTCAATCTGATCCACAAAAGTATACTAAATGTTGATTAGAGTCTTGACTTACCAAGACAACAAATAAAACCACGTTAAAGATTGCAACGACCCTCCACTCAGTTTTCATGTACTGTGCAACTCCAGCCCTGGACATGATTGAGAAAGGGAATCAGGGATGATTTTAATACAGAAAGAGGATGGGAAAAATAAAAGTGAAAAGACCATTGAAAAGTGATACTTACTTGCAGGAATCACAATTGTAGCATTTGGTAGTCCGAGAATTTTTGTAAAGTTTGCAGTCCTTGTTGGAGCTAATTGGGTGAAAGCTCAAATCATAGTATGAAGAATTTACAGCAGGATAACCACATCTACGAAGTAAGTTGAATATATAGTAGCATCAGTACAGGTGGTTCTCAATTTTATCAATAGTTGTTTACTATATAAGCTGTAAATTCCATTTTTTCCTGGATTAATGTGTATATCTTCAGAACAAGGAAATTTAATGAAGGGTAATAACATATAAAAAATGGAACAAGAGAACATGGCATTTCATCATTTATACATAATAAGTAGAAAAACTTCCCTTGAATGTGGCTAAAGGAAGGGAGAGGGGCAAAAAAAAAAAAAAAAAGAAATTCAATGATGGCACTTACTCAGATGGTGGTCGGCAGCAACCTGCTTCAATAGGAGTTAGTTTTGCCAATTTATACTGCTTAAGGGTCTGCAATTAAGAAGTAAAAGCATCAACTTGATGTTTCAGGAATTGGAAATCAACAAGTGAGCATAATTTGAAGTTGAGAGGTAGACCTTATATTTTTTGGATAGATTATTGCAGTCCTCAGATTTCACAAGACAACTCTTCAATCGCTTCCAATTTTGGGTATTATTCAGCTTAAGTAAAGACCAAAGTTAGACACTCTGGCATAAATATTACATACAGTTTATAACGTTAAAAGTTCTTACCTGTTTAAGAAACCATGAGCTAAAATCCTGTAGTTGATATTCCTTGTACCTGACCAGACAAGAATACATCAGTAGCTGCCACCATACTTATTTAAGCAGACCATGTGCAAAGTATTCCATGGAAGGTCAACTATTTCATCAACCACATAAAGAGGATCACAGTGGAAGGAGAAGGAAGCGAAAGAGAGGTTAGGGGGCTGATCAGAATATTATGTTACAAAATGCTTTCTTTTCATTTTTACCCCTTGTTGCTTGCAGTAGAGGATTTGGGGATAACTAAAACCAAAAATTAGAGATGAGCACAGATACTTGGTTTAAAAATTGCATGTTTTCTTACCTCAAACCAGGGGCAGTATGACCAGATCCATTATTTGTTACAATAAACCTATTAAAAAATCAAACCAAATGCAAAATACTCATTATAAATCCAAAATATAAAGAGGAGTATACAATACATGATAGAAGACGCAGGCCTCTATGTTGATATACCAAAAAAAATTACAAACATTAAACCCTATTGAAGCTTTTTTTTTTTTTTCCTGAGAGTGTTATAGAAACTTTTTCAGCTTCTCTCTTTAGATGGCCTCTTAAATGCAAGAACAAACTAGACATCTATGTATTATTGGTTAAAGAAGAATACAGGACAGGTGATATTTTTTCAGTTTATCAGATCAGAAGCTAGGATCTGTTTTCTTGCTATTACACAATGTAGCCACCAGCCTTGATTTCTTTTTTATTTTCTATTTGCATCAACCAAATTCTGACAGTTTGAGATAATAATGAAATAAAGATGAAAAGCTGAGAAAAACTAAGACAAAAAGGAATCCTAATCTAGGAGAAACATAAATAAACAAGTAGCTGAGCTTACAGATAAAATCAAGATTATTTAGCATGGTTCACACACAAGAAATTTTCTTTATCTTATTTCCCTTCTTCACCTGTTACATCTCTATGTATAATTTCTAAGATTTTTATTCCTAGAGCATTCAAATTATAACAGTACTCTTAATGCAATCTTAGACATTCTCCCTAGAGACTCTGTACATACTCGACATAAAACCCAGGCCGTTTTCATAAATTGGATTGAACTGAGCAATCCAAGGACTCTGAACTTTTACTTTAAAAGTACAAATCTTTTGCTAAGCCAAAATAATTTCCCTTCTATAAAGGGAAAAAAAAAAAGTAGGCACAACACAGGTTTATCCAATGAGAATTTCTGAATGTGCCAATACTACATAGAATCCAATTAAATCACCACAAATTTGAGATGTAGTGCTTCTGTTGACCTGAAGGATAATAGTACTTAAGAAGGAACGACTAAGAGTTTAGGATGTACTTGAGCTACAGTTCCATCATAATAGCAGAATATAAGGGCAGTTAAACCAAATAGCAAATTGATTCTATGAAGAGATAGATTTCATATAGAAGTTTGCCAATCAGTCAGCAGTCAGAACTATTGGTTTTTACTGAAACATTCCTTAGTGACAATAGAATGGATCTTGCAAATCAACTTCATGAAAATAAGGAAAAATTGAATACGAACACGATGATAAAAGTCCTCAATTGACTTAGCAAAATCAGGCTTAACAAATAAATCAATAGGCAAACTAGGAAAAAGCAACAATTATCAAATTATCAAAGACTCAAATGTTGAACAAGAAAATGGCATTATCATGGTGATGAAGTTGATCCATCTAATAACAAGCCTATCATCTGTTTTGAAAATATTTTGCAGGTACATAAAAATAAAGCAACACACAAATACTTACGCCAATACTGTGAAAACAAGAATTGCAACCAAGATGATGCACAACATAATCAGATACTGTAAGTGACCAGTCAAGGCATATACTTTGAATACTAGAGAAGAAATAGATAAATGTAGAATAAAAAAAGATTTATGCAGATAACTTAAATATTAAAAGTTGAATAAGTAAGGATACAATCCATAGCAGTATGGAGTTGTTTTTCAATGCGCCCAAGAAACCAATTATTGATCTAAAAATCAAGAAGAAGAGTGTATCAATTAAGTGTTTCCAGAACAATAGGGAAATTAGAATCATAAATGGCAAAACTTACATTATAAATATGAAAGCCCCAAGGCCTAACACAGGGAGAGTGAGAGACCTTCTGCAACTGTCATGATGTGTGCTCATCCATACCCCAAAAATTATAACACCTATAGCTAAAAGCTACACAATAAGGAAATGAAGTAAGCATAAACTCCCAATGCCGCGACAATGACAACACTTTTACTTCTGTTATATTTAAATTTAGCTAACCACCAAACTTTTGAGCACATCAAATTGAAATTGAAAAACCTACAAACCAATTACTAATTGTTTATTAATGGGAAAGAAAGCAGAAGAGAAAGCACCCATATTTTTTTAACAAAAAAAAAATAGCAGAAAGGGTATAATAATAATAATAATAATAAAAATAAAACAAAGAGACAAACCCAGAGGAAGAAACTTCGATTCAGAACTTCCCAGAAAATGAATCATTCATTACTACCGAGTAACAGAAATGAACCCATTAGCGAGATAATTGATTGCAACACCAATTGACAACCAAGAAATACAGAAATGGCAATTAATTAACAATGTAGCATAGAATCCACCAGAAAAGTTTGAATTCAGAAGCAAAATAAACTTAAAAGGGAAAAAAAGATAGAATCTTTAAAGGCATACCATGGTGAGAAAGTTGATCCATCTGATTACGAAGTTGCTAGTGCCAATACCCATTTTTCCCTTTCCTGTTTTAGCTCTTTTCTCTGTCTATGAGCTTCCAGTTAAAGCAAGAAAGCAACAGAGACAAAGAGAGAGAAAAGGGTCAGAATATAAAGATTTAATTTTTAAGAAACAAAGAAAATGGGAAATGGTAGTTCCTTGTGAGCTAGCTCTTTGAAGTGGCACTTGCACTACAAGCAAGAAAAAGAGGAATAGGAGCGCAAGCAAGGACTAACGGGCAGGGTATGGGGTTATGAGGGGATAATGTAAAGAGGATGAGGGTATTTTGGTCAACAAAAAGACAGCTGCGCATGGTTTTATTACAGGACACGACACGACACTCTCTTAACAGAAAGTAGCAAATCCTTAAAACATATAATTATAATCTACCAATTTTCTTTCTAAAATGGTGGTGGTCAATTTATAATGTTGACTATTGTCATGTGATGTTATGTTACTACTGTTACTGTTTGTATTTAGTATGCAAGAAGTTAGCTTTTCTTGGGAAAATTATATTTGAAAATGTAATAAGAAAATGTGGTGTATTATACACATTTCATAATGTAATTAGAAAATATTAAATATCATAAGATAATATTGAAAGTAATATATATACCTTCTTTTGTGTTTAAATTTGTTCTTTATTTTTGTTGATATTTTCATTAATTAGTTTAGATGATGTAAAGAATATAAAAATTATACTATCGCCTTATATATAAAATGTAGATCATATAAATGAAAACAAATTTAAATTCTAATTGGAAATTTTTCGGTTTTAGCTCTCAAAATTATTTTCGTAAATTTTAAACTGAATTAGAGGCTCGTGATTAAAGCAAGCAAAAGTTAAAAGAGATAAGTTTTGTCACGCCCCAAACCCGAGGGCACGTGATCGGCACTAGAACACGAGACATGCACATGGCTACCAATGCCCGTAGTAAGTCTAACCCAAAATACACAACTAAAAGTCCAAACTGAAAAGAGCTATGAGCCCAAATAGGTTAAGCAGATCCAAATAAAATCAACATAAAGCAAATATCAAATTGGCCCAAAACTTACTTATCTCATAGATGCAGTAAATTACAAAAAGTTCTGCTTAACAACAAATTAC
Source organism: Reutealis trisperma (assembly GCA_947687605.1). Classification (NCBI taxonomy): domain Eukaryota; kingdom Viridiplantae; phylum Streptophyta; class Magnoliopsida; order Malpighiales; family Euphorbiaceae; genus Reutealis; species Reutealis trisperma. Next base: position 6,554,741 of record CANTUT010000039.1, on the reverse strand, counting down.
AGCTCTTTAACATACAGACTGAATAATAAATAATATACAAGTATATAGTGTAACATTGCGGAGTTCTAGAGTTATATTTACCATTACACATATATTATATACATTTCTAAATACTTAACAATACAAACTACTGCCGAATAGAGATTGACAGTTTACTCAGTTACAATTCCTTCACAAGCTTATTCTCTGACCTGAAAACAACAAGAATGAACAGGAATGAGCGTTCGACTCAGTGAATGATACCAACTAATATATTAAACTGGTATCCAACAGATAAAGTCTAATGCACATGCTATGCACCATGTCATAGAGACAGGCAAATCATCCAATTAAACAAAGATGGGGTATAGTCCATAGTACCACACTGATACTCAATACTCAATATGGGGAGCCGATCCCCCTACCCTGACTCTCTGAATCCAAATAATCTATCTCTTATATCCAAGGGGTCTGGCCGTCACTGGTCTGTACCCACGTAGCCCTGACCCGACTGACAGCAGCCTTGGCGATGAGCAGGCCCGGCCGGCATCCATCAGTCATAGCTCATCTTCTGAATCTCATCATAATCCAAATCATAACCATAACAAATCCATAATCCTAGGTGGTACTGTATCCTCCCGACCGACATCCATCAATCACAGCCACAGTATGACATAGAATACAGAATATCAATTTATCATTCACATTCAAATGTTATATGCTTATATATGCAGTAATAATGCATAATATACATATATATACACACAACAATGCATATGAAATGGAAACAGGATAATATATCAGTGAGTATCACTCACCTAACTGTCGATACTTCCGACCGGCTTCCCTTGGAAGAGTAGCCTTAGAACCAGGAAGACGCCAGACACCGACACCTCGCAACAACGGATATTGGGATAAAAATCACATAGAACCCAAAGACAGACTCGACAATCTAATAATTACTCTAAGGACTAACAAACATAAAATAACTTACTTAACGACTGAAATACAAGGGTTCCGGGTTAACCTTCATAACAAACATAAAATAACTTACTTAACGACTGAAATACAAGGGTTCCGGGTTAACCTTCATAAATTTAGATCATACGGACGTCGAGGATCGCACTTGAACGTCGAAACGGAACCACTGGACCTTCCCACGCGACGCCGCTGGCCGACCACACGCCACCACTGCTGGTAGCATATCTGGGGAAGCTCCACACCAGTAGGTTCACCTCGACTCCAGGATCACAAAAAGGGTCACCACTCGCCGTCACTCGCCCTCCAGTGGCCGAAAAATGCCTCCAAAGTTACGGTTTTGCATTTTCTGATCTCCTCCTCCGGTGGTCCTCAGGGGGCAAGGTAGGTACCAAAATGAAGCTCTTATCCTCAGGAGTTGAACGACACCAAGATCGTCGAATTTCGCCGCTGGAATCGGCCAAAAAGTCTAGTTGAAGTTGCTGCGGCCGGACACCTTCTTCGCATGATTTCTCCGCCGTCCACCGGCCGATCGACGATCCACCACCTCCCTTGGGGTCGCCGGACGACCCTCTACCCAACGGTGGTGGCAGTGCTCGCCACGGCCAGCTAGAACTCCATCAGCTACACACTCTCTCTCTCGGCCTCTCCCTTTCTCTCTCCTCCTTCCTCTCTGTTCCTTGTTCTGCTTCTCCAAAACTCCCCATTTCACTCCCCAAACTGACCAATCACAAGCTTCATTTTCTTCTTCTTTTAATTAACTTAAAACACAGTTATATATATATATATATATATATATATATATATATATATATATATATATATATATATATATATATATATATATATATATATATATATATATATATATATATATATATATATATTCTAAACCTTATAGTATAAATATAATACTACACATATATATATACAAATTAACAATAATAATAATAATAATAACAATAATAAAATACTAATAATAATAATGATAATAACAATAATAATAGTAATAATAATAATAATAATAATAATATCACTAATAACACAATAATAATGATAATAATTTATAAATTATTATACTTTACAACATAAGCTTATATATATATATATTAATAATATTATGAACGGTAATAATAGTTCAATTAATAAATTTTATTCATAATAATAGTAATTATAACGAAAATCCAAACATCTGATAAAAATACTATAATTGATAACTCTATATTTTTAGAGTTATTTTATTTGTTTAAACTTAAATTTTAGAGCAGCCTTGGAACCAGGAAGACGCCAGACACCGACACCTCGCAACAACGGATATTGGGATAAGAATCACATGGAACCCAAAGACAGACTCGACAGTCTAACAATTACTCTAAGGACTAACAAACATAAAATAACTTACTTAACGACTGAAATACAAAGGTTCCGGGTTAACCTTCATAACAAACATAAAATAACTTCCTTAACGACTGAAATACAAGGGTTCCGAGTTAACCTTCATAAATTTCGATCATACGGACGTCGAGGATCGCACTTGAACGTCGAAACGGAACCACTGGACCTTCCCATGCGACGCCGCTGGCCGACCATGCGCCACCACTGCTGGTAGCATATCTGGGTAAGCTCCACACCAGCAGGTTCACCTCGACTCCAGGATCACAAAAAGGGTCACCACTCGCCGTCACTCGCCCTCCAGTCGTCGAAAAATGCCTCCAAAGTTACAGTTTTGCATTTTCTGATCTCCTCCTCCAGTGGTCCTCAGGGGGCAAGGTAGGTACTAAAATGAAGCTCTCATCCTCAGGAGTTGAACGACACCAAGATCGTCGAATTTCGCCGCTAGAATCGGCCGAAAAGTCGAGTTGAAGTTGCGGCGGCCGGACACCTTCTTCGCACGATTTCTCCGCCGTCCGCCGGCCGATCGACGATCCACCACCTCCCTTGGGGTCGCCGGACGACCCTCTACCCAACGGTGGTGGCGGTGCTCGCCACGGCCAGCTAGAACTCCATCAGCTACACACTCTCTCTCTCGGCCTCTCCCTTTCTCTCTCCTCCTTCCTCTCTGTTCCCTGTTCTGCTTCTCCAAAACTCCCCATTTCACTCCCCAAACTGACCAATCACAAGCTTCATTTTCTTCTTCTTTTAATTAACTTAAAACACAGTTATATATATATATATATATATATATATATATATATATATATATATATATATATATATATATATATATATATATATATATATATTCTAAACCTTATAGTATAAATATAATACTACACATATATATATACAAATTAACAATAATAATAATAATAATAACAATAATAAAATACTAATAATAATAATGATAATAACAATAATAATAGTAATAATAATAATAATAATAATAATATCACTAATAACACAATAATAATGACAATAATTTATAAATTATTATACTTTACAACATAAGCTTATATATATATATTAATAATATTATGAACGGTAATAATAGTTCAATTAATAAATTTTATTCATAATAATAGTAATTATAACGAAAATCCAAACATCTAATAAAAATACTATAATTGATAACTCTATATTTTTAGAGTTATTTTATTTGTTTAAACTTAAATTTTAGCTCAGTTCTCGAAAATGCAGTAATATTATTACATATTTTTAGAAATAAATAGTTCTACAATTTATAAATAAACTATAATATATTTTAAGTATTTTTATTTTATTTTTGCAGATCAAAATGATGTCACAATGATGCAATAAAATAAATAATGCAGACAGTAATGTCATAAAAATAATGATGCAAGTAATGATTCAAGTTTTCAATCCATGATAAATAAATTTAATGGTTGGTGGCCAACCTAACCATCAATGTTGAATTTTTGATGTAAGAATTTTAATGGAACTTGAATTCTTCCACCAAACATGTCTATAAATACCATACTTGGCAAAGGGAAATAGTATCAAAGAAAATCCATAAAAAAAATATGTAGAGAGATTTTCATATGTTTTCTTAGAGTAGATTAGTTTTATTTTTTTATTTTGATCAAGAGGAAGAGTTTTTGGAAGATTGAGTTCATCAAAGATTGTATCTTAAAACAAGTTCTCTCTAAACTCTATTCTTGAATTTAATTATAAGTTATTATTATGTTTATTATTTTTATTGTCAATTTAATTGTTTCTTTCTTTTTAATTATGAGTAGGTAAGTTCATTTTTTTAGGATTTAGATGTAATCTTTTGATTTGCATATGATTATTTATATTTAATTGATTGGGTTTAATTGTTGGAATTAATCTTTTATCTTAAAACTTAATGCTTGTAATTAACTGGCCATTAATTACATGATTTAAGAGATTGTGTGAAGTAGCGAGAGTGGAAACACAATATTAGTTCATTAAGATATTAGACCTAGGGTATGTGTTGCTTAGAGATAAGAACACTCTTTTGTGATTTTTAAAAGAATTTCTATAAAACTTAATGGGTTTGTGTTAATTGCTTATGATCACGAGAGTAGACGTAAGGTTGATATGAACACACATGTTGTATCTTGAGAGAGAACATCATATAATTTAGGGAAATCTAATCATTAATTCCAGCAAAAATAATTCACCTAAAAATTATAAAGAAATCATATGTGATCAATTGATGAATTCTAAATCCTAGACCTTTAATTTTATTTTCATATTTATCATTATTTATTCACTTCAATTTCATTTTAGCTTAAAATATAAAATCTCATAGTTAATTTTCTAAATAATAGAGTAATCTTAAAAATTGGTACTTAACAAACCCTTTCTCATGGGAACGATACTCACTCATCATTTTATTATTTGTAAACGATCTGTGCACTTGCAGTAATCGCGCAACAATAATCAAACTTATAATATTAATTAATACCTTTATTCATACTCAAATATTAAAATATAATCCAAAATACAATTCTCCAAATATCCACATTAACATTATCATAATAATATACATATATAATATTGTAATAAAATTACTATTAATAATACATATTCAGATAGTATGAATATTTATAATTTAGTAAAATATAATTCCAATTATTACTTTAATAAGGATAATAATAAAATAATACGTTTCAATACCAAAAATAAAATTTTATAAAATAAATGAAAATTCAGAATGTTTCAAGCTTAATATAAGCCCAAAAAAAAAAAAAAAAAAGAGGGAGAGAGAACAACATGAGAAAATCACTTGATAAAGTTCAAATAAAATGGGCAGGAGTAGTAATAAGTCATTCACAACACAATTTTTCCATGATATATTTTATCAGTCAAGTATTTTTCTTACTGCTAAATTCAATCTCTTGATCCATGCGGAAAGGAAAAAGAATTTCATTTTTTACTATGCTTGACATTTGATATAAACTATGCAAAAAAATAAAATAGATGTCTATAAATATGTTTTTCAAATAGTGATATCTTGTTTTAACAATTCGAAATTATAACCAGATTGGATGTTCATCCGATTGATATTTACAAATTCAAGCTAGAATCAAATTAAATACTATATTACAAGTATAATGCATATTCGGGACATTATAATCGTCCCTCGAGACCCTAAAATCCAATCAATTCTTGTCTTCTCTTTATTTTTTTTGTTATAAGATAAAAAGGAATCAAACTGAAGGCAGAAACTTTTAATACATGGGTTGGAATGTAGAAGCAATACTCTGTCTACAAACACAAATTATACTATCAACTCATATCCATATTGCAATATGGACACGAGTCCAAAATACACGTGCAATAAATTTATAAAATAAAAATGCACGATTTTTTATAATGATTTCCGTAGTATATTTTACTCTTTTTTTTTTCACTTTTATTTATTGTTTAATTATTTAAAATATCTAACATTTCAAAAAATTATAAATGGACCATAAATTTTTTTAAATTAAGTGCTAATTATTTTTTTATTTGTTTCAATACTTAAAATTAAAAGTATAATAATTAAATACTTAAAATTAAAAATATAATAATTAATTTTTTTCTCCCATCTAATAATTGTTATAATTTTAATTAAATATATTTAAATAATTATAAAAGATTAACTATTATAAAATGTTTAATAACTCAAATTATTGGAACAGGTATATTAAATTTTATTTATTTGTTTTTTCTAGTATATTAATATTGAATTTGAGGTATATTACTATTATATTCTAAGTAAATTGGTATTTAATTAAAAATATATTTTATTATTAACTGATAGTTTAAAAGTAATATACATACAATTCAATACCAATGTACATATATTTAAGTAATAATGTACCTGTAGTTTGAGTAATAAAAGTAATGTACATGCAATTCAATACCAATGTACATATTTTTAAATAATAATGTACTTATAGTTAAAGAGTCATGTATATTATTTATAACTATTTAAATCACTATTTTTTTTATTTTTTACATTTGATTAAACAATTTTTATACTTGGACAGAGTAAAATTCAAATGTATGATAATTTATTCAAAGAATATATCAAACTTTGAGTTCTTGGACTATTATTGATGTAAGAATTAGAGTGAAGGAGGAGCCTAATGAAGGAAGATTTGGGAAAGGAAAAGTAGTAGCACCTTTAAAAAAATCAAATTTTGAAAAAAAAAAAACAAAAGGAAAAGCAAGAAAAACAATAAGAAAATGCTTACAAAATGAAAAAGGAAGAAGGGGACAAGGTAATTTATTAACTCTTTATCAAACCAACTGTAATATCAATATTGAACATTATGTAAATTTGCTATTTACTTTATATGCATTGATATTGAAAAAGAGGACTAATGTATCTGTAATTAAAAACTATTGTATTTGAATTCTAACAAATATTGTATCTAGAGTTTATGACTAATGTACATACAATTTAATACTAATGTACATGCAATTCAATAGCAATGTACATACAATTCAATACTAATGTACATGCAATTTAGGACCACCAATATATCTTTAATATAAGACTAATGTGTATAGACTTATTGCTATCATAATATTTTTATTATTAATATTGTAATTATAATTGAAAATATATTTTATCATTAACTGGTACTTCAAAAGTAATGTACATGCAATTTAATACAAATATACATGCTTTTAAGTAATAATGTACATGTAGTTGGAGAGCTATATACATGCAGTTAAATTATAATGTATTTTTAGTATAAAATTAACGTGCATAGACAAATTATTATCAGAATATTTTTACTATTAATATTGTAATTAAAGATATATTTTATCATTAACTGACAGTTTAAAAGTAATGTACATGCAATTCAACACTAATATACATGCATTTTAACTAATGATATATATGTTATTGGAGAGTCATGTACATATTATTAAATTACAATGTATCTATAGTACAAGATTAATGTATATAGACTAATTGTTATCAGAAAATTTTTTTATCATTAATATTGTAATTGAAGATATATTTTATCATTAATTAACAATTTAAAAGTAATGTACATGTAATTTAACACCAATGTAACTGCATCTTAAACAACAATGTACCTATTAATTTAAAAAATATATATATAATAATTCAATTTATATATTTAAATATAAATTATAAATTATATATTTATTAGAATTATAAAAATTATTAGATGGAAGAAACAAAAACAATTTATATATTTAATTATAATAATTCAATTTTAAGTATTGAAATAAATCAAAAATAAAAAAATAATTAACATTTAAAATTAAGAAAAAAAAATGGTGAACACAAAAAAAAAAAGAAAAAAAAAAGAGAAACACGCTAACGGAATTGTAAAAGAAAAAAATCGCGTGTCAATCTCTAACAATTGCAAACCTCGCGTATCTTTTAATTTAATAAATATCTCACACATGTGTTGTGGCCCCGATTTATGTTACATCATGAACACAGGTCCAGAATATAACAATTGGTCTATAAATCTCTCAAATTTAAATGTCGTATCAAATTTTCCATAATCATCAAAATCTAAAATTGGATCCCCATCTTCTGGATAAAATGCGGCTCCCGGAGTTAAAGCATACACAAGTTTTGGAAATTAGCTATGAAGATAACACTGTGATTTGCATAATGACTGCCAATTTGGTCCTTGAATTTTCTTGATTGTATGACTCTATGGATTTGTTAAAATTTATCATGCTTCAAAATCTTTAAAATGAAGAATTTGAAAACTCACATGGAATGTGGATTTTTGATTTTATAGATTTTAACCAAATTCATAGGCTTAAAATTTATCATACCAAACAGGCCTTAATTAATTAAGAATCATTTTTTTAGATTGTAATTAAATAATAATGCAAATATTGACTCTGTAAATTAGTAACGAATCACCATCTTTATGGTTCCTGCTTTCATTTCCTAAGTTTTCAATATTCAGTCATTTATTTTATAAGTAAAGGGTATTATTCCTAAATTGGCAATGGGATTCAAATCCGTATAAATCCAATTTCAGTCCTATGGTTAAGCATTAAGCTCTAAAATTGCATATATGGTTATATAACATCCATGTTTTTACGGAGTGCGCCCTAGTACTAGTACTATTTGTATTTACATGGTGTTACAATGGAGCTGAGGGCAAGAGGAGATTATCTAGAGAAGAAGTTCTGGAATTGGAGAAGGAGCTTCAACGTCTAAACAAGCCAGCAATAAAATCGATTCGGGTAATTTCTGACATGATTACTTGATTATGTATTAGTCATTTGAACTGAAAACAACCATTAATAATCACTATTGGTGAAGTTAGTCCTATCAGAATACGAATCTCATTCAATAATAATTTTCTCCTTTAACATTAAAAAATAAATAAATGACATTATTTGAAATGTAGTGAAGGGGAAAAGAAAGAGAAGAAATGAAGAGTGTTTCAGTTATTGATTGTTATTTGTCCATTAATTCTTTTTATTATTTTCATGTGAATCCAACTCTCCCTTTTTGTCTATACTAATTGTAAGTTCGTTTCCGCAAATTATATATTCATTTTTCTTTAATTTATAGATAAAATTTAAAAAAAAAAGTCTTTTTTTTTATTTTTTAATATGTATATTATGAGATAGATCATAATGAAATATAATTCAATATAACCAAATAAATTTATAATATAAATTACAGTATACTAAAAGCATAGTAAGTATTTATATTTTTACATTATAGGCTGGAGAATCACATTGTTTCAATACGTATTGCCCTGCAATTATGCCTATTCGTCCAGATGTACCTCTTGATGCGCCTTTTGGACAAACGTCTAAACGTGGAGGAGAAATATATTTACGACAATTCTTTATTTATCGGGTAAGCATTGATTATTCATTGTTAACACTTGCAAGTTCTTTGACTTAATTTTTTTACTTTACTCTTGAATTGATCAAATTTTAATTGAAAAAAGGCTTATCCTGAGCACAATGATACTCAGTTTTTCTCTTACATTTTTTCAAAATTAATATAATGGAGGGAATTAATATATGTATATTAAGCCACGAAGTCTCCCTTTTAAGATGAACTTTATACTCTCTCTTCATCCTAAAGCTTAATAATTAAAGTAATTGTTGTTTACTGTTTATTAATTGCACAAATTACGAAATTATTGTTTTTGTTAATTAATTCAACTTATATATGGCTCTCACATGGGAAACAATATTAGATTTTGAGTTCTAGTCTTTAATGGTGGTGGGATCTTGCTTTGTCGGAAATAGAAAGTTATTGAAGAAAATAGAGAATGAGATTAAAAAAAATATCTATAAAAATCTTGAGAAAAAATGAAAAAAAAATCATTGAGATTTTTTATTTATACTTTTACTTAAAAAGTCATTGAAATTATACAAAGTTAATAAATTTTTGAATAAATATTTACTTTTATAGACTTTACAAAAGTTGTAATTGAATATCTATTAATTTCTATAAAATTTTTAAAATTCATTATTGAATACTTTCTGATTTTTTAAGTCTATAAAAGCCTTTAATTTTCTTAATCCAACACATCCATATAAGTGTATAGGCTAAGACTTTCTGCTATGATCCTCATGGGGGGGATTGAATTATAGGCACTTATACAGTTATACACAAAACTTTGGTCCTGTAGAAACTATCAAGTTATGCCCACACAAAATTTTGTCAACAACACTTTCAATATCAGTCAGTTAGGAGATCTCATCTGTTACTGTACTAATTGGTTCAATCCATCCATCTTATTTGGATTTTCCCATTTAAGAAATTGCGAAATGAGTCCAAGAAATATATATATATATAATCTATGTAATAGCAATTTCTGCAAATAGATTGACGCACGAAAGATCTATGCTTTAAACAAGTAGTGAAAGAAATATTTGAGTACTCCAATTCCATATCTTTGATTCCCAATACAGTAGAAATTCCAATCCATGAAAAGCTATAAGAGTAAATTTTGTACGTCCTAGATGAAAAGCCACTAAGCCAGTTGGTGTTCTAGCAAAGTCTAATTGAAAAAGAGAAGAACTCAATTGGAATAGGGATATGTCTATCAAAGAATTTGGCAAAATGGGTTTCTGATACAACTTCTTCTAAGGCCAAATATTTGAGCTTAATAGGCAAACTGCCATGGCCATTCAACTCCAAAACCCAGTCTCCCTTCAAAGTCATTATCGCACTTGCACTTGTAATACTTTGAAGATTACATCCGTGGGATTAACATTGCATAAGCTAATAAGAGCTTTTGGTGATTCGATTCCCAATGCAAATGGCCTTCATGCTTCGGATTCATTCACCGGAATCAGATTCTCGCAATGAGCTTTTCAGCTTCTGTAAGAATGCTAATGCGAAATGCTGTCGTTTTTTAACCTTGTTCATGCTGTCACTTAAATTGGCACGATGTCGTTTACTTGATACATGTTTTCTGGAGGGCCACGCAGCATATGCCACCCAACTGTCAAGAAGCCAAATCAGCTCAAGATGACGCGTGGAATAAATTAATAACACATCATCAATACGTGCCATGTGGCTATGTGTGCCATGTCATCAGATGTCAGCTTATGCCATGTCATATGAAGTGCCTCTATGGCTTAGACCCACGTCATTAGAAAGTCCTATCAACTTATCGCCACGTCATCGAAGTATATTAGGTGGAACTTTATATTATCAACATTCTGCACAGTGCTATGGCCACGTCTGCAAATCTGCGCCACGTAATAATCTTATTCCACCTAATATCTGTGCCATGTCATTAGTATGTCATATGGCAATTGTCACGCTAACACATTTGCCACATGTCAGAATCACATCACATATATTGTCTACGTTGCCCAAGTCATCATCTCATGCCCACGTGTTAATGCTACATCATTGATTTTTGCCACGTGGCTGTAGCCACACTAGTGGCTTGTTCCACGTCATATGAATAGTCTTTGTGGCTTAAGGCCACCTCATCAACATGTGCCGTGTGGCTAGTGTCACGTCAGCAATATGATCCATGTGGCTTCATTGTTCAGCACAAGTACTAGCGTGTGGGCACTCAAAAGATTTGTTAGTGTGAACCCTAAGTGATCTGCAATTTACAACGACGTGTTTATTTGCAATTTTCTTCCTTGTAATTTCTCCAATATAGTCTTAATGCTCTCTTACCTCTCACGCCTTACAAAGATGGAGTCTCCATTTTTCCATTTCATCAATTAAAATCGGGAGTAATTGATGATTGTGTATACATTTGATGGGAACAGTATTGTACTCCACATTAATTTGAATAAAGATGAGAGACTGTGAAATCCACCGTTGATTGCCGTATGAAAAATCCAATCTTAGATGTCCATACGTCATATAATGCTTGTGTTAACAAGAAAATGTTAACAATGCAACAAACTAATTAAATTTGTTGAAAATTACAGGATTAATAATAGAGTAAAGCATATAAATCTTTATCTTTACTTTTATTGTCTGTTGTGGAAAGAATCCAGTGTAAGATTTGATTCAAGGCAAAAACATTATTCTGAATTGCCCCGGTCCATGTTATATTACGAACAAGGGGTTCAAAAGACGTTAATTGTTATATATATAGTAAAATATCAAAAAAGCTAATTAGTGCTGCTGGTTAATATATTAGTCTCATTTCTTTCTAGTTGTATGTTTGAATCCGAGTAGAAATATTCTTTGTTTTTTCTTTTTTTAATTATTCTTTATTTTTTCTTTTTTTATTGTTTTGTAATATTTGCAATTAAAATTATATTTATTTTATTTTATTTTATCTCTCTAAGAAAAAAATTGTATTAATGGTTGAATTATTTATTTATTTATTTATTCTAATTAAATTTATATTAATTTTTATAAGAAAAAATTACATTAATGGTTAATTTTTTTTCTTCTTTCCTTTTTTTTTATTTAATTTATTTTTTTGCACTAAAAACGTGGGCTTTTCAATTTTTTTTTTTTAATTTTTTAACTTTAGATGTTAACTTTATTTTGATTTTACATTTTCAGTGTATATGTATGTGTGTGTATATATATAGCGTTCGATGAAACTCTACGTATATTATTATTCTTGGAATGAATATAAGATTTCATTGTAATAAATATTTAAGTATACTAAAATGAACATGTGCATTATACATAATGAACATGCAAATTATCAGATATTATTTATATCAGATGATGCTATAGGGTCGTCACTGCTTCTTATAATGAATATGAAGTTTTATTCCAATGAATATTTAAATATAATGAAATAAATATATGTCTTATATGTAATTAACTTGAAAATCACTTGTTACTATTGTATGAGATGAAATTATAAATATTTTAATACTTTTATAAATTTGTATATTATGTATAATGACTCAAAATAATGTGATGATTATATATCACTAACTATTCTAATGAACTAGACAATTCATTCAAATGAATATTTAATTGTTGTTCAATGAACATGTAAGTTATATATAATGAATCTAAAATTCAAAATTATTTTTTTAATATATATATATATATATATGTGTGTGTGTGTGTGTGTATTATTTAAAAAAAAATTGATTTCAAAAAATTAAGAACCAATTCATTTAAAACAAGAAACAATTAGTTTAAAAAAAATGTTTGATTTAAAAAGAAAAAAAGGAAACACTTGAAAAAAAAAAAAAAGAATCAAATTAATTAGTATTAGTGAAGAGAGTCACGTGTTTTGGATTCAGTCCATAAAGCAACATGAACCGGGGACCATAATATAATTTGCCCTTATCCTTGAATTTTTAAAATCTTATTTTACTATCTTTATCCATTTAATTTATCATCTCAATGTGTACATTAAATAGCAAATGCATATCGGTTTCTTTGGTAATTTATTTTCATCAGTTTCATATCTACATCTTTCCTTTTGTGCGCAACTCTAAAGGAAATATTTTTATCAGTAATCCAATAATTTTCCTAATCAATTGTCATTGCCTTATTTGCATTTTCCACTTGTTCTTAATTACCAAAGATAACATGCATGTAACTATATACCCTCCAAAATTCAAAACTGTTTACCTTTCATCTTCTCTGAATTCAAAGCAAGGCAAAAGTAGTTGTTATGATCAATATATATAATTCCATCCAGATATATAACACAGCCTCTCTAGTTCCTTTTTTTTGCATATAGGATTCATGGCTCTAAAGGCTGCTCTAGTAATTCTGCTTCTATGGTGTCTATTGTTAAACTATAATGAAGTTGATGGCAGAAGATTATCAAGAGAAGAAGATTTGGAACTGGAGAAGGAGCTTAAACGTCTTACTAAGCCAGCAGTGGAAACCATTATGGTCAGAAATTAACTTATATATAATCTTTTTTCTTAATATTTGTTTGAGATTATTATGTTATGGATTTATTGATATTTTCTCATGCATGCAGACAACATATGGCGATACATATGATTGTGTGGACTTCTACAAACAACCCGGATTTGATCATCCTTCACTCAAGAATCATTCTTTTCATTTTCCGGTCTGTTTTAATTTTTTTTTTTTCATTTAAATCTATTTCATCACCTAAATCTGAATTGTATGCATGAATCAAGCGTTACTAATGTTATAGGATTGAATGGTCCAGATGAGACCTACTTCCTATCCAACAGACATGAGACAGAGAAATTTTTCATCAGTCTTTAGACCAGAAAACATATGGCTAAACGGTAAAGGTTGTCCAATCGGTACAGTACCAATTAGGAAAATTACTAAAGATGATCTAATCAAAGCCAAACTGGCTTCAGAAACATATGCTTCAAATTTGAATCCTCAAACTGCTACCAGCCATGGTGTTCATGTAAGTTTATTGCTACACATACACTATCCACTAATAAAGAAAACCATTTTATCCATATTCAGTTATTTTGACTAATCCATATAATGGCACAGTTTGCTGTACTTCGCACAAAGTTTAATCCAGATAGGAAATATTATGGAGCTGGAATGATCACCAGCATGTACCACCCACAGCTGCTTGGTGACTCACAGTACAGCTCTAGTCAAATTAAGATCCTAGGTGGTCCTGATAGTATTATACTTGGGTGGACAGTAAGTTTCTACACCTTTTTACGTTATCTAGGTGTGATGATTGCTAATCTATTAATTTGTTCTCAGGTGAATCCTAGAGTATATAAAGATTTTAAAACTCGCTTCTTTATATATACAAATGTAAGTTTTGTTGTCTAATTAGACAAAATTATAGTCCTTCATTTCAGAAAAAATAATGAGTCCTAATCAATCAATTCTACTTTATTTTGTTTGTTAACAGGCAGGAAACAGTCATTGCTTCAATAATTTTTGTGGTGGATTTATACATGGCAGCTCACATATACCTCTTGATCTGGTTTTCCATCCACTTTCTACAAGAGGAGGAGAAATACATACACAACACTTCTTCGCTGCCAGAGTAAGCTATTGTATATATATCTTTAAACATCAGCACTTTAATAAGACACCAATTTTTGTAGGACTGAGTATAGGATTCAGAGATACTGAACCATATCAAAAATCCGAATCGAAAATATCCATTAACCATTTAACTTTCTCCAAATCAAACTGTCTCAAAATTATTTTTTAGTATGATTCTGGAAATTAGTAATTATTAATACCAAGAACCGTACCGAACCATATCGAACTATCCCAAACCGAATAACTGAAACTAGAACCAATTTAATATATATATATATATACACACACACATATTTTGACATTGAATATGCAATATATTTTAAGAAAATTCAATAATATATAAGTAAAATTTATTTTTTATTAATTATTAAATTTTAATTTCAAATTAGTTATTATATTATAACTTTATAAGTGTAAGTTACACTTTGAAAAGAAAATTAACAATTTGTATAGTATTAATATTATTTTAAAATTTCATAAAAATTTAATAATTTGTATAATCTTAGTATTAATAATATGTCATGGTCAATATAATTAATTAAGTCAATCATTAAGTAATGCAATAATTTTATGTAAAAATTTGATGCTATTTTTTTAATAGATATAAATTTGTAATCTCACAATTCAAAAATTTAAGACCATTATGTTATTAATTTATTATTGAGACTTATAATTTCAATGGTGATAATGTTAAATTTATAGTATTATATATTATAGTTTATTTTCAATCAATTTTAAGCATTAATTTTTATAATTTTAATCATAAATAAAGTAAAAATATAATAAAAATTTTAAGAAATTTTGAGATATTACAAATTAGTTTAAGATGAAAAAATATATACTTTAATTATTTAAAAAATAAAAAATCTCCAATCTCCATTCCATTCCGTTCTGTATTGAACCGTCCCGCTAGACCCGAATCCTCGTACTGAACCATCCCAAAAAATTGAAACGGTTCGGTACGAAGATTATTATATCACGGTAAGATTCAAGAGATTCAATTTTAAAAATTCTCGAAATTTGGTTTGGTTTGGAGATTTTTAAATTCCCGAACCGTGCTCACTCCTAAATTTTTGGCTTCACATTATGCATTTTCCATTGTGATGATAGGGTAAATTCACTGGAAATTGGTATCTTAAAATATCATTCGGGTCAAATTTCAATGCATTAGTTGGATGGTGGCCGCAAAAGATTTTCACAGCACTGGCAGACTCAGCTAACTACATAGAATGGGGAGGGGAAGTGTATAGTCCTCCAACTATTCCAACTCCAGAAATGGGTTGTGGTGCTCCTCCAAAAATGAAAGACACACGCAATGATTCATTTTGTGCACGCATGACCATTGTAAATCGTCATCATCAAGTTGTAGATGCTCTGGAACTTGAAACATTTGCGGATATTGGCAATTATGGAGTTGTAGATGAGGGATATGTTGGAGGTCACTTTCGACATTTGATGTATTTTGGTGGCAAAGGAGGGTATATTGGAAATTGAATCATTTGAAAATATTATTACCATATTCTATTTGTAAATCTCTCTTTGGATTGTACAATTGTGGAAAGAAAATGGTACTAGAGAAGCCCAAAACCAGGCTAATAATTATGAAAATTTATTGTATAGCTCTTTTCATTTTATTTTCGGAAAAAATAGTGTTTGGATATTGAGAAGATGAAAGAAAAACTATAATTTTTCAGAGAAAATGAGACGGTTACAAAAGAAAATTGAGAAAGATTATAAAGGAAGTTTTCTATGAAAACTTTGATACCATATCATTTTTGTAAACACTGTTATAGTCCAATATAGAGGCACCAAATTTATGCCTCTATATTTGACAATTTTGGTGGCCAAATTTGACAAAGGGGAAAGTTGGGAGCCTATATAAAGGCTTCCTCTCCTCCTCATTCAAGCATCCTATTCTCAAGTATTAGAGAGAGTTTCTAGTAAGAGAAAAATATTAGAGAGTTAGAGTAATTATTTTTTCTAATTATAAATAGAGAAATTTTAATTGTTTCTCGTTTATAAATAGAGAGATTATAATTCCTATTATTTTTCATAGTGAAATTCTTATTTCTTCGCCAGTGGTTTTTACTCTAATTTGTTTGAAAGTTTTTCACGTAAAATCCAGTGTCCTTATTATTAGTTGCGTTCTTACTCTAATATGATCATAATTATACAACAAGTGGCATCAGAACTATTGGTTTTAATTTTTTCTGAAAAATAATAGTATACTCTATGGTTACAGTTTTTTGACTGATCTTCCATATCAGAAATTTTTTCTAGGAAAATTATTGCTATAAATAGTACTCTGAGATACTGTGCAATTTGGCACTACTTACTAATACAGGTACTATTCACATGTATTATAGTGTAGTTGAGAATAAGTGTGGTAGTGTGAAAATACATGTCTAAGAAAAGTTTTAGCTAAGGAAAGACTTAGTATTTAAGTGTGTTCATTCTGACTTACCTTTCTTTTCTAGGAATTTATCTGAGGTATTATTCACGGACTATGGTCACTATTCTAGTATACAGGTACCATTCTCATGAGATAGTAGGAGCAAATTTGCTTAAAGAAGTTCAAGATAGAAGCAATAATGGCAAAATTTGATATTGAGAAGTTCAATAGGAGTAATTTCTCACTGTAAAAGTTGAAGATGAAGGCAATATTGAGAAAAGATAATTATCTTGTGGCTATCAGTGAAGGGTTGACAGGACTCACAGATGATAAGTGGAATGAAATGGATGGAAATGCTATAGCAAACTTTCATCTAGCATTAGTAGATGGGGTATTGTCAAGCATAGAAGAGAAAAAGATGGCAAATGAGATTTGGGATCACCTTAATAAATTGTACGAGTCAAAATCACTCCATAATAAAATTTTCCTTAAGAGGAAACTGTACACTCTTAGGATGGCAGAATTTACTACAATGACAGAGCACGTAAATACTTTAAATACTCTATTTTCTTAGCTTACATCATTAGGAGTTAAAATAGAGCCAAATGAATGTGTTGAACTTCTACTCCAAAGTCTACCTTATTCGTATGATCAACTCATCATCAATTTAACAAACAATATCCTCACAAATTATCTAGTCTTCAATGATGTTGCGAATGCAGTTCTAAAAGAAGAAAGTCGAGGCAAGAACAAGGAGGATAGATTGGCTAGTTTGCAGTAGGCAAAGGCATTGATGGTGAGAGGAAGATCAACAGAATGTGGCCCCAGTGGAAGCCACAATCAGGGAAGATCAAAGTCGAGGAGTAAGAAGAATATAAAGTGCTATCACTATGGCTAGAAAGGTCACATGAAGAAAGATTGCTGAAATTTAAACAAAATTCCAGTCCTCAAGGAAATGTAGCAAACACTTTAGACAATGGCAATGCTCTATATTATGAAGCAGTGGCTACTAATAAAGGCAGAAAAAACTTAACTGATGTCTGGTGTTTTGATTCGACAACTACCTATCATATGACCTCTCGAAGAGAGTAATTCCATCATTATGAATCTATCTCAGGAGGATCTATGTACATAGTTGATAATCATGCCTTAAAAATTGTCGATATTAGAACCATCAAGCTGAAGATGTATGATGGTACAATTTGCACTATCCAAAATATGCCATATGTGGAGGGCTCACAGAAAAATCTATTGTCTGAAGGACAATTAGATGATCTTAGGTGTAGGATCAAAACTTAGAATGTGATTAAGAAAATAATCTATCGTGCGCTGGTACTTATGAAAAGACAAAAAAAGGCTGCAAACTTGTATATACTGATGAGAGGGATTGTGCAGGAAGGAGAAGCAACTGTACCTTCAAGTACTTTTGATAACTCTATATTTTTAGAGTTATTTTAATTGTTTAAACTTAAATTTTAGCTCAATTCTCAAGAATGCAATAATATTATTACTTATTTTTAGAAATAAATAGTTCTACAATTTATAAATAAATTATAACATATTTTAAGTATTTTTATTTTATTTTTGCAGATCAAAATGATGCAATAAAAATAATGATGCAAGCAATGATTCAAGTTTTCAATTCATGAGAAATAAATTCAATGGTTGGTGGCCAAAATTCAATGGTTGGTAGCCAACCTAACCATTTTTGAATATTGATGAAGGAATTCAATGGTTGGTGGCCAAAATTCAATGGTTGGTAGCCAACCTAACCATTTTTGAATATTGATGAAGGAATTCAATGGTTGGTGGCCAACCTAACCATCAATGTTGAATTTTTGATGTAAGAATTTTAATGGAACTTGAATTCTTCCACCAAACATGTCTATAAATACTATGCTTGGCAAAGGGAAATAGCATCAAAGAAAATCCATAAAAAAATATGTAGAGAGATTTTCATACGTTTTCTTAGAGTAGATTAGTTTTATTTTTTATTTTGATCAAGTGGAGGAGTTTTTGGAAGCTTGAGTTCATCAAAGATTGTATCCCAAAACAAGTTCTCTCTAAACTCTATTCTTGAATTTAATTATAAGTTATTATTATGTTTATAATTTTTATTGTTAATTTAATTATTTCTTCTCTTTTAATTATGAATAGCTAAATTTATTTTTCTAGGATTTAGATATAATCTTTTGATTTGCATATGATTATTTATATTTAATTGATTGGGTTGATTGTTGGAATTAATCTTTTATCTTAGAACTAAATGCTTGTAATTAACTGGCCATTAATTGCATGATTTAAGATATTGTGTGAAGTAGCGAGAGTGGAAGCACAATATTAGTTCATTAGGATAACTGACTTAGGGAATGTATTGCTTAGAGATAAGAATACTCCTTTGTGATTTTTAAAAAGGATTTCCATAAAACTTAATGGGTTTGTGTTAATTGCTTATGATCACGAGAGTAGACGTAAGGTTAATATTGACACACATGTTGTATCTTAAGAGAGAACATCATATAATTTAGGGAAATCTAATCATTAATTCCAGCAAAAATAATCCATCAAAAAAAATTATAAAGAAATCATATATAATCAATTGATAAATTCTAAATCCTAGACCTTTAATCTTATTTTCATATTTATCATTATTTATTTACTTCAATTTTATTTTAGCTTAAAATATAAATCTCATAATTGATTTTCTAAATAATAGAGTAATATTAAAAATTGGTACTTGACAAACCCTTCCTCGTGGGAACGATACTCACTCATCACTTTATTACTTGTTCACGACCTGTGCACTTGCAGAAATCGCGCAACAAGTTTTTGGCGCCGTTGCCGGGGAAGGCAATTTTTGACAATATTAATATAATTGATATATTCTATTACTTTAGACACCTTGATTTATTTTTAAAACTGAATTTTTTTTTATTGTACAGCTCGTATAGGTGTTTATGAGAAACGATCTTGAAGCAATTTTAGAGGAATTGGATCCTGAAATCGAGCGAAGGTGTAAGGCTTTAACCAAAGCCAAAAAGGAGAGACTTAGAAAAGAGAAAGCAGACAAGGCCAACGAGCAAGAGGCTTTGGAAGAAGGAGAAGAATTTGAGCAAGAAACTTTTGAGGAAAGACTTGAAGGAGCAGAGGAAGAAATGGCAGACAATGGTGCTAATAGGGCACTGCGCGAATTTGCTATGCCAAACTCAGTTATGCGATCCAGCATAGAAAGACCCATTGTTGCAGCCAACAATTTTGAAATCAAACCTTCACTCATTCAGATGGTTCAACAGTCCCAGTTTGGAGGAGGAGTCATGGAAGATGCCAATGCTCATTTGGCAAATTTCTTAGAAATCTGTGATACAATCAAGATGAATGGTGTTACTAATGATGCCATTAGACTGAGGCTTTTCCCATTTTCTCTTAGGGATAAAGCAAAAACTTGGCTGATATCTCAAGCCCCAGGGTCAATCACTACATGGGATCAACTCACAAGTGCTTTTCTGGCAAAATATTTCCCTCCTGGAAAGACTGCTAAGCTAAGGAATGATATTACTAGTTTCATTCAATTTGATGGAGAGACATTATATGAAGCATGGGAAAGGTTTAAAGATTTACAAAGAAAGTGTCCTCATCATGGTATCCCAGACTGGATGATAGTGCAAACTTTTTACAATGGTCTTTCAAATCAAATAAGGAGCACAATTGATGCAGCAGCCGGAGGAGCTCTTATGAACAAAAGTACTATCGAGGCTCATAATCTTCTTGAGCAAATGGCGACTAACAACTACCATTGGTCCAATGAAAGGACTACAACAAGGAGTGTTGCAAGTGTTCAACAGGATGATGGGTATTCTCTTCTTGCAGCAAAAGTTGATGCAATTGCCAAGTCATTGGAGAGAGTAAACATTAATGCCCCATCAAGTAGTCATCCAATTGTTTATGACTCATGTGGGGGTAATCATCATAATTTTGAATGCCATGGAGTAGAGCAAGTCCAATTTGTCTCTAACTCCAATAGACAACAAAATAATCCCTACTCGAACACTTACAATCCAGGATGGAGGAACCACCCCAACTTAGCATGGGGAAATCAAAGAAATCAAGGAAGCAATCTAAGGCCACCATACCAATCCAACTTTCAAGGGAGAAATCAAATTCCATCCCAAACACTACAAGAAATCAAGCCTTCCTACGAAACCGCTTTGGAGAAATTCATTGGAGCCACTTCTGAAAGGTTTGATAAATTGGAGAAACAATATGACAAGTTAGAGATGAAAGTCGATCAAATTGCTAGCCAAAATAGAAATTTGGAGTTTCAAATGGGACAAATGGCTAACTCTTTTAATGAAAGACCTCAAGGTACATTGCCTAGCAAAACTGAAATTAATCCTAGAGAACAATGCAAGGCAATTACTTTGAGAAGTGGCAAGCAACTTGAAGAAATGGTACCAAAGAAAACAAATGAATATAGTGGTGAAGTTTCAGAAGAAGATACCCCAATGAATCAAGCTGAAGAAGAAAAAAGAGAAGAGGTATCTAAACCTTCACAAGTCAAGCCTTATGCACCACCCATTCCTTATCCTCAAAGATTGAAGCAGCAGAAGTCAGACAAACAATATGAGAAGTTTCTAGAAATTTTTAAGCAACTTCACATAAACATACCGTTTGCTGAAGCCTTGGCACAAATGCCATCCTATGTGAAGTTCCTTAAAGATTTACTGTCTAACAAGAGGAAGATTGAGGAGCATGCTGTGGTAGCACTTACTGAGGAGTGCAGTGCAATTATTCAGAACAAACTTTCACAAAAGCTCAAAGATCCAGGTAACTTTTCTATCCCTTGTCTAATTGGTACCACTGAATTTAAAAAGGCTTTATGTGATTTAGGAGCTAGTGTTAGTCTTATGCCTTTATCTTTTTGTAAAACATTAGGGTTGGGTGAGCTAACCCCAACCACAATGACCTTGCAATTAGCTGACCGTTCTGTTGAGTATCCAGTAGGTATCATTGAAAATGTCTTGTTAAAAATTGGTAAGTTTTATATACCTGTGGACTTTGTGGTATTGGACATGGATGAGGATGTTGAGATCCCGTTGATTCTTGGAAGACCATTTTTAGCAACAGCAGGAGCCTTAATTGATGTAAAACATGGCAAATTGACTTTGAGAGTAGGTGATGAGGAGATTGAGTTTGACATTGCTAAAGCAGAAAAACAACCTGCCATCATGGATTGTTGCTTTCAAATTGATGTCATTGATGAGGAAGTTCAAAAAGTCTTGGAGGAAAAGCATTTTGCGGACCTCCTAGAAACATGCTTGATTAATGGAGCAACTAGCAAGAATGAAAATCATGAGGTTGCCACAATTGTTAATCTTTTTGAGGGGAGTTCACCTATGCCTTTCTATAGAAGACAACAATTTGAAGAATTGGAAAAAGGTAAGTCACTTCCTCCACCATCAATTGAGCAAGCACCAGTTCTTGAGTTGAAACCACTTCCTGCACATCTCAGGTATGCATTTCTTGGTCCCAATGATACTTTACCTGTGATTGTGAATGCAAATTTGAATGATGTTCAACTTGAGAAAACATTGAGAATTTTGAGGGAAATTAAATCAGCAGTAGGTTGGAATATTTCTAACATTAAAGGGATTAGTCCAACTATTTGCATGCATAGAATTTTGATGGAGGATAACCACAAACCTGTAATTGAACATCAACGTAGGTTGAATCCAAACATGAAAGAAGTAGTTAGGGCTAAGATTACTAAGTTATTAGATGCAGGAATAATTTATCCCATTTCTGATAGCTCTTGGGTTAGTCCTGTGCATGTAGTACCTAAAAAAGGTGGGATGACTATTTTGAAAAATGATAATAATGAATTGATTCCCACTAGGACTGTAACAGGATGGAGAATGTGCATTGACTATAGGAAACTGAATAATGCTACCAGAAAGGATCACTTTCCTTTACCTTTTATTGATCAAATGTTAGAAAGGCTTGCAGGTAATGCATATTTTTGCTTTCTAGATGGTTATTCAGGGTATTTTCAAATTCCTATTGCTCCTTAAGATCAGGAAAAGACCACTTTTACATGTCCTTATGGTACTTTTACATATAGAAGAATGCCCTTTGGTTTGTGTAATGCCCCTGCTACTTTTCAACGTTGCATGTTGTCTATTTTCTCTGATTTTGTTGAGAAGTCCATGGAGGTCTTCATGGATGATTTTACTGTATATGGTTCTTCATTTGATGCATGCTTAGAAAACTTGAGAAAAGTTTTACAACGTTGTGTTGAGTGCAATTTAGTGCTAAATTGGGAGAAGTGCCATTTTATGGTACAAGAGGGAATTGTTTTGGGGCATAAAATTTCTCAAGTAGGAATTGAAGTAGATAGGGCAAAGGTAGAGACTATTGAAAAATTGCCTCCACCTACTAATGTAAAAGGGATAAGAAGTTTTCTTGGCCATGCCGGTTTTTATCGTCGGTTTATCAAAGATTTTTCTAAAATTGCTAAGCCTCTTTGTGATTTGCTTAATAAAGATGCTACTTTTGATTTTAACCAGGAGTGCTTGAGTGCTTTTGACAGGTTCAAGAAAGCTTTGATTTCAGCTCCCATTATTGCATCGCCCGATTGGAGTTTGCCATTTGAAATCATGTGCGATGCAAGTGACTTTGCAATTGGAGCTGTCTTAGGCCAAAGAAAGAACAAAAAGGTACATGTGATATACTACACCAGCAAGATCTTAAATGATGCACAGAAAAATTATGCAACTACTGAAAAGGAGATGTTGGCAATGATAGTGGCGATAGAAAAATTTCGCTCCGACTTGGTTGGGTCAAAAGTTATAATCTTCACAGACCATGCAGCAATTAGGTACCTAATGTCCAAGAAAGATGCCAAACCCAAATTGATTAGATGGGTACTTTTGCTTCAAGAGTTTGACTTAGAAATCAAGGACAAGAAAGGAGTGGAGAATGTGGTTGCAGACCATTTGTCTAGATTGGAACGGGAGCGAACAGCTGAAGATGATGAGCCAGTCAATGATTATTTTCCAGAGGAGCAGTTATGGGTAGTGAAGGGATCAACTCCATGGTTTGCTGATTTTGTCAATTACTTGGTGAGTGGAATCATTCCTAGTGATTTTTCTTATCATCAGAAAAAGAAATTTCTTGCAGATGTCAAGTATTATTTCTGGGATGAACCATTACTTTTCAAGTATTGTGGAGATGGGATGATCAGAAGATGCGTGCCAGAGGAGGAAATTCCAAGCATTTTGGAGCATTGTCACTCTAAGGAAAGTGGAGGGCATGCAAGCACAGATAAGACAGTTGCAAAGGTATGGCAATGTGGTTTTTATTGGCCTTCTATGTATAAGGATGCTAGAAACTTTGTGATGTCTTGTGATCGTTGCCAAAGAACAGGGAACATAACTAGAAAGCAAGATATGCCGCTTAATGGGATTTTAGAGGTTGAAATATTCGATGTTTGGGGGATTGATTTCATGGGGCCATTCCCTTCATCCCTAAACAATCGATATATTTTAGTAGCGGTCGACTATGTGTCGAAGTGGGTTGAAGCAATTGCAAGTGCTACCAATGATTCTAGAGTTGTGCTGAGGTTTATTAAGAAGAATATTTTTTCTCTATTTGGTGTTCCGAGAGCCATTATCAGTGATGGAGGCTCCCATTTTTGTAACCGGGCTTTTGACGCTTTGTTAAAGAAAAGTGGAGTCAACCATAGAGTAGCCACTCCGTATCATCCTCAGACGAGTGGTCAGGTGGAAATTTCAAATAGAGAATTGAAAAATATTTTAGAAAAGACAGTGAATAACTCTAGGAAGGATTGGGCACTCAAATTGGATGATGCTCTGTGGGCATATATGACTACTTTCAAGACCCCAATTGGTATGTCTCCATACCGACTTGTCTTTGGTAAAGCATGTCACTTACCTGTGGAGCTCGAACATAAAGCTTACTGGGCAATAAGAAAGTTGAATATGGATGTGGAAGCTGCTGGTCACAAGAGGTTACTTTAATTGAGTGAGCTTGAAGAGATACGACTAGAAGCTTATGAAAATGCCAAGCTTTATAAAGAGCGCACCAAACGTTGGCATGACAAACACATCCGTAAGAGGCATTTCGAGAAAGGCCAACAGGTATTGCTTTTCAACTCACGTTTGAAACTTTTTCCAGGGAAGTTGAAATCTAGATGGTCAGGACCGTTTCAAGTAGTGAAGGTACATCATCATGGAGCTGTGGAGCTACAAAATAATGCGGGAGAAACATTCAAAGTAAATGGACAACGCCTTAAACCTTATTTCAGTGGAGATTTGGTGGAACAAGGGATGGTTTACTCCTTAAAAGAGGCCACGTGATCAAAATTCTGAGAAAGTCTAGCTAAAGACTATAAATTAAGCGCTTTTGGGAGGCAATCCAAATTTCTAACTTCTTTATTTATTTAATTATTTATTTATTCTCCAAAATTAAAAAAAAATAATTAAAAAAAATTATATACAAAAAAAAAAAAATCTGTGATTAATTTCTCATACTTGCTTTTAGTTGTTTCATGATGTTTTATACGAAACAAAGAGATGGAATGCACACCTTGCTTACAATTTGAAATCCAATTTTTCTACAAGAGAGAGTATTTCTTCTTTTGATTTATTTTTTTGACATTGAGGACAATATTAATTGTAAGTTTGGGGGAAGTTTAGTTTGTTTTTTTTTTATTTTCAATCATTTCTTTTGTGTTTTGATGAATAAATTAATTTTTTTTTTGATAAAATATGCTTATATTAAATAATTTGATGAAAGGCTAATAATTGATTATAATTGATATTTATGGACAATTTATTAAAGTATTTCAGGTTGAGCAATTATTTTGGGTAAGAAATTAACTTTTATTAAGATTATGTTTTGCTTAACTTTGCATTATATTGATTGCATTGAATTTGTGTATGCTTACTTAGAGAGGGCTTCTACACATTTTTATCTTCATTTGCCTCACCTATCTTAGAACATGTTTTTGCAAACTTTTGAGGCGAAATTTTGAATTCATTTTGAAAGAGAGATATGATTTAGACATTGTTTGTTTAGCCTGTCACTTGTATCTTCCCTTATTTTAATTTTTTCTCTAGTTTACCCTTTTGTGCCTTGATAATTTTAGCTTTCTTTTCTTTGATTAATTAACCTTAATTGTTATCCTTTACCCTATTTATGAGATAATTTTGTCAAGTTTACATTCTAATGAAGAAAAGGGAATTATTGAAGTTTTAAAAGAAAAAAGGATTTCTAATAACTAAGAGTATTATTCATTGTAAAAGACCACCTTTTGCTTAGAATAAGTTTGGGGGAAAGCAAGAAAATTTAATAAATAAAAGTTAGTAATTCTTGCTATCTTTAGAATAATGTTATTGGCAAAAAAAATAAAAAATTAAAAAAAAAAAAGAAGAAAAAGAGGGGGGCTTAAAAGAAGAAAACATTGAAGAAGAATGGTACTTAAAATAAAAGGGATCGTTCATTAATTTAATCCCTTTATTTGAGCTATTGATTTTCTTTTGTAAACTTAGTATAATTATCTTATTTTTGTTCATTTAGCCTTTTTTTTATTTAGCCAAAATACCTTGTGTTAGCCTCATTACAACCTTAGTCAAGACCTATTGATCTCTCTTGATTTGTGAATTCCATTAGTAGAGATTGTTTGCTTTAATATACTTATAAGATTTGTACATCTATTTTATATCATTTGATAGAGGCATTTAAAGATATTAATGTGTATATGCCTATCTGAAGTGCAACAAATTTTTTTTTGCAGTTGATTTAATGCATAGTTATTCAAGGCATGATTAAGATGAGCATTGTTTTGAACCTGAGATAGAAACTTGATTTGCAATACTATTGATATGTTGTTTGTAAATATTAATTTCTTGAGACCTTTAAAAAAAATCAACATAAGCATGAGGGGATTATTTTTTTTTTGTCATATTTTATTTTTCTTTGAAATAAATTTTTAAAGGTGTTTGTGGGTATCACCACTGGAAGCCCTCACGAGACTATAACTCGTCCTCTATGGGACACCTAGGGGTTTAAAGGCTTGTTGTATACGCTAAATGCAATCGTAATTTCCTACGAAAGTGGACTAGTTTAGGTTTTGAATTTTCTTTTGCTTGAGGACAAGCAAAAACTTAAGTTTGGGGGTGTGATAACTCTATATTTTTAGAGTTATTTTAATTGTTTAAACTTAAATTTTAGCTCAATTCTCAAGAATGCAATAATATTATTACTTATTTTTAAAAATAAATAGTTCTACAATTTATAAATAAATTATAACATATTTTAAGTATTTTTATTTTATTTTTGCAGATCAAAATGATGCAATAAAAATAATGATGCAAGCAATGATTCAAGTTTTCAATCCATGAGAAATAAATTTAATGGTTGGTGGCCAAAATTCAATGGTTGGTAGCCAACCTAACCATTTTTGAATATTGATGAAGGAATTCAATGGTTGGTGGCCAACCTAACCATCAATGTTGAATTTTTGATGTAAGAATTTTAATGGAACTTGAATTCTTCCACCAAACATGTCTATAAATACCATGCTTGGCAAAGGGAAATAGCATCAAAGAAAATCCATAAAAAAATATGTAGAGAGATTTTCATACGTTTTCTTAGAGTAGATTAGTTTTATTTTTTATTTTGATCAAGTGGAGGAGTTTTTGGAAGCTTGAGTTCATCAAAGATTGTATCCCAAAACAAGTTCTCTCTAAACTCTATTCTTGAATTTAATTATAAGTTATTATTATGTTTATAATTTTTATTGTTAATTTAATTATTTCTTCTCTTTTAATTATGAATAGCTAAATTTATTTTTTTAGGATTTAGATGTAATCTTTTGATTTGCATATGATTATTTATATTTAATTGATTGGGTTGATTGTTGGAATTAATCTTTTATCTTAGAACTAAATGCTTGTAATTAACTGGCCATTAATTGCATGATTTAAGATATTATGTGAAGTAGCGAGAGTGAAAGCACAATATTAGTTCATTAGGATAACTGACTTAGGGAATGTATTGCTTAGAGATAAGAATACTCCTTTGTGATTTTTAAAAAGGATTTCCATAAAACTTAATGGGTTTGTGTTAATTGTTTATGATCACGAGAGTAGACGTAAGGTTAATATTGACACACATGTTGTATCTTGAGAGAGAATATCATATAATTTAGGGAAATCTAATCATTAATTCCAGCAAAAATAATCCATCAAAAAAAATTATAAAGAAATCATATGTAATCAATTGATGAATTCTAAATTCTAGACATTTAATCTTATTTTCATATTTATCATTATTTATTTACTTCAATTTTATTTTAGCTTAAAATATAAATCTCATAATTGATTTTCTAAATAATAGAGTAATATTAAAAATTGGTACTTGACAAACCTTTTCTCGTGGGAACGATACTCACTCATCACTTTATTACTTGTTCACGACCTGTGCACTTGCAGAAATCGCGCAACAATTTTGAATGACAAATCTACAATGATGCGGCATTACAAACTTGGACATATGTCTGAGCAAGGAATGAAAATTCTTGCAGAGAAAAATCTACTTTTAGGACTTATAAAGGTTTCCTTACCCTTTTGTGAACATTGTGTTACAAGCAAGCAACATAGAATAAAATTTAACACATCAAATTCTAGAAGCAAGAAAGTTCTAGAATTGGTTCACTCTGATATATGACAAGCATGAGTTACATCCTTAGGAGGTGCGAAGTACTTTGTATCCTTCATAGATGATTATTGTAAGAGATGTTGGGTATTTCTTATCAAGGGGAAGGGAGATATGTTTACAGTTTTCAAAGCATTCAAATCGCGGGTAAAACTTGAATATGGGGAAAAGATCAAGTGTTTGAGGATGGATAATAGACGAGAATATACCAACAATGAGTTTGCTGAGTTTTGTAATCAAGAATGCATTAAGAGATAGTTCATTATGACATACACTCCTCAACAAAATGGAGTGGTAGAGCGGATGAACAGAACCCTATTGGAAAGAACAAAAGCCATGTTAGGAGCTGCAGGTTTGGAAAAAATATTTTGGGTAGAAGCAGTCAACACCGCCTGTTATGTGATCAATTGGTCACCATCAACTACAATTCACTTGAAAACACCGATAGAGATGTGAATGGGAAAGCCTGTTGATTATCCAAACTTCCATATATTCGAAAGTCCTATGTACCTGATGTACAACACCCAAGAAACTATGAAATTAGATCCAAAATCTAGAAAATGCATATTTTTGAGTTATACTGATGGAGTAAAAGGGTATCACCTATGGGATCCCACTACCTATAATATTATCATCAGCAGAAATGTGATATTTGCAGAAGGAAAGTTGCAAGAGAAAGGCGATAGTAGCAGCTCCAAAGAAGGTCCAGAAACTACAATGGTACAGATGGAAAAAGAATCTGATTCAAAGGATTCTTCTAAAGTAACACTAGAAATTGAGGAACGATAACCAGTTGATTCTAAAATTGCCAAAGTTTGATGGTCAACTCATGAAAGAAAAATACCAGCTTGACAGTCTCATTATTTTATATAGAGCAATGTTGCATATTGTTTTCTAATAGAAGATAGCGAACCATTAAATCTTCAAGATGCAATGAATAGTTCAGATACATCTCAGTGGATTGCAACAATGCAGGAAGAAATTGAAGCTTTTCATAAGAATAAGACTTGGGAGCTTCTACCATTACCACAAGGAAAAAAGCCTATTGGGAATAAATGGGTCTTTAAAATCAAACGAAATAGTGATGATAAAGTAGAGCGGTATCATGCAAGACTGGTTGTAAAATGGTATGCTAAAAAATAAGGCATTGATTTTAATGAGATATTTTCCCCTATGGTTTGACTTAATACAGTCTGAGTAGTTCTAGCAATGTGTGCTACTCTTAACCTATACTTAGAATAGTTAGATGTAAAAATTGCATTTCTTCATGGAGATCTTGAAGAAGAAATATATATGCTCTAGCCAAAAGGATTTAAAGAACATAGAAATGAGAACTTGGTTTGCAGGTTGAACAAATCTCTATATGGTCTCAAACAGGTGCCAAGGTGTTGGTATAAGAGATTTGATTCTTTCATCATAAGCCTTGGATGCAACAGATTAAATGCAGACCCTTATGCCTACTTCAAGAGGTTTGGTAATAATGATTTCATCATTCTGCTGTAGTATGTTGATGACATGTTGGTAGCAGGCTCCAACAAAGATCATGTCAAAGATTTGAAGGCTCAACTAGCTAAGGAGTTTGAAATGAAGGACTTGGGACCAGCAAATAAGATTCTAGGAATGCAAATTCACCGAGACAGAAATAATAGGAAGATTTGGCTCTTCTAGAAGAATTATCTAAAGAAAATCTTGCAATACCTCAACATTCAAGATTGTAAGCCAATTTCTACCCCACTTCCTGTTAATTTCAAGTTATCCTCCAAGATGAGTCCTAGCAGTGAAGCAGAGTATGGAGATGTCTCGAGTACCTTATGCATTAGCAGTAGGAAGTTTAATATTTGCTATGATTTGTACAATAACAGACATGGCATGTGCAGTGGAAGAAGTTAGTCGGTACATGGCAAATCCTGGTAGACAGCATTGGAATATAGTGAAGTGGACCCTAAGATATATTAAGGGGACCTCAAATATTGCATTATGTTATGGAGGATCATATTTTACTGTCAAAGGGTATATTGACTCAGATTATGCAAGTGATTTGGACAAAAGCGAATCTACTACAGGTTATGTGTTTATTCTTGCTGGTGGAGCAGTAAGTTGGGTTTCAAAACTGCAGTAAGTTGTGGCTACCTCAATAATAGAAGCAGAATATGTAGCAGTTACATAAGCTAGTAAAGAAGCAGTCTAATTGAAAATGATAATGGAAGAACTCGGGCACAAACAGGAAAAGATTTCTTTGTTTTGTGATAGTTAGAGTGCCTTGCATCTAGCAAAGAATCCAACTTTTCATTCAAAGACAAAGTACATTCGAGTCCAGTACCACTTCGTTCATTAAAAAGTGGAAGAAGGGACCATGGATATGCAGAAAGTACATACCAAAGACGACAACCTAGCAAATTTCATGACAAAGGCAATCAATATTAATAAGTTTATTTGGTATCGATCCTCTAGTGATCTGATGGAGACATGAGCAATATGGGAATGGCAAGAAAGAAAGAATAGTGTGAATATTGATTGATCCTCTATCAAATCTTCAAGTGGGAGACTGTTGTAATCTAATATAGAGGCACTGGATTTGTGCCTCTATATTTGACAATTTTGGTGGCCAAATTTGACAAAGGGAAAGGTTAGGAGCCTATATAAAGGCTTCCTCTCCTCCTCATTCAAGCATTCCATTCTTAAGTACTAGAGAGAGTTTCTAGTGAGAGCAAAATATTAGAGAGTTAGAGTGATTATTTTCTTCTATTATAAAGAGAGAATTTTTAAATGTTTCTTCTTTATAAATAGAGAGGTTGTAATTTCTATTATTTTTTATAGTGAAATTCTTTTATTTTTGCCTGTAATTTTTTCTCTAATTTATCTGAGGGTCTTCTAGGTAAAATCCGGTTTTCTTATTATTTTTTTATATTATTAACTGCGTTTTTGCTCTAATCCAGTCCTAATTCTACAATAAACACACGAGAAAAATGAAGGAAATGAAGAATGAGTCTCTCTAATTAGATTGTGATCACTGAGCATCTGTTTATATACAAGAAGAAAGGAATAGTTAATTAACTATGCTGAGCCATAATGTTGCTGACTCTAAGCTAACCTACTTTTTTGGTAGCTTTACTGACCTCCCTCTAACAAATTGTTAAATTATAATATTTACTGTCTCCTTATTCTTGTTAAATTAAAACAAGTTCTATTTTATTCATAAATATATTATCCTAATCCCAATCCTTAAAACTGTGAAAAATTTTGCTGCTACATGCATATGTTTTGTATTTCCATATTTATTTTCAAAATTCGCCTATCTTTTAATAATTTTACTATATAAATCATGTGAGATCTCACATATAAGAGGATTTTAATTCATAGGAGGAAGATCTACATACACCAAATTTAGACAAAAATTTTCCGAAAATAAAATGAAGGTGAATGACTCCTTTAAAAAATTGAAGGTGAATGAAGTATATAATTTCTTAGCATAAATGTGATACAAATTATCTAAATAATTAATCAGAAATCCTTTTTTTTTTTTTAAATATCATAATCAAATAAGGACAGTATTATTGCAAGAACAGAGAAATTGTTAGTGGCGCTAGAGCAAAGATTATTAGTAGTTTTTTTTAAGAAAAATGCTATATAACCCAATATTTTTATTTCAACTTTTTATCTCAACTGATATATCATTATCTTATTTATTAAATTTTTTTTTAAAAGTGTATTATATAAAATATTTTCCAATACAATGATGTCACATCAGTTGGGATAATAAATTGAGATAAAAATATTGAGTTGTATAGCATTCTTGGTTTTCTAATTGTCAAAATTATCCTTGTGCTTAATATATATGGTAAAATTACCTTTTGTATTTTTAAGATTTATATTATTAATGAATAGTAATTAGATTATTTCGTTTTTAAAAGATTACTTTCCATATATATGTATTTTTTGCATGGAAGATACTAATGTGCAAAAAATTATTAATAATATATAAAATAAAAAAAATTACAAATTTAAAAAAAATATAAATTATTAAATTTAAAAATAAAAAATAGTTATATAACTTGTATAAAAGTAAAATTAAATTTATTGTATTAAAAAATTTCATAATATTTTATAATATATTCTAGTTAATACTTACAAATAAAAAAGTTATTTTCTCATAATATTTTGTAAAAACACTTAAATACATAGTTATTCCAATAATTATAAAAATTATTAATATCAACTAATTTTTTTAAGAACCAAAAATAAAATCAGACATCTTAAATTTTTTAATAAAAATAAGTAAAATAAATATGAAAAAGAATGCTGTAGTAATTTAAAAAAAAAATATGTGAAACATTAAAATTTTTAATTTGTTTTATTAATTAAAACTTTATTTTAACTTATTAATTATATTCAAATTTTAAAATTTTATTATTAATTAATATAATTAAAATAAGAAAAACTATATTTAAATTATTATATATGTTTATAAAAATAATTTCTATATGAAAACTGATATAAAAAGAAAGAATAAAATTGAAATTATTAAAAATATTTTTGAAGGAATAGAAGGTAAGTCAAGAGTATTAAACACAAGGATAATTTTTTCAATTAGAAAATTACTAATAATCTTTGCTCTGACCTTAACAATTTCTCATCTGTCAATAACATTACCCTTAAATAATAATGCAAATATTGACTCCGTAAATCAGCATAGTATCGCCATCTTTATTGTTCTTGCTATCATTTCCTAAGCTTTCCGTTCAGCCATTAAAGTGAAGGGTTTTATTCCTAAATTGGCAATGGGATTCAACTCCATATAAATCCAATTTCAGTACTATGGTTAAGCTCTAAAATTGCATATCGTTATATAACATCCATGTCTTTACGGACTGCCCTAGTACTAGTCCTTTTTGTATTTACATGGTATTACAATGGAGCTGAGGGCAAGCGGAGATTATCTAGAGAAGAAGATCTGGAATTGGAGAAGGAGCTTCAACGTCTAAACAAGCCAGCAATCAAATCGATTCGGGTAATTTCTGACATGATTACTTGATTATGTATTAGTCATTTGAACTGAAAACAACCATTAA
Organism: Reutealis trisperma; assembly: GCA_947687605.1. NCBI lineage: Eukaryota > Viridiplantae > Streptophyta > Magnoliopsida > Malpighiales > Euphorbiaceae > Reutealis > Reutealis trisperma. The sequence continues at coordinate 6,520,717 of CANTUT010000039.1, read as the reverse complement.
TAATCACTATTGGTGAAGTTAATCCAATCAGAATACGAATCTCATTCAATAATAATTATCTCCTTTAATATTAAAAACTAAATAAATAACATTATTGTTGTGATATTATTTGCAGACAAAATATGGAGATATATATAATTGCATAGATTTTTACAAGCAACCTGCATTTGATCATCCTTCCCTGAAGAACTATACTTTTGATTTTAAGGTGTGTTTTTAAATTTTTTTTTTTTTCGGAAAAAATTATAATTGTGCAGATTCATTCCAATGTATGTGAATTTATTATTTAAGTTGCAATTGATTAATGCAGATTAAACTTGAGGAGAAGAGAAATGGAGATGGTCAAGAGACAATGAGTTTCCTTAAACCAAGCAATATCTGGGTAAATGGCAAAGGATGTCCACATGGTACAGTTCCAATTAGGAAGTTAACCAAAGATGATCTTATTCGAACCAAATTGGCTTCACGAATATATGCTTCAAAATTAAGTCCGCAAAGTTCTCGGGTTCCTGGTGTTTATCATGTGAGTGTTTATTGCAAATTTATATAATAATTATTTCAAATGATTAAGAATATAAATGTGTTAAGAATCAATTTCATATTGGAAAAATATATCAAAAACACATAAGTATACAATGATTTGAGATTGACTATCTAATTGATTAGATATAATTTTTTAGTAATGGTTGATTCAAACTTATTAACCTATACTCATTCAAATCACATTTACCATTTCAATTCAATTTCTATCAATATGAATATATATTGATTTTTTATGACTTCATGCCTAAAAAAATTCTAATTATTCAATCATTTTAAATTTATAATGGTTCAAATAAATCAATGTCATTTTTTAAATATTATTTATTTGACTATATATATGTATGTATGTATGTATAATTGGTTAAATTAATGTACTCTTACAGCATGCAAGGGTTCATACAAGACGTCAAACACAAGCGCAGTACAATGGTGGTGGAATGGTGGCCAGCTTACACAACCCTAAAGTTGATGATTCTCATGATCAATATAGTGCTCTTTCCTTAAAAATTCAAAATGGAGGTGACGCTGTTGAAGTTGGGTGGATGGTAAGTTTGACTGAGGGATTTTTTTTTTTTTTTTAATTCATTTTTATTTTGAAAGGGTTATTTTTGTTTTATTTAAAATGTAGTTATAATGTGAATTAAAAAAAAAAAAAGTAAATGAAAAGTATATATTTCAGTTATTAATTGTTAATTTGTTCATTAATTCTTTATTATTTTTCAGGTGTTTCCAAATCTCTACAAAGATAATCGTACTCGACTTTTTATCTACACTTACGTAAGTTTGTCATGGTAAAATTATAAATTTCTTTTCCTTTATATGCTATGAGAAACTGCTAATTAATATGTCTTACTGACGTTAATATTTGTTAATTTAAAATTTTCTACTGTGATGTTACGCACAGGCTGGAGAAAACAACTGTTTCAATACCGCTAATTGCCCTTATTTTGTAACTGTTCGTAAAGATGTACCTATAGACATGGTTTTTGAGAAAACGTCTATATATGGAGGAGAAATATTTACAGAAATGTTCTTTATTTACCGGGTAAGCATTGATTTTTTTTTTTTATTAATATTATTATTATTATTATTATTATTATTAAAAAAGTCTACACAGTTCACAAATTAAGTTGAATTGTTAATTGTAAAACCACAACAGGATCCAACCTCTGGAAATTGGTACTTGTCAATGGGAAATAATGGTAATATTATTGGGTTTTGGCCAAAGAATAAATTCACAAGTTTAACAAATCCTGCTGCCTATGTTGAGTGGGGAGGAGAAACATACAGCCCTCCTGGGGTGTTAAATCTACCAATGGGTTCTGGTCATGACATACGTGGCAATGGCCAAATGAAATTTGACGCATTTTGTTCAAATATTCTAGTTGTAAACAAAGATCACCAAATTGAGACTGCACGAGACACTCAAGAAGAGGCATCTGCCGCTAAATACCAAGTGAAGGACAATGGCTATATTAATGAGCAGTTTGGACATACATTCTTTTATGGCGGCTCTGGTGACTACAGATGAGGGGATTAAGACGTGACATAATAATAAAGCCTCTCTTTTGAGATGAAAATTGTACTCTGAATCATCCTTAAAGCTTAATTAATAAATTAATTGTTAATCATTTTTCCTGTTAATTGCTATTTTGATTAAGTATTTTATTAATCGATGTTTTATTCTCTAAGTTGATATCGAAAAAATAATAACTGAAATTTTTGCAAAAGAAAAGTCTAGATAGAAAAGAGAATTCTGAGAACCAAGTCATGATTGGAACCCATACCTAATATGAACTCCAAACCATCTGCTTTAAAATTCAATACATTTACGTCTGAAAGCGACTCATTAGAAAACCAAATCAAGTTTGATCAAGAAAAATCTTAACCAAAGGACGAATCCATGTCAAAAAACCTTTATGTTGTGAACAAACAAAGTGATTAACTTTGGAAGTTCGGATTATTGATTCAAAAGTAAGAACTAAAGATGAGAAGTTTCTTACAAAGATAAATTTCGAATTATCCAAAAATTTTCCTATTCTTAGCTTAGCTAAGTATTTAGATCATTTTACCTATGTTACAAACTCTAAAACTTTTATTAATAAAATTCGGGCTTGAGTTTAATTTTAAGCAAACTAAAAAGCTCAAAAAACTAATTAAAATACCTAACCAGAAAAATGATAAATATCGGCTTAATTAACAAAATTAACCCAATGCCAAAAATGAATTTCAAACTTGAATTTAAATTGATTGACCCATCTTGAAAATCCATCCTTGAAGTTTAAATATTCATGTTTAGTCTTCTAGCACTTGAATCAAATTAATCAAATATGAAGTTGAATTTTGAATCCCCAATTTGATATTTGACTCTTCCTTGCCATCTTCAATTGTAGATAGATTGTTCCACAAGCCTTGCATCCAACCTTGAATTGTATCCTTGAACTTCTTTGCCCTTGCTCTTGTAATTGGTTCATTTAGCAAAGTCATTGGATCCTTGCTATTAACTGCTTGAGTTGCATCAATACCCGGTTGCTATTTTCCTTGGTCATGTCGTAGAAATTTCCAAATGAAAAAGGTGGAACTCAATTGGGACTTATTGCAAGATTGAGAAACCTAAGAAATTTTAAGAGCATCTCTCCCTTTCATGGCAACTAATGCTTGAATTGCTACTTCAGAAACTGCAGCTGACTGTTAAGAACGTAAGAAATCAAAGAAAGTCTAATGGAACCTCCGCTGATTTCCCCATGCACCATCACTCCACAACAACTTGGACTGTCTTGAAGCAAAACCTATAGTAAAACCATTTAATTACTCAGCTATTAAATCCTAATGCCGTGTCCATCAACAAGGCAATTCTAATATAAAAAGGCAATTTTACTGGTGATAAATTTAGCATCATCACTGGTAAAATCAAAAGGAGAAATTCTAAATCTATGTTTTCTCTGGTGAAAACAAAAAATATAGCAAGATAGTAAAAAGCAGAAATTTCAGCTTTTTCCTATGGAATAGCCATCCAATTTATCAGATGGCATCTGATAATCGTCTCTTGTCTTTGGGGTTTTCTATCGCAGTAATGCCAGTTTCAATGTACAGTAGAAGACATGTCCTGGTGCCCTAGAGCTACTTCCACGATAAAATACAACCGCATAAGCGAAACATCTCAGAAGACAAAATTAACTACATTTGCTCTGAACCACCGAGACATAACATAGATAGCAGAACTCCTAATTAGAGAAAACTAATTTAAAACAGATGCCCAAAGATCATGGGAAAACATAGATAAACAGCAGTTACCTTCCTTTTAATGTTGTCCATTATTATTTTTTTGAAAGTTCGGCTACTGTACATATGTTAATTATTTAAGGTGGAGTATTTGATGCCTTTGTCCAATGATACTGAAACACGATAAGTTTGTTTGGCATAACGAATATAATCAATAAGATAATTGCGGAATAATAATAATCAACAAAAAATAACACCAACAATTTAATGTGGTTCACTCTTAATTTTGGGCTACGTCCACGGGACAAATTCCGAATAAAACTTCCACTATTAAAAATAGTAGGTACAAGAGAGTTTAAATAAAATCTCACCAAAATAGTAACACTCACTGTGTTTCCCAAAAATACCCTAAAGTATTTTTCTCACTATTTTGTCACTCTCCTTTTTATGAATTATTTTCCAAAACTCTAAAAAAAACCCCTCTCTCTCTTTTTCTTCTCTTACAGTTTATGTAAGTGATCTATATATAAATTGTGAGCCTTACATGCCCTTTTATAGGCATGCAAGGGATAATAGTTCAACGAATTAGACACAGATTTTTGATAAATCGGTGCCTACCTCTCATTTTCTGTTTTTTTTTTTCATACATGTGGGTTTCTCCATGTGGGAGGGACATTACAACAAAGTTCACAGCAGCAATATAATCAGTATGCTAAATATATTTAACAGTGTCTAGGCCAATGTGACAAACAGACATGTCATCAAAATGATCCACGTGTTCAACCCATGTAGGCAAAAGGAGCCACATCATCTCCATGGTCCACATGGTAGTGCTGCACATCATCTACCCACGTGGATTATGACACTTTATCAATATTTCCACACGGCTACATGTCAGCAGACTATCCATATTACATACTGCCAAAAATGCCAGCTCATCCAAAATATTATGTGGATTACACCATGTCAGCGATATCATAAAAGAAAAGTAATTTAAGATTTAATAATTCCTTTGAAATTAACTACTTGTAGTTAGTAATTTCCTTATGAGAGAGTTTCCACACGTGGAGGAGTCATTTACAAAGATCACTTCTTTATCTATCGGGGTAAGCATTGTTTATATATAATTAAGTTTTTCAACTTAATTAACGGTGGAATAGTTAAACATTGATTGCTAAAAAAATTTAGTACTTAGTAGTTTAATTATAAGAATTGACTGTCAATCTCTTGTTCATACGAATTCTAATTATAAATATTTTAAACATTGAATGACTACAGGACGCAATCAATGGAAATTGGTACCTTGGAAGTTGGAAATGAGGGTGTGATTATTGGGTTTTGGTCAAAGAATAGATTCAGAAGATTAGCAGATTTTGAATGGGGAGGAGAAGTGTATAGTTCTCCTAGTGAGTATAGTCCACCAATGGGTTCTATAGCATCACAATTGATGGTGACACAAAACAAGATGTATATTGTTCTCGGATTACATTTGTAAATAGAAATCACCAAATTGTGAATGCCTTGGACACAACAATATATATAAGGATATCAATGAATATGATGTCAAAGACCAAGGTTATGTTGATGCAGTCTATAGACATCTATTTTTGTATGGTGGTGTTGGTGGCTACCAAGGAGGAAATTGATGCGCCATGATTACATGAATCTTGTACTCTTTTCCATCTTCAAAAGTATATAATAATTAGTATATAGTAATTACATTATTCTAAATTGTTAACTAAGCTCATTTGTGTAATATCTTTTTCTCTTTTATGCATTTATTTACATGATTATTCTACACTTTTCCATCTCAAAAACTCAATCAATAAAATTAAGTTGGATTAAATCCTGCATTTTAGGAGATTTGCATTCCTTGCAGCTAAATGCTTTTTGGATTTTGATTTTTTTTTTAAATTTGGTGACTGTTTAATTGAAATGAAAATAAGTAAAGGAAATTAGAAGAGTACTTGATTAAGAGTTAGTTTGGCATTGCTTTTTTCCATCTATTTTTAGCTTTTTATTTTTTAATTTTTTATAGTTATTTTTAGTATCTAATTTCTAAAAGAAATAGAATAAATAAAATGTATTATAATTTAATGATATATTTTTTTTTGCTTAATAGACATATTTCCCCGAATTTTATATATGTTTTCAATTATACTCTATTTTTTTAATATTAATTTTACCCTAATTTAAAATTTTAATTACAATTATATATTAATTTATAATTTTTCATCATCATAAATTTTCTTTGTTAATTAAGATATAAATAAAATATCTGTTTATGTAGTCCGTGTAAAAACATTTAAAAAAAAGAAAGAAAAGACAAAATCAAAACCTCACAATTCCCATCAATAACAACAAAAAGTTTATGTATCAAATAAAAACTTATAATTGTAAAGGAAAAGAAAAAAAAAATTCAATGATAATAACATGATAGATCTTTATAGTCCTCAAATAATAATAATCTAGTATTGTATTTGATTAGATTATGATGATGGGAAAAAATATCAAGAATAAAGGCCAATAAAAAAAATCAAGAGCTAGCTATCTAGGTACGTACTTAATTGTGAATAAAGTAAATTTTATGTACTGTATGTGTGATAAATATTTTGTAATTAGGTAACTTACCAACAACTCCCTGACATTTATTATAATAGACACTTTAATGCTGCTTATTTCAAAATTAGTTATTTTAATCCCTCCTAAAAAATTATTGAAGAAAAAACCTTACCGGCGACCCATTGACACAGCAAAAGCAAGAAATACCGATCACAATTTTTTTTTTTTTCCAAATGATCAATCAAATTCAAACTAGAATCACTATGCAAGAATCAAAAGTGCCAAAGGTAAATTATTATCTCTCATAGTGTAGTATGAGCTAGTTCAACTTTTGGTATTAGCACTTCAAGTGTGATGCCTCTAGTCCATCTGCAATGCTGCCTCCAATCCGTCATCAAAGCTCCGCATGATCAAACTTTCTTTCAATACTGGGGTGGCTATTTAGTTGCTTCTCTTTCACGAGCCTTATTTGACCATGTTGTTCTCGAATTCCTTTGAAACGATTTTGAGTATATGGAAAGGCTAAATGTTTGGCCTTTTTTTATCAATCAATAATACTATTCCATAGTATAGGTTTAGTGCAAGTAAGAAGAAGATTAAAATTTAGATTATTTTAGTTTCAAATTAATTCTTCAACTTTTATTATGACAATAATGGAAGTTTCTCTTATTAGCATATTGCACAATGAAAAGAAGGTTGAGATGAACTTAGCTTTCCACCTGTTCTCATTTTCACCATATGCTTTTGCATGTAAATGAGACATGTGAATAGTCAAAATTAAAGTTAAAATTCAAAAACTTATCAAAGTTGAAGTTAAAATTCAAAAACTTATCTTCCACTTTTCATTTTATGCAAAGAAAGAGGATGATATCATAAAATGAAGATGCTCTCTTCTATCTCTCCTTCTGTACATCTTTCTTTTTTCCATATCTAGTTTTCACGAACCAAGTAAAGAAGACGAGAAGAAGAAGGAAGAAAGGTCTTCATCATCATTTCATTCTTTCTAATTTTCTTTTTTCTTAAAAAGCTTAATGATGAAGAAGATTGATGATAATCTTCATTTAATGTAGAGATTCTCCATTTGCTTTTCCTTCTCTTACAAACAGCCGTAGTTGTTATCTTATAAAAATAAATGAAGAATCATTCATCGCTACTTAGCAAACAATTCTCTAGAGAGAGAAAACTTAAGAAGAAGAAGAAGTGATGATTATTCATCTTATTCAATTCCATCTTGTACAGAACAAATGAAAATCAAAAGAAAAAAAATCATTCCTCTCTCTATATCAAAATGTATAGATTCTCCACTAAGTGTTAATAGTAGACAATGAAGCTTTCTTGAAGCTTCGCCTTGTCTTCTACAAACTTATTAGTGGAGAGGTGTAATATGGTGAATGATAAATCTTACTTATAAACTAAATCAATAAAAATATAACATGTCAATTAATGATGTTAAATCACCTATAAATTATAGCATGATTAATTGATATAGTTTATTTATATTAGGTTAGTTTATAGGTGATTTAGCATCAATAATTGACGTTTCACATTTTTATTAGTTTAATTTATAAATGATGTGATCAACTCAGTTTATTTAAAAATTTATCTACGGTGAAGACTTCCATTCGACTACCAAATATTATTTGAAGGTCAATTACGTGTTCACAACGGTTAAGGAGCGGTGGTGTGTGGCATTTCCTTTCTTCCAATTTTTTTTTTTTTCTCCTCCTCTTGTCATGCTCAAGATCTTGATTGTTCTCTTCACTTTTCTTCTCATGGCCTTAGACAACAAAGTTGAAGAGACAGCGGCAATGTTAGCAGCAATGATGGAGGTGGAGGAGGAGATGGAGGCGGCAGTGTTAGCAGCAGTGATGGAGGTGGAGGAGGAGATGCAGGTGGTGATGGGATAGCTTTTTAGTTTCTTGATTTTCTTAAAAAAAAAATCATAAAATCAATACTGTTTTTGGTTGTTAACCCGAAAATATTATTGCCCAAGATCTACGTGTGAATTGATGCATGCCGTCGTAAAATTACCACGTCAAAAAAAAAAAAAAAAAAAAAAAGTCAACAATTCAAAGCCTTTTTTTCCATGACAGCATGCGTGCAATGGATATGTCCCGAATGAGGAGTAAAATAACTTTTAATGTTAAGTTTATGAGAAAAATATACATTTGGTCCTGTGCAATATTAAAAAAAGAATTTTTTTTTTTTTTTTTTGCCAAATCAAAAAAAGAAAGTTCAATTAATTTAGTTCATAGACTTTTATTTTGGCCAAATTAGGACATAATTCACAATTTATGATCAAATTGATACAATATCTTATATGATAATAAAGGTATTATTTTTCTTTTGTAGTTAATTATTTTATGTTTTTATTTTTTAATTTAACTCAAATGTCTTCAATAATATTATTTTATTTTTTAAACAATAAAAATAAAAGGTAAATTACTATTTAGTTCATGATATTTATTTTAAATAATAACTTAATTCTTCTAATTTGAAAAATTACTATTTGATCTTTGTAATTTTATTCTGTTACATTAAATAATTATTTCGTCCATACTTTCAATAATTTTCCTACAAAAATTGAAAAAATAAAAAATAAAAAAAAATAATTATAATACCAAAATACCCTCCATATATCATCACCTCTCTACTCAATTCCTCATTCACTCATTCCTCTCTACTCTTTGACTCAAATATCTCACAGAACACTTCTATTTATATTTTTCATTTTATCTCATTTGAAAAGAAAAATAACAGTCTAGATTTGACTCTCATATTAATAAAAAAGCCATTTTTTCAAGAATGATGAAAAATTCGTTTTTGGAGGAAATTTGATCTACGGTACTCAACTTTGATATGTGCTGCTTTTTATTTTATTTTATTTTTTTCATTTCGTTATTTGGTTGTTGTGATGTTGGGTAATTGAAGATTTTTGTTGCATGGACTTCCTCCTAGCTAAACGAAGCCTAATTTTGAAGCAATTTGCAACTGCCAATAATGACAAGTCGTACAAGGAAAAGAAAATTCAAGTGTATCAGTTTTGTGCCAAATCAATGGCTGTAAATCACATTAACAATGAAACTACCAATTCTGAAAGTGACTTGTGGATTTTATTCTATTCTTCCATTTTTACCTTCAATTTGTAAGAATTTCAAATACAAGGAAACGTTATACTTTTTTTTTTTTATTCATATAGCGTGACTTTCTCCAAATGCAGCAAGCTGGACATTTGGAGGAAGAAGGTTACCAAGATCCATCTTTGGTCCAATCTTCATTATGATATTATCATTAATGGCCGCCATGTATAGATCACATTCAGCAACCAAAGTTTTCACAAGTATAGTTCTTGGTGTTTGGCGACGAGAAAGCGGAGGAAAATGGGGGAAGAAAAGAATGATCGAGCTATGAGTATGTGAGGCTATGAGCATGTGAGACTGTAAGTAGTGGAATAGTTAGGGTTTTTTGCAAATGGAATCATCCCATCAAATTAGATTTGCAACATGTTGAGTTTAACACTTGAATTTTATCACAATTACAACAAAGAAACATAAATTTCCAGGAAACTGCTCTTGTATGTCAATAAATTTATAACATTTCACAACTTATTTGTAGAATTGGACTTATACAAAATCAGACAATTAGATTTGTAATTATTATATTTATAAGAATAATTTGTAGAAAGACTGGTGAAATATGACTATAATAGAAAATTTAATTATAAATACGGATATTTTAAATTTCTCACACAATTTTAATGAAAAAAATAACAAAAATACTATTGGATATAACAAAATTAAATATTAGTAATTTATTTATGGTCACCTGCCTTATTTTTTTCTTGGATCCACCCGAGCCTAAACTCAAAAAAAATCAATTCTTGTATAGATTTGAAAATATTATTTCTTTAATGTCCATCCAACAAATCTGGCATATTTGAAAAATTTATGCATAAAATATTATATATTTTTAGATACGAGGCCGGATTTAGTCAAAATAATAATTTAACTAGAATTTAACTTTAAAAAATCAAGTATGATCAAATTCGAATTGAATCCATTCAATCTCGAACTATGAACATGTCTAAATCTTATAGATTAAAATGTAATTTTTCAAATTATAAAATTAAGGTCCTTATCTAAAGCCAAATTTCAAGAGTTTTAGCTTAAAAATGGATAGTAAAATTATCACTGTTCAAGTGAATATTATAAGATTTTGCTGGTGTTTCTTAAACCCTAAACCTCCCAGCTCGCTCATTTCCTTCAAAACCATACTCTGTTCTAGCTTCTACTTTCTACCATGTACTCATCAATCCTCCTCCAACGCTCCAGAACCATGTCAGACCACCTCGCCACCCGAATATTCACCCGGTTCATGGGCGGCGGCCCACGGACCTTCCCCGGCGGCATAAACAAGTGGCAGTGGAAACGCCTCCACGAGAAAAGAGCCAAAGAGAAAGAAAAACGACTATTGGAGCAAGAGAAACAACTCTACCAAGCCCGAATCCGCTCTCAAATTCGAGCCAAACTCGCTGGTAAACCTACCCCGGATTCCAACCCGGATACGAACTCCAGTAGTTACAGCCCCATGAGCCCCAAAGACCACATCAAAGCCCTCGCTGATCGTTTCACGAAAGAAGGAGCCGAAGACTTGTGGAACGAAAATGACGGCCCGGTGAAATCTCCGTTGCCGAAATCAAATGAAAGGCCGGGACCAATTCGGCCTAATCAACGGCCGAGTTCGATCAATTCGCCGATTGATTTGAGGAAACTTATATCAGAGGGGCATAATGTATCGCAGAATTGCGAAAATTTGAGCAATGGTTATAATTACACAAAAACAAGGGATTATTCAGTCCAGAGAAGTTCAAATTTTGTATATAAAAGTGATTCGGTGAAGCCTTTTCAACCTAATTTGACACAAAAACAGAGGAAATTTAAGAGGAATGAGAGTTCAAGTGATGATGAACTAGGTTATGGTTTTGGAAATCAATCAATGAAGCATTTCACAGGTGAATTGGACAATAAGAGTGGGAAGGTGAGTGATTCAAGAAAAGCGAGTGACTTTAAGAAGAATAGGAGTTTCTCTTCTCATAAACTGAGAAGATTTGGTAGAAGTGATAGTTCTTCTAGTGATGATGAGAATGAAGATTTTGAGCTTGATTCAGATGATGAGGGAGAAAAGAGACGGAGGAGTGTGAGGGCGATCGGGAGTAGAGCTGCTTTGGGAAAATATGATATGAAAATAACAAAAAGAGTGCCACTGAAAGAGCTTGAGGAGGAAACGGATTTTGAAAAGGAGGTGGAGTTGATTAGGCACGAGATCGGGAAGAAAAAGTTGGCTACAAATGGAGGAGAAAAGAGTGAGACAAGTGAAGAAGAATCAATTTTCAGTCAGACAAGGTAAGTAATTGGGTCGTTTTATAGTAGTATGAGAATGGGTAGGTTTTATGTATTTATATTTTCCATTTTTCTGCTATGAAATTTACATGTTTTGTAGAGGATTTTGATTGATTAGGATTTAGGACTGGGAAACAAAGTGTATTTCTCAACTCTGTGTTTTGCAGCTACTTTGTGAGTCTTTCTGTTAATTGGTGATTTGCTGCCTCTGTTTCTACAGATTTGATGAATGTAGCTTGTCTCCATTGACTGTGAAGGCGCTTACAGTAGCTGGGTATATTCAAATGACTGTGGTGCAGGAGGCTACTTTGTCTGTTTGCCTTGAGGGTATGCTAGTTATGGCTTATGTTCCATTTCAAATCCCATGATAGTTTAGTTTGTTAATCCATTAGTTTGAGTGCAATATACACTTGTTGTCACTGTTGAATTCCTTAGTTACATTGATCTTCAATAAGACATTGTCTTCGAAAAATTAAAGTGCATTGTAGTCATAAGTGGTTCTAAATGTTATATTTTGACATATGTGGCTACTTGATGCTTGTCCTCAGGACTGATAATTACAGCGCCTTTTTTTTTTTTTTTGTGGATCAGATGCTAGTTACTTAAATTGCATAAAATGACATTTGTTTTGCTCAATTTAATGAACATATGGATTATGTTTTTTTAATTTGATTTGACGCAGGCAAGGATGCTTTGGTTAAAGCCAAAACTGGAACAGGCAAAAGTGCAGCTTTTTTGGTACATTGCCACTTCCTTTGCATTTTTATGAATTGTCATATTTTAGGCTCTTCCGTTCTGTGTTATTGTTAAAAACCAACAGCTTCCTGCAATTGAAGCAGTTCTGAAAGCAAAAGGTGGCAAGGTCAATCCACGGCTGTATCCAATATATGTTCTTATTCTCTGCCCCACTAGAGAACTAGCAAGTCAAATAGCTGCTGAAGCAAATGCTATGCTGAAGTACCATGATGGCATAGGTGTGCAAACTCTAGTTGGAGGTACACGTTTCAAAGATGATCAGAAACGCCTAGAAGCCGATCCTTGCCAGGTTTGTTATTATGCTTTATTCTGATGAACTTTTGACTCATATCATGGAGAGCTATAAGGTGGATAGGAAAATGAACAATGAAGGGGATATTTTCAAATTTGAAGTTACACTTTCATAACTGATAAAACATGCTGATATTCATTTCCTGCTACTTTGAATTTCCTCCAGATAATTGTTGCAACCCCAGGGCGGCTGCTGGATCACATTGAGAACAAAGGTGCTTTATCTGTGCATTTAATGGCCTTGAAGATGCTTGTTCTTGATGAAGCTGACCACTTACTAGAACTGGGATTTCGGAAAGATGTGGAAAAAATTGTAGACTGCTTGCCCCGGCAGAGGCAATCTTTGATGTTCTCAGCAACAATCCCAAAAGAGGTTTGTTGATGTTCTAAATTCTAAATTAGCAGTATCTCTTATGCTTCATCACTTAACTAAAATTTAGATCGTGCTCTGATAATACATTCACAGGTTCGTCGAATATCTCAGCTTGTGTTGAAAAGAGAGCATGCTTTCATTGATAATGTGGGCCTGGGTTGTGTGGAAACTCCTGCCAAGGTATACTTTAACTTATACCTGCTGGTGTGGTTAATTACAATATTGGAATTGCAAGTAAATCATGGTCACTGTTAATTCCAAATTTGCTGGCATTACGACACCAGAGATCATATGCCACCTTTTCTGAAGTAGATTTTGGCTTTCTCAATTTAGGTTAAGCAGTCTTTCCTAGTTGTTCCGCATGAATTGCAATTTCAAGCTGTGCATCATCTCTTGAAGGAGCATATCCTGCAAACACCTGATTACAAGGTAAATTGCTGTAGCTTCTGGATTTTGTTTTATTTGGAAATATGTGCCTGAGGCTTTGACATTCAACTTGCACTCAGGTCATTGTTTTTTGTACAACTGCAATGGTTACATCACTCATGTATATGCTTCTCCGGGAAATGAAAATGAATGTTAGAGAGATGCATTCTAGAAAGCCTCAGTTATACAGAACTCGTGTCTCTGATGAGTTCAAGGAATCTAAACGATCAATTCTTGTCACATCTGATGTTTCAGCTCGTGGAATGAATTATCCTGATGTTACTTTGGTCATTCAGGTATTCATCAAGCTAGAGAAATTTATTTATTTTCTGCATGTTTAAAATCACAATTATATGTTCAATATATGCATCAGTGAACAAACTTTCTTGCTACTACTACCACATACTAAGGTAGAATTTGATAACATAAATTCAACACTTAAAATTAAAATTTTTGGCACTTAATCATTTTAAACTATTTGGCAATACTTGTTCTAAAAGTTCCAATTAAGCTAAAAATCACTTAAAATGATAAGTTAAAATTTTTAACTTAAAATTTACATTGAACAGACTAAGTGATTAAATTTTAAATATTTTTACAATTTTAAAAATATCATTTATATTATTCAGTACTTAAAATTTAGCACTTAATTTTCATTTTTACCAACTACTACCTAATGACTGAATGAGGCCAATATAGGGGTGTAAACGAGTCGAGTCGTAGTGAGTTTTAACTTGTTCAGGTTTAGTTCATATTTTTTTTTTCGAGCTCGAGCTCGAGTTTTGGATCGAATTTGAAAATCATGTTCAAGATTGGCTTGCTTAAAACTTTCTAGCTCGGCTCATTAATAAATTATAATCGAGCTAAACACGAGCTCGATTCATTATGAAATTTGTTTATAAATGATCAAAATGATCAACTTCCTAAATATTTATTTCTAATAAAATAATTATAATAAAAATACATAAAACTAATGTGAAAGTAAAAATATCAAATTCATGAAAAAAAATGCAATCATAAAATTGAGTATTACATGTATTACAAAGATATTAATTGATAAAAAAATATATTTTATATAGTATGAAAATATTATGTTATATTAATCAGGAATATATATATTTTAGTCAATTTGAATTAGTAAAAAGTTTATAAAAATGTTAAAATATATTTTTGGAGTGCCAAAATTATCAAGTTAATAATAATAATAATAATAATAATAATAAAGTTGTTTATGAGCCTGTTCACAAACTTATAATCGAGCTGTTTACGAGTCTAATCAAGCCGAGTTTCACGTTGCTCAAGCTCATTTATTCACCGAGTTTTAAAATAAGGTTCAAGCTTAGCTTGTTCATAAAGGGATCTGAATGTGAACGAGTTTTTATAGAGCCGAACACCGAGTTGCTTGCGAATGGCTCGGTTCATTTACACCCCTAGGCCAATGGAACAATTTTGAGATGCCTCGGGGGATGTTACCTCAATTGGTTCAATTTGCTTCTCTTATTCATTTATGGGAGTTGCACAAACACCTCATTGTTATTTCTGGTCAATTATTTCTAAATAAATACTTAAAAAAGAAGTGAATCTGTAAAGAGTGATAGGCATACTATTGTGAGATAGATGCCTGGACTCATGATATTGTAGGCAATTTACCTTGTTATTTCTGAAAGATTCTAGTATTAGCATGATGTGAAACTAAATAGAAAATTTAATTATACATGAAAGGCTGGTTATTTCCTAAATGTAACCGTGCATGACTCACTTTGGATTTCTGTAAACTAATGTGTTAATTCTACTATAACCAGGTTGGTATTCCTGCTGATCGGGAGCAATATATTCATCGTCTTGGAAGAACAGGACGTGAAGGCAAAGATGGAGAGGGAATAATATTGCTTGCACCATGGGAAGAATATTTCCTTGATGAGTTGGAAGACCTGCCTCTTGATAAACTTCCTTTACCTAATATAGATCCAGAAACTAAACATAAGGTCCATTTCTAACTTGATTTAGCTGCATTTGTGCATATTTCTCATACTGGCTTTTATTTAAATGTAGAGGTTTTGGAAATTGAAGCTGAAGTTAAAACAGAAGTATTTCAGAACTATGGAATATAATCCCATCTGTTGGCCCTTTTTTTGACATATGTTGCATATGCTGTTTTTGTGTGTTGAATGTACAAAGTTAGGACCTTGACATTGACACTTCCTAAAACATGTCACTCTTGATGAAAAATCCAGAAAACCTTTGCAAGCTCCCAGGATTTTAGTCTCTTGTATCTACTTGTTAGGGTGTGTATGGGTTGCCATTAGGGAGTTAAAAAAGTGTTTTTAGAATTTTTTTTTATTTAATTGATTAATTTTTATTATTTTTTATAAAATGCTTTTTCAAACTTGGGTCTGGGAAAAAGTATCAATTTATCTGTATCTACTTAAAAGCGGTTTTTAAAAAATATAAAAAATTTTGTTGGAAAACTCTTTTTTCAAACTCAATCCCAAACGTGGCCTTAGTAGGATACAAATTTTTGCATGCTTTTGTGCCTGACCTATGGAGACTATTTCAGGTGGAAGACTCAATGTCGAAGATTGACAGTAGTGTCAAAGAATCAGCATATCATGCTTGGCTAGGTTATTATAACTCGATCAGGAGAATTGGCAGGGATAAAACCACCCTTGCTGAGCTGGCCAACCAATTTTCTCAGTCAATAGGTTTGCAAAGGCCTCCTCCTCTGTTCAGGAAAACAGCATTAAAAATGGGTTTGAAAGACATCCCTGGTATCCGCATTCGATCATAGCACTTCTGGGAGCTCAAGTATACGAATTTCTGACTAGTTTTGCTGGATAAAATGAGTGCAAAAAGTCCAGGTTCAACTTTTATTCAACCCAAATTGTATATGCTAGGCCTGTTTCCTGCCTTTGATTACTTTGATGCTGTAAGGTCTTCCAAGCTTTGTCTTGCCATTTTGAAGAGTTTTTGTTGCATTCGATTGCATCTCTGGGCTTCATAGATATTTGGGATCAGGTGTCAGTTATGGCACTAAGATCTAGTGGTTGGTTCACAATCACCATGAATCAGAATTACATAATGCTGTATGTTCATCTTTCAGTATTATATTTATCGTTTAATTGATGGTCTTGAGCTGTATTTATTCCATATTCCTTTTATCTCAATTTTCTTGCTACCTATGAATTGTTGTGAAAACAAAATGTTAGAACTCTGTTGAAAAGTGCCAAAACCTATCTCACCTTTTATCAACTCTTAACCTCTAATAAATCATGTCAAAGCCTTGGTGGCAAACTGATAACGAAGACCTTGAACACAAACAGACAACATGTAAAAGATTTTATAGTCATTTTTGGAATTTGCCTAGTTAAAGTTGATAAAATTTAATTGATGACTTGGACCACTGGAGCATTACATGAAGAACAGTGGAGCAGGAAGGGGATTGTCTAGAATTTAGGGTATATTTGGTAAATTGTAATAGAAGATAATGTGATGTAAACATTTTATTAGAAATGCATTTGATTGTATTATTTTCCATTATAGGCTTACCAAACACATTCAATAGTTTATTCAGTAGTTTCTAATTCCCTTCGCCCCTAGGCTTTATTCATTGGCAGGAGGGAGCTTGTATGGGTTTTGAGCGAATCAAATTAATTATTTCTACTTGAAATTTCAGTATGAGACTTTCAAGATGAAATTACCATTAGCATGCCCTAGTGTGGATGGATGATGCTTTATGTGGTGAAACTGCCATTCTCTTATATAAGGAAAAATCTGCTATTAGAAAGGACGTGAAAAACTGTAATAAGTGAGAAGTAAGAAGGCAAAATCCACAATTAAAAAGGATGTTTAAAACTCTAATTAGTGTATGGGATGATAGTTTTTCCCATTTGATCTTCACAGAGTAGCAGTAAGCACCAACACTTCAACAAACATTGATGGTAGCTCAAATACACTCAATGGTATCTACCTGCCACAACCTTGTTTGAATTAATCCATTCAATGTTATCTAATCCTAATCAAAGCACATAATTAGACTTGGAGTTGAAACATGTTCATTCCGGGGTATTTATTTATTTATATTTAATTGCTGATTCATGAGAAATTAACAGTGTGCCCTGTTTTCATTTTTCATTGAAATCCAGCAGATCAAAATGCAATTTCAGTTCTGGTTCTTTACTTCACTGAAAATACCTCGTGACTATTCTGCTGATCCCAAGTTAATGAAGATGGAAACCAAATCTATCTGGGTCCTCATGACCATTCTGCTAATCCTGAGTTAATGAAGATAGAAACCAAATCCATACCATTTTTCAAATCCTTGTCAACATAATAAAAATCTTCTATATTTCAAATTTCTAAGGAAACAAACTCAAAGGCAGAAAACAACTGAGCCAAAGTGGAAAGGGAATCACATGGAAATGACAAGTCATAGTCTTGGGGACATATGGCAAGTATTCTGAACAACTATTGTAGATTTGGCATATTTATTTCTCTTAGGTACCATACTTAGAGAGAATCCGGCATTAAATATCTGAAGTTGAAATCTGAACCTTAGTACTTCTTTCTAGACAAACAGCAGACTTTAGACTTACATCTGAATCTGCAAACTACATTTCTGATTCCTAGTCATAACCCTGAAAATCACAAGGCCAAAGTTACAGGCCTGAATTCTAAAACATCAACAACTTTGATTTGAACAATATGAGAATAATAATATAGAAAATATATAGATGGTAAAAAGGGAAATATGGAAACTTAAGTTTTCTTTCTTGGCTAATAAAGCAACTTTTTTAAGTCAATTCTGTTAGCCACATTGTGATTCTGAATAAGGAAATTAGCAAGGTGTCAACAGAATCTCAGCCAAAAATCACCAACCCTCTGCCATAGCACTGCTGCCATGCAAATATGGTTAAACTGAGCTGTATTAATTACACACTTATCTGATTATGTGAAATGGCTGTGTGAACCTGTGCTGTCTAATTTGTCACATCTCCGTTGGCCTTGACCTGTGCTGGTTTCCCATCTTTGAATTTGACTCTCTTTAAGGATTCTGCATTTGTTTCATTGTAGTTACACAAGCAAAAACTTAAAAAAAAGAAGGAAAAAAAAAAGCCTTAGAAGAAGAGCACAATCTGTACCTAAGGTTAGTTTATTCCTCAACTGATACGTTTCTACATATTGTTTTCCTATTTTTTCACAGGATTTATTTCTTTTATCCTTTATTTATTCATTACTTGTTAGCAAGAACATTCTCATTTTTGTTTAGGAAAAAAAAGGCTAGTTAAATGGCAATAACATGGTAGCCCACTGTTTGACTGCAAAGAAGCATCCTACTTGATCTTTAAAGCATAAGAATTTGTTGTCTTTCTTAGGACTTAAATATTTACGCTAAAAAAGGAATTAAATTTTCGATTAAAAGTTGAGAAAAAAGCCCATCATTTTCAGTTTCCTGGATTGCATGGAAGACCTTGTCATTGTGGACGATATTTCTGTGACCTTCAACCCATTTACATTAGCTTTTATTTAGTTTCTTTGTCAATTTGTCATTGTGCTTTGTTTTGAGAAAATTCTAGTGCATTGGTTTCAAATTGAAAGCTCTTTTGTTTGGTAATATCTCAACTAAGAAAAGGTTTTCTCTTCTTAAATGATGCTATAAAAATGCCAAAACATATAATTCAGAGGAAGATCTATCCAAGTTACATTAAAAATTAGATAACAATTAAGTGTTGTTCATTTATTTGTCAAGAAACTGAAGCTCAAATACTCAAAGCAAGTTTTGCTTATCCTTTATATAATAATTTCAAATTGTTGAGTTTGCTTCATGGTTGTTTTCCTTTAATACTGTATGCAAGCGCATGCCTTATGTGCCTGTTGGGCTCATATAATCCAGACTAGTTTTGTGTGGAAGTTTATATCACCCGATTCAATAGTGAAATTTTGGTTGATGCTTACTTGTTAATACTTTTTGTTAAGATAAGTTTGATTTGACTACCTAATCTGTACAATGACATAATGAGGGGTTATATAATTTTCTTTTTAGCAATTTAAGGTTCATGACTTATTAAATATGAAAATACAATTGCTATCCATAGATAGATAATGTTAATTGTGAAATAACGAAATTACTTTTCTTTATTTAAACAAAAGGGGATTTTCCATAAAGTTACTGCCAGTTTTGCATATAGAAGGAAATTGGACAGATTTCAAAATGTGAGAATCATGAATTTTTAATTTGAGATTTGTCCTGACTTTACATTTGTGATTCAAATTGTTTCGTAAGAAGTAATGATCAATATACAACACTTCTTGGATCTCACGTAGCTTTCTCAATCCTTTCTCAATCAATCTGCTTAGTTTGTATAATTATGAATCTTTCTCAAGATTATATGGACATCAAACTCCATGATATGAATGTAATTGAGAATGTTTAATAGATAATGTTTTCTTGGTATCTGGAATATGTATTATGCAATTTTTGTTTTCTTGCAGTGTGACAGTGATCTTATATAATTTGAAATGGGAACGTAGAATTTTGTCACAGGGGGAGGGCAGATGTTTATATATTAAGATTTCCTGTAAATGCAGTTTTCTTTGTTGTACTTATAATAGATTTTATTTTTCTTGTCCTGCACTTTTTTGTTCATAGCATAAATGAATACGGAAACTTCATCATACCTAGCTATTTCAAACAAATTTAAACTTTCATCTGTATTGGTTGCTGGATATTGATTGTTTCTTCTTTCAGTGCGCACATTTCATTATATGTTTATAAAGCAATGTAGAAGGTTTCATTGCTAGGGAATAACCGATACTAAATTCAATATATATTTATTTGTAAAAAAAATGACCCCGAAACTTTCTCATTCGTGGTACATTCACATGCATTTTTATTCCAAATCATCAAATGTTGTTAAATCATGGACGGTTGATTTGGAATAAAAAGATCATCAGTTCTTAAACTGTAACCAAAAATCTGTTTCCCTTTTGGAGAAATTACATTTACTGTATGTTTTGAAAGATAGCAACCAAAATATGTTTCTGATAGCATTTGGCAATTCTTTAATCAAAAGAATCATGTTATTAAATCTTTTGAAAGATTCAATTTGTTTGCTAAACAGCCTATTCTCGTGGCATCTGGTATGTAAAGTGGTTACCATCATCCATGTGACTGTCTGCAATGCAATCTTGTGGATTTCTGTAAAAGATTATGAACTTATGGCGGCAGCCATCAATACATGAATACACTGAAGAACTTTAAAACTTAGTGAACTTCTAAGAGGAATCATTTAGCAGTTATCTGTGAGTGGATACAAACAACTGTGTGCATGTTCCATCATCAATAATTCAGATGTTAGAGCAAATGAAAATATACGTTCTTACATTGTACATGTGAAATGAAATTCCTAAATATTGCTGTTCTCTCAAGACTTCTGAATTCTTCCATGAGTTGTTCTGCTCTCTTAAAAGAGGGAATAGGAAGAATGAATATGGTTAAGTATTCTTAGTCTCTTGGCAAAATATGGTTAAGTAGAGTGTTAGCATTTGTTTTACTTTACATAGTCATGGGATCAACTGTTATGCAGCATTTGTGACAACTTGCAGAACATCCTTGTATTTCCATAGCTGTTAAAAGGTTTGATGTTTAGTTTAGGATAGAACTGTAATGTGATAACATATAGAAGTTATTCTTCAAACTATTGGAATGTAAACAGATTTTACATCCAACTCCTTGGAATTTGATTTAATCAACAAATATCTCTTGTAACTCCCCAGTTATTTATTATAAATATGCAGTATGGTTTACACTGTCTTACTCTTAGATGCAATGTATTCCTCCCCTATATATCTCATTTGTTGTAGTTTCCACACCCAACTCCTGAATTTGTTCTTCAATTTGAAATGACCTTTTGAATCTTGGATTTTCTTAGACGGCATTCGGTTAGGTTGGTATTTTCAAACATTTAATTATTAACTGTATCCTTCAGATTTATTGTTTTCATTATGTGGCATTACTTACAGGTTACTGCCAGCCTCATGGCTATTGATAAAAGATAGTACGTCACTGCAGTGGCAGCTGGAACAAGCCTTTGATATAAGCCCTAGAAAACTATTGAAATATATTTGAGCGTTTTGCACTCACGCAGGCTGAAAGACATTTTCAACTCTATATCGACATTTTTAGTCACTAGCATGTTTAAGAAACTTATTTAGAAATGGCCCATGGCTTACTGCTGGTTCATATTCTTTCCAAATTTGATGCTTCTGCAGCCAGTGAAATTGTATGGTAAAACATGTTTTCGAAGTGTACAAATAATATATGAAACACAATGCTTAAGCAGTGCTTCTTGAATTGCTCCTAAAATGTTCCATCAATGTGTCATAATGCAGTAAAAGGAGTCTTAATGGCTTGTCTTAGATATAGAGGTATGCTGTATGTTTGTTCTTATGGTGGGAATTGTAACAATATGAAATGATATTCTTTCTATTTTTATTGCTATTGAATGTTCAGCTATGGTTTTACATAGTGACAAGATTCGCTACGTACATATATATTCCTTTAATCGTTTTAATCCAGCATGCATCTATGTCCTGTAATTCAATTATCTTCTATATATATTCTCATCTCATATAAATCTCAAGTGAGTTGAGTTACCTGTATGATTATGGCCTATGCTTTTATTTTCTTAATTCTTAGCATGTCATACATTTCTGTTTTATTTCTTCTTTTTCATGTCCTGCTTTTAGTTCTGAATACACCTTTCTATGTGATGACTACATCTTTTACTGCTGAATTACTTATGAATGTTAAATTTTTCATGTTCTTCATTATTCATGTTACATTGTTGTTATTTGGAATGAAGTTATTCCCAAGTTGCTGCTTTTTATTGCATAATCTTTCAATATAGAATTTATTTATTCATAAGGGCATAACTTTTAGGCAAGCAAAGGACACAAAGTTTGTACATGCTACTTTTCCATGTTATATTATTGGTAGAAAGATTACCTTGTACTTGTATCACCCAACACATAATTACTAGATATATATGTATATATGAGAGATGGAACATGGAGAACTTTTGAACACGGAATAAATATATGCTAGTGAATGGTAATCAAGATATGTTCATCAAGTTAACAATGAGGATCATCCATGTAAAGTTGCACCGTGGAGACATCCCATGTAAGAGCTGATATGTATGATCTAGTAGCTTTCTCTCTGCCCATTCTTTTCTTTATTACATGCATTCCTTTTTTGTCAAGAATTTTGTGTTTAATAAACAATTTATAACTTTCTAACCTACTTGCAAAAGCTAAAAAATTTCCGAAAAGCTAAAAAAGTTCCATAATTCTATGTGTAATTCACTGAATTAATTGCTAATTTTATTATTCAACAGAGTAACAAGTGACAGCACACATGAGAAAGATCTCATTCTTCTGAAGTAATGTTGTTCAAAATGTTCCCTTTGTTAAATCCTTTTTACCTTAAATGAAAGTACATTTTACTTGGAAACTTTTGGCATAAAAGCTTAATACCTGACATTTTGCTATATCATGTTTTCTGACCATGTTTCTTAAAGCTTCCTGTGCCACATGCACCTAAGCGTGATCTGTAAATCCACGTGTTGGTTGTGTAGGTTGAAAAGTCCATCATTTTCGATATACCCAAGGTGCTTTGCATTTGGCTTTTTGTATTGTTTTGATGGATGATCATTGACATGCCTATCAATATTCTCACGCATGGTAGTAGACACTTTGAAAACCTTTCAACTTAACAAGGAACAAATGAGAATGTAAAGGATGCAAGCAATTAGTTTGAAGAGCATAACTGTTTTTCTTGGCGGTGTCTTTGAGCCTAAGTAGAATCATACTAATCATCCATAAATTTATGGACAGATACCTGTTGGAAGGGCTCAACAAAAGCCAAAACCTTAGAAGAATTCAACTGAAGGGGTTTTTGACTATCAATTCATGCATAAAATCTTCCATAATGATTTTCTATGTAATTGCTACTAAATTGATTGCAGTTCCACAAGTAGTTATAATTGGTTCATATAATTTTCTGTTACTAAGATATTATTTAGCTTATCATGCTCTTTTTTATCAACAAGTTGATACTTCATAGTGAATAATATATGATTTTGGCGTCAGGATTAATTCGCTAGCCAAAGAGGTTTCCTGACTGCTTTGTTTACATTACTCCACAATGCACAGGTATTCTGGACTGATGGAGAAAAAAAGCTTCAAACACTTGGCTGTTACAAGGAACTGGGCAGATATGGACTATGATATACTGGTAAAGATATTCACGATGCTGAGCACTATGAATTTGCTTTCAAGCGTTTCTCTCGTTTGTCCTTCGTGGCGTGCTGCATGTTACCATCGAATTCTTTGGCGTACACTTGATTTGGAAACATTGGAGTATCCTTTTGTTAACCAACAAGATCTTTTTCCTCATTGGATGATTGGCCAAGTAGCAGGTTGATGAAAATATTGAACAGTGCATTAGTTCTCAGTGGGACCAATGTGACACGCTTGATTTTCCATTGTCATATATACATTAAAGATGCACACTTGATCTTTGCAGCTGAAAGGTCTTGTTTTATATTTTCACTACAAGCTACTAAATATGTCTTTCAAACAAGAGGGTATCTAGCCAGGCTGAATTTGTTATTTGTGCTGATCTCTTTCCTGCAGGTGTCCTAGGCTCAAACAACTTGTTTTGCCAGCTTGGAATCAAATAACTACAGATGGACTATGCACAGCCATTAGAAAGTTGAAAGAGCTCGAGTCTCTGACTCCTCCATCCAATTATTTACCCACTAAAATCCTGCAGATAATTGGTATAAGTTGTTCGAAGCTCACTGATCTCAAGATAATGAGCCCTTTTGATCATGACTTTGCAAATACCTTGTTTATTTATCTCCCAAATCTTAAGGTCTTGAGTTTGAGGTGCGCAATGGTGCACAAAGATGCCTTGAGCCTCACATTAATGCTCTTTGATGATCTGGAGGTGCTGAATATAACTCACAGCTTGATTGTAAACTTCTTTCCATCCGAATGCCCAATTACATACGGTTGGGTGCCTGACGCATCAACAATTGAACAAGCCTCGAGGCTTAAGAAATTCCTCTGGTGTCGAACAGAATCTTGCATAATGTGTCAGCATGTTCTTGATGATTTAGGACGCCTCAAATGGCATGAATGCGAGGAAGGCCTTTGGTGAGAAGATGAGGTGAGTTCTTTTGTTGTTTGAGCATGTATGTTAAGATTTCTTGGATATTTAAGCAGGTTTATTCCTGTAATGACTGTTAGTTCAATAAATTATCTTCATATGATGAAATTAGTATCTTCCCGTGTCTAGCTTCTGATAAAGTATGGAAACAGAAATTTAAAGGCTGGATCATTTTAGTAATGCTAAAATGGAAACTATTGATAAAATGCAGTAGTTAGGAAGTGAAATGCATAGAAACCTATAAGATGGTGCATTTCTTTCAGGTTAAACATTTATCATCCCTCATGTTGCATCCTAACAGGAAACTACTAAATCTTAATGATAATAATATTTTGACAGTTATCAGAAAATCCCATATGAGGTTATCGGTAATTATACCAAAATCTTAACATTCTTTCTCATTTAAGCCAAGAAAATTTGTTTTGCTATTAGATGTGCCTTCTACTGCATCCCTCTTTTATTAATATCAATACAAATACATAAACCCATGGCCGATAAGTACATTGTTATTACCATTGCTCCTAATTTCAAGCCTTTTCTTCAGCTTGAAAATGACCTTAAGAAGACTAACTTAATACTGCAATACAACTTTCTGTATTGCATGGCATGTTAAACGCAGGGGGATGCTATTTTATTAAATTGATATGATGTTTCTGCCATCCTGGTACTTTTTCAGCTAGTGAAGTTGCTGCATTCTGTTTTGATATTCCTTATATGTTTACGTAATAAATGATCCTACAGCAGTATGAATCTTTCCATCCGTATCCTCAAAACACTAAATTGTTTGGATTTCAAAAGGAAACAATCTTAAAAAACAAGCTAATAAAGGAATTAATCATATTTCATGTTGGAGGACGTGAAATATCCAAGCATAAGAAGAAAACATATTCATTGATCATAATCACTGCACCTAGCAAATCTGAAATTAAAATAAAGCTCTATCTTCTAATAATTAAATCTCCACTTGTATCAACTCTGTAACCTCATTCCTAAAGTCCTAAGCTAAACCCCAGAAACTTGATGATCTGGTCTCTCACCCTTGAAGCTCACAAACATGAAATTTCTGATTTGAACAACACATGGTAAGAGGAAAAGTTCAACTCTTTTTCTCTGTGAAAACAAGAACATTTAGATAATGTTTGATAGACCGTAATAAAACGTAATCTAATCTAATCAAATGTATTTTTAATTTAAATATTGCAGTAAAAAGGCATTCGATTACATTGCATAACATCTTATTACAATCTACCAAACATAGTCTTAGTTCTAAGGTTCACCGCATTTTGTCTGGTAAACAACAATGTATTTGTAGGCGTGCATGAATATATCCGTTGCCTGCATTTTGTTCTCAAAGATTTTTTTTTTTTTTTCTTTTGTTGTATTACGTGAGCAAAGTCTTTGTTGTAATTTCCAAAGATTAGATCTTTGTTGAACAAGTGAAATCTTTTATTATTGAAGGTGGGGCATTTTAGAAACCTTTCATGTCAAAGATTACGGTAATTAATAATATATCTTTTTTTATTTTTTATTTATTTTATTTTATTTTATTTCTGTTGGCATTTTAGATTGGCAACTTTGAATTAGCTGAAAGATAAAGCCAAAAGGAAGTATTGATGTAACTATAGTAAAATGATGACCTCAAGCTTTCCTCATGTCTGAGTGAACTTTCTTTGCCTTGTGGTTATTTGTTTTTAACTTTCTGTTGACTATAGCAAGAACCATAATACCTCTGTTATAATTACAATATTTTCTTTCTTTCCCTCTTTCGTTTTGGGAAATCTTGATAAAACCTCCTATGTATCAAGAGAAAGAAACCAAAATAAATTGACCAATACATGGTCATGCCAAAGAACCACTCAATTCAAAAACTCAAACATGTAGTGTTTCAATAATCCCATCTCCAAACTTAAAAGTAAGAATTGAACTTGAATAATAAGGAAGCGAAAAGTCTCATTTGATAACATGATAGAAGAGTAAGCTGGATAGTAAATTGTGTGTTTTCTTTGTTATCTGATTATTCCTTTGCTAGGACATTACCTTTATAGGCTAGTGCCCTGCTAGGCATTAGCTGTTAGATTTATTACATTGATTGTATCGCGATGAGATTGCATTAAAATTCTATTTGTTGGTTATGGTCTTAATTGAAGGTGTGTTCAGAAGTTAAAAGTTGAGCCTCTTCCTCTGTTAGGTGATTCTTCTTGTTCAGCGCAGTATTTTGTTTAGTCAGCTGGTATCATCAACATTATTTCTTCAATTGCATACTGCAAATTTATAATCCATTTCCCACATCTTGTGCACTGTTTCTTGATGTTCATTTTTCAACTGTTCCAGCTTTATCAACGGGTTCTGCACTCCTTTTCTTAAATCATTTTTAGCAGTTACTTCCTCATAACAGTTTTTTACTAATATTTCTGATATGGTTACTTGTACACATCAACAACAGCCCAAAACTTATCACAACCAGTAATGTGATCCACATTCACAGAAATAAATAAAATTGGTCAAACCATCAAATTCTTCGTCTATACAGCTGCTATAATAATTATGTTCCCAACAGTTTTGTGGAATGCAAGAAAAAACACATTAACTTGCTTATATTCTTAGATGTTGACATTGATGACATCTTTACAATTTTGCCATGATAAAAGCATTTGACTCTTCCTTCAAACCATACATTTCTTTGAAAATTTGTTGTTTAATCCTTAATTAAAAAAATAATCTTTCTGATGTGTTTTGCAGTGGTTTGTGATCAAAGATTAAAAATATAAAGAAAAAAATCTTGACTTTTTGGATTCAGTGTGCAAGAAAAATGGAAAGCTAATGATGTATCCAAAGACAGCAAAAATAATGCTTCAAGACACAACTTTTATAAGTTTTGGAAAGGCCGAATTTACCTTAAGATTTTGATCATATCATTATCAAATCTGGTTTTGGGACCAATCTTTTTAATGTGAATTGAGTTCAGACCCCATTAATACCTAATTACGGGGCATCAGGAGTATTGTAACAGCTAATCTTGTACGGAGTATCCAAAGAAGTTAATAAAAAAAAGAAGCAAGCAAAATATTTATTAAAGCAAATAAATGCATACGATACATAAAATTGTCAGATATAACACAACTAAGAAAACAAAATCATCATATTATTCATATTACCATATATGAAAATTGAAAAAATATATTATATATTTGCTTATATCTAACCCATTAATGCTGACTTCTGCCCATGATATAATAAAAGAAAATTTTGATTCATATGAATTTTATTTATTTATTTATATTTATAAAAATGACACATACAAGGATTTTTACTCCTACATGGGTCAGTGTGGAACGACCCTGCTGAAAACAAATCCTTTTGAAAGTGACATTTTTTTTCACATGGATTCACCAAATTACCCATAAAAAAAAAAAAAAAAAAAAAAATTCACTAATTCATCAAAATTCTGATTCAATCCTGCAATAGGAAAATTTGTGGCTTTATTTGACTAATTAATAACAAATTAATAATCATCCTGTTGATGATGTGGCAGGTGACTTTTTGGTTCCAAAGTTTGTTTTTCCTAGATTCATAAAGCTATTATTATTATTATTATTCCCATTATTTGAAAAATTAATATTCTGTTCATTTTAAAATATTTATTGTTAATGCTTTAATACACAAATTAAAAAATTATTATCATAATTCTTAAAGAAAAAAAATTAAAATATTTATTTTTTTAAATTTTGATATAAATAAATAATAGCAATTAATGTTAACATTTGACAGAAAAATAAAGAAATAATAAAGTTAGGAACTAAAATATTCTCTTTATTCTAAATATTTATTATTTTAAAGATATTTATCATTTTAAAATTTTAAGAAATTATTTTTTCAATTTTTATCTTTCTTTTATTTCTCTATTAAATATTTTAATTATTTTTATATTTTTATATCAAAATAAATGAAGGGAGTAAAAGATTTTCCAGTATAATAATTAATACAGGCATTAATAAAATAGTTAGTAAGGGCCATCACCTTGTGTGGAAGATCCTAAATATGTGGCTAGCCATCTTCTAATGTTCAATGTGATTTTCTTTCAATAACTTCACAAATTGTAATAATAATTAATATATAAGTTCTCTTGTAATAAGCTTTATTATTATTATTGTTATTATTATTTGCAAATGAGATCCATTTTATATTAAGTCAACGCTCCTCGCCCATACTGTTATTTTAATCAGCACTCAACTGAGTGGTTCTGAAAAGACCAAACTACCCTTTTTCATATATGTTATTGCATCAAATCAGATTCTTAAAAAGTTGATCATCCTTGGAATATATATTCAATAGTATGGAAGTCAGTCTTCTTCTGAAAAATTGACTTATTGTGATTCAAAATCAAATTAATCTCAGTTATAAACAAATTAATTAAAACAAAAGTTATATCAATTCAAATTTTGACAGTATTTCTTTATTTAAGAAATTTATAATATTTGAAAAAATTCTTTTATTTAGCAAAATTTAGCCCTGATTATAATTTAAATTCAAAAAAAAGATTTTAATATCATTGAATCAAGAAGATATAAGATTAATAAATACGACTGTTGGGCGGCTTAATCATACGAAGGTAAATATATTGCAACAAGAAGGCATTTCTGTCATTTCAACATGATTAATTGTGAGTTTTGGAACTATACCAACCACAAAGTTTACTTGATGATCTATAATAGAAGAAAAAACATACCTATTGCTTATTTATAAACACTTCAATCCAACTCATAGCTAGTTCTTGCTTATCTTTAGTTTAATATCATCTCTCTCTCTCTCTCCCCTGCTCTTTCTCAAAATCAAGAACCATGAAAATTCCATTTCCAAGTTCAAGATTCCCATTTCTGGTGCTGTTGATCATACTTTCTATTAGCCATCTTTCAAGTTGCCGCCACCTCCATATAAACACAAGTGATCAAATTACAGAGCAAACAACCAATAAACCAGCATCATTATCTGCAGAGTTTTCTTGGCGAGTTCCTGCAGAAGCTCCTCAAGGATCTGATAAAGATGAGATCGACCGAGTTTATGGAGTTTCTTTTAGAAGAGTTCCAGGAGGACCAAACCCACTTCACAATTGAAATTGACAATTAAAGACTTATTCACAAACAAATGCCAATCTTTTACTTAAATTCAGTTCTTTTTTGCAGTTTATATATAGTCACTTTCTTTTTGTTTTTGCTTGCTTAAAAAAAAAAAAATCTAACTTTTTTTTTCTTTTGTGTTTTTTCAATTTTATACAATGCTTTTAATTACATGGATTTGGAAAGTTAATTTTAATTTTATCTTAAACAAACAAATTATTTTAAAAATGATATTAATTTATTGTCAATTAAAAGCTTAAATAAGAGTAAAATTGATGCAATTAAAAGTATCATTAGACCAAAATGAAATTAAGTAATTTTTCTTTTTTTTAGGATTAAGCTTTTCTTTTATCTTTTATTGGATTGGAATGATGTATAATTGATATAGTTGGAAAAGAAATCTAGCAAATTTTGTATAGAAATAGCTTGTAAGTACTGTAGTTTGAATTTTAGAAATTGTAAAAACACAAGAATTTTGAATTGTGTAATTTTCCTCTTTTTTTTTTTTTTTAAATTTTAATTTTAATTTGGGAGACTGCAGATTGTAAAAGTTCTAACAATGTTGCATATTCTATGTCTATCATCTAACAGTAATTGGAAACGAAGAGGTGGTTAATTAGAAAAGTCAAAATTTGTGATAAAGAATTCATGCCTAATTAAATAAAAAGAAAGAAAGGGATTAGAGTACAACAGATTATTAAAATGGGTACCAAGCACCGACTAATCGTAATTAATATTTGCAAGTACTGTATACAGGAGAAGTCAAATCAGAATACATCAGCAATTGGCTTATTGGTTTTGGATTTTATTATTTTTGTATGCTTATTATTTGTAAAGAGGTCAAACTAATAAATTTTTTTTGTAAGGATTCGAAAATGTAACTTCCATGTTAAAAAAGAACATGAGGGATTTTATTGCATAAACAACTGTCTTCTGCATACAATTTATGACTCCTCTCTACGTAGGTCCCATTCCAATCCGAGACTAAACCTGAGTTCCTTCCATTTGAACCTAGTCGGAACCAACCTTCTTTATTTCCAGGCACTGTGACTAGAACTGTAAATGGACTGGGCTGGGCCTGGTTCAGAGTAAGCTCAAGCTCAGCCCAAATTCTAAATGATGTGTTCAAGTTCAAGCCAAGCTCGTATTAATTTTTTAACTCCAAGTCTGAGCTCGGCCTGAAGTTCACTATGAGCTTTGGGCTTATGCTAGCCCAAATTTTCTTTACTCAATTTTTTTTTCTTATTTTCCTATATAATTTTTCTATAGTTCATGAATTAAAAGCCCAAATTTCATTATGTTAGATATATTATTATAAGAACAATTTAAATTTATGTAAATAAATTCATTTAGTAATATTAAAAATATGCATATAAAAAAATAAAATTACCAAGTATTATAATTTTTTATAAATTAAAATTACAATAATTTACTCTAATGAAATTCATGCACAAAATAACAAATAATAGACCTGACTTCACTTAAGATGAAAAAAGAAATTTGACACTATTTAATACATTTCTTAAAAGCTTATCAGATTGGGCTGGGCTATCAGGTTTTGCTTACTCAGCCCAAATTCAGCATTAATTGGCTTGAAACTATTTATCAAACTCAGCTCAACCCAAATTGATACAGAGCTTAGCTTAATTATTTATGCCCAATAATTCAGGCTTCAGGCTACCCAGGCCAATTTACATTCCTAACTGTAACTTTGATGCCAGTGGGCAAGGCCAGTGCAAGAGTGAAACTTGCCGATGCTAATTGCAACAGGGCGCAGCTTAACAATGTAATATATATTATGGACCATTTGGATTCGGGCTAATAAGAATCAATATGAACCCTTACAGGGACCTATTGGCCCATATGTGATATGCCCCTTAGCCTTCGGCCCTTTCATTTCCAAAACCTTTTAAAATCTTTCAGATTAAACTATAGGATAGGATATAGATAAAGATAGATAAATACCAAAGGAAACTATAAAAAGGGCTAGTTGAGAAGTCAAAAGTGGTAATTGTATTATTGTCATGCATTGATAAGAGGGAGAGAGAAAATGGCAGTCATTTTCTTTGCTATTATTTGGGTCATTTCTAGGGCTAAATCACTTGAATCCTTCAATTTAATTTTTGTAAGATCCTAGAAATTGTGAATTTGAGAGCCAGGTGTAGTATTACTTTTAGTTATGGCAAAGTGATAATTGATAAGAGACATGAAGTGAAGCTTTGTATGGCTTAGATCATTTGGTAATTCTACAAATAAATTTTAAAAAAATAATAATAGAATGATATCATAATAAGATGTTTTATCATTAATTTAATTAATAATTTAATACTACATTTTTCCCTTAGATTAACATATTCTTAC
This sequence comes from Reutealis trisperma, assembly GCA_947687605.1. Taxonomy (NCBI): domain Eukaryota; kingdom Viridiplantae; phylum Streptophyta; class Magnoliopsida; order Malpighiales; family Euphorbiaceae; genus Reutealis; species Reutealis trisperma. The sequence continues at coordinate 6,488,437 of CANTUT010000039.1, read as the reverse complement.
TTAAATTTAAAAACATATATTTATTTCATAGATTAAACTAATGAGTGATGAGATATTTTAATTAATATAATTTTTTATTTATTTTTTTTCAATAAAAACACACCGATACTCTTTTTATTTTATATATCTTTATTTTATTAAATTAACGTATTCATTTGGTGTCGATAATACCCCCTTTTGATGCTTATCCTTTATATGTGTGATTTCAAAAGTTTGTTAAAGCTTAGAAAAAGACCCAAAACAGTGAGAACTTTGGCATAAAGAGTCAAGTAAGCATATCGATATTTGAATTTGTCAAATACCACGTGAAGAGAAAAAGTTGAGATGTCTATTATGGAATGCCCATGTTATTATGATGACTATTACCATGGGTACGAAAATGATGTTTTACTATTGCCTATTAGCCCAATAATTTTGTACCAGCTGCTTTGGTTTTCCTCTTATGTGAAATCTTGTATTTCGTTAGTACTCAATCATTAATTAATTACTTAATTTATATAAAAATATCTAGCAACATTAAGCAGATATCAATATCTTTATTTTTATAAGGTTTCCATTACATCTCCACACAAGAAGAAGAAAGAACAAAACACCAAGTCATGTTTTGTGAACTTTACATATCTTCAACCTCATAAACCTCTTGCAAAGACGACCTTAATTATTTCCCACACAAACTTTCTATTCCTAACATGATAATGCATTAAATTATATAATGCCCTTTAATTAATTAAACAATATTATTAATCTCTCCAACCATTTCCAAGGGAAACTGAGGAGATCTTTTAGGACAAAAAACAACCCTATAATTTGTCCCACCTGCGCACGTAAATGTGCTTGTAGGATCGTCTTGAGGGTAACTATAAGCATTAGGACACTTGCCTTTAAAAAACTTTGAAAACTTTGTAGGTCCACAACTTCCATAACCTTCAGTACAACAATACTCATTAGTCTTAAAAACAGTGCATGGATTATTACACCCACCAGGAGCCTTCAGTTCTTTAGGGCACAACCCATTAATATTAGCAGTGCAAAATAGTGGACGACACTTACCCTGTCCACCAGATTTAGTTGGACTAAATTCCATAGGAATATTAAACCCATCAACAAGTGATATATCATAAAAATCTAAATTACCATGTTGGTTTAATGCATATTCAGCTAGAGTATTTGGTGGACTGCCCCAGCTCTTACAATTTAAGACACCTCCACAATCTCCAGTTTGGCAATGACCCTTTCCACTACCATCAAAGTTACAATTTGTTCTACCCCAAATACGTGCCATAGACGTACCAGCAGGCACATTAAGATTCCAAGACTGGCCACGGTTCAGGCGGCGGCCACCACCAGGAGAGGCTGCAGCCCATACAGTGTAAGGGCAATCGTTGCGAATGTTAAAAGTAGCTCCATTAGTGGAAATGAAGAAAAGGGTAGAGAAGAGAAAAAAGGAAATTAGAAAATTGTTCAAGTAGTTCATGGTTGATATGGGTAATGTGCAGTGATCAAGTTACAATATTTATAGTAGTAGGGAGGGGGTTTTGGCTTGTTGTAGATGATGGCAAGTGTATGATTTTGATCTAATTCAAGAAGATAGAGGCGGCTGATGGTAGCTTTTGACAAGTCTTAATGTACATAAAGTTAAAAAAATTTATTAATGTCATTCAGACTTTAGAGCACTTTTGCTTAGAAAGCAAATTAAACAAGGAACCAACCAAACCAAAGTTCTTACGTAATGATATGATATGGGTATTAGTGTTTTTTTCTCACTGGGGGAAAGAAATGAAATCATTTTGATCAACAATTTCCTTATATTGATAACCATATGTTAATTAAATATATGAAATAAAATTATACACTTTAGAATAATTAAAAAATTTATTATCTACGTTAAAAACCTCATAATAAATTAGAGATATTTATATTTTTTTATTGGAATATAAAATGATATTCTGATATTTAGTAAAACTGAAAATTATGTTTTAAAAATTTTAATTAATATTTAAATTTTAAGCACTGGATAATATAAATATTAAAACTTTTAAATGATAAAATTGTTTAAAGTCTATAATAATTTATTATATTCAATCCAAATTTTAAATTAAAAATTTTAATTTATCATTTTAAATGTATTTTAATTTAATTGAAAATTTTGAAATAGACAGCTAAAAAATTTATAAAACTAAAGTGTTATATTACTTGTTATTTTTTATTTTTGTCAAAGCTTGTTCACTTCTTATTTACTTTCAAATGATATGTCCAATTAATGAGTTTTAAGTTTAATGAAATCAGTCATTGTGAAGATTACGAGACATCAAATTCGAGCACAATGAGTTGCCAAATTAACAACACAAAACAAAACAAAAGCATGATGATAACCCACCGAAAAGAGTGTGAGATGTCATAATGGGCCCAATTGCTAAAGTACGTTGGCTATTGAACCCATCAACAGGGGAGTTGTGAAGCTCGTCCAAGTTGTTGGGCTGATTCACTGCAAAGCTAAGGTATCATGGGGGAGCCCCAGCTTTCTCAATTCTGGGGCCATTTAATAACCAGCACTCTCACGTTGGCCTTGCCCATTGGTTTCAAACGTGCAATTGGTTGGGGCCCAAACGCAAACACTGCTACGTTCGGCTTTGCCCCAGGCCCCAAAGAGTATAGTTACATTGCCAGGCGTCAGTCAATTGTTATCCTTGAATCCATGTTCATAATGTATCGTTAACCAGATTTATAATATATGTGTAAAATATTTGTCAAGTTAAAAGACACACAAAATTTACAATTGCTAAAAATTGACGCGTGATTTTTTTCTTTTACAATTCCATTAGTGCATTTTTCTTTTTTTTTTTTTTTGCTTAATTTTAAATGCTAATTATTTTTTTTTATTTATTTCAATCCTTAAAATTGAATTATTATAATTAAATATATAAATTATTTTTTTTCTTCCATCTAATAATTATTATAATTCTAATCAATATATAATTTATAATTTATAATTAAATATATAAATTAAATTATTATATTTTTTTAAAATTAATTAGTACATTGTTGCTCAAAATGTAGTCACATTGATATTAAATTGCATATACGTTACTTTCGAACTATCAGTTAATGATAAAATATATCTTCAATTACAATATTAATGATAAAAAAAATATTCTGATAATAATTAGTCTATGCACATTAGTTTTGTATTATAGATACATTGTAATTTAATTATATATACATAACTCTCCAACTACATGTACATCATTATTTAAAAGCATATACATTAGTATTAAATTTCATATACATTACTTTTAAAATGCCAGTTAATGATAAAATATATCTTCAATTATAATATTAATAATAAAAATATTCTGATAACAATTAGTTTATGCACATTAGTTTTGTATTAAAAATACATTGTAATTTAACTGCAAGTACATAACTTTCCAACTACAGATACATTATTACTTAAAAACATGTACATTAATATTAAATTGCATGTACATTACTTTTGAAGTGCTAGTTGTGAACCTTTAATTTTACACCCTCAGTATCCAATCGCAGTCTTAGCACTTGTTGAATTTAACTCATTGCGCGGACCTATTATGGTGGTTCCGCTAACCAGTTAACAGGTAGGCTCCCGAAAGAAAATTTTTTAAACTTCATTTACATTACCACCAGGCATTCAATTTTCTCAAACTCCATACCAACAACCAATTTCTAAAAAAAAAAAAAAATAGTCTCGAAAAATGTGCCAGCACCACATGGCGTGCGGCGCGCTGCAAATGTTTGATGTGGCACCACACAGGCCTGGTGCGGCGCCGCACCAGGCTCTGCGAGCTCTGGTCCCTATGGGTCTCACTTGCGCAGAAAATGACCATTTTACCTCTTTCAGTCTAATTTTCAGCCATTTATAACTCTACCTCTCATGGTCTTTTCACATTTTCATTACCTAAACTACCCTCACTCACTTTTCCTATAAATACCCTCTTCACTTCTCATTCCAATACACCTCTTGAATTTGAGTAAATTGCTATCCTTAAATTCCTCTCTTCTTCTCCCTCAAATCACTCTCTAATTAATTAATTAATTAATTACCTCACCCTAACCAAGTTAATTAATCTTTTTAATTAACTAAATTTTTTTAATTAATCATTCCTTTTTCAAAAATCAAATTAATCATTTTTCTCAATTCACTTTTCATCCAAATTAATTAATTAATCTTTTTAATTAATTAATCCATCTATCCCTTTCATCATATTAATTAATTAATCATTTTAATTAATTAATTAATCTTCCAATCCATCTAATCACCCAGTCCCGATAAAACGGAATTTCGGTCCGGTAAAACTCTTCGCCCATCAAAAGTCAAGGTATCAGCCTTTTTCCTCACTTTCAACACACCCAAACTAAAATCAATCTGATCAACTCCTAAACCCCTCCACTTAACTGTGGAATGAACTACGTGGGTTTTGATCTCATTCAATAGTGTACGTAGGCATGTTTGGAATCTAAATTCAAATCTCAATCAATCTCTTTTCTTTTTTTTTTTAATTAATTTGTGAATGTTTTATTTTCATCATTTATTCATATTTTACCATATTCATGCATTTTCTTTAAAATCATCTTATAAATGTCATTCATTAAATCTAATTTTCAAGTCAAATTAGACTTAAAAGCTAAATTTTGATTATTTAAAACCAAAAGCCTAGTCCTCAAACTCAACCTGGTTCGAAATTAGTGATTTTATCTATGGGCAAATTAAATTAAAAATTGATGAATTGGAGTCAAATGGATTTTTCCTTAATTTTTCCATTTAAAAATAAATTAGGGTGGCGACTCTCAAAAATTATTTTTCAAAATCAACCAAATCTAAACCTGAGAATTCTATAGTGAGTCTAAACTCGAATGAGCATCCCGGTTCCTTCTAGCGGACTGGGCTGGTGCTCGGACGAGGCCTCACACCAGTTAATGATAAAATATATTTTTAATTACAATATTAATGATAAAAATATTCTAATAGCAATTAGTCTATGCGCATTAGCTGTGTACTAAAAATATATTGGTTGTTTTGTATTTCATGTACATTAGTATTGAATTATGTGTACATTAATATTGAATTGTAGGTACATTAGTCATCTTTTTCAATACCAATGCATATAGAGTAAATAGCAAATGTGCATAAAGTTTAATATCAATATTACTGCTAGTTTAATAAAAAGTTAATAAATTATCTTGTCTCCTTTTGCTTTTTCATTTTGTCAGTATTTTCTTCTTGTTTTTCTTGCTTTTCCTTTTTTTTTTTTTTTCAGGAATTTGATTTTTTTTAAAGGTGCCACAACTTTTCCTTTTCCAAATCCTTATTCTTTAAGCTTCTCATTTACTTTAATTCTTACATCAATAGTAGTCCAAGAACTCAAGATTTGATATTTTCTTTAAATGAATTGTTGTATTTTGAATTTTACTTTGTCAAAATATGAAAGCTATTTAATCAAATGTAAAAAATAAAAAAATTAGTGATTTAAATAGCTATAAATAATGTGCATGGCTCTCCAATTATAAGTACATTATTACTTAAAAGAATGTACATTAGTGTTGAATTGCATGTATATTACTTTTAAACTGTCAGTTACTGATAAAATATATTTTCAATTACAATATTAATGATAAAAAATATTCTAATAACAATTAATCTATACACATTAATTTTATACTAAAAATATATTGTAATTTAATTTTATGTACATTACTCTCGAACTACAGGTACATTATTACTTAAATGTATGTACATTAGTATTAAATTGTATGTACATTACTTTTAAACTGTCAGTTAATGATAAAATATATTTTCAATTAAATACCAATTTACTTAAAATATAATAGAAATGTACCTCAAATTCAATATCAATATACCGGAAAAAACAAATAAATAAAATTTAATATTCCTGTTCCAATAATTTGAGTTATTAAACATTTTATAACTATTTAAATATATTTAATTAAAATTATAATAATTATTAGATGGGAGAAACAAAATTAATTATTATATTTTAATTTTAAGTATTGAAATAAATAAAAAATAATTAGCACTTAATTTAAAATATTTTAAGATCCATTTATAATTTTTTGAAATATTAGATACTTTAAATAATTAAATAATAAAAAAAAAGTAAAACACGCTATAGAAATCGTTACAAAAAATTGTGCATTTTTATTTTATAAATATTTTGCACGTGTATTTTGGACCCGTGTCCATGGTGCAATATGGACACGGGTCCATAGTATAATTTGAGGCTAGTGGTGCTCATTGTTGATTAACCGAACAGTTGATATATCTTTTAAACAAAAACCGATTCTATCAACTTTTATATTTTTTAAACCTAAATCAAATTATTTTCATCCGTTATTCATTAATCGGTTAACCAATATTATTAGACTGATTAACCAATTTTTCCGTTTTTTAACTAATAAAAGTTGAATTTGAATTTTAGTTTTAGTTTTTTAAAGTTAAAATTATATTTATAAAATTAGCAGTTAAACCAATTTATATTAATAAATTAAATAGTATAGTTTAAACTTTTAAATAGTAATATAAATAAATAAATAATGCTAAAGTACGTGTAATAACCGCTAATAGTTCAATCAAACAATATAGTAATTAATTATAAAAATATAAAGACAAATTATTTCATTTAAATTTTTAAAGAATTAGTACAATCAATCATCAAGTGGATTACTTTATATATATATATATATATATTGCGTGCATGAAAAAATTAAAAAATAAAAATAAAAATAAAAATCTTAGAATAAAAATTAGCCACAGCCAATGCAGGCTCAAGGCTATGCAGCATGTGCGTAAACTTAGTAGAAAAAGAAAAGTGATTTCGTCAAATGCTGGAGTTTGAGGAAGCTGAGAATTTGGTGGGATATTCCCAAATACTTGGAACAGCCATCCTTAATGTCATCTCCAACTCATAATACTAAAATGAAGGAATTTTAACATCAAAATGATGTAACGACATTGCAACTTATTACATCATTTCTAACTCAAAAAAAAAAAAAAAAAAATTTATGCATATTTCCTTTTATATCTTTTTGTAATTTAAAAAAAGAAGGGTATGAACAGTTCCACACTGTGATAATGTTGATACGCGAAAATGGTGTGGAATATGGCGTTGCGTTGAAGTTAAATCTAACGCCATATGTGCCAACCATATACCATATATGTAAATTTGTGGTGTGGAATATGGCATTGCATTGAAGTTAAATTGGCGATGGCCTCCGCATAGTGGCACTACTTCTTCAATTTGTTTACGTATAGATATGAAAATTTTTTAGTAAGTTAATTGTATCACGTAGTTCTAATTAACAAGAACCCACTTGGGGTACTGCTTTTTTATTTTTTTTTATGGCATTTAATGCTTATCTTGATTAATTGTATTTCAAAAGCTCAATCCAATTGAAGTTTGTGGGCTATTGTCTGTTATCTTTGAAGGTCTTGTTTAAATTGAAAAAGGTATCTATTTCTTACTGAAGAAGAAGAAGAAGAAGACTTAAAGGGAGAAGATTTTGATGAATAATCAAATGGGAAATATGAACATAGAAGAAATGAAAGAGATTGACAAGCTTGAGAAAGAGGACTTAGAAGAGATGAAAGATGAGACAGAGGATGTTATAAGAATGGGTCCATGGACTAAACAGATCACAATTAGAGGGGTCATAGCTAGCTTAGCCATTGGGATCATTTACAGTGTGATAGTTATGAAGCTAAACCTCACCACAGGCTTAGTACCTAATCTCCATGTTTCTGCTGCTCTCCTGGCCTTTGTTTTCATAAGAACTTGGATTATGCTCCTTCAGAAGGCTGGATTTGTATCCACTCCTTTCACTAGACAAGAGAATACCATAATTCAAACTTGTGCTATTGCTTGTTATAGTATTGCTGTTGGAGGTGGTTTTGGGTCTTATCTACTGGGATTGAACAGGAAGACATATGAGCAAGCGGGGATTGATACACAAGGGAATACTCCTGGGAGCTCAAAATAACCTGGGATTGGTTGGATGACTGGTTTCATCTTTGTAAGCAGTTTTGCTGGATTGCTTGCGTTAGTTCCTCTTAGGAAGATCATGATAATAGACTATAAATTAACTTACCCAAGTGGAACTGCTACTGCAATTCTTATTTCCTAAAAGAGACAACATTTCTAGGAAGCAGGTTCATGGGTTCATGAAGTTCTTTTCATTAAGCTTCATTTTAGCTTTCTTTCAATGGTTTTACTCTGGTGGAGAGAAATGTGGATTTGCTCAATTCCCAACATTTGGATTGAAAGCACGGAAAAACACGTGAGTGCTCCACATTTTTACTCGCTATATCTCTACTTGTGATTGATTCTCCATTACCATATGATTGATCAAAGAATTGAATTTTGCAGATTTTACTTTGATTTCAGCATGACTTAGGTTGGAGCAGGAATGATCTGTTCCCATCTTGTGAATATGTCTTTGCTTCTTGGTGCAATACTTTCCTGGGGAGTCATGTGGCCACTAATAGGTGGGCTTAAAGGGGATTGGTTCCCTGCTACTCTACCGGAAAGCAGTATGAAGAGTCTAAATGGTTACAAGGTTTTTATTTCTATTGCTCTAATCCTAGGAGATGGGCTCTACAATTTTCTGAAGGTACTCTATTTCACCGCCAGTAACATCTATGCCAGAGCAAAGAACAGCAGTCTCAAAACAACATTTTCGGATCATAAGACGAATGAAGCTCTTGATGATTTTCGGAGAAATGAAATTTTCATGAGAGAGACTATACCAATGTGGATCGCATGTTTAGGGTACATTGGCTTCTCCATCATCTCCATCATTGTAATCCCTCTCATGTTTCCTGAGCTAAAATGGTACTATGTAGTTGTTGCCTACATTCTTGCACCCTCCCTTAGCTTCTGCAATGCATATGGTGCTGTTCTGACTGATATGAATATGGCCTATAACTATGGGAAGCGGGCTCTTTTTGTACTTGCAGCCTTGGATGGAAAAAATAATGGTGTTGTTGCAGGACTTGTAGGCTGTGGCCTGATTAAATCTATTGTATCTATTTCTTCTGATTTGATGCATGATTTTAGGACTGGACAACTGACTCTCACTTCTCCTCGGTCTATGCTTCTTAGCCAGGCAATTGGGACTGCAATAGGCTGTGTTATAGCTCCCCTTACATTCTTTCTCTTCTACAAGGCGTTTGATGTGGGGAACCCTGATGGAGACTATAAAGCTCCATATGCTCTCATATATAGAAACATGGCAATTCTTGGTGTTGAAGGCTTCTCAGCCCTTCCCCGGCACTGCTTGCAGCTTTGTTATGGGTTTTTTGCATTTGCTATTCTAGCCAATTTGACAAGAGATCTACCCCCTAAAAAAGTTGGAAAATGGATCCCTCTACCAATGGCAATGGCAGTGCCTTTCCTTGTAGGGGCATACTTTGCAATTGATATGAGCATGGGAAGTCTGATAGAGTTTGCATGGCGCAAGCTAAACAGCAAAAAAGCAGGTTTGATGATTCCTGCAGTGGCCTCTGGCTTGATCTGTGGAGATGGGCTATGTATTCTCCCTTCATCCATCCTTGCATTAGCCAAAGTTCGTCCGCCGATATGTATGAATCTCTTGGCTTCTGTCTACAAATAAAACTATTGCACAAGTACAAATTTGGTTGCATAGTCAAAATAAATGTAGCTTATATGATTTAGAAGGTTTCCATTTTACTTGATATTTTCAAAAGAAAAAGAAATTGTAAATATGTAAGTTTATATATTATAAAATATCATATCAATTGTGATGATGATCATTCATCAAAAAGGATATGAAATCTGTAGCATCATTCATGATTCATCTCATAATTTGATTTTGCTTTAATTAAGATAATCGTAGCCAACTTTGATTTTGCTTCGCCGCCTTCACCCCCCACCCCTTTTTTTTTTTTGGCATTTCTCTTACTGAGAAGTTGTTTAATTAAAGTTCAATTGCTATCAAATAAAGAATTATTATTGAATATTTGGTAAGTATATCTTATTGAATATTTGGTAGGAATTTGGATGCCAAGAGGATATGGTCTTTTGTGGGATTTTTGATGGACATGGTCCATCGGGACATGTTGTTGCCAAAAGAGTTAAGAGTTTGGTCTGCAATTGGCAGGAAATTCTTGCATTGACATCACTTCACATTGATTTTGAAATGGAATTGGATAGAAACCCTCACCAGTTTGATATTTGGAAGCAATCCTACTTGAAAACTTGTATATGGTATCATTGATCAAGAACTTAAGTAGAATCCTGAGATAGATGCCTTTTCAAGAGGTTCTACAGCTTTAACAATTATCAAACAGGTATAGCCACTAGGACAAAAAAAAACCCACTACAGAAGTAGCAGACTCTTCATTAATTAATCAAAACATATTCGAGATTGTGCCTTGCGCATAAAATATATGAAGACATGAAGGTATAGTGTTTGGTGGGCTGGGATTCCAAGGCCTTATTACAATCACCAGTCTCACTTGGCCCTTCCCACTGGCATCACAATACCATTGAATTTTTTGCGAAGCCCAATTAAATTTTGCAGTCTTTTGTTAAGGAGTCAACGGGCATTGTTTGGGATCCGTAGGCATAGACCATGGTCCTGCCGACACACATTAATTCACATTAAATATTGAAATTAGAATATTGATATATAAGTATAATATCCAACAAAAATAAAAAATTATGAAAAGATTGGAATTTTTTTTTTGCCATTAATTAAACCATTTAATTATGAGTCTAAGTTATGTTGCTATGTTAACATCATCTTCCTGCAAGTACGGTGGAAAGGGTTTAGATTTTAGCTTGGTTGTTAGGCTAAAAAGACAAAAGGTAAGTTTCGTAAACAGTAATCAAATATATTTTTAATATAAATATTATATTAAAAATATATTTAATTATATTATATTATAAAATATTAAACGTATTATAAATATATAGTCTTATTTTATACATTCAATTCAAAATTTTTAGCAAAAACATTAATATTCTTTTTTTTGTGCCAATTAAGCTTATTAATTTATAGCTAAATAAAATGTAAGTCATTTTTCTTAGCTGATATTTTTGAAAACTAACATGTCAGGTTGTTAATGAATTCAGCATCTTGTGAAGTCCATAGGAACACTAAATCTATAATATTAAACAACCAACATGAGAATTAAATTTGCAAGATTTTCAAAGTAAATAGAAAGAGAAAAAATAAAATAATATATCAATAATTAAATTAGCATAAAAATAATCTATCAGATTATTATAACTGCAATATTACTATTAACTAAATTAAAACTCATTGATACAAGATGTTGTATTTATTTTTTATATAAAAGAGAGCTTAAAACTCCAAAAACAAAATCAAACAAAACGCAAGAAGAACATTTAATTCGATACCCTTCGGAAGAATAGAAACTTTCATAAGATCTTCTTACAAAATAATCTTCAAAATCTTCCTAGGATTTAGTTACAAGATGTTTTATTTAGTACATGTGTGTTATACCGATATTAATTAACGGCTTTGCTCGATTCCCATAGAAGTGGAAGAATTACAAAGCAGTACTTACTAATACTATATATTACATATTAACACATATCAAGGACAAAAGACAACCTTATAATTAGTACCTCCTGGGCAAGTAAAAGTACTGGTTTGGTCATCTTTAGGATAACTATAAGCATCGGGACATCTTTCCTTAAAAAATCTAGAGAAATTTGTAGGTCCACAATTCCCACTATTGCAACAATACTGATCAGTTTTAAATACAGTGCAAGGGTTATTACACCCACCAGGTGCTCTTAACTCATTAGGACACTGCCCGTTTATATCAGCAGTACATCTAATCCCACGGCTACACCCATTAGAAGTTGGGCTAAAGTCCATTGGAACATTAAACCCATCAACAAGAGATATGTCAAAAAAATCCAAGTTATTAAATTGGTTTAGAGCAAACTCGGCTAAAGTATTTGGGGGTGCACCATAGGCTTTGCATTCGAGCAGACCCCCACAATCACCTGTTTGGCATTGGCCTCTGCCGGCTCCATCAAATCGACAATTGGTTCGAGCCCATATACGAGCTCCTGCTGTGCCAGGGTTCACATTAATGGACCAGGTTTGGCGAGGGTCAAGTTGCCTACCACCACCAACTGGCACAGCAGCTGCCCACACTGTGTAGGGGCAATTGTTTGTGATAGCAAAAGTGGCTGCAGTGGCCAAATCTGTGAAACTAATAAGAGCAACAAAAAGAGAGAAAATTTTGGGAATAGTACTTACCAAAAATCTCATTTTTTTTTTAATCTTTATTTGCTTGGTTGTGTTGTGTGTGTAATTGAAATTGGAGTTTAGGTTGCTATTTATACAATTTAGGGACACCAACTTGCATTAGTACGTCACCAATCCTGTTGGAAGATGATGCAAGACTTTTCATCCTATCTTATCTCATGGAATAGGAACATGCAGACCTCTCCCAAGGCGACTCAAGATTTTGAAATGCTATGGGCAAAGTCATAAAATAAAACTTTGAAATTGAAAAAATACAATATAAATAATTAAACAGTGTATAAAACAATGGGCAAATTTTCACACCTAACTCTTATTGCTAAAAAAGTACTTACAATATTTACAAATTTTGTTAGAAATAATTAAACACATCAAGAGTTAACTCAACTAACTACCAATTAAATATTTCTCAGTTTTATTAATCGACAATTGAATTTTGATATCAAATTGTAAGGGATATATATCAATCTCTATGTAAATGTTTTTTTTTTTTTTTTAAGATCGAATATTTAAATTTAGTTGCTGCAAGATAATTATTTCCTAAGAACATGGTCTATAATAATGTGTGAAAATTTATAAATTAAAATTAGGTCATTAAAAAAAAAAAGATCATTCAAAGTCAGTTTCAACTTTTGTTTTCCCTTTAATTTTTTATTTGGTTCATTAATTGGATAAGCTACATAGGACATGGATAACTCTTATTTCCTATGAATCCTCTCATCCTACATTTAGCATAATTTAAGTTTAAAATATTCCGATTGACCCTTCAAATTTTGCCTACTTTTTTTTTAGCATTAAAAAAAAATCAAATTCAAATATAAACCCTGTTCTAATGTTTAATTTAAATATACATTACTATTAAATTAAGCTCATTTAGAATAAATAAATTCCATAAAATTTTATGAAAATTATTTTGAATTCCATATTTTTAAAAAATTTTATAGTTGAAACATTAAAAAAATATTAATTTCAATTCTATGAATTCAATTTCAAAGAATTAAATTTAAATAAACTAAATTTCAGAATTTTTAATTGAATTCCAAAAAACTAACAAAATAATTACCATGGACAAAAATATTTTTTTCTTTTTTTTTTTTTCATGCTTTTTATCTCTCTTCCTCCTATCTTCTCCATCTCATTCTCTCCTCTCATATCTCTCTCTCTCTCTCTCTCTCTCTCTCCTCTTCTTTTTCTTTCTCTCATCTCTCTTTACTACACTTTCTTTTTCTCTCTCTTCTTACTTTTCTCTCTCTCTTTAACATTTCTTTTTTTTCCAATTAATTTATTATAGTTTACAAGTTAAATATTAATTATAAATATAAATATATTTATTTTTAATTGTTTTATTTTTTCTAATTACATTTATTATATTGAGAGTATTTTAGAAAATAAGAATAAAAATAACTCATTTATAACTTTATTCCAAATATAAAAATATAGAATTCAATTGAATTTATATTTTAAATTATATTTTTTCAAATAATATTTAGAATTTATGATTCATATGTTTTAATTATTTCAAAAAAAAAGTATATAAATACCAAGTTTTTACAATTGAATACCCTATATATATATATATATATATATATATATATATATATATATATATATATATATATATATATATATATATATATATATATAGAAATTCGGTTCCATAAAGGCAGAAATAATTAATGGAAGAAGTGGAAATGTAACAAAGTCTATAGTGGTGGACATAGAAAATAAATTATAATCATTCATCCAAAAGGAATGAAAGCCTCATTTTCAAAAAAAAAATAAAAATGAAAGCCTACATCCCATTGGGAAAAAAAAAAAAGGAGATTAAAATAGTCAAAATAATTCTTATCTAAGCAAAATGAAATAGACATTTATTTAAGAGAAATGCTAGCAATATTCATTTTAAATATTCTTTTCATGTTATAAAATAAAAAACAATTATAGATAATAAAGAAAAGAAATAATAAAATAGAGAATAAATTTTTGTATGTATAATTTCATTGATTATAATACCTATTTATAGGTATAAAAAGTTGCAAAGATAAGAATAGAAATAGAGCTCTATTTACATAATAATATCTATCTATAGAGACAAGATAGATATTTAATCTTATCATAATACTTAAATATTATCATAATATTTCTCATTGGATGTCTATTATAAAAAATATGCTTTTTTAAAATCTTACTAAAAAAAAAATTCTGTGGAAAAATCTTAATAAAGAAAAAAAAGTATATTATTTTTGTAAAACTTGACCCAGAATACCGCTTCATTAAAAACTTTGCTTGGAAAATCTAATAGGACAAAACCTAAACTAAAGAAAAAAAAGTATAATGCATATAAATCTGCCCCTCATTAAAATATGATTTATAGCAAAGATCTCTTAGTCGACACATACCAATTTTATTCACCAACTTCTCAAATGTGATTGTAAGGAGTACTTTTGTAAACAAATATGTTAAGTTATCGAACCATATACTTAATGATATTTAAGTAATATCTATATATAATAATTTATTTATAGTACTCCCTTAAGATATTACTAATAAGAGTGAGCATTTAGTTCAAACCGAACCGAACTGAACTGAATGCTCACCCATTTTAGAAACTGACACCGAACCAAAGTGAAAATTCGTGGTCGGTCAGTTTTCAGTTTAACTGAATTTACTATATAATTAATCATGTCAAAATAAAAACCAAATAAGCATTAGTGGCTTAGTGGCAATGTGCACTCTAAACATTGTGCTAGGCCTATGATCGAATCCTATCAACACCAAACATTATTTCTTTTTAGATGAAACTTGAGAATATTTATAAAAAGATTTTTAGATGAAACTTGAGAATAATATTCGAACTGGAGTTAGTAAGCAACTAAAATAGAGTCTTGACTACTGAGTTACAAATGATGATATGACTTAAATCAACATAAAATATATATATATATATATATATATATATATATATATATATATATATATATATATATATATATATATATATATATATATATATATATATATATATATATATATTAAACTTAGTCATTTTTTTCAGTTTTAAATCAAATTTACAAAGTTTCAAAAATAAAAACTGAACCGAATAGGGTCGGGTTGGTTATTCAGTCTGACTCAATTTTGCGTACCCCTAATTACTTGCACTATGAACATTCCTTATTAAAAACTTTACTAGAAAAACTCAGTAGAAAAAAATATAACGAAGAAAAATATAACAACTAGTAAAATTTTACTAAACTATCATATTTTTCAACTACCTGCCATCTACAATAACACCAACTATTAATAAACTAAACGAAATATGCTTTTAATACAGCATGTGAAAACTGAACCATGATACCTAACTCTTATTGCTAAAAAAGTACTTATCATATTTATAAATTTTGTTAGAATAATAGTGTGTAAAATAATTAAACACATCAAGAGTTAACTCAACTAACTACCAATTAAATTTTTCTCAGTTTTATTAATCAACATTTGAATTTTGATATCAAATTGTAAGGGATATATATAAATCTCTATGTAAATGATTTTTTTTTATCAGATCGAATATTTAAATTTAATTACTGCAAGATAATTATTTCCTAAGAACATGGTCTATAATAATGTGTGAAAATTTTATAAATTAAAATTAGGTCATTAAAAAAAAAAAGATCATTCAAAGTCAGTTTCAACTTTTATTTTCCCTTTAATTTTTTATTTGGTTCATTAATTGGATAAGCTACATAGGACATGGATAACCCTTATTTCCTATGAATCCTCTCATTCTACATTTAGCATAATTTAAGTTTAAAATATTCTGATTGACCCTTCAAATTTTAACTACTTTTTTTTTAGCATTAAAAAAAATCAAATTCAAATATAAACGCTATTCTAATATTTAATTTAAATATACATTACTATTAAATTAAGCTCATTTAGAATAAATAAATTCTATAAAATTTTATGAAATTTATTTTGAATTCCACATTTCTAAAAAATTTGTATTTGGAACATTAAAAAAAAAATATTCGTTTCAATTCTACGAATTCAATTTCAATGAATTAAATTTAAATAAACTAAATTTCAGAAATTTTAAATGAATTCCAAAAAGCTAACAAAATAATTACCATGGACAAAAAAATATTTTTTTTTTCATGCTCTTTATCTCTCTTCCTCTTATCTTCTCCATCTCTTTCTCTCTCTCCTCTTCTTTTTTCTCTCTCTCTTCCACACTTTCTTTTTCTCTCTCCTCTTACTCTTCCCTCTCTCTTTAACATTTCTCTTTTTTTCTTTTTTTTTTTTCCAATTAATTTATTATAGTTTACAAATTAAAAATTAATTATAAATATAAATATATTTATTTTTAGTTGTTTTATTTTTTCTTATTATATTGAGAATATTTTAGAAAATAAGAATAAAAATAACTCATTTATAAATTTATTCCAAATATAAAAATATAGAATTCAATTGAATTTATATTTTAAATTATATATATTTTTTCAAATAATATTTAGAATTTGTTATTCATATGTTTTAATTATGTCAAAAAAAGTATATAAATACCAAGTTTCTACAATTAAATACCCCCATATATATATATATATATATATATATATATATATATATATATATATATATATATATATCTAGAAATTCGGTTCTATAAAGGCGGAAATAATTAATGGAAGACGTGGAAATGCAACAAAGTCTATAGTGGTGGACATAGAAAATAAATTATAGTCATTCATCCGAAAGGAATGAAAGCCTCATTTTCAAAAAAAATAAAAATAAAAAATGAAAACCTACATCCCATTGGGAAAAAAAAGGAGATTAAAATAGTCAAAATAATTCTTATCTAAGCAAAATGAAATAGACATTTATTTAAGAGAAATGCTAGCAATATTTATTTTAAATATTCTTTTTATGTTATAAAATAAACAATAATTATAAAAAATAGAGAAAAAGGAGAATAAATTTTTGTGTGTATAATTTCATTGATTGTAAAACTTATTTATAGGTATAAAATATTATAAAGATAATAATAAAAATAGAGCTCCATTTACATAAAAATATCTATCTATAAAGATAAGATAGATATCCAATCTTATCATAATATTTAAATATTATCACAACACTCCTCCTTAGATATCTATTATAAAAAATATGCTTTATTAAAATTTTATTAAAAAAAATCCTGTGCAAAAAAATCTTAGTGAAAAAAAAAGAATATATTATTCTTATAAAACTTGAGCCATAATACTGCCTTATTAAAAATCTTGCCTCAAAAATCCAATGGGACAAAACCTAGACTAAGAAAAAAAGAGTACAGTGCACAAAAATCTCCCTCTCATGAAAACATGATTTCTAACAAAGATTTCTTAGTCGACACATGCCAATTTTATTCACCAACTTCTCAAATATGATTGTAGAGAGTGACTTTATAAACAAATCTGCCAAGTTATCAAATTGTATACTTAATGATATTTAAGTAATATCCACATATAATAATTTATTTATAATACTCTCTTAGGATATTACTTACTCTATGAATATACCTCGTTAAAAACCTTACTAGAAAAACCCAGTGAAAAAAAATATAGCAAAGGAAAAGAGTACAATTCATATGCTATTCTATCATTGCACAGATTGTCTCATTAAAACCATTAGTCAATAAATCCTTATGGGATAAAAATTTGACTAAGAAAAAAGAGTACGATCTTATGTTAATTCACTCCCCTGATAAAGATAACATCTCAACATGGTGCATATCAATCAAAAAAACAATGTTATTCCAATATCACATTATGTGATGGTTTAATAAATAAGTTATTTTTTTAGCGAATTTAGTGGATATCGATTTCATTACTCTTCTGGAGTTTATACATGTAAGAATTTGAGTAAAACATGTTTACTTTATCCTTTTTATTTTGTGCAATACAAATTGTGTTAATTTCAAACTACATAATGGGAGTACTTATCATTGAGGCACTTCAGAACCATAAAATTGTAGTATCATCACATAACCAATCTAAGATTCATCATTATGATGATCAAGTAAATAATTAGCTTCGACAAGATAATGCAATAGTACTTTAAAGATAACATAATAAGTGTCTTTGTCACAACCCCTTTTTTAAGCCGTAATAGTCCTAGGGCATGGGTGGCCCAAGGATACCGAAAACCCGCAGAACCCATTTAACATATAATTTTTTATCATCTATCACATTAAACCATATTCTAAGATCGTAACCTAATTACCTTTCCTTATTACCCGTAATCTCAATTGCAAACACAATATGAATAA
The DNA here is from genome assembly GCA_947687605.1 of Reutealis trisperma. NCBI lineage: Eukaryota > Viridiplantae > Streptophyta > Magnoliopsida > Malpighiales > Euphorbiaceae > Reutealis > Reutealis trisperma. The sequence continues at coordinate 6,469,818 of CANTUT010000039.1, read as the reverse complement.
CCTTTTTAAAATTGAATCTCATATCATTAATTAAATATTCACTATATTATACATTCTTACAATAATAATTGTAATGCCATTCATATTACATATACACCTTAGGACTTATTAGTGTTAACCCTTCAATACTTACAGAGCTCTAACAATAGTCTTCATATTGGGTAATGACAATACTCAGACTTAATAAAGCAACTTCTAAGCAAAGAATAGGGCTTGAAGTTTACCTTGTTAACTCATTGATTGTACCTAAAAGTTTAAACGACTACAATATGAGACAGTGTTCAGTGAGTACAAAATAACACAATATATAAGATAAGCACAAGGATTATTTTCAAGATGGTTCTTGTAGAAATGAAACGTTTTCAATCAATATTGTCAATATAGTTCAATGGCTCATTTCAAATGGAAGCAGTATTTTTAGCAGCAATATCACTTTCTTTGGAGCAGAATGCTTCCCACACATATTAATTCAAGAGTGGCAGTTTAAGTCTTGCTCACTCACACATATCACATTACATAAGACTGATTGGTGTGAACCCTTAATTTTACACCCTCAGCATCCAACCGCAGTCTTAACACCTGCTAAATTTAACTCATTGCGCGGAGCTGTTACGGTGGTCCTGCTAATTGGTTAGCGGTAAGAAATTTTTTTTAGACTTCATTCACATTGCCACCAGGCATTCAAATTTCTCAAACTCCATGCCAACAACCAATCTCTAAAAAAAAAAAAAAAAAAAGAACAACCTCGGGAAGCGTGCCATGCCACATGGCGTGCCGCACGGGAGCCGTGCGGCACCGCGTCAGGTCTGCGTGGTACCGCACCGCTGACACCGTGCCGCATAGGCCTGGTGCGACGCCGCGCCAGGGCACCCCCCCTTCTGCTCCAGTGGGCCCCACATACATAAAATGACTTTTTTACCCCTCTTTGTCCAGTTATCAGCCATTTTCTGACCCCACCTTTTTGGTCTTTTCACATTTCCATTACCTAAACTACCCTCCATCCATTTGCCTATAAATAGGCTCCCATTCTCTCATTTCTACACATCCTTGAATTTGGGTAGATGGCTATCCTCAAATTCCTCTCTTCTTCTCCCTCCAATCACTCTCTGATTAATTAATTAATCTTTTTAATTAATTAATTATCTCACCCTAACCAAGTTAATTAATCTTTTTAATTAACTAATTTTTTTAATTAATCACTATTTTTTCCAAAAATCATTCCTTTTTTAAAAAATCAAATTAATCATTTTTCTTAATCCACTTTTTCATCTAAATTAATTAATTAATCTTTTTAATTAATTAATCCATCCATCTTTTCCATCATATTAATTAATTAATTATTTTAATTAATTAATTAATCTTTCAATCCATCCAATCACCCGGTCCCGATAAAACGAAATTTCGGTCCGGTAAAACCCTTCGCCCACCAAAAGTCAAGGTATCAGCCTTTTTCCTCACTTTCAACACACCCAAACTAAAATCAATCTGATTAACTCTTAAACCCCTCCACTTAACAGTGGAACGAACTACGTGGGTTTTGATCCCCATTCAATGGGGTACGTAGACACGTTTGGAATCTAAATCCAGACCTCAAATCTAAATCCCAATCAATCTCTTTTCTCTTTTTTTTAATTAATTTATAAATATTTTATTTTCACCATTCATTCATATTTTTCCATATTCATGCATTTTCTTTAACATCATCTTATAAATGTCATTCATGAAATCCAATTTTTAAGTCAAATTAAACTTAAGAGCCAAATTTAGATTATTTAAAACCAAAAACCTAGTCCCCGAACTCAACCTGGTTCAAGATTAGTGATTTTTATCCTTGAGTAAATTAATTAATAAATTAATAAATTAGAGTCAACTGGGTTTTTCCTTAATTTTTTCCATTCAAAATAAATTAGGGTGGCGACTCCTAAAAATTATTTTCAAAATTAACTAAATCTGAACCCGAGGGTTCCATCGTGAGTCTAAATCTGAATGAGCATCTCGGTTCCCTCTAGCAGACCAGGCCGGTGCTCGGGGGAGGCCTCACAATTGGGTCTTAAGGTTAGGCATTCCCCCCTAACAGAGGTTGGGTACTCTCGCCCTACCCGTAGACATATACCAAGTGCACAAGATCTAATGTATTTTCCCACATCAGAAAGGGGATTTCTGCTTATCAATAGGTAGTTAATAGGAAGTTCATGTAAGGCTCATGCCAAGGAATTCAATGGTCACAATATGATTTCGGTGTCCAACGATTATCAAGAAGCATCATGTCAATGGTTCAATATTCAATAAGTAACTCAAGTTATCAATGAATCAAGAATATTCGATATCAATGAGCAATTCAAATTATCAAGGAATTAAAATGCTTTTAGCAATCACGGTTTGAACAATAAGGGTTTAGGCAAATAACACAAGCATATTATATTATTAAGTACTCACCATGAACTCTTTTGCTCCTATTTACGTTTGACTCTTATTCAAGTAGTGTTTCTTGCACTCTTACACAATATCCTTCCCCTTGTCATTAAACTCTACGCATTGCATTTCAATGGTACATTAATCACTTTCCCATCATAACATTTGCTTAATTTAACTTAACTTATTAACACTTTTATCTTATTCATAACTTATCACTTTTAAGTCAAGATATACTGTACATATACTTGTCACTACACTTAATATTTTCCTTCTCAAAGCTATTCATTTTAGGAAAGACAATTACTTTCCTCTCAATTTTACATTTCTACTTTGGATAACATCAATGTAAGTAAATTTCTAATATTCCATGCAATCAGTATTATTTCTATCATCAATTCTATAAGTGAATCTAGTTCATAAAACTTAGGGAAAGTCACTTCTATCAATTGAATTTCAACATTCTCATTGCACAAATCATATAATATCATCCTCAAGTTTGATTTTCCTTTCAATTTCATAAATCCAAATTCAATTTCTAAAACCCTCAATTTCAATAATACCCTAGAATTTGGGAGAATCATCTATTCTCTATTCAATCTCTAAATTACTCATAAATTCCTTAAATTAACATAATATAAAACTCATTCAACCCTTAATCATCAATATTTAATATTAGAATATCAAATTTCTTCTTAATCATATTCATGCCTCTAAAGCTTTCCTATTAAAATCTCTTTCCAAACTCATTTTAATACTTATAATTCATTTCTCTTCATCTAACATAACCATAATATATAGATGAACTATATTCAATTCAATTAACTACTATTTAATATATGTACAAATTTTCTTTCGCGTACTATTACTAAAGCCCAATAAATTAATTTATTCGACAAATCATTTTGATTTTATCATAAATTAAGATTAAAAACCATAAACAAATTCATCGCAAAAATAATCAAACAACTCATCAACCATAACAACACCTATTTGAATAGTTATTGATTAGCAAATCATGACTAAAATATATTAATCATAACTTCACTTCATAACCAATTCATTGTAAAATATTAATAGTAAGGACAAGAATCAGGATATGAAATAAGCAAATAGTATTGGATAACAAAGACAATCTTGAAAGAAATCATATGAAAAACCTTTTTTCTTGGGTTTCTCTAATCAAAGTCTTTATTTTTCGAGAATTAGAGTATTGATTCTTCAAGAACTAGTAAAATACCAATTGAAATGCTAATTTTTCAAAAACTATAGAAAATATTAATTTTTCAAAAACTATTTCTAAAACTACAGAGAGTGTTAGTTCTTTAGAAACTATAAGGAAATTTAATTCTTCATGAACTTATAATAACGATTCAAGAATTTTATATTTTATTTATTTATTTATTTAGTTTTTCAGAAGCATGAGATATTAATTTTTTAATAAATTAGGATACTAAATTTTCAAGAATTTAGAATGCTTTTGTTCTAAGGTCAATTTTTCAGGAATATACCTTAGTTATTTATTTACTTAGTTATTCAATAACTACAGATAATACTAATTTTTCAGAAACTAAAATTTAATAAATTAAGAATAACTAATATTAAATAGTATCTCTATAAACAAATTATTGTTAGAATAATAATTAGATGTACAATAAATTAATATGTAAAAACGAAATCTAGAAAAAAAATTTCTTAAAAATTTTTGAATTACAAAACTATGTTAGTGAAATCTTGCACATGAATAGTAAAAATTCCTCAATAAAGAACAATGGTAATTTCGTAAACTTTTTCATAAACTATATTAGACACTTTTTTTTTTTTTTCACGATAGTAAGAACAATTGGAGATTGGTTTCAAACATTGATTTTAAAAAAAAAAAAATTTCGAAGTATATATTTGATAAAGAAAAAAATAAGTAAAGATTAATAATAATTTTACATACCTCAGTTGCTTAGAGTTTCCTATTGATAGTATTAATATGTTATAAAATAAAAAATAATTATAGAGAATAAAAAAAAAAGAATAAAAGAGATAATAAATTTTTATGTGTCTAATTTTATTGATTATAACACTTATTTATAAGTATAAATGATTACAGAGATAGAAGTAGAAATAGAGTTATTTACGTAAAAATATCTATTTATACAAATATAATAGACATCTAATATTATCATAATATTTAAATATTATCACAATATTTTAAATATTTTCTTTTTTATTAGTTTAGCTAATTTTTAAAGAGAAATCTCTCTCCCTATATATATATATATATATATGTTCGATTTCATAAAAGCAGAAATAATTAATGGAAGACGTGGAAATATAAAAAGTCTACAGTGGAGGATATGGAAAATAAAGTTATAATCATTCATCCAAAAGGAATGAAAGCCTACATCTCATTGGGAAAAAACAAAAAAAAAAAAAGATTAAAATAGACAGAATAATTCTTGTATAATAAAGTTGAAGTAGACATTTGTTTAAGAGAAATACTAGCAATACTCATTGTAAATATTTTTTTCAGAATTTTTTTTATTGGTCTAATTTTTAAAGAAAATTCTGCAACGTATTTATAACAGATAAAAGTTAAATGTTCTCTCTATATTAATGACTAAAGAATTTTTTTAAGAAGTATTTTATTTTATTAAATATTCTTCTGGAAGTGCATGATTTGGATTATATTCATGTATAATATTTTATAGAAAATAAAATCATCATAGATAAAGAAATATTTATTTGTAAAATTTTTTATAATATTAAAGCTATTGAGTTATTTTAATTTAAAAAATAAAAATGACCATCATATACAGAAAAGAAAGGGTGAAAAAATATAAAATAAAATCACATTATATACTTATAAGAGAGGAAAGGAAAAAAACTTTTTTTAGTCATTAATATAGATCTAAAAAATAATATATTTATTTTACCGTAAAAAAGAAATGAGAAAATAATATTTAGTTATTCATAAAAAGAGAGAGAAAAATAATAATATCATATTTATTTTTATGTGTTTTAATATGTTATTCTTACTAATCGAATTGTTCAATTTGCTCGTAGAACTCATGTATAAGAAGACTGTCTAAATTTCATGTAACAAGTGATGATAGAGAATGTTATGAAAATCAATAGACCAAGATATGTCACTGATTAATTTTCGTTTTTTTTTTTTCTCCTTAATCTTGTATTGTGTTTTATAGTTAGTTAGTTAGTGATAATGGCTCTCATTTTTATCAAAAATAAAATTCATATCAAAATAAATCGGTAATATAAACAAAGGTCGTAATAATTTGAGTTTGTAAAATTAAATTGTGGATGAATTGAAAGATAAAATAGTTTTTAAAAAAAATTGTGTGATAAAATAATTTTTAAAAAAAATTGTGTGATTGATAAAATAATTTTTAAAGAAAAATTATGTGATTGATAATCTTTATTTTATTATTGTGGAAAACCTAGACCGATACTGCTTGAAATATGGACCCCAGACCCCATGTTAATTTATTGCAACGACTTTGATCCGAGATAAGTCAAGGCAAAGAAATTTCGAATGGAAAAAGTTGGATATGGAGTGTATTTTAATAAATAAATAAGAGGCGTGGAAAAGTTATGAGAATTGTTTCATTTATTTTCTAATCCTTTGCATTGCGACAGATTTTACAAAATCAAAAATATCTATAATCCATATTGCATTGCAACGGATTTTACAAAATCCAAAAAAATATAATTCTGAAAAATTTTTAGATAAATTAAATCTATCATATTATTTATAGATAAAATTAATAGAAAAATAACACGGTAATTAATGATATCAAATCACTCATAAATTATTTTAATAAAAATAAATTATATCAATTAATGATATTATAATTTACGAGTGATTTGATATCATTAATTGATATGTTATATTTCTATTGCTTTATTTATGAGTGATGTGATAAACTCAATTTATCTAAAAATTTCTCATAATTCATATAATAAATATATCCAAATTTATAAAGAGAATTTGGGAATAATTTTTAAATATTTTATTTTTTTAATATTGGTGATATTAAACATTAATTTCATATGTGAATTTAAATTTAAAAATGGGTGATCTGAGATTAAATTTAGTATATTGATTTAGATATTTTTTGTAGTTCATTCCAAAAAACTTTAAAATTTTCAGCCAAGTTCAATAATTTTCAAATTAATTCCGTTTATTTTACAGAAAATAATTTTTTTAATAAAATATTATAATATTAATAATTAAAAACCATTAAAAATTTTAATTTATAAAACTATAAACATATTTGAACTTAAAAATTTTTATTTTTTTTAAATTTTATTATTAAGTATGAAAAAAAATATGTAAAATGATAAATTTGATTATTGATGGCGATTGATGGTATCAATGGTCTCGACAATTGGTCGTTGTTAACAATAATAAATATTAATGATTGACAAATTAATAAATTTGCATTTATTTATTTTTTTCATTATAATAAATTATCAAAATATGGAAAATAATTTTTTTTTGGAAAGAAAAAGTCCTCCCTTAAAAATGACTTAATTTTTCATTAATCAGGAAAATATTTTCTATCGACTAATTTTTTAAAACATTTAAAATATCAGAAAATGAGAATAACATATTTTATGAAAATATTTTTTGCAGAATAAATGAAACCATAATTTAATCTATTTTTTTTTCTCAGGCCACTTTACTCAATTTGAAATGGGTTAAAAATCAGATCTTCGTTGCCTCAATTAAAAAGTCAAAACTGAATCCAGTTCAACTCGGTCCAGATTAGAGGTAAACCGATTTTGGGCTAGACTCCACATCCGTTTAGCTACAGCCCACAGTTAAGTTGACAAAGCCCACAAAGCCTTTTTTTTTTCTTTTTACATTAATTAAAAACATTTATTTTTTTTTGCCAAATAAAAACATTTATTGCTTTTATTAAAAACTATACTAAAAATAAATATTATTTTAAAAATAAATTCAAATAATTAGAACGTATATAAAATATAAAATTTGTTTTAAATTGATTTATTAAAAAAAATGAAACAAATTCAATCTTAAATTAATAATTTATTTTATTATTAATTTTATTAATAAATTTCAAACAATGATGCTCATTGGTCTTACATTTCGATTAAATTAAAATATCAGTTAGATTAATATTTTTTTTAGGGAATCTTAGATTAACACATTGATTGTATTAATACTTTGCAAGATTGATGGTTTAAAATTAAATTTGAGATATGAATTATTGAGATTATATTAAAAAAAAAGTAAAAAAAAAAAGAGATAATTCACAAAATTCTTATTTTCAATTATCAATATATATTTATATAAAATATCGAGTGGAAAGTAATTATAATAATAAATTTGGATTCAAATCTCTTCATAATGCTTAAGAAAAACTGTTGCAATTTCAACAAACAAGTTATCATTTTAATTTCATTTTTCATTGATTTTTTCTAATTGGTTCATTTTGTTATTAAAATTAAATAATAAAAATAAATTTATGTATTAACAAGACCTATCATAACGTCGTTAGCGACGGTTCCGTCAGGCGTCAATGGCTTCCAATATAAGCCGAGCAGCTGAACATGAATCTTCCAACGCAAGCTATAACCGTTTAAAACGAACTAGCCAAGCGGTTTCACACACATTCTTCCATTTTCAAAACACTCTCTCTCTCTAAAGAAGCTCGCTTTCCCGCTACTTGGTCTCTCATTATCACTCTCTCAGTTTGATTTTCCTGGGTATATTTCATCGAATCTTCTCTTGGAAGCTTTATAGTTTTGTAGAGTTTTCACCGGAAGTGGTAAACTTATTTTTCTTTTTTTCATTTTCTTTTGCCAATCATTCGATTTTGTACCACTATATGTTTTGCTCTGTTTGTTTCCTGAGAAATGCAGTAGGACAAAACAAGTAGTCATTGTAATTGGGTTTCTATTTCAGGAAAAATGATGCTGAAAGTTAAGAAAGAGGAAGAATATAATGTGGATTTGGCAGACCAAATTGTAGATGCTAGACCTTGCTCAGTTTATTTTGGTACAGCTATTCCAAGGTCAGTTTCTTTTGCTTTTGTTACATTTTGTGCTATTTTAAGAAAAATCTGGACATCAAATCTATTGTTTCTAGAGTAATTATCTGGTTTCAACTTGCAGCTGATTGATTTCCATTAGTAATAATTGGGGAATTTTTCTAGGTTGGGGTCAAGGGTCTATCTAAATATTTAGTACATTTTGATTTAGAATAAGAATTGAATGCAGACACTGATTATTTTGGCAATGTATGTAGGAGGGTAACTGGACCAACTCGACAATCAACAAAAGGACACTGGACAGAAGAAGAGGTCAGTCATAATTGGATAAATATGTTGTGTTCTCCGTAATGTAATAACTCAGTTGAAAATTATTGATTGCTGAACTTGGAAATGTAATTAGAAGGTGATACAAATTAGCTGTTCGAAAATTTGATGTGATAGTGTTACTTATGGCTAGTTTGATTTGATTTAGTTATTAGTAGTTCAGGAAGAAACAAGGTGCAATTGTGAATTGTGTAATATTACAATATGCTATTATGATATGGAAGCTTGCCTTTGCTGAGACTTTTTTGACTTTTGTAATTGTAACCTCAAGGTTTTTGATGAACAGGATTATCTTCTTAAAGAATCAGTTAGAAGGTTCCATGGGAGGAATTGGAGGAAAATAGGTGGGTGCTCCTTGAATTCCTGCCTAGCTAGTTTTCAATAAGTTGTAATTAGTATCTTATCTAAAGCAGATGATTGGATCAATTTCTTTATCTTCATCAGCTGAGTGTCTTCCTCGAAGGACAGTTTCTCAGTGCTTTACTCGCTGGAATAGGGTTCTTAATCCTGCAATTGTCAAAGGAACTTGGACAAAAGAGGTGCAAATTTGCTGGCCAGGAATGGTGCATGTATGTCATTTTAATGATGGAATTAGTGTAGAATTAGCAATTATTTTTTATTTTCACTTTCAGGAGGATGACTGTATCATAGAGTCGGTCGGAAAGTATGGTCCGAGGAAATGGTCTGTTATTGCAAAGTCCTTGCCAGGTCGCTTAGGCAAGCAATGCAGAGAAAGGTAAATTGTATAAATGTTTACTCAACACATCAAATTTCTGTTAGATAATGACCTTCTATGATTTTGCTTCGCTTTCATAGTACGTATTGTCATTCAAGGCATGCATTTGTATTACAGGACAACAGTTGTGGTGTCCATTAGAGGATCACATGTTGTATAACAGTGAAGTTCACAATTGAATTTTCAGGTGGTACAACCATTTAGACCCAGCTATAAGAAGAACTTCATGGACAGAAGAGGAAGAGCTGACTCTTACTCACTACCATGAAATATATGGGAACAAGTGGGCAGAGATAGCAAAGTTTCTACCTGGAAGGTGCGCTTTTTGGATACATGCACATAAGACAATATTTCCTTTGATACTATTGAATGCAAACTCCGTCCAATTACCATTTTTAGTTTTTGCTGTTGGAAAATTATTTTAAATTTGACCAAAGTATGCAACTCAGTATATTTTTTTTAGTAGACAGATTTCATTAGGTATGCAATTTTCTTTTGAGTTATGATGAATGGTGCATAGAGGTGTTATTGAACTGGATTCTTGAGTGCTAGAGGATCATCAGGTGATTAAATCTCACTCAATTCATGTGCACAAAATTCCACATATAATAGTAGATATTTTTATATCTTTTGAAAATAACTTCTGGAACATAAATTCATTAACTGCATTGTTGATATTTATATATATATGTGTGTGTGTGTGTGTGTGTGTGTGACGGCAATTGTGAAGATTTCCCTGATAGATTGTTAAGGGACTCCCAAATTCAGCAAATTTTTTATGCACTTGTCTTTTTCTTTAATTAACATTCTTGTATCTTATGGAAATTTGCCAGAACCGACAATGCAATAAAAAATCACTGGAATTGCATAATGAAGAAGAAGTTAGATTTGAATTATCTGGCTTGTGCGACGGATCTGTCCACAGTTGGTTCTCTCAATTTCTGCAGTTGCGCAACACAACCAGACAGCATGGAGGTGATGGAAGAAAGGCAGAGTTCTGGTGAAACAGTCTCTGTCCACAAAAGGATGAGACTGAAGAGTAGTGATGAAATGAGCACTCCAGAGTTGCTTCATCGAATTGCTTATGGAGGGCATAACCAACTAGAAGAAAAATGTGTAGTAAGAACTTGTGGGTCTTCAGGGGAGTTAGACAAGTTGACGAAGAGATTACATTTTAATGAGATGGTTACTAATGCTTTTGGCGCAGCGGTTGGAGAGGGAAGAAACAATGATGAACATGATATTGTACTGAAGGACATGCTTACTGATTTAGATGACACTGGCATTCCTACAGGACATCATCATGACTTGTATGCAAGTAGTCCATTTTCTTGTCCTACTCCAACCAACCTTGGACAAGGCAGCTTTGTCAATTGTGAGAGTCCAGAATCTATATTAAGGAAATCAGCAAGGACCTTTGAAAATACTCCTTCTATCATAAGAAAAAGAACTTACAAGGAGGCTGCAGGTGTCGACAGCTCTTCTGACGTCACCTATACACCATCATCGAAGTTCTTATTGACAAATAATAGTGAAGATGTCAACACTGCAGATATTCTGAATGCGAAGCAGGGGATTTTATCTTTCTTTCATTGGCCTGGTTCTTCCCTTGCTGTTAAATCTCTGAAAAGACAACTGGACTATACATTTGACATGGAGATGGATGCAGCTGCTGTTAAATGAAGCAACTCAGTTCCTGCATATGCATCTCCAGATGTCAAGATTTTTGCGAATGCAATGGTGATACCTTGAGATGATACAGTAAGTGGTTCACCTTTTACTGTATTTTTTGGTATTTCAATTAGCCTGAGGATACAAGTGTTTGAAAGTTTAGACTTCTATTGAAAATTTCAGAGGGAATTGGAACCTTTTATGTTCTATTTTACTTGTGTACCGTTCTAGTCGGCATGATGGAGAATAAGGGATGATGAAACTATTGAATGAATTTCCACTTAAGACATGTTACATTCAACCAGTATGACTAAAACAAAATTTCAATGTACTTGAAATATGTGTAGTGGAAATTGCGGTTCTTTCAACAGGTTTACCTATGGGTTGTCATGGAACTATTACTACCTGAGCTTCCAATTCCTTGACAAGAATCTTTACACATTGTTCCTTTTTGTCCATGTAAATATTAGGTATGCCACACCACCAATCTCAGACCTGTACGATTAATAGCAAGCTACAATTGTTACATTGTTCCAGAATTCTTTCCTTATCCATAACCATAATCTATATCTATACTACATACTATCTATATAAAAAGTCTTGAGAGGTAAAGCTTTTGAATTTGACATAATTTTTAATATAAAAGATAAAAATGACCTTCTTATTCTTAAATGGATTGGTTAATATTTTAAAAAATTATTATTTTATTTTTTTATCCTAATCAAATAAAAAATTTAAAGAAAAATTTTAAATCCTATTATAAATAGAATTAAAAAATTATATTTTATTATCTTTTATATCTTAATCAAAGACAATATAAATCCTAATAGAAATAGAAATTGTAATTTTAATCACTATAAATACATGTTCATGAAGCTACAATTTCCCTCATATATATTCATATTCATTTTACAATATCAATATCTGATATTCGTTCTAAAGATAAATCTCTTGTAAATCAATCTTTTATATTCAACAAAACATATTTTTTATGATTTTATTATTTTTTATGGTATGTTTATTAATTATTGTTTTTATATTTATATATGATATATTAAAGTTATGTGCATTTAAATGATATTTATTTATTTATTTATTTTTGGCAGTTGATAATTCATAGTTTACTATTAACAAATTTGAAATTTTACAAATATAAAAGTCTCCTAATATTAAGAAGTAAAGGACGTGATTTTTAATGTAAAAGATAAAAAGAAAAACTCTTTTATTTTAAATTAATTGATTCTAAATTTTATATCATAATCAAAGACAAAATCAAAGTAAAAAAAAAAAAAAAAAAAAAAAATTATAATACATATAAAAGTTGCAATTATAATTCATATTTCAACAAAATTCTATTAAAAAATAAAGAAAATTCTAATAAAATAGAAATTGTAATTTGAATTGTATTCGAATTCATATTTCACCAATAATTATAATAAATAATTTCATTATAGATACATATTTATGTGACCATTGTTTTTTTATATTTGCATTTATTTTACAATATCAATCTCTCACGTCTTTTGTTTAAAAGAATAATTTCTCTTATTTGAAATGCTATGTTTTTTTATATTTTTTATAAGTATTAATTTTTTTTTTTGTTTTTACATGTTAATGGCTTAATTATATATATATATATATATGTTTAATTAATTCTTCATGTTTATTTTTGATTAGTTTTAAAATCAATTTTCTTTGCTTTTTTGTTAATAACTTATTTTTATATTTTGTTATAAAAAAAACTATTTTTATATCTATATATGATATATTAAATTTATGTGCATTCTAATGATTTTTTTTAATCTTTTATGCATATGATAATTCATATTTCAATAATAATTGTGATAAATAATTTTGTTATAAATATATATATTTATGAAATCACTATTTTTTTATATTCTTTATTTTACAATATCAACCTTTCATATTCAACACGATATTTTTTATATATTTTTTTATTAGTTTTAATTTAATAATTTTTATGTTTTTTATAATTTTTTTATCAGTTTTAATTCAATTTTCTTCATATTTACACATTAATGACTTACTTTTATGTTTATATATTTATTTGTTTAAATTAATTTCTTCAAGTTTTATTTTTTTTTGTTAGTTTCTGGTTCAATTTTCTTTACTTTTATATGTTAATAACTTATTTCTTTGTATATTACAGCCGCAGCCTATGCTAATGATGGGAGTATATTATATTATAATTTTTATCATTTTGGCAAAAGCATTAGAAATTCGGGCTACTTTTATATAGACAGAAAGTCATGTCTTAAAAGTTTAATTGAAATTGAATAGAAATTTTAAGAAATAGTATAGATTCATTATATATATATATATATATATATATATATATATATATATATATATATATATATATATGTGCGCGCGCGCTAATATGAATAGAAGACGTTTATTATATATTTGTAATATTTCAAAAGCATGTTATAAATAAATAAAATAAAATAATATCCGTTATAAATATCATAAATTTTATAAATAATTCAGATTAATGTAAGGACTAGTTCCTGATTTTCTCCGTTAAGCTTAACTGGGCGGATCTGAATTTCAAAATATGGAGTAAAAGTGAAGCGTGGTTCCCATACCTAACGTCCCCAGGAAAAGGGAACATTTATGCTAACCATGTATGGTTTGTCTGACATTATTATTTGCATAATTATAAGAAACAACTTCACTTCCATTTGTGCATCAACCACGCGCCAATAACTGCCGTTTTATTAATTTCCTTATTATTATTGAGTTGATGATGCCTAAGTCCTTTTCAAATCATATCACTTGTCCCTCCTTTGAAATAAATGTCATATCCTTTGAAAGAAATGGAGAAGTAATTTGTTTCCTTAAATTATGATGTTTATATGCTAATTTTAGTTTTCATGTTCTAAATCTACCTACAATCTAAACATCTTTCTTTCTTTCTTTCTTTTTTAAATTGTTATTTATAATATTTTTAATTTAACTCATTCAAATTAAAAGCCGTTGTTATTCAAACTAAATAATTTTCTTTCATTTAATAAATGAAAAATATAGTATCAAAATATAATTTAATGATAAATGCATATATGATTTGAGAAATAAATTTATATTTCATTTCTCTTCCTTTGCTAAAAAAAGAAAGTGAAGCATATTTAAAATTTTTGAAGGGTATGCTTCAATAATAAAATCAAATAATGAAAGTAAATTTGTATTATTAGATTAATTTTTTAATTTTAGATAAATCAAGATCTTTTTTTTTTTTGGGTCAAAATTTCCTTATCCAAATTTGAAATTCCAACCGTTGTTTGGTTGCCAGTCGCTACTTGGCTATACCGAAAGAAACACCTTCATGATCTCTCACCTTCGGCTCTCTCACGGTTAAACCCTTAAGCGATCTATTATAAGAGAGTGAGATTACGCGCTTAGCAGGCGACTGAATTGGCATTAGGCAAGCAGTAAAAAGCGCGCGAAAAAACAACCTGTAACCTACTGAAACAAAAACGAATAAGCAGCCTTTTTGAGATTTTTTGAAATTCTTATCTCAATCTATCTCCTTGATTTGCTCAATATACAAATTTGTTATTTCCCCTTATAAAAACACCGACCCTTTTTTCTTCTCTACTATTCATATCAGAAATTATTAATTATTTATTTTTTTTTTTTAGTCTCTGTTTGTGGGTCTATATCACTTCAAAAACCCTTCTTTTTCTGATTCTGAATCTGTTTGATTCTTTGGGTGTTCTTGAATTTTGGGTTTCTTTCATAATGCCTGAGCAAACAATTCTTGTTACTGGTGGGGCTGGGTTCATTGGTAGCCACACTGTAGTGCAGCTTCTCAAAGAGGGTTTTAGGGTTTCAATCATTGATAATCTTGATAATTCTGTTACTGAAGCTGTTGATAGGGTTAGGGAATTGGTGGGTCCTGAGCTTTCTATGAAACTTGAATTCAATCTGGTATGTTTTGTTTCTTTTCTTGATCTTACTTTTCTCTTTGATACCCAAGAATGTGAAGGATAAAAATGAATGGGGGGTTTTGGGTTTTAGAAATGGGTGATTTTTTATTAGGAGAAATTGAATGGAGATTCTCCGTTGTTGGGTTCTAATCGTCAAGATTCAGTGATTTATTCTCATTTCTTTACTCTTACATTAGTTATTTTGTGTGCTCGCAGGGTGATCTTAGAAAGAAGGATGATTTGGAAAAGTTGTTTTCCCGAACCAAGTAGGTGACTTTGAGAGATACAATTTGGCTTTTGATGATTTTTAACTTAGAAATATGACATTTTCTTGATTTATTTGTTTGTTTGCTTGTTTCATGGAGATTGGAAATGGTAAAATGTTAGATTAGACTTTTGAAGCTAATAAGATCAAGATTTGCTTTAATATCCAATGGAGTTACCTTTGAAGAAAACATATGTTCGTAATTTTTGGACTTCTATATTAGCTCCTTTCTTTTTCAGTTTTTGAACTGAATCTAATACTTGACAACATGACAGATTTGATGCCGTGATCCATTTTGCTGGCCTAAAGGCAGTTGGAGAGAGTGTTGCAAATCCTCGCCGTTATTTTGACAATAATTTGATTGGCACTATCAATCTGTATGAGGTCATGGCAAAATATAACTGCAAGAAGGTAATCAGCAATTTGGTATTTTGACCTTTTAAAGATTACTTCTGATTGTTGATTTCAATTCGTTACCATGTAAAATCTACAACTGCTGATTGGCTTTCAATGAGTATACTTTCTCTTTTGTTGATTTCAATTCATGTTCTGAGCATTGGAAAGACGGAAACATATAAATATGATCTTAGAGAGGACTATGTATTTGATAATATCGTTACTGGCATTTATTGATCAATGTTTATATGATAGTTGGGCAGTTCAGGGTTGACTTGTTTATGCTAGTCAGTAGTTTATTTTACCATCTCATTCTAGAATCAGATAAAAAAATAAACTATCGGCTAGTTTACTGAAATTGGGGCACATCACTTTCTTGTTTAGCCAGCATCACAATTTTTAATAGATACTTTTTCATTGCTTCTTCTATGGCTAGACTTAATTTTCCAAAATCACTCTTCTTGTGAGGTACTTCTGTGGTAAAGACTTTTACCTTTTCTTTTCTAATAAATATACAATCTTTTGGTGCTGAAATATTGATTTTTTTGAAGATATTATTCTTCTATAACTTCAAATTTCTTGAATCTTCAATCATTTATTATTCATAGTATTATGCCTTTTTAAGTAGCTATGGCTTTCATTTCCGTTTAGATAATTCTATTGCTTATCCCACTATTGAGAGAATAGATTTTGACTCCTTTCTTTTTATGGGTCCCAAAATTAGATGGTATTCTCGTCATCTGCTACTGTTTACGGCCAACCGGAAAAAATTCCATGTATTGAAGACTTCCAATTGATGGCAATGAACCCTTATGGGCGGACTAAGGTATAAATTGCCAATTATATGATGAAAACTGTTTCTTTTTTATGCTTTTGTTATACCAATTTATATAATGAACGTTCTGAAATTGGATTAGCCCACTGCTATCTTTGTCTCCAAAAATAATCCAGTTTCCTTCCAATTAATATTATTCTACATTGCTTTTTAGCTTTTCCTGGAAGAAATTGCTCGAGATATTCAAAAGGCAGAACCAGAGTGGAGAATTATTTTACTGAGATACTTCAATCCTGTAGGAGCTCATGAGAGTGGTAAACTTGGTGAAGATCCCAAGGGTATTCCAAACAATTTGATGCCATACATACAACAAGTGGCTGTTGGTAGATTGCCTGAACTCAATGTATATGGCCATGATTACCCCACAAAGGATGGTAGTGCTGTATGTATTCTTCTATTATCACTGTTCTTTTCACAAGATAGAAAATTGGCCCGACATTTAGCAAAATCCATTTAGTAATTCTGTTTATGTGGATTATATATATGAAATGATGTTCTCAATACAGACGTTCTTGATAAACAGATCCGAGACTACATCCATGTTATGGACTTAGCAGATGGTCACATTGCTGCACTTCGGAAGCTTTTTACAACGGAGAATATAGGTACTCATAAAAGAATGTTTATAAACTTGCTGTCAACATGGAAATTCTTTGTCTTTTCCTTGTTTATATTATCTTTCAGCATTTGCTAAGTACATCTCTTGTATTTAGGTTGTGTAGCCTACAACTTGGGTACAGGACGAGGAACCTCTGTGCTTGAAATGGTTGCAGCATTTGAAAAAGCTTCTGGCAAGGTGACTCTTCTTTCTTTTCTTCTTGTTATTCTATCTCAGTAAATGGCTCATGACTTAATATCTGTTGGAACAACGAATTTTCAGAAAATCCCCATCAAACTGTGTCCAAGAAGACCTGGAGATGCTACTGCTGTGTATGCTTCCACAGAGAAAGCTGAGAAAGAACTCGGTTGGAAGTATGTTCTCAATCTATCTTCTTTCAACAAATTGTTGAGAATTTCAGTGTAGCTCTTTACAAAATTTTTTGTATGCATCTGACGAAACTTTTGTAGTTCTTATAGCTATTCTGATGGCATTTTCAGGGCGAAATATGGTATAGAAGAGATGTGCAGAGATCAGTGGAATTGGGCAAGCAACAATCCATGGGGTTACCAGTCAAAGCCTTGATTTTTCAAGCTTATGTTTGTAAACTACACATTATTTTGTCCTCTGGTATACTCCAGGGGGCTATAATAACTACAGAAAAATATTATACTCATTTTATGACTTAAATTGATAGAGTTGTTCTTCTGTACTTCCATTTTTTTACTATTTGCAAAACTTTCTTGCAAAATAAAATGTGTAAACATCTCTATTTCCTTGAATGAAATACTAAATTGGATAATAATTTGATCATGCCATATTTGGAAAATTTTCCTTCTGTGCCAACTGCCAGTGCCAGTAGAGGATAATTATTCATGATATTTCAAAATGATGTTACTGATCTATTTTCCCTCTTTCCCACTTGGCCTCTTTTCTAAACAGTTGAGTGAGAAGTAAATCAGAAAAGAAACAGCACCTTGCAAGCAAACCCCCTTGTCCATTTTCATTCATAGCTTAATTTCACTGAATATTGTACCTTTTTTTTTATTTAATAATTCACTATTGAAAATTTCTTTATGTAAGAAAAGTTTTAGTGTATTCTTAATAAAATTACGTTAAAAAAAAAAAAAAAAAAAAGGTTATCTATTGTATTAATTTTTTTGTTGAAATTCTACCAAAATCTAGTAATTAAGCTCTTGATTTTCCAATTTCTTCATAATAATTTTTTTTATTTATTGTAACAAGTGCGTGATTCTTTATTTTATGTAGAACGTGGTAAAGATCAAAGTTCTTATTTTTTTCAACGGAGGTAAACATCAAAGTTGACCCAGTAGAGTTGACGTGTACATTTCTCTTTCCCTCACCGTCCTCTCGTTTTTAAATTGAGCAGTTTTGAGATAACAATCTTATCTATTGCATGCTTAAGCAAAATAATTAAACTTTAATAGGTCAACAGTTGTCTCTTCAACGAAAAAGAACAGTGAATTATTTTCCAAAAATTACTTGCCATCACTACCAACGTCCCTTCCTTGAAAATTCATTACATTTCCAAACATTTATACTGTGAAAAGGCAAGAGAAACAAACTTGAGCTTTAAAATAAATAAATAAACCCAAGTTCATTTTTGAAGAAAGTAGCAGTTAGTTGATCAACAAAACAATGAAACAAGAAGGAGAGAAGGTAGTTGTTGCTTGTAGACCAATGGCCGGTGTGACTGTATCCCCTGTATCAGCCAATTCTCTAACTCAAAGTCCATTTCCAACACCTTCTCCATTCTCTTTCTCTGTTGCCTCTGCCAGGTGGAGCTGTAGACCTTCCATTCATGTTTCTTGTCTGGCCCTTCGGTTCATGGCCCTTGTTTTCTCTTTTGTTTCCGCACTTTCACTGGCTGCTCCATCATCAAAGAAGAATGGTCAATTACCTTCTAGCTTCACTGATCACTCAGGATTAATGTAAGCGTAGCAATAAACTAAAAGATTGACAGTTTATATACATATATATATGTATATATATATATATACATATATATATGTATATATATATATATATATACATATATATATACAAACATATATATATATATTTATACATACATATATATATATATATATATATATATATATACATATATGTATATACATACATATATATATGTATATACATACATATATATATGTATATACATACATATACATATATATGTATGTATATACATACATGTATAATAATGTATATACATACATATACATATATATGTATGTATATACATACATGTATATGTATGTATCTACATGTATGTATGTATGTATGTATATACATACATATATACCTATGTATATACATATATATACATGTATGTATATACATATATATATATATATGTATGTATATATATATATATATATATGTATGTATATATATATATATATATATATATATATATATATTATGCATAAAAAAGTCATCTGGTTTTCGTTGATTCTTCTTTCTTTATGTAGGTACTGCTTTGTTGTATATATTTTAGTTTTTGTTTACTCTGCTTTCCAACTCCTCAAAGGTGTCTGTGATATTGCATACAGAGGCTTTATTATCACTGACAGGATCTCTGATTACCTGAGTTTCATACTTGATCAGGTAATTAACCATATTCTTCAAGATTAAATTTTTCTTTTTATTCCTTTGATGAGAAAATGTTTATCTCATCTCTTCTTGTAAGCATGTATCAGTTGCTAATTATTTGTAAGCATGGATCAGTTGGTGGGATACCTTCTCATCTCTTCTTGTTCGGTAGCCACTTTGGCTATTCAACGAATTGGCAAAACTGCATCACTCTGGCGGATGACCATCGTTGCCATTAGCATGTCATTTGCAGCTTTCCTTGTTATTGCAACTTGCACTCTTCTGTCAGGCTACAAGCTTTGCAAGAGAATCAGTTGGTGATCCAACCTGCACAAACAGATTCTCCACTCTAGCATGTAAAACAGGGGAAATTTTCCCCTCCTTTTGGGCATGTATTGTGTAATATCGGATTTTGCAGGTTCTGAAATGGTATCTGATACAGATGATCCAATGTCTTCTGATATGTAGAATTTGCTGGATATAATAAAATGCTAGTTTCTCACTCTTCATCATTCCAGATTGGCTCAGGATTGTTATTCCCTTTTCTCTCTTAAAGTAATCAAATGATTTGAAGTTCAGGGAGAAAAAATTGATGGGAAAAAGGAGGAAGAAAAAGAAGCAACAAGAAGGTTAATTCTACAGTAGTTCAGGTCATCTGCTGATCCATGGAGCAGTCTATTGTTCGAAAAGACCCCTCTGTGTAGATTTTTACCATAACTTTCGAAGTCTAATTTACTCCTGATTTAGATAAATTACAAACGCCATTTCAGAATATAAATATGAACTTCAAATTTAACTTTAAAAATATATGACGTATAAACTTCAAATTTAGCCGTAAAATATATGAACATATAAACTTCAAATTTAAACAAAAAACAAGGGTGGAGCTGCACTACAGCAAAATCAGTTACGGTCATCAACTATGACATGGATGAACTATGCCCTACAATATGTCTCTACTTTGGAAGACATCAGAAAAAGAAAGATCAATTGCCAAAAATCCCCAAAGAAGGTAAACAAAGTAAATAAGATGTCCATCATTTTAGAGCCTCTGCGGGTTTCTTCTCTTCTTCTTCTTCCGTAATAACAAGCTTACCCTCTGTGAACTCACAAGCAAGAATAGGTACCCCAAGCTGCTTCCGCATCTTTTTCACAACAAACACTTCTGGCTCCTCACAAACGGTTACCACAGTGCCCTTCCTGCCAAGTCGACCTGTCCTGCCAGCTCGATGTGCATAGTGAACTGAATCTGTAGGCAAGTCCAGATTAACCACAAGATCACATTCTGGCACATCCAAGCCCCTTGCTGATAGTTCATTTGTTACTAGAACTCTGACCTCCCCATTTTTAAATTTCTTCAGAACGGTAGATCTAGCAAGCTTGCCAAGATCACCATGTAGTTCTGCTGCTTTCATCCCGCGAGCCTCTAGCTTGAAGACAGCATCTTTTAGTTGCTTAGTGTGGTTCATAAAAGCTATCACAGACTTGGCATCAAGCGCATGAACACATCTTCTCAAAGTGTCAACCTTGTGTTGTAACCTCGTGATGCAATAGTAGTGTTTCAAAGCTGGGGGAAGGCTCTGTATGGTCTGAGGCTGCAGAATTGAGTTTGAGCTTGAACTGGATGTAGACCCTGACAAATTAACAGGTCCAGTGGTAGATACTGATTCAAGTGGGATAACTTTTTTGGCCTGCACAAGAACAGGGTCATTTCCCCAACTCCTAGCTGCCCTTATCATTGAAAATGGCACTGTTGCAGATACCAGGATTGTCTGACGCTCAGCCCGCCTGGTAACTGTGCTCTTTGATCCGCGAGGGTCTGCACCTGATCTTCTCCCTACATGGTCCAAAATCCGGTGCATGTCCTCTCGGAAGTTAAATGAAAGGAGCTCATCAACTTCATCTAAAACCAAATAACGACAACTATGGGTGTGAAGTTTCCCAGCTGCACTGATCTCTGCAATCCTGCCAGGAGTACCAACAATAATTGCTGGCTTATTTTTCTTAAGAGCTTCTTCCTGTCTGGATCGGTTTGCACCCCCAACACATTGCTGAACCACTTTCTTGTTTGCTGGTCCCAGCAGCTTCTCAACTTCCCTTACAATTTGCATTCCCAGCTCCCTAGATGGAGCAACAATAACTGCTTCTATCTCTCCTTTCTTTCGAATTTCTTTATCACTATTACAAGATTTATTTGTAAGTGGTCCAACTTCAGACAGTATAGGAAGAAGATATGCTAATGTTTTTCCTGATCCTGTATAAGACTGTATGACAACATCATGATTCTTAAGAATAGTTGGGATAGCTGCAGACTGAACATCAGTTGGGACTTTAAAGCCCTCACTCTCCAACCTTTCTAGCAACAACGGTGGGAGGTCAAGCTCAGAAAATGATTTTGCAGCAAATGGAGCTGACTCTATTTCAAGTGACTTTTTAACATGAACAGCTCTAGCTCCATCGCTTCCAACTGTCTTTACTTTAGCTTTGGGGAATTCAAAAGCTGAAATGGGTTTAACTTTCTCCCGGTTATTTGCTTTAATCTGGTCTCTTCTTTCAAACTCGTTCTTAAATCCCAGGCTTGCAAGAGTAAGTGGCCCCTGATCTTGCCCAACATGAGAGAGAAATCGTATGCTGCGATGGGACAAAGCTGTCCTAGATACACGCGACAGTTTTTGAAATGGTAATGACTCCCCAAAAAGAAGGAGCAGCCTCGTTGATACTAAAGCAGGCATACTGTTGGTTTTAAAACTAATCAGCAATCATAAAAATAAATTCATAACAGCTCACAAATAAGCAGGGAACCAATGTTGCTTGAAATGCCTTTCAAACAGACATAACTAACCCTCAACCTGCAAATTCAAGAGCAAAAAGAACAAATTCAAAAGTCAGAAACACATAAATAGAACATAGGAGCACATAAACCATTCCTTATCCAAAAAAGAAAAATCTCAAAGCAACATTTTTTAAAGCCCCAAATGGTTGAGTCATTTCATCGAACAGTTTGAAGGCATGATAACTTATAATGTACAAATCACAAGAATCAATATCTATAATGAAAATGCATGTGAAGCATAAAACAAAAACAACTCTTTTCTAGAATGGGTGCCCCAAAAAGCTAGATATTATTGCGAGAAACCATTAGAAACTGGAAAAAGAGAAGCACAGAACCAGAAACCACCCACTCTAACCTGCATAAGGAGACCTTGGTGAAGAATGGCTCTGGTATTTGAAACTCTCAAAACCCTTCAAAAATCAGTTATCAGTATCAAGAAACGAGTTGCTCTTTCACCAATCGATTCTCAATTTCCTACAGAGGAGTATGATACGATTATGAATTCAGATATTCAACCGTCTTCTGGTGGGTTAAGATAAAAATGAAATACATGTTGTGTTTACAGAATGACCATACGTTTATTTAACCTAAATACGGCATCGTTTTTTTTGCAGGTTAAAAAAAAAAATTATTAAACGACATCGTTTTTCCCCGACAAACCGCAGCATACTATACCGTACGATTTTAATTGCCGGGTGTATAAAACACACTTGCCCTTCATGCGCTGTTCTTGCAAGTCGCGTTTGGTAAACTTGGTTTCTTGGTCCCTACTTGGTTGGTAAGAAAATTCCTCTTTTATTTTCTTGTATTGATATAATCTCATGTTAATTACAGGCTAACTTTTGATAGAAATTGAAATGAGAGGTTTGATGTGACTTTAATCAGCGTAGATTAAGCTCACAAATGAGTCGAATTTAATTAATTTTGGTCAATTATTATTAAAAAGTTACACCTAACCAATTAAATAATCAAATTTAAATTATTATATACCCATATATTTTTTTATATATTTTTCCAATGTGAAATTGATTTTTAATAATATTTGATTTTTTTTTTTAACTTTTTCATACTCATGGGATGGAGTCCTCTGTCAACTATCATTCATGAACTATGATTAGTTTTGTTCAAAATTAAGTCAGTCTCTCAATAATAATCATTTTTTTTTTTAAAGTATAATAATCATAATTGGCTAACCCAAATTATTATTAGTAAGTTAAAAATCATCTGCATTTGATTCGTTAGTATACTCTTTCCTTCACTTTGTCTTTCAATTATCTTCCTCTCTGGTCTAAGATCATCTCAATTTGTGGACCATAAAATTGGGGATAGTGAAACAACATGTTTCTGCATTTATGCAGTGCCAATGCCACTTATCCTTGCACAAAAATAAAAATTCATTTGTTGCTTGAATTTACTCTTACTCTTTAATTAGTACTTTCAATCTCTCTTTTATGAGTTTAATACATTAATAATTGCTTGTTGATGATGTGTCTCAAAGAGAAAGTTTAAAACAAAGAATGGATTATATGATTAATTGGTTATGCCAGTCGGTATTTCCAGTGCTGCTAGTAGTTTCCTGAGATTTATAGAGCAGGTGTTTAAGCCTTTTATTGGGAAGTTTCGAACGTCTACTGCAATGACATTCTTATTGTCACCGAGGATTCTGATTCTCGTATCACACATTTAAGAAGTGTTTTTGAACTTCTACGGCAATATTAACTATATGTAATTCCTAAGCATAGTTTATTTGGGGCATGCAGATTGAAGTTTTTGGGCTTTATTGTCTCAGATAAACACATACACATTTATTGATCCTTTAAGATTCTGGCTGTCACTAATTATCCTATTCCAAAATCGTTGGCTGATCTTAGATATTTCTATGGACTTGTCACTTTTTGCAAGAGATTCATTAAGAACTGTAACATCATAACAGCGCCAATTACACAATGTTTGAAGACAAAAAGTTACACTTGGAATTCTCAGGTAGAAGAAAATTTCCAAGAAATTAAGAGGAGAATTGCTAGTGCTGCTATCCTATCTTTACTGATCCCGACAAGACCTTCAGGATTGATTTTGATGCAACAAAGGATAGTGTTGGGGCTGTTTTGAGCCAAGAAGGGTGTCTAAGTGCTTACTTCAGTAAGAAGCTGAATGGAGCACAGCAAAACTATGCGATGGATGACCTTAAATTCTATGCTGTATTTCAGGCTTTGAAGTTTTGGAGGCATCATCTCATTGGAAAGGGGTTCAGCTTGCAGACTGACATCCTGTGGTTTCATAATTCTCAAAGGAAGTTGGATTGGAAGCATGCAAAATGGGCAGCTCTTTTGCAAGAGTACATGATCCTAACGAGCTTCAAGGCTGGTTCACAATGTGCTGGTGAAAAGACTGACCATGTAGGCTGCCAGTGATTTTACTTAAATGAGAAGCACTAACTACTAATACTAGCTGCCAGTGATTTTACTTAAACTAGAAGTACTAAACTACTATACTATCTTGATAAATAAAGTTTTGGAGATGTTCTAAATTAGGGGAAGAACAAATATATTTTTCAGTTGAGTTCTTTTTGAGGAAGTTAGAAAATCCCAAAATCCGTACTTACCCCTAGTTCTGCTAGTTGGGGTCAGAAGTTATATTTTGACATTCAGCTCTATTTCAGACTGATTAGGCACTTTCTCTATGTTAGTTACATATTCTATAGATATTTTGGATATTTTCTACTTAGTAGGTGCTGGAATTGTGATTTCAGGCATTTCTCTCTGATAAATCTATCTTCTTGTTGTGCCAACTACTGCTTAATCTCAGCAGTTTATAGAACATAGTTTGTCTACTCCAAATGCAAAGTATGAATTTTCAGTAGATGACTAGTTGTTAACTGAAATATGGTGCTTTTATCCCATTGTTTTTCATGGGTTTTCCAAAATTAGTTATTTATCTCATTTATTTTGACATGAGAACTGTGTTTAGCTAATAGAAATTTGCCAGAGTTAACTATGTTCATAATCTTCTATAGAATAAAGATTTACATCTCGAGTAGCGAGAAAATCTTGAACCCTGTACCTGAATGACGGTTCGTGTTGGACAACAAGGCTTCAAATCTTGCTCTTCATTTGCGAAATGGTCCCAGCCCAACAATAACAACTTTTATGAAGTTTGCCCAAGCTTCAAGATTATGCCACTGAAATACTGAAACTTTACACTTACAGACTTTTTTGGGCCAAATTGATACTGATGGCAACATGCTTATAATATTTTAATTAGTATCGGTCTCTGAGTTCAATCCTTGACAATTTCTTTACCATTTAAGAAATTTCATGACATACCAAAAAAAGAAAAAACCGATTTTGATTAATTTCATACATTATGAGACAATAAGCATAAAGAAAAAATGAAAATATAATTAAGGTTAGTATGAGTAACTTAAAGGCTGATTAGATTATATTAGCTAATTAATCAATCCCCGATATATGCTTAAATGGATGCCTCATCTTTGTAAAAAACGAAAACTTTTAGTTTTAGCTTCACCATGTGCTTGAATTTAAATTTAGAAAGACACTTGATTAACAACAAAAATAAATGATGAATTTTTATATTTTACAATACATAATTAATAAAAAATTAAAGGTAATGCAATTTAATACTTTTTACAGTATTTTTAATTATTATTATTTAAAAATAATTGTGATATAAACCATAAAGTAATTTTAATAATCATTATAACCAATTAATCATTTGAAACACATATAACTATGAGTTGTAAACCTATATAAAATTTACATTTTTAATTATTATAATTATTATTAATTTAAGATTTGTAACCAAAATTATATATATATATATATGTATGTGTGTGTGCGCGCGCGTGCGCAATTGTGTGCGTGTGAATGAAAAAGAAGAATATGACAAGTGACTAGGTATAATATTTATATACTTGAAAAAAAAAATAATGTTCCAATTTGATAATAAAGAGGTAAGTTTTTTTTTATTAATTTTTAAATATTTTATCATATATTTTTATCAAATTATTATTTGTTCTAAAACATAATGGTTTTTTTTCATATATTTTTATTTATGATTTTACAAGTATACAAGTGTTAAAATATAAATAGAAATGTGTTGACTTAATATAAGTAATTAACTTCAACTGATAGCAAATTTAAATATCATTAGAAAATGTATTATTAAAATCGCAATTTTTAGTTAAATATTTATATGTTTAGTTATATTTATTTATTTAAATTTTTGTAAATTTCTTCTTACTATTTTTAATTTTTAAATGTATTAATTAAATTATAAAAATATATATAATTTAAAATTATAAAAAATTAATATAATATAAAAATATATAGTGCAATTCACATGAAGTTAATTATATTTATATAATACAAAAGCATTTGCTCGTGAAAATGAGAGGTATTAAGTTCAAGTTTTCTTCTTTTCACTGTATAAGATTTCACCTTTATAATAAATGTAAATAAATGACTATTTTCTGTTATGTAACCTACTGTTTAATGAATTCTTTTATGAAAAAAATTATATTTATATAATTCAAGAGTTTTTTTTTTTTTTTTTGGTCAAATATAATTCAAGAGAAGACGTTGAGCGAAATAATGTTTGTATGTAAGCGGAATTTCCGCATGGGCAATGGTCATGAGTCTTGAAATCATTGTCAAGAACAAATGTCTTAATTTTTTAACTGATTGGAAGATAGACATAATTTAAAATATTATTGTAGGTGTTTTCTTTTTCTATTTTTAAGATAGAAAGGTAAAAATGTCAAATTATTATGATGACTAATTGACTATAAAATTACAATACGTATGATCCTTGATCACTTCTCTTAGTAGAGTGATTGAAGGTAAAGCATCAGATTAGGCAGAACTACCGAAAGTTAATGAGAAGATTAGTTGGTCTCCATTTTTATTTATTTCCTTAATTTAAATAATCTCTTCCGTAAAATCAGAGTGTATGCTCTATTTATTTTTACATATTTATCATTTTAAAAATTTATTTTTATATTAAAATATATATCGTTTTCGAATTTCAGCAAATATTTATTATTATTTTTTAATTTTATCCTTCTTTAATTTTTAATTAAATATTAGTATTAAATGCTTTTATTTTTCTATATTAACATTAAAAAAATTAAATCTTTTTATTTTGAAATTATAAAAATTTAATAATTTTTTTAATCTACTTCCTATATTTTAAACAACGGATATTTAAGAATTGAAGAAAATATATATATTAACTATTATGGGAAAGCAGGAAATAAAGTTTATAGTTAAATAAATCCAACTTGAACATGCTTCTATATCATGGTTTGGAACTTGTATAGATTGTGAAAAGTGCAATGAAGTACAATTTCTCCTACTCAAATTTCGAGTTTTAATATCTACTCTTGTTTTTTTTTTAAAGGAAAATTATAAACTAAACTCAAACTAATCTTCAATTCAATCACTGTTTTCGTTGAAATGTAATGTCAATGCTTCTATGTTCATTGCTGCTAAGTATTGTGGTTTGAATTGCGTTATTTGTAATTTAAATGGGGTTTGTGTTTCTTCAAATAAGAGGGCAGCGGCTAGTATTGTTGATCCAAAATTGGCTGAGACATTAAGTTTTAGGGAAGCATTGAGCTGGTTGAAGAGTTAAAGTATGCTGCAAAATGATTCTTTAGTTTTGGTTCAAACAATTAGGGGTTGTCAAGAAGATTGGGCTTTATTTGGCTTATCATTTTATATTGTAAATCTCTTATTTGGGTTCTTATGAGATTATTTTGGTTAAACAATGAGTGAACATCGCGTATTATTTAATTCGTAATTCTATATCTGATTAGTAAGAGTAAAGTTCTTTCCTTACATTTAAAATGCTTCTGAATAATCATTAAATTTTAATTCTTAGTTATAAAAAAAATAAAAAAAAAAGGTGATAATAATAATCACTATTTTTGAAAATGGGAAGCCACGTGTTAGAAAAACATTGATTGCTATTTGCTAGCCTAGTTTTCATTTATGAGACACTTATTTCTCAAACTTCTTTTTCGTGTTTTTTTTTAAATATTTAAAGAGTTATAAAAATTGATTAATAGTAAATGTTTTTCTGATTAATATTAGGATTATTAACCAATTTTTACTAATTACAATCAAATAATAAAATTAAATTTTTTTAATAATTAAAGTCAAATAATAAAAATTAAAATTTTCAAAACATATTTGTCAAAGGTAAGTTAATTTTTTCCTTAAAAAAAAAAAAAAAAAGCTTATATGCTCATAATAGACTCCCTCAAAATTAGATTAAAAGCATGATTTACATTTTAAAATTGGATTCCTCCGCATTCTTGCATTCAGGCTCAATGCCTTTGTGACTTCCCTTGGAATTATAATGTTTACCTTGTAAGTTGGTCACTATCCATTGATTAGTGAAGGTGTATTCTAGTACTATATAGTATACAAGAAAACCTCCATAAATTAATAATCTCTATTAGATAAGAGATATGTTGACAAGTTCCCCTAAGCACTTGTTAAGCATTTAATATGATTGTTTTATTTAATAAATTGATACTCTTAGGCACATGTTAAATATTTAATACAATTATTTTATTTAATACATTGATTATTCTCTTAATGAAATTTCATATTTTGAATACTAAATTTAATTAGGAAATATTTTCTCTTTTTAATTACTTAATGAAGTCAAAACAAATATAGAAATTGTACCTTTTCTACTAAAAAAAATTCTCTCCATTTTTTTTTAGAAAATTCCCTCTTATAGTATTACTATAACTGGAAATCACTCATGAAGCCAAAACAATATTAAATTTGCATTGGGTTAAGGTTGCACACTTTTCATTGAAAAAAAAATCCCTCCCATTTTTCTTTAGTTTTCGTATTAAAATTTTGGATATTGAATTAATATTTTCTTTGTTATATATAAGACAAAAAAAGTTTATTAAAAGACGAAAAGAGGACGATTGAGGAGGAGAAAATACATAGAAAAAGATTGAAAATGGAAAATACTAAGAAAAATGGGAGGGAATTATTTTTTCTTTTCAATAAAAAGAGTGCAATTGTGGCCAATGCAAATTTATTTATTTATTTATTGCTTTATAAGTGGTTCCCAGTTATAACAATAGCATAAGAGGGAATTTTTTGAAAAAAAAAAAAGGCTGGAATTTTTTTAGTAGAAAGAGTACAATTTCCTATATATATTTTTTTTACTTCACTAAGACATGAAGTAAAAAAAAAAAAATTCTTATATTTCCTATAAAAAAAAATTCTTATATTTCCTATATTTAGTACAAAGAGTACAATTTCCTATATATAGTTTTTTTACTTCATTAAGAGAGAGAAAACTCCCTAATTAAATTTGGTATTGAAAATAGAAAATTTGATTAAGAGTGTCATTAATGCTTAATAAGTGTTTAGGGGACACTTATTAACATAACCCATTAAATAATAATTTTTTTAGACCCGGCTTAGAGTAATGAGTTAAATTAATAATTTCAATAAAATAATAAGATAATAATATTTTTGAAAAACTTACATAACCCCCTTGATCTCATTCATATTATATATTAATAATTCACTAAAATTACATATTATATTTTCCTAAAATTCTATTGTTATTTATTTTTTCTTTAAATTAAAATTTAAATAAATTTTATTCTTAATTTTTCTCATTGCATTTAAAAACTCTGGAGTTAAATTTTCATATTGCAATAAGAAATTATAAAGAGTTATTGATGTTTTGAGTATTTCATTCTGCATAATAGACTTGAAAACTACTATATCATCGTCAGCTTCATCATCAACAGAATTTTTAGTAATGTTAGCAATAATTTCTTATAAACTTGAGACCTCTGAATATATATCATTTTCACTAGAATAATCCAATAAGTAATTTCTATCTATTTCATTTCGATGGCCTAAATTATTGGTTATCATTTTAAATTTATTAATATCTTTTTCATCTAAAAGATCATTTAAGTTCTCTGAGATAATTTGTTCTATAAAACGAATCTTGCAATATCGAAAACAATTTGCTATTGTCTTTGCATGGATATTTGTTGCGAGTACACTCGATAAATTAATAAATTATTAATTTATCTATTAATTAATATATCTTTAAATTAATAAAATTTATATGGTTCTAAAGTTATTAATTTATAGAAGTTTTACTGTATATTTTTTTAATTTATATCATTTTATTTGTCTTTCTCACTATAAAATGAGATTTCTTCTAATTATCAAAATATTTATTTTATAAAATTGTAGAATGGTATTAAGTTAATAACTCAATTACGGAGTGCTTATTTTATAAGGTAAGAAATTTAAGTTTAACATCACAATTTTGATTTTTTTTAAATAATTATTGACGTAAAAGAAATTATGAAAGAAAACACAATTAATAAAAAGGGAATTATTTAATATTACTGAGAGTATGAATATATAATGCATTATACACTTGTAAATATATAACATTTAACTAAAATTAAGAAAAATAAATTTTACATTTATTTTTTTAATCAGAAATAAATTTTTCATTCATTATGAGTAAGTTATTAGTTATTAACGAAAAATAACTCAAAATAAAGGAATGCAAAATGTAAAGAAGGTAAAATATAGAAATATTAAAATATCTCATTTTTGTACAAAAATAAAAATGCATACATTTATAAAGGCAGTTTGAAAATATAAAAATTATACATGTAAAAATCATAAAAATATTATATGAGATTTTAAATATCAGATTTTCGGAATTGTGTAAATTATAAATTATAAATAGTCTATAAAGTATTCATTAAAAAAAAGAAAGAAAGAAAGAAAGAAAGAAAGAAAGAAGAAGAAGATATCAAACGAAGGAATTTAACGTATTTGGCTAAAAAAAAAGAAGGAATTTAACATAATTTTTAAATTCTCAACGTTGTTTCAATGATTTTGCCTCATACTAAAACGCGGTGCCTTTCAGATGATCCAAAGGCCAAACATATTCTGAATTCTGAAAATACTGGGCCAATGTTCTAACTAACATCTGTATTAGGGTTCAAAACCAACACGTGTATTACAATTCCGTAATCGTAAATTACAGACCAGAACACCAAAGCTAAAACGAATAAAACGGTGACGTAGTCATAAGAAAAGGAGAGAGAAGTTTCTGGAATGGACCTAAAAAAGAAGAAGCCACTACAAACACACGCACGACACGAATTCATCTCGCCCCTTCCAGTCTTTTCTCCTTATGTGTGGGCCCTATTCCTTTAACCTTTTTCTAATCTTTCCTTCTGTTCTTTAATTTTTTATTAAAAAAATTCTTTTTATTATCCTTTCTTTCTCTAACTCACGATCTCTCTTTCCCTCGCCTTATCATTTACTCCACCCAGAACCTTCTAGAAACAACAAAACGTTACTCTCTCTCTCTCTCTCTCCCCCCTGTCAATTGCAAGATCAACGTTCTTGCTTGATGGTACTTGGTTCAAAGGTATCGCTTGATGGCTAAAGTTCCAGTTCAGTAATAAACGTTGTTCCGTTTTGCGATACTGTTTGGCTGGCGAGAAAATCTCACTGTTTCTTTCCTGGAAAAAGAATCCCTGATTTTTTATTCTTTCAGGTATTTCAAACTTATTATATCAATTGTTACTGTTTAAATACGACATAACTTGGAACTGCTATACATTTTAGATTGTTTTAGTTTCCATTTAACGAAAAACTTATCGGAAAAATATTTTTATCAGTTTTATTTGGCTCGCAAGAATAGATTTTCTCTTTTCCTTTTCTTTTTCTTTGATTTTCTATGTATATTTTCTGGAGCGAATGTATAGTTATTTATTATTTGTTATTATGTATATGTATATAATTTTTTTATCATTTTCAAATATTTTATTGAATCTGATGTATGAATTTTGATAAATCAATTCGAGCCAGCACGACGAAGAATCTGTCATTATAGATGCTGGTTTTTTAGGGTTCGGATCTAAAACCGAACCCATGATGCCATTACCGGTCGAACAAACCGGCGAATCAGCTGCCTCCGGTGGAGGAGGAGGAGGAGGAGGCGACTCGCAGAGATCTATACCTACTCCATTTCTTACCAAAACTTATCAGCTTGTTGATGATCCTTCCGTCGATGACCTGATTTCTTGGAACGAGGATGGATCCACCTTCATCGTCTGGCGTCCAGCTGAATTCGCCAGAGACTTGCTCCCTAAATACTTCAAACACAACAATTTTTCTAGCTTCGTTCGCCAGCTCAATACCTACGTGAGTCCTTTCCTCTCTCAATATATGATTTCTTTTCTTTATCTCTCAATATATGATTTCTTTTTTTTTTTAAATTATGTAATTTTTTATTTATTCATTTTCTGTATTTTGTTTCAATCAATAGGGATTTAGGAAGGTTGTGCCGGATCGATGGGAATTTGCAAATGATTGCTTCAGGAGAGGCGAAAAAGGATTACTTCGTGATATCCAGCGCCGGAAACTCTTTCCAACATCGGGAGCCACAGCAGCAGCTGCAGCTGCAGCCACGGTCACCGTTGCAGCCATACCGACAGTGGTCCGTACGGTTTCCCCGACGAATTCAGGTGATGAACAAGTAATTTCATCGAATTCATCGCCTGCAGCGACACAGGTTGCGACTCCGATTCTCCGGACAACAAGCTGTACTACGACGCCGGAGCTTTTAGAAGAGAACGAAAGATTGAGGAGAGAGAATACGCAGCTAAGCCAGGAATTGAGTCAGTTGAAGGGATTATGTAATAATATATTTGCATTGATGACGAATTATGCTTCTGGTCAATTAGATGGTCAAAATAATTTACCAGAGGCGAGACCTTTAGAGTTGTTACCAGCAACGAAGGCGGTGGCACAAAGGGAGGAAATCACCATTAGCGGCAGTGCGACGGTGGCGTCAGCGGCTACAGAGGAAGATGTAATACCTAGGCTATTTGGAGTTTCGATCGGGGCTAAGCGGATGAGAAGGGAAGAGGAGGAAGGGAATAATAATCAACAACATTTACAGGAAAATGAATCTGGATCTGATGTAAAATCAGAACCGTTGAATGGGAAGACCGAACACAGCGAGCATGACGACCCTTCGTGGCTGGAGCTTGGTAAATAATAATCTGATTGATACATGGAATGTGAGAGTGACAGAGATCACATGATGATCGTCGCCGCCACCACAGAAACAGATTAGAGAATGGATTGAAAAATGACACGTGGATCCTTCTCGAAGTTGGATTTGTCTTCTGTGGAAAGAGAACAGTCACCGGTAACCGGTCACGACCGTCTTTGTCCGCCAGAGGAGCCATTTTTTCACATAAATGGCGGTGGAGTGGGAAAAGAGAAGTCGAAAGAACCGTTGTTGAAATATCGAAACAGTGCGCATAAGAAGAGAAAAAATCTTTCCACTTTTGTGGTTTTGTTCAACAGACAACACTATTGAGCGGTAAAATTTGAAGAATTGGTATTAGCTGTAGCTCTGGTCAAAGTTTTGTGTTACAAGTCTTTCAAGGCCGAAACTTGTTGACAAAACTTTTAGTGTAAAAAACAAATTGTTAGTTAGTTAGGTTGCTTTAGTTTTTAACATTTTATAACATTATAATTCTGCCTTAACATAATATTCCAAATTAGTAGAGTTCATTGTTTTGACTTTTGAGTTTCGAATTAGCCTGTCCTCGTAGTTGAGGGCTTGTTTGATTTCTCCATTTGAATTCACCACTCTCTTTAAAATTTGTTTTTATAAATTCAAAAAATATATAATAAACTATTATATATTTAAATTTTTAAACAAAATTTATAATTATAAATTTACTATTTTATGAAATAATTACTTTACAATTAAATTAAAATTAAAATTAAGAACAATTATCTTGAATGGAATAATTGTCTTATTTTCATTTTATTTGTATCATGTCATGATTCAAATGAGCTAACGTTTGACAA
Organism: Reutealis trisperma; assembly: GCA_947687605.1. NCBI lineage: Eukaryota > Viridiplantae > Streptophyta > Magnoliopsida > Malpighiales > Euphorbiaceae > Reutealis > Reutealis trisperma. Next base: position 6,435,205 of record CANTUT010000039.1, on the reverse strand, counting down.
AAAAATTTTATGTAGTTTTTAGCTTTAGTTTTCTAGTTCTTGGTTGTTATAACAAATCTATTTGGTTATTTAAGTGATAAATAGTGTTTGTAAAATTCTTAATTTGAAACTTTTTAAAATAGCTCAGAGTTATTTAAATAAAAAATTAAATTATTCTATTAAAAAATATTTAAATAAAAAGATAATATTTATTCATAGTAGTCATTATACATATTAACAATAACAATTAATAATAATTTTATTAAACACTTAATTTCAATCAGTTATTAGTTAACAATTATGAGTAACCGCTAGTAATTAACATCTAGTATTAACAATAGTTAATAATTAAAAAGTATAATTAACAACGATACTCTTCATTTATTTTTAATCTTCTTTTTTTTTTTTTTATTGTTTTACAAAAATTTAAAAATAATTAATTGTACTAAGTTTTAAGAATAAAATGATTATATTACTCATTGATTATAAAGTAATGGATGATATGTGAGTTAATTATAGAATAATTCAATTATTTTCATTTTAAAATATTTATTGTTTTGGAGAAATTTTTTTATTTTAATTTATTTATTGTTTTATGATTTGAAAAAGGTATTAATTATTTTTTTAAATTTATCTTTTATTTATTTTTTAATATTTGTATTAATTGATTTTATTTTGCTCAAAATCAAAAAAAGAATATTTAATCTTTTTAATTTAAAATTATGATAATTTAATATTTTTTAATTTATATGTTGAAATTTTAAATGATAAATATTTTAAAATAAAGATATTAAATATTAACAAAGATAAGAATAAAATTAAACAAATATTGAAGTCTTTTTGATTTCTTGTAACATGGCAAATAATTCAAAAAATAAAATTTTTCGAAAAAAAAAAGGAGGGAGTACCAAAAATAGTTAAATCACACGTAGCCTTAGTTGCCATACTTGAAAGGTATTGAAAACATATTGATCTTTTAGCTAAAAAAGGAAAAAGAGAGAGAAGTGGAAATATCTTGTAGGACGAAAAGATATTTTGTCGAATTAGTGAGAATTAAAAATCTAGGATTGTCTCATGTTCATTTTTTTTTTAGGATTACTTGCATTTCAAAACTTGGGAAAACTTTTTTTTTTTTTTTTTTTAAGGAAATTACATCCTCTGCCTAAATTTTTATTCTTTTTACATTTATTTGCTCCGGATAAAGAGCTGACTTTTTTGTTCATTCCTTTTCACTTTTATGCGAGTTTTTTTTTTTTGTTATACTTATTTTTTTTTTATCTTATTTGTTAAAAGCTGTGAACTAATTTTACTTCACTCATTCTTTCTCCTTTTTTTTTTCATTTATTTTGAATGACTTTCTCTTTCTTTCCCTCTTTCATTCTTTCCTTTTTTTTTTTTTTTTTCTCTATTTTGAATCTCGACTCTCTCTTTCTTTCCCTTTTTTTTTCAAATTTTTTTTCATTTTTCCATATGTTATTGTTTGAAATTTAATTTATTTTCAGTATCTACTCCTATAGTGGAAGGAAATTATATTAACTAATCAGATGCTAATTAATTTTCAATAGTTAGTGAAAGAGATGGATTAATATATTTTTAAGAGTTTTGTTTGTTATGATGTAGTTTAGAAATTAGAACAAATGTTGAAGAAGATCGAATATCAATAAGGAGAAATTGATCTAAAAGATGCTTTTGATGTGTTTGGAAGAGATAAAGATGGGTTAATTTCAATAGAAGATCTTGGATTGGTTTTATCATCTTGGGGATTAAAAGAAGGAAACAAAGTTAAAGATTGTAAAGAAACTATTAGAGTGCGTTTAGTAAACAGTAATGGAATGGAATTTAATATAATCAAATGCAAATTTAATGTAAATTTACATTAAAAATACTTTTGATTATATTATATTATATGTCATTATTGTCTACCAAATGATACCTTAGAACAATTGATGCGGATGGTAATGGAGTATCCTCTTAGATTTTTTTTTTTTGTCCTTTTTGCCAGTAACCTAGGCTCTGTTCCATCTTTTTAGACACAGAGAGATAAAGTCAAGAGTGACAGATAGATATAGAGTCTCAAATTTAACACAATTATATATTATTTTATGTGATCAAACAAAAGATGGGTTGTATGATATGTTTATTATAATACTCAAATTAATATTATTATATAATTACCTTTGATTTCCACATTTAATATACTACTTTTATGAATGTGTACAATATTCAAAGTGCTCATCCACCTTATTCCATAGAGCATGCAATTATTTCCATATAGAAAAGTATTTATTTCTAATATATACTTAAGATATACCTAAAACATACCTAATATATACCTAAAACATACCTAATATATACTCGTTATACACTTAAGATATACCTAAAACATAGTTGTTATATATTTAAGATATACTGTTTATTGTAAATTCTAAAAATTTTTTGTTATTTTTTATTTTTTTATAATATAATTTTTTTGTCTAATATGTAATTAATGTAATCCTTTTATATACTTATATTCATTTAATACTCGATATCCAAAATTTTTCAAAAATATATATCAAAATAAACACAATATAAATACAAATTAATCAAATCTAGCAAAATGTATATCTATGATATACCTATATACACTTCAGATATACTATTTATTTTAAAAATTGTTAATTAGTTTAGTGATTCAAAGATTTTAGCATTTATGCTATTAATTAATAATTTAATAATCACATATTTGCATCATAGAGTAAGAAATTAGTTTTTTAATTTGAAGTAATATTTAATGTACTCATATATTAAATAATTATAAATTTTGTGTAGAAAATCTTTGTTCAAGCTAGAGTTTCTCACACTAAATAAAAAGGTTGAGAGTGTTAAATCTCAAAAGAAGAGAAAAGAAATTATTTTTGGCATATATTGTGATATAACTAAATTATACCTAACAAATACTTGTTATACACTTAAATATACCTAAAATATACTTAAAATATAATCGTTATATACTGAAGATATATTGTTTATTGTAAATCTTGAAAATAGTTGTCATTTTTTTAAATTTTTTTACAATATAATATTTTCTATCTAATATATACTTGATATATTCCTTTTATATGCTTATATTCATGTAATATTCAATATCCAAATTTTTTTGAAAATATATATCAAATAAATGCAATATAAACACAAGTTAATCCAATTTAGCAAGATGTATATATCTATGATATACCTATATATACCTCATATATACTATTTATTTTAAAAGTTATTAATTAGTTTAGTGATTAAAAATTTTTAGTATTTATACTATTAATTAATAATTTAATAATCACATATTTGTACGGCAAAATAAGAAATTAGTTTTTTAATTTAAAATAATGTTTAATGTGCTAATATATTAAATAATTATATATAAATTTCGTGTAGAAAATGGTCAATAGTCAAAGTATATTATAAATTTACCAATGTACGTATCTATTGGTGTTATTTCCAATTCTACAAATGCAAGAACTAAAAAGTAAAAGCAGGTGTCAATTACAAACCATTGTAATAAGTACTATGTGAAAGAGTAAAATTGAACTAGTTCAAAAACAGTCACAGATGACCAAGCATTAAGAAAAAAAGAAAATCATCTGCTATATTGGGGCATAGATAATGCAGCTATAGGGTGGCATGATTGATTGGTAGATAAAATAAATGAATTTCTCTCTCTTTCTTTGGATAAAATAAAAGCCAGAGGTACAGATTTTTTTTTTTTTGGCCAATAATTCAGAAAAATTCATCAACGAGAAACATCCAAGTACAAGAGTTTTGCCAATCCAGTAGGGGGTACAATGGTCCATACAGGGGAGAGAAAACTACTGAAAATGCAATTTGCAACCCAATCAGCTGCCCTATTTGCAGCTCTTGTAACCCATACAAAACTGATAAGACCCAAAATAAGGTTTAAGGCCAAAAATAACATCTAAATAAGCCTGAGGATGAGTGCCTCCTGCATCTGTACAAGCTTGGATAAGCTCTTTACAATCAAATTCAACAATGATTCCACTATATTCATTTTTGATTGCCACTCTCATCGCCAGAACCACAGCTGCAGCTTCTGCTGCAAGATGAGATCTCACCAACTTCTTGGAGGCCACACCGCCTACCATGGAACCTCTGCTATCCCTGCAAATAATAGCTAACCCAGTCATGCACGAAGTGGGATTGATACTAGCATCAGCATTTAACTTAACTACTGATGAAGGTGGAGGTTGCACCCGGCAGAGCAATGTGTTCTTAAAGAAGCAGGAAGTTTTAAGTTGGCATAGAATTTGGGCTTTGAAAGGAAACTTCTCCTGGGCCGTAAAATCTGTTATAGTTCGTAGTCGGCCTATGACTTTAATTATTGATTTGGGTGCACTTGAACCACAAGGATCCTAAAGAATGGGAATGCATCGAGCCAGCGTTGTCAACGAGAATGGTTTCATTCAGGTTTTATTAAAAATAATTTTTTTTTAATTTTAATTTTGTTTCCAAGAAATATGGGAGGTCTTATTATTATTATTATTTTTATTTGCAAAGATATACAAGTACACAATAGAAGCTTATATTATAATGCAAAATTATTCAAAAAAAAAAAATAGTTGATATTATTGGGATGAATTCTATATTGAGATTTGTGGAAAATATTTTTTATATTTTTTGATATCTTGAACACTTCATAAAATTAACCAATAGAAAATATTTTCTTAGTCAATGGAAAATTAAAGTCATTTTTAAGGAAATTGACTTTTTTTTTTTTAAACGATAAGTCATTTTTTAAATTTTAACAAATTTATTATATTTAAAGAAAAATATATAAATATAAATTTATTAATTCTCCGATCATTGATACTTATTATTAGCGATCACCGATGACTACTATTAGATGCTAATGATCACCGACAGTCACTATCAATAGTCGGTGCCAAATTTACTATTTTTATGCATTTTTTTCACATTTAATAATAAAACTTTAAAAGTATAAAATTAATATAAATTTAAATGTGTTTATAGTTTTACAAATTGAAAATCTTATATTTTTAATTAATTTTTAATATTGTAACTAAACCATAGAAAATTAATTTTTCAAAAAAATATTAATATTTTTTCTAAAAAATATTTTCCAAAAATAAGTTATTTTCTACAAAATAAAATGACAAAATAACTTATAAATAAGTAAGTGTTAAACTTAATATAAAGCAAATTCATTTTTATGCAAATAAATTCTGATACTTACGCACTTACAATTTCATAGTCACTTTTTTTAAACTCTTAATTAAACTGATAAGTGATTTGAATCGAGTTATACAATTAAATTAAAGTCTTAACAAAGATTTGACATAATTTTTAATAGCAATATTATGAAATTCCTTTTTCTTTAACAATAAAAATAAGAGAATAAAATTTAAATTTTTATTTAAATTGAGATATATAGTAATTGTAATTTACGAGTACTTTATAATAACAATCTGAAACATTTAGCAATATGATTAATTAATTTCCGATTCTTGGCTGATGTATAATGGGGCTGCGTATAATACAAAGGTTAATTAATTAATTTGACATCCAAACCATTAAAGATTGATGTGTGAATCACGTTTTAATAAAATATTAGCCGCCAACAATTAATGGTCTTGTTAGCATTCCACTGCCCGTTTATTATTATATTGAAAATTCTGGACTCAAAATTTCGAGGAATTGGACATTATGAAGACGTTGTTAAATATGAGTTGGACTTTCAGAGTTCAGATTTTTATACTATTTAATTACCAGTACTAATTTTTAATAGCAATTTGTATAAAAATACAGCTTTTTTATAGAATATTGAAAGAGAGAAAATAATTGATGGGTATGAGTAAATTTAAATATTGAGCATGTAGAAAGTACTTAGGCAAAAAAAAGCACGTAGAAAGTAAAGAAAGGAAATCTTTTTGATGTCTTATGGCATGCCAGCAAGGAGGAAGAAGAAGCACTGCAATTGCATAGAAAGTTTTTATTTACCCAAAAAAGAGTTTAATCAAATTTCTTCTTGTATTAAGCCAATGAAAAGTTACCATTAGTTCTTAATTTATCTTCTTCTGCCTTTTCTTTGCGCCAATTGGTATTTTCTATCTTCACTTCTCTTATTTTTACTTTTACTTGTTGGTTTTTAAATGTACTTTATGCTTATTGTTTGTATTAGGGCTGAGTACGAAAATTAAAAATTTCAAATTGAACTGAATAATTGGACTGAAAATATCTATAATTAGACCGAACCATTGATTTTTTTACTTTTCCTGAACCGAATTGGAACGAATAACATATTTTGATACGGTTCTAGAGATTAACGTATATACGAACCGAGAATTGGACCGAATTATATTAGACCGAAATAACCGAAATTTTTTTATTTTTTATTTATAATATATAAATAATGTTAATTGAATAATATATAGATAACACAAAAATTATAAGATTATATATGTCATTATAGCAATTATCAAATTATATGAAAATAAAATTTACATGAATTATAAATCTATAATTAAAAATATATATACCTTAACTCAATGAAATATAACTATTCATATTTATATAATTTACTTAAATATTAAATTCATTAAAATTATATCAATGAAAAATTAGTAATATAATGTGGATTAAGTTTTAATAATACTAAGATATAACCACATATTACAATTAAAAATTTTAAATTCACTACTTATATATTTTAGAACAAAAACTTTTATTATATGTTATGATTAATCAATGAGTGATAATAAGAAAATATGATGTATTAATAAAATTTATATGATACTAATAAAGTTTTTGATTAATTAATTTTTATTAGTATCTAATATTATAATATTAAAAAATATTTTTTTATTAATTAACATTTGTGTGATAGGTTGTGAATAAAAAAGTACTTGTAATAGATAATTAATAGTTTATATAAAAAGTTAGAAATTAATTATAAGAAATTATATGTTAACTTTAAATAGTATGTGTAATTATATCGCAAAAACTATTAATATATAGTTTTGATATATAATTATATATATTAACATAATGTATTAATTTATTAATATAATCATTTAATAATATATTATAATTATTAATATAATATATTAATTTATTAAACCCAAATTTTATAAAAAATAAAACTTAAAACTGTACTATTAGTTATAAAAAATTAATTATTAAATGCATTTTCTCCGAATCTCTATTTTGGATTGGATTATACTATAACCAAAATATCCGATTCCCGAATTATATTTTCCCAAAATTTTCGGAACAATACAATACATAAATTTTTTATTTTGGTTCTGATTCTGAATTTATAAAAATTAAAAATTTCCAAAGTTCAATTTAATTCCGGAGATTTTCAAATTTTTAAATTGGACTGAACTGTACTCAGCCCTAGTTCATATCTTACTGGGGTTGGGAGCAAAGTTTGCTGGATTAATAGAAATTATATCCGATGGTGAAATGTGAGGAGAGAGAAATTTTATTTTATTTTTTATTATTATTTTCACCGGATGAGTTAAATTTCCTTTCAATAGAGAGGCTTAAATTTAAGATTTTAGCAAGTTCAAGTATTTTATGTACCTAAATTTAGTTAAGGAGCAAATGTGCACTTAGCCATATACGTTATGGGCAAAAATAAAACTTCTCCCTTTTAAATTTTAGTTTTATAGATATTTAGAAATCCTACTCTTTATTAGTTGTATTGATTAGTTATATAATTAATGTGTATATATATATAACAAAATATATAAAATTGGTGTGTTATTATTAAAGAATAAAGATATTTTAGGAAATTTATATAATATTAATTAATTTTCTAGATATATGTTTAAACATAAAATGGATTATCAATTTAAATAAAAGACACACTTTGTCTGAAATATATGCCTATTTCTATTTTCAATAAAAGTGGTTAATTTAGTTAAAATTATGTTTTTAATCTAAGTATTTCCATACATATCCATTCATTTCTATTAATAAACAATTATCTTGGAAACTATTGTTTAATTTTTTAATGCTAAGTTTCAAAACTAATAAAGTTTCATTATTCTCATAAAAAAAATTAAAAATTTCATTATTGATTAACATACCAACAATTCAATCCTTTTATTTTTTAGTCCAATAAAATTAATTAATGGTTTATTGATAAAAATGTGATGTATTAATGGTGAAATATACTTCATTTGTTCTTTAATAAAAGACGTTTTGAGAGTTTAATTTTATTTCATATTATTTGACGTTTTCCTTTTCTAAATGTACATTAATTTTTTTTTCCAAATTATATTCTTGTTTATTCTTTTTCACATTAGTAATAATAAAAGTAATATTTGAAGTTTAAAAGTAATACAGTCTATTTAATGATTATTTAACACATCCTCAATTCTTATGCAAAAACCTTAAACGACATCTATTTAGGAACGAAGTGAGTATTAAATAAGAATATAATAGAAAATTAACAAATTAACTACTTTTTAAAAGAGGAAAGTGAATTATAATTTGGGACAGATGAAAAAGAAAATAAACCTATCTTTTTAGGACAGATGGAGCAAAATAATTCATATATTTGCTAGAGAAAAAGCTAACCTATTGTTTGGAGTGACAGTAATTATAATTATGAAACAAAAATTTAACATAAGAATTAAATTTACTTATATCTTTTATTATTGATATGCTTAAGATGAATCTCAATCTCAAGTATGTTGTTGGACGATCTTTGATATTTGCAAGCCAGGAAATTAGAGGGCCTAGGTAATGTACCTGGGAATCATTCCGATACTTAAGTTAATAAAATTATGATTTATGGGGAGTATATGAATTATGGAGTTTATAATTAAGAGTTTTGAGTTACCTTTAAAAGTTTCGAGTTACCTCCTCATTAATATTTAAGGACTATTTATAGTGATATCTTATGATATAAATCCTTATTATAAAATAATTTACCTACTATAATATCTCACTTGTAAATAGATTTTCTATAGCTATATTATAATTAGAAAAAAAAAAAATTCTTCAAGTAAGTTGTGAACTTTTTAGATGAGCTCTTAACTTACGTAGGATAACCAAATCAAATAAGTATGGAACAATTATTAAACTCTTAATTTTGGAAAATAAAGAGTTTTGATTAGGTAAACGAGAAAAAGATTTGGTATTCAATTTCTTTGAATTGACGGGTAAGGCAAGTCAAGAAGAATTCTCAAGATTTTCGGTTGAGGATGAGACATGCAATACAAGTATAAATTCTTGAAGAAGTTAGGCCTTTAAAGGATTTGGAAATTAGCATTCAAGTAATTTTCCTATAGATTCCATTGGAAGATTTCATTTGAAAGAATTAAATTCAATCAGTAAAATTAAATTGAATTCCTATACAAGTAATTGTTTCAAACACTGTACAAATAAATAATGAAATTAATTTACTTAATTTTATTAATCTACCTTAATTTATAATAACATTGAAACTTTAGGACGTCATAATATATATTTATACAAATTAAATCTTAATTAAATTATTATTTTTTTTTAAAAAGATATGATTTCTATTTATTTTCAAATCATTTCTTTTTTATACTATAAAAGGATTGAATTCTATATATTATCTCATTTTAAATATGAAAATTGATAAAACGAAATACATTTGAATTGAATTCCTGCAAAATTTGATATTCCAAACATGAGATAATGAATCATTTGTAGACCTGATTCATATGGACTTCTTTAACTTGGGAATAATGGCATTGTACAAAATATTTCATATCATGTTAAAAATCTCATATATGATAAGATTTTATTTTATGTGAGAGAAATTTATATGCACACAGTATATATAAAATTTTCTAATTAGTTCGAGAATAATATTGAAACATATTAATCTTTGGACCCTTCAAAGTGAAAAACAGCAGAATCTTAAGGAATTTGTAATTCTTCTCTAACTTTAATTGCACCAGCTAAGCATGTAATCATCTTATGTGCAGTGGTTTTTGGAAATTTATTGAAGATGTTCATTTAGTGACATTAATTATATTTTTTTCCTGGTCTTGACTTGGTCATGAGGAAAAGAAAGATACCCTTTCATTAGTTTCTTTTTCTTCCCATCTCTTTTTTTTCCTTTCTTTCACAATGCGTATAGTATGGGATGGAAAAAATAGGTTTGTTGTAATTAAAAAATAAAAAATTTTCCAGCTAAATCTATTTTTTATTTGATAAGTATAAAGTTTATAAAAAAAAAAATATCTCCACCATATTACATTTTCATTGATGAATTACCTTTTTTTAGTACATCCAAAAACTTTTAAAGGTGTATAGGAGTTATTAAAATTTAAATTCCTGATTTATATATATTCTGAGGCAAACACTTGATTATTAAATTATTAATTCATTAATTTGATGACCGGTGCTTGATGCATTACTTACTGATTAAATTAATTGTTATAATTTATATGATGCATCAGAATAGAAATTCTTAAGAGTTATTGATTAATCTCAAAATGTGTAAGAGTTATTACTACTTTCTGTCAAAACAAAAAGTTTTTTAAGATAATTTGTGAAGTGTATTAATCTGAAACAAGAAAACAAGTGGGAAAAAAAAAACTGCTTTTAAAAAGAGTGGAGCAAAAGTTCGATATTTAAATATATCTCTTTTTATTTTAATAATTTTTAATATATATTTAATAAGACATAATGAAATATAATATAATATAATTAAATAAAAATATAATATAATATAATTAAATAAAAATATAATATAATATAATCAAATAAATTTTTAATATAAATAAAAAATAATTGTCTAATTAAATTGATTTAGAATAATATTGTGTATACCAATTTTTATTAGGAAACTAATATAGTTTATAAAGCAAAAAATAAAATTAAGTGCATGGTTTTGTATTTTACAAAATACTTAATAAAAAATCAGTGAATTGAATTGAGTATAAAATTAATTAATATTCTTGGTTACCAACCAGTGGGGATAAGATCAGGAATATGTCAAGAAGGTTCCCAAAAGACCATAAGACTACTGTACATAGTCAGCATTGCGTTATTAATTGTGTATTGTATGATAACTCAGCAAAGACGACTTTCGCATTCGCCCTCTTAACGTTTTAGCTTCAAAACAAATACTACACATTAATTTGTAATGCCTTCGATTAATGCATGATGAGGGATGAAAGTGACTCTCAAGAGAGACTTGGACCTTCCTGTAGCCCAAGCCCATTGCAAAGCCTTCAGAGATTATGATAAACGGAAACAGGACCCATTGGCCGGACCCTCGAACGATCCAAGTCCAAAGGCCTTCAGACTAGATGCTACTCCCCTCTTTCGCCAGCCGGATGACTTGCTGAGCAAGTAAGGGCCGAAGCCCCCTGATAATATGTCCAGTCATCCAGCAGGAGGATCAGTCTTTAGACAATTTGCACCATGCCCTGACACCCCCATTACCAGACATCCTTAGGGATGGGACAGGGGACATGCGCCTGCTACCAACTTTCACCAACCAGCATGGTCGAATGACAGAGGATGTCCTTCCTCAAAAGAAAGGTGTCAGACGTACCTAACCCGGAAATCATACAAAAGGGAAAGAAAAACCTAAGCACAGGTAGTGAAAACTCTGCATTCTCTCATCCCTTTCTTTCACTAAAATACTCTAAAGAAAGGACTAACTTGATCGTCGGAGGGTTAAAGCCAGGCAAAAGGCCCGGCTCCTCTTTGATCCTTTTTCTTCTCCTTCGCAGGCATCAGGCTCAAGCATCAGGCTCAGGTCCAAGAAGAGAAGATCCAACCCATTCCTTTTTCATATTGATCAAGCCTGATCAAATTGGCGCCGTCTGTGGGGACGCGAGCTGATCTTTCTCTCAACTTTGCATTTTACTTTCATTTGCCTGTGAAAGAAGATTACCATAATGACTAACCATGATGATCCCGAATCTTCAACTCCCTCAAATCCTAGACATTCCCTTCCAACACCTACTGATCCTCCTCTAGCAACTCCCATTGACCTAAACACGTCCCTCCAGCTCCTTATCTCTCAACAAAACACAGTTGGGTCTAGCCAAACCCCTCTGAGCCTTCCAAATCTAGACTTAGCTCCTGCATTGCAGTTTATTAATACTATAGCTGTTTTTGTAAGGAGCTCCCAGCAACAGACTCCCCAGGCACAGACCCTTATCGCTGTTCCAGAAGCTACCCCGAGAAGGAATGTTGCTCGAACCCTGGAGTATGAGAAGCAATCCCAGGGAGCCCCAGGGGTTCGGCCTTCCCCAGGGGTTAATGAAGAACAACTGGTCCACTTGGGTGGAAATGTGGAGGGGAGAACGGAAGAGCATCATGGAGGAGAGGAGAGTTTGACTAAAGAAGAAGGGAGTACGCAAGCTTCGCTCCCAGACAGTGAATTTAAGTTTTTGCATGGAAAAAAATTTCATGCAAATAATACGGAACGGGGCGAAGGAAGGAATAAGGGGAAGTGTGAGTACAAAGAACCAAAGTACGGAAAAAGAGAAAGCCCGAGAGGAAGAGAACAGGATAGATGGGAATATTCTGTTACTAGTCACCCCTCGAGGGTTCGAAGCAGAAGATCACCAGTTAGTGGCAACAGCCACAGAAAGAAGGAAGAGGAGGTGAGAGATGCGGTGAATAAGTTTTTAGAAGAGATGAATCAAGGTTATGACAGGAAAACCATGGATACCACCCTAAAGCTCACCCTGAAGTCTCCTTTTACCAGATCCATCAGGGAATACGTTATGCCTAGCAAGTTTAAACCACCGGTGTTGAAAAAGTATAATGGGAAAACCGATCCCAGGGTCCATGTCATGGACTACAAGCATGTAGTAGAATTGCAGACGACGGATGATGAGGCTCTATGTAGAGCGTTTAGGGGATCCTTGGAAGGAGCTGCAACGAGATGGTTTGATAGCTTAGAAGAGGGAAGTATCCGTTCTTTCATGGAGCTGGCCAGATCCTTTATGCACCGATTCGCTTCTAGTATTCCGGTGGAGCGAAAGACTCAGTATTTGGAAACGGTGGTGCAAAAGGAGAATGAGTCCTTAAGGGATTACATGGCTCGATTCAATCGAGAAGCGTTGAAAGTGACGCACTGGGACCAAGCTCGAGCAGTGGAAGCGCTGCAGAATGGAACCTCTCACACGGATTTTCTCAAAGCCCTTTGCCGTCATGCTCCTTGTACCCTGGAGGATGCAATGGCATTGGCCCAAAAGTATGTACGGCAAGATGACGCTCTAGCCTTCAACCAGATGGCAAAGCGGAGAGGAATGATCGCCAAGAGCGGGAAGAACTTTCCTAAGGGGAAGCCTAAGCCCTAGTAAATCTAGGCACGAAGCCTCGCCAAGAGCGGGAAGAACTTTCCTAAGGGGAAGCCTAAGCCCTAGTAAATCTAGGCACGAAGTCTCGCCAAGAGCGGGAAGAACTTTCCTAAGGAGAAGCCTAAGCCCTAGTAAATCTAGGCACGAAGACTCGCCAAGAGCGGGAAGAACTTTCCTAAGGGGAAGCCTAAGCCCTAGTAAATCTAGGCACGAAGCATCGCCAAAAGCGGGAGGAACTTTCCTAAGGGGAAGCCTAAGCCCTAGTAAATCTAGGCACGAAGCCTCGTCAAGAGCGGGAAGAACTTTCCTAAGGGAAAGCCTAAGACCTAGTAAATCTAGGCACGAAGCCTCGCCAAGAGCGGGAAGAACTTTCCTAAGGGGAAGCCTAAGCCCTAGTAAATCTAGGCACGAAGCCTCGCCAAGAGCGGGAAGAACTTTCCTAAGAGGAAGCCTGAGCCCTAGTAAATCTAGGCACGAAGCCTCGCCAAGAGTGGGAAGAACTTTCCTAAGGGGAAGCCTAAGCCCTAGTAAATCTAGGCACAAAGCCTCGTCAAGAGCTGGAAGAACTTTCCTAAGGGGAAGCCTAAGCCCTAGTAAATCTAGGCACGAAGCCTCGCCAAGAGCGGAAAGAACTTTCCTAAGGAAGAGCCTAAGTCCTAGTAAATCTAGGCACGAAGCTAAGAAGGTCTAATGGGAGGAGAAGGTGAAAGTGCTTGAACTCCTATTGGAACGGAAACTTCGCTAAGGCATTGCACAAAGGCTTGTTGGATTACAAGTAAAGCATACGCAAAAGCAGAAGCATAATACTGTATTATTCGTGGAAGTAAATGTATTACATTTATTTACAAAAGAATGAAATACAAAAGAATTATAAAAGAATGAAATACAAAAGAATGTAAAAAATGTCTAAGGCGGAGGATCGCCTGGAGGAACCACTGCTACAGAAGATGGCAAAGGCTGGTCATTCAAAGGATCTGGCTGAATGACAGATAGAGGTTCGGCTGAGGCAAGACTTGTCCCAGAAGGAGGTCCTTCGTCTGCATCCCCTTCGCCCCCGCTAGAAACTTCGGGAATGGGAGATGAAGCGGGTCCATCTTTATCCCAAGCTGGGAAGTCTTCAGGTCGTAAGAGGCCTTCATCCCCCTCAGGAACGGGATCTTGGAACTCTGAAAGGTCTGGCGCTGGAGGTTCTTCAGCAGCATCCAATTCAAATACCACTTGCAGCACATCAGGAAAATGCTCCGCTGCGTCACGGAGAGCATTATTATAATACTCGGCTGCTACCTTATAGGTGTGGTATGTGATGATGTCATCGAAGCTCTTAGACTGCATAAAATCCCTCACAGCCCTTCGTCGAGCTTCTTCGGCCTTGTTAGCCTTCTCAAGTGCAACTTGAGCCCGAGTAGTGGCTTGTGTGTATCCAAATTCTGAGACTCGAAGTTCCTGTTGAGTCTTCTTCAGGAGTTCTTGAAGACTAGGAACCTCTTCGGCCTCTCGGGCAAGCTCTTCATTAGCACTCTTCAACTTGTCCAGTTGCACGCTGAGATCGGCAATGGCTTTGTCCTTTGATGCCACTGCCGCAGTTAAGGTGCTAACCTCTCCTTCGGCCTTCGAACGAGCCTCTTCATGGGCCCTGGATTGTTCCATGGCCTCCTCAGCCTTCGCCTTCGCAGAAGCCAGTTCTTCCTCCAGACGGGAACATAATCCCAACCTGTCCTCCGCCGCCTGCCGGGCGTCTTCATAATGATCCCTCAGAAGACCGAAATCAGTCTTCAAAATTTTAGAATCCAGAAGCGCCTGCAACAAACAACAATGATTAGGCAATGTGCTAAATGGTCACAACTCAAGTGAGCAATGAATTTACCTTCTCTAGCAGAATCTCTTGCCTGGCAAGAGTATCCTCCACAGACCCAAAAAGAGGCCTAGGGGCTGGACGCAGGAAGGGCACAGGGGCCAAGACTGTGGCGGTGGGAGCAATGGAAGAAGGAGGACCAGCAGATGCCTTGACTCCTCTGAGCGAAGGTGAATCCATTACTACAATCTCCGCTGGCTCTCCGATTCGCGGCCTCTTGCTTGGCGAAAAAGCCTCCTTTATTGTTCCCTATGGAGGAGCTGACACTCCTACATCCGTCCCAGGTGAAGGAGTCTCTGAAGCAGAGCGGGCCTCCGGAACGGGGGTGGTTGAAGTTACCGCCAGTGGCCTCTTGCGATGAAGGAACTCCTCTACTGTTAATTTCCTCTTAGGGGGAAGAAGAGAGGAGACACCTTCGACAGTAACAATAGCCTCTGGCATGACCCCAGACGAAGCAGCAACTGAAAGAAATGCTTAGTCGGGTGCAGCAACAGCAGCCCCCTGATCAGCCGCAAGCGGAACAGCAGCTGAAGGAAATGGTTCACTGGCTCCGGAAGAAATCATGACAGGTGCGAACGAAGCCTCTAGGAAAGGCTCCTAAGCAGGGGCGTCCGCTTTGCCCACAAGAACTGCAAAGTACAAGAGCAAAAGCATTCACACATTCAAATCAGCAGATAAAGACACAAGAAGAAGTAAATGATAATAAGAAGGCAAGAAGTTGCCTCTGTTTCTTGAAACGAAGGCCTCCCCTTCGGCCGCAGTATTAACTAGGGAAGGATAAAGCCTCCTGAGGGTCGCAAAGTCAGGTTATGAAATCCTTTGCTCCTCAATATACTTCTCCCAGGCTTCGACCTCCTCGGCACTAGGAGATCTCTCTGGTATGACCTCCTTCGACCATCTCAGATATGTCCCTCGGATAACGCGAGGGTCTTTATATGATGAAGGTGATGGGGGAGAAGAAAAGTTACCTGCCCCAGCTTTAGCCACAGGGGCACTCAAGTCATCCACCAGGTTTTTCAGACGGGCCTCAAATTCAACATCAGTAACGTCTGTCAGAGCCTTCTCCAAGTCCGCCAGTTGCTCCGCCCCCTGAGAAGAGTGAGCAATTAGGTCAAGAACATTAGGGATGGGGGGCCCTTTTACTTTCAGCTTGGGCGGACGAGGTACGGATGCTCCCTTCCCCTTATCACCCACTGGAGGAGGTGGAGGCGGAGGAATGGAAGCCTCAGAAAGCCCTGAGATTGAGATGCCCCTCTGAGGAGCAGGCCTTGCAGCAATGGGTGCAGCTCGAAGCGGAGGAGTACCTATCTGCACAACAGGAACAGAGTGATCAGAAGCCTTAACAAGTCGCCTTCGAATTATTCGAATGGACTTCGCACTGGCCACACTCACCTGGGCCCCTTCTGATCTAACAGCTGAATTGGATCCAGCGGAGACAGGCTTCGTCAGCTTATCCTTACGAAGCTTCGCCGACGAAAACTGCAGGGCGGAGGAGGAGCGCAAACGGAACTTCCCCGTCTTGAGGTCAAGAATAGGAAGCTTAGCATCTTCGCTGAAGGGTCTTGGAGAAACCCCTTCTGTCTCCTTCATGATATCCTGATAATGTGCAGGATCCTTGGCCTCCACTGCAATCGAAACAACAAACACAGCAACAACAAGATCAATACTCCACAGTCAATTAAACTTATAGCAAGTGAGGAGTGAGGAGCAGAGTTACCTCTTATATCTTTTAGCAAAAGTCTAGGAGTGGGAAGACCATGCTCGTCCTCCGCATAGAAGGAGGCCATAATCTTTTCAGAGTTATAAGTATAACCCTGATGGACCAAGGTCCTGAGGCTCGATTTTTCCTTAGTAGACAGCCTCTCAGGCCACTCAGTAAGGCCTTCAGTGGGACGCAGGAAATGGCCGAGAAAACCAAATCTAGGGGATTTATCGCCGAGGCCGTCAGTGACCTTTATCAACCTGAACTTGCCTCTCCAGTCCTTCACTTTATTCTCTTTACCAAAGAAAAGGCTCCGGCGAGGCCTGGCAGAAGTCATGTAAACCCCCGGTGACCTCTGCGCGCTCTGAATCCTGTAAAAGCATTGAAACAGGCGAGCAGACGGACGAATGCCGTGAGCAAAGCAGAGAGCTTCGAAGACGTGCATGTCCCTTATGGAGTTCGGGGTCAGCATCATTGGATTTACTCCGAAGTAGTTGAAGCATTCAACTTTGAACTTCGTAGGAGGAAAAAGAAGACCAGCTTCCAGCTGGTGGTAGAAAATAATGTAGTGCCGGTTGTCTTTAGGCAGAGCAGCTTTGGGATGGCTGGAGTAAACCCTCTCGTGAGCCTCAGCCCAGCGGAATATGAACTGAGTGCTGCCTTCTAAGTTTTGGCCAAAGGCCAAAAATTTAGATGTTTTTGCAATAGGGGCTATCTCCCCCTATTCCTCCTCCAGTATCTTTTGGTAATGGGAGGAGCTCACTTGGTCCCTACGGGGAATGTTTTCTTTTCTAGGGGCCATTGGAACGAAAGAAGAAAGGGAAACAAATGCCAAAGAACAGATATGGGAAAACTACGAAAAATAGGAGATTCGAGAGAATAAGCAAGAAGTTCTGGATATAGGAAGGCAAAGGAATATATATACTGAGAGCGTCCTCGGTAACCGCCACAGCAATAAGTGGGGGCATTAAATGGACGTTCAAAATTTAAAATCCATGGAAAACTTAACCGTCTGCTGCGACACGTGGAAGAATAGGGAGAACGAGGAGACGTGCATTCAATGCGCGTTTTGGCATTCAATGCTTATCCTTGTCAGTTGTGCATGCATTCAATGGCTGTGTGACCTTCCATCTACCCTACGAAGACTGTCTAGAATGCTGACGGTTCCTAGCACCTCTGATCCCTTCGATCAGACAAAGGCTATCCTTCGAGAAGATGAAGTGAATGCCTAGATCGGACGAAGCCCCCCAGCAAAACGAAAGCCTCTCCTAAAACAAGGAAATGAAAGGACCTCTTCGCCATTCAAAGCGGAAGCAGTTCTCTTCGATCGAAAGACCTCAGAAGATAAGGATACAAGGGTACGAAGCTGTTTTACTAAGGTTCAACTCTTCGCTCTCTCCTTAATAAAATAGGGGGGGCCCTGATGAGGGATGAAAGTGACTCTCAAGAGAGGCTTGGACCCTCCTGTAGTCCAAGCCCATTGCAAAGCCTTGAGAGACTATGATAAATGGAAACAAGGCCCATTGGCCGGACCCTCGAACGATCCAAGTCTAAAGGCCTTCGGACTAGATGCTACTCCCCTCCTTCGCCAGCCGGATGACTTGCCGAGCAAGTAAGGGCCGAAGCCCTCTGATGACATGTCCAGTCATCAAGCAGGAGGATCAGTCCTTAGATAATCTGCACCATGCCCTGACACCCCCATTACCAGATATCTCTAGGGATGGGACAGGGGACATGCGCCTGCTACCAACTTTCACCAACCAGCATGGTCTAATGACAGAGGATGTCCTTCCTCAAAAGAAAGGTGTTAGACGTACCTAACCCGGAAATCATACAAAAGGGAAAGAAAAGCCTAAGCATAGGTAGTGGAAACTCTGCATTCTCTCATCCCTTTTCTTTCACTAAAATACTCTAAAGAAAGGACTAACTTGATTGTCGGAGGGTTAAAGTCAGGCAAAAGGCCCGGCTCCTCTTTGATCCTTTTTCTTCTCCTTCGCAGGCATCAGGCTCAGGCATCAGGCTCAGGTCCAAGAAGAGAAGATCCAGTCCATTCCTTTTTCATATTGATCAAGCCTGATCAATGCATAAATGAGGATTTTTGCCTCCAATGTTTTATCTGATTCGTAAGAAAGTTTATTTATCTTTTTATTAATTCAGATTCATTAACATGCATATATATTATATAAATGGTGTGAATCCTAAGATTAAGTTAAGCAGCTGGATTTGATTAGCAGACAATACCCTTTCTTTTGGGTAAAAAGAACCCTAATAGTCTACAACTGTATCACAATTTCCATATATAAAAGTCGAAATAGAGAATTAATCAATTCGATACATATGAAAATTCTTTTAACAATGTAAAAATATTGAAAGTGCAGACTTACTTTGAAAAATCTATCTTAATTAAACCGTGCTTTGACTGTTTAGACTTACTAAATGACCCTTCTTCCAATAGATTTCATGATACAAATTTAATTATATACTTATAAAGATTTTTTTAGAGATAAAATTTTGTAAAAACTAATATAATTTTTTAAAAACTAATTTTGCGAATAAAAATTATTTTAAGTTAAAATAATTTAGTTTTTAAGTTTTTAGATTTTATAGCACATTAAGACATAACTTAACGATAAGTATATATTTTATGACTGATTTCACTATCTAATATTAAAAAAAAATTCCTAGATTTTTTAAAAATTCTTGTAAACTTTTGAAAAGTAGTAAAGCTTGCTCAAATTTGTTAATTTCTAATTTTTTACATATATCTTTAAATATGAAATTGGAAAGTTCACGAGTTCATTAACACACAATTAGAAAAATAAAATGTCATTTCATCCAAAAAAAAAAAAAGGTTTTATTATTATTATTAAATCGAAATTAATTGATTTTATCGTATTCTAATTGAGTGCATTTTCAACTAAAAATGTATTATTAATTTATCATTGCCTAAAAAATAATTAAAAAAAAACTGCGTTATCAAAGGGGCAGTAAAGGTGACATCTGGACACAAGTGGGTACCTATGGTCAGTAGTTGACTTCACAGTAGGCTCGAAAACTCCGTTTCTTCTTATCAGTTACAGAGAAGCATCGTTTATAAATTTCTGTGTCTCATTTCCACATATATTGCACTGTCAGTAACCTTACAGAGCCTCACAAGAACTCTCTTCTTTCTCTATATATAGACACCCAGACAGAATATGCTTATCTAATATTCTTTCTTTCTAATTTTGGATTCTAATACTAGTGAATCAACAAGGTTGTTGGTATAATGGAGATCACAGTCATATCAGCGCAAGGTCTCAAGACCACATCTTCAGGCCCTTTTTCCCACCGTCTTCGGCCCTTCATCACCATCACCACTTACCCATCCATCGGTGATAACAAGTGCCATGTTTACAGAACAAGAATTGATGATCATGGAGGAGTGAATCCAACATGGGGAGATAAATTTCATGTTCCTATAGACACTGCCTTTCTTGGTAATAGATATTCTTGTATTTACCTTCAACTTTACACCAAAAGGCTCATTGCGGGAAGGGTTTTATTGGGTTGGTGTCAGATTCCGGTCACCGATATCGGGTTCCCACCGGAGGGTTCAGTTAGGTACTTGAGTTACCGGATACGTGCTAGAGATGGTACAAGAGGTCATGGGACTGTTAATCTTGCCATAAAGTTAACTGGTTTTCAACCGGTAGCCAGTCAGAGAATTTTATTATCAGATTCCGATCATCAAAAAGCTTCTCAAACTTGTCAAACGGTGGTTGGTATTCCGGTGACAGTCTTTTCCCATTTGAATATTTGTTAATGAATAGTCGTAAATCATAGTCAGCTGGGTGCGTGATGCTGGCAAAATCTTGAACACGTGCTTAAACCAAAACAAATGGTTTATGATTTTTTTTTTTTCCTAAAGTTTTGGTTTATGATTTGGCGTTAATTGCTGAAAATTTAGCAAACATATACTCCAAAAAATACTTAGCACATGTGCTGAAATCTAAATTTTAATAATATTTCACCTTCAAGAATTTAAATATATCATCTGAAAGAAATATTTCAATCATTCAAATTTAAATCTCAATATGCTGTAGAAATTTACTTCGTTTGAGGAAAAAAGAAAAAAAAAAGAGAGGTAAGAATTTAAAAGGTAGATTCAAATTCCCGCTTTTTGTGTTTGAATAGAAGTGAAAATGGAAGGAAAGAACTGTGAAATAATTATTTTATTTTGTTTTGAAAAAATGTAAAGTAAATTATAACCAGTTGAAATTTCTTTTTTGTCCTTAGTATGTTCCAATTGTAAGATGAAGTAATGGGGATAATATTGTCATTCATACATAATAACTCTATTTTCCTCTCATTTTCACTCTACTTTTGAAGGAAAAATTTTGTGTGTGATCAAAGTTAAAGTTTGACCTAAATTTTCCTCTCCTTTATGTTTAGCCTGTCCCCAAAGAGAAAAAAAATGGAATCTTTCTCCACTTTCTTTCCTTTCTTGATATATCCTTTCTATTTTCACCCTTCCCAAACAAAGGGTTAAAGAAAAAATTAATAAAAAACCGCATTATGTAATTAACTACCTGTCTTAAAATATAAAAAATTAATAAAATTTTAATACATTATGATAATTTCATTTCCTTCTAAAAATTTATTTGTTGTATTTAAAAAAAAGTAATTGTGCTGGTCAGACTGTAATCAACAATCCGAATCTGGACGGTGGCTTGACCTTCGGGGAAGGAACAGACAAGGATACAGGCAATCAAGGTCTTGTCTTTTTTCTGCTCGATTTAAAACTGAGCAGAATTTTCCTCCAATCTGGCCACTTGACTTGGTTTACTTGGTGAATTTTTTTCTTTTCCTTTTTTTTTTTTTTTTAAGTCAACGCTGCACCGAAAGATAAATGCCCATAATGGAAAAAGAACAATGCTAATGCGGCGCCACAGTTATGCCGATAAGATAGAAAGGAAATTCCAATTAATTAATTAATTAAAGAAAATATGGGAACCTCTAGCGTATTGTGCATGTCGGAATTCGGCATATACGTATATGCTGCAAAATTATACTTAATCGTCTACGAATAATAGCATGTTTACAAATAATTTTATATTCTTTATCATCTACAAATAATTGTCTATATCTCCTTTAATATACTTATAAATTATAATTTTTTAAAATAATTAATATATTAGTAATCATAACAAGTATAGTCAGAGGTGAGTAGTGATTTTTTAAAGCCTTTTTATTTGTCCAGCCAATCCCAATCTTTAGGATATGTTTAAACCTTGTGGGAACCAACTTATCCAAGAACCTTGTGTAATATGCATTTATATACAATTATCATTAGATTTCGTCTTGATACGCGAGAAAAGACATGACTTTAAAATTGAAATTCAGTTAAAATCATTTTACACGACACGGCTGGGGCAAATAAGTCAGACTCACAGTGCAACTAACGAGATAAATGCAAAAAATTAAGACAGTGGAAACAGCTTTCAGTGGTAAAAGGCTTTGCTTCAAATCAAATCTCTATTTCCTCCTGTGTGAAAACGGACATTGCGTACAAGACTAATATAATGCAATTCCTTGCCTCCCTTGAATACAAGGAAAAAGTGACAGCCAGTCGTTAAACAACATATGGTAGGTACCGACTGCGATGGGCTAACTAATGATAGTATGATTAAAATCCAAACATAAAGTATAAAATAAATAAAGAAAGAATACAAGCAACCAATAATTGTTTGCTCCAGTCCACATTGCTAGTTTCTCTCTCCCGTATCACTTATGAAGAAACAGGAGCAAGCATGAACGATTAAGCATGACCCCGGTCTAGACTTTTGTGAACATTATAAAAGCATATACCTTTAAGGCAGAAGAAGAGTGATCCTGTCTTTTTGTTAATACCGGAGCGTTGTTGGTTCTGGATTTGGAATTTCCGCAGTAACAAATTATGGCATCTGGCGGCGACCGGTGCTGCCTAGTCACATCCCAAAAAGAACCTGACTGTAGAATTAAGTAAAGCAAAAAAAAAAAAAAAAAAAGGTTGAGCATGTTCTGACGTCGACATAGTTTCAATGATTACGTGTGTAACTACCTAATCCAAGAGTTGAAGATTCTGTAAGTGTTTCTGAAAAAAAAAAAGATGAGCAGCTTCTGGAGTGACTGCAAAAAACAAATTCTCATTGCTAAAACTATCATCAAATATTATCACTAATTTTATCTATCTTGTCTATAAATACATATACTTGTACCAACAGGATTGACACAACTATGCATGGAGCAATGGTTGATGAATTGGCATTTACAAGACAAAGATTGGCTTACTAGGGACGTTGTCTCAATGACTTTCTTCTCCTAGAAGGCATAAGGATGAATGCCAATCTGTTCTCTTTAAGTCAACATGAGAATTCAAGATGTCTTCCCGAAGTACCATATTGTAGTACTGTTACCGTGCCACGTTCCTGATCTCAGATGTTGCTTCTTGAAGTTTCTTCTTCATTGATTTGAAACTACTCTGGCCTTTTTTGGTCCAATGAGTCGAGTAACTTCGCTTAAGAAGATCTGTTATAAGAGGTGATTTCAAAGTTGAATCCTGAATTGGAGTATCATCATATTCTGCCCCAAAAAATAAAAAATCAAAGGATTAATTACCACTTTAGACAAAAACAGATATGGAAAAAGAAATGTTAGTTCAACTCCCAACAAATATGGAGAAACGAAAAAAAAATGCAAGGTTGAAATTTCATTTTTCAGTTGAACCATGAAACAGCAGCTTCTCTTTTTTCGAATGTATTAAGTCCTGTTCATGGGCCAGACTTGGATTTGGAAAATGCAAATGTTCCAAAGGCTCAGCCTACTATTTCCTTCACAGATTGATGCCCAAGGCCCAACCATGATCAGGTCTATGAACAGAATCATCTTTGCAAGCCCCCACCCCCCACCCTTTAAGAATTATATCACTAAATCCACAGGCATGCCATTTAGGGTGCTGGTTTGGGGAGGAAAGAAGGTAGAAATTAATGGTCAACTCGTATAGGAAGATATGGCATCATTGGACTAGCCCACAAGATAGATGTGGAATGGAATTATCAAATGCCATAGCGCTTTAATTGGTGGCAAACATTATGCTTGATTATCAGATTGTAATAGAAATATCACCTGAAGACATGGGAAGCTGATATTGCAGTTTTAGGAACTTTGAAGCCTCCCTGTCTTTCTTGTGGCACAGGACTCGTACTAAAGTTTGGGCATCTTCCAAGCGCATGTGACCATGTTTTTCTGAACCCAATCCCGCTGAGATATGTTCACTTGCACTCATCAACATTTTAATAACTGTTTCAGTCTGCCAAAATAGCAATGGTCAAAACTGCCAGTTCAAAGTATTCAGTTATGGGAAATCATGCCTCAATTATTAGCTGCCAAACCTGAAGAGAAAATAAGCTAAGAATCTGTTGAGCATATTTTGCTTCTTGTGCAACTAATGAACGAGGAAGACCTTCTCCATCAGCTATAAAAAAATCCTATAAAGATAAATTGATACAAAAACAAGTTATGAAGCATCTTTATTTTTGTTAAAATAAACACGTACACTTACTGGTCAACACATAGCAAGCAGTCGCACAATAAGCAACAAGGCAGAGTTAAGTGCCATTTTACTTGAGAAAGATTCTAAATTCACAATCATGGTTTTATGCGATTTTCGTTTATTGTCAAATTTAACTCAAAATTAATAGGGATATTTCCTATGTGCATTGAGCATAGGTTTCAATACAGGATTTGTCAAGCAATTGCCTCAATCTCAACACTGGTCAACACATAGCAAGCAGTTGCATAATAAGCAACAAGGCAAGAGTTAAATGCCATTTTACTCGATAAAGAGTCTAAATTCACAATCATGGTCTTATGCATTTTTCATTTATTGTCAAATTTAACTCAAAATTAATAGAGATATTTTCTATGTACATTGAGCACAGGTTTCAATACAGGATTCATCAAGTCATTGCCTCAATCTCAAACTCCCTCTATCTTCTGAGTGCAAGAGTGTGTGTGTGTGTTCATCAGGAGATTGACTAAGTCGTGGCGTTCAACTATGCCCCCATTTTATTAAACCCCTCTAACAACTCATCCAGTGGATTTAAACATCAGACTTCAAAGTTCGAATTCCCAAGTTGAAAGTTCTCCCATTAATAAAGTTCAAGATGCAGCAACATGACATGGAAAGTGAGATTATCCAACATGACATG
This sequence comes from Reutealis trisperma, assembly GCA_947687605.1. Taxonomy (NCBI): domain Eukaryota; kingdom Viridiplantae; phylum Streptophyta; class Magnoliopsida; order Malpighiales; family Euphorbiaceae; genus Reutealis; species Reutealis trisperma. The sequence continues at coordinate 6,410,110 of CANTUT010000039.1, read as the reverse complement.
GAAAGTGAGGTTATCCTAAAGGACATTCATTAGGAATTTGTAAGGCATCTAGCTTCTTGAAGGACATTAAAAATTAGTGAGGCATCGCTCCATGTAACACTGGCAGGAGTGCATACTAAATTTTATCCCAGAAAGATTTTTCATGTCACAGCTCCTTCACAAACTGAAAGAGAGAGAAGCGATACCTTCAACATATTGAAGTCGTCTTCCATCATAAAAACATCAGAATCAGAAAATGCACGAGACGGGCCCCCATCCAACAATACCCAAACATATGCTTCCTGTTGAAGTACACAAGATTCAAACTTCTAAGAAAGGCATCTTAAAGGACTACAATTAATGAGCGTACCAGCGAAGACCGAAAGATGCTTAACACCACAATGTCTCTGAGAGTATCATCAATCAATCCACATATGAGATCAAGGACCTACATAAGTACCTCTTAGGTTAAGAAAATAATCACAGAAAATTGCAACCTTCAAAATAAATAAAGAATATAAATATAAAAAAATGTCATAACAGGTTCATCTACACAAGCACATACATGTAAAAACTGGGGTAATGTACTTCAATATCTCACTATGAAGACAAGAAAGAAAAATTTTAGTAACTGCATGTACATGCGCCTTTAATAACTTACAGTATCAACATGAGGAAGAAAACTTTCCAAACGAGAACTTGCAACATCACCACGATATAAATGAAAAAAGAATCTGTCTCTCAGATCCCAAAACACAACTCTTGCTCCTGGAAGTTACGGAAAGAAATTAAGTTTATTTCACTGTCAGTGTGATATGCAAAGGAAATTCAAGGAGTGGTGTAACAAGGTAAAAACATTGTGCAGGACATTAAATGACTAAATCAGTTTCTATCAATTAAGTTTATTTCTTTGTGAGTGCCAAATGCCAAGGACATACAAGGAGTGGATGTAATAAGGTATAAACATGGTGAGGACATTAAATGGCTAAATCAGGCTACTTGGTAAAACAATATTTAGCCCTAGAAATTTGATATCTAGCATTAAATGACAAAGATATCTGTTGCAAGACGTATCAGCAGCCAAATTACAGCTCTCTAACAAAACAATGATATCAGACTTGAAGCTGAATTGATAAAACTAATCAGGGTTACAGGAAGAAGGAAGAGAAGTAAAACCAAAAAATACAGATCAGAATCAGAAAAAAAAATACAGATCAGAGCACCTCCAAAAAATAGAAAGCATACTGGATAATATAAGATGAGCAAAAATCTGTCTCCCAAGGTAGAAGAGCTTTTCCATGAGTCATTCTTCAACTGCTAGTGTCTATGTGTTATGCATATACAACTGCTGCTGTATTAAGAACCACTATCGCTCGTAAGGCTTTTACAGAAGTAATAAAAGAATTTCAGCTTTTGTTTAAACAGATCAAGAATCATCATGCCTGTCTCATATTATGCTTTCATCTCATACATTGATGATAAGGAAATTTGGAAATACATTATGGAACCCAACACTAGATTGATGCGTACTAGTACATTGACCAGCAGAGTTGTAATTGTTGACTAACATGTAAATATACTTGTCTATTGCATTTTGGAATATATTGATGCATGTTTATTCTACCATTTTCTGATTTAGCTGGATCCAGAATAGGAACAAAAGCCTGAAATTAACCTGTCTGATGAAGCATTTCAATCAGAATCAAGATTACCAAGCAAACAAACAACTTTACATGTTAATGTATTTAAAATATATAGAACCACTGAAGGGTAGCATCTTTTAGAGGAAAAAACCATGATTGAAAATAGATGTAAATACAAATGAACTTAACAAGCTTACCAGCAAAGGCACAAATCTTGTTGATGGCACCTGTAGCAGTTTCCCTAATGATGCTAAAAGTGGTGGCAAATAGTGCATCAATAGCTTCACCAGATGTTAAAAAGGTACTCTCTTCCTGGGGCTCATCATTATCTGGATTAAGCAGGTGTTACCCATTAGAAAAGCATAGATACTGTACATATATGTAGAAACACAAGCACATACCAATTTACACCCAGACATCTACTATAATTTCTCTAGGGATAAAGTTCTGTGCCCAATTCCAAAAAAAAAAGGTCCTCCAAATAAAAACCATAATAAGAAAGATCTAATAAGTTACCAGTGTATACAGAGGTTGTTAATTTGCATATCATGCTTCACCATTGTTGCTAGCAAAAAATAAAAAAGACGGAAGAAAAAAAAAAAAAAAGGTAGGCTGATCTCAATGTAATCCAATGGGTTAGAAGCTGGACACCCTTAAAGTTGATCTAACATGTTACTGAAAACAAGTACAAACTTTACAATTTGGAATTTTAGATCTTTGGTGTTCATTAAGTACCCACCCCAACATAGCCCTTAATCACTGAAGCCGATATATAGAAGCTTTTCCATCTGTATATTATTGCACTTAGTCATGTGATACATTGGAGAAATGCCTCTTCCACCAATTCAATATGGTAGTACATTGTTTATATCATCTGTTTCTCTTGAAATGGATATATATCAAACCGAATGACACACAAAAGCCCATATTTGTAAAAAAGAGAGAGAGAGAGAGAGAGAGAGAGATCTCAAGTTCACCAACAGAACTTACTCCCTCTTGGGTTATGGGATGGCTTGACCAGTGCCCAAGATTTTCTAATTCCATCTTCCAGCATGCCGATTTGTTTCTGAATATACTGCACAGTGAAAAAATCACACAAGACAAATTCTATTAATAAACCAGATCACATGCTTGGAATTCCAAAAGTTCTAGCAACAGATCAAAAGATTCATAGATCTATATGAGTAAGAATTTATATTATGTATGTATAATCAAGGTAAATTTCAGGTTTTTTAGAAAAGAAAATATGCATACTAATGTCACGTCAAGGCATGTTAATTTGTCATCAGAGCTTTTCAAGGTTGTTATCTTGAAAAGTCCATTAATCTAGACAGCAGAATATGACAATTCGTGACCAAGTTACAATCATCAATTGTTCTTTCAATCAATCATCAGAGCAGTCAGCATGTGCATTCGCAAAGTAACTAAGAGTATCAAACAAAAGATAGATAATAAGTCATTAATCATCCAAAACTTAAGAGAAAAGTGGAGGGCACAATAATATTTATTTTGCTTCAAATTCGCCTCACCATGTAAGGAGTTTCCGCTCATTGTTACCAGCATTCCCAATTTAAAAAATTTTGAAGTTATTTAAATATACAAAATTAATTTCTAATATTGGTTCCTAAACAATCTCCAGAGTTTCACATTATGCTCATTCTTCTAAAGCTTGTAAAGCATATTTTTTTTTGGCACATCTATTTCTCACCACAAAAGTTTGCATCAAGGCGGCAGCAGGCTAAATCTTTTTAACCCTCCTTTTCTATGTGAAAGAAAAGTAAGGAAGAAAATATTAAAAATTCCAATTAAAATCAATCAGGCAAAGCAATCATTTTGACCCACATTGCTAACACACTTACTTGAAGAGTATTCAACCTAATGCAGAGTTTTGGTATTGTCAACTCATTCAACTTAAAATTCACATCGTTGTCCAATGGTGCACACTCCAGCAGCCTTTTCCTAATTACTGGAATAACTGTCTCTGTATAGCGAGTTAAAGGAGGAGCAGATGGATAGAGATGATTCTTCTCAACTGCAATATTAAAAATAATACAATAAATATCCTGAAATAATGGTTACAATAAAAACTTGAGATATTTAATAAAAAAAATTTTTCAAATTCTTAATTAATTAGTGAGTGAGATAAAAGTTAGAGAAAGTAGACCAATACCAAGAAGTCAGGAAATGAGAAACTTATGCTATGAGAAATACAACGTAGAGTGCTAACCTCTACAACCACCAGCCCCGAGTGACCATGCACGAAAAAAATAAAAAAGAAAATAATCCAAGAAAGCAATAACCCCAGACTAGTTAGGGTCAGCTATATGGATCTGTTTTCTCCATCCACCCGATTTAGAGCTATAACTTCATAAATGTCTAAGCTATGGCCTATATATATAAGAAACGTATTTGCAGCAGAAAGTCAATGAATTATTTCTACAAACCATAAATTTTATTTCCAGCTCCATGGGAAGAAATTCCAGGAAAAATTGATCCAGTATACACTGTAAAACCAGCAAGCAACATTGTACTTTCTGAGACAAATGACTATGACTAGGAAAACTACCAACACCACGAGATAAGTGTATATCTGAAACTCTTGGAGCATTCATCAGTCCAACTCTTCATAAGTTTACAAATTTTTATATGCTAGCACTATACCTAATCAAAATAATCTCATCCTACTTATAATCCATCAACTTCTTTGTTAGTGTTGTCCATCTTATGATCTATCAACTCCAAAGCTTTACTTCACAATTATGACTAGTCTTAATCGGCTTAGATCAGCCAAGTGGTCCAATCCCATGGACTTCATACTTGTCTTGGACATGCCCAGTTCCTCATCACCTCAAACTTAAAAGCAGAAGCTAATTGAAGTCAACTGTTAATTTACTCTCACTAGTTTCAGCTGCATGAGCCCTTAATCATAGAAATGAATCAACTGGATTAATTGTAAATATCTTACCAAGCATATTTCTGGACTCATCAATATGCTTAAAAAAAAATTATTTCAGGTAAAAGGAACAAAAATAACCACAAAAGAAAATATGCAGGGGGGAGCACAGGGGTCTCTGCTCCGCTGATGAAACATCAGCATTCATGTACACATCCATAAATGTCTATGCAGAGAAAGATAAACAAAATAATTTAATAATAATAAAGAATTTTATCATTTCATTTCGATATACATTAAATGTAGTTTTCGCAAACAAAGCTATAAAAGAGCAAACATATAGGCAAAAAATGCAATCCTGGATATGCAAATAAAATAAAATAAAATAATAATACCTAACTGGTTGAGCATTTTCTGCAAATATGTATCCAGGCTATGAAAGATTACAGATAATAGAGCTTGTAGATGGGTAATATCCATAGGAAGATTGAAGCCAAAGAACTGATCCACAGTCTGCAAGTTAAATTGGATGTGTGAGGGAAACTCATCAAAACAAAAATAAAAGCTATGCAGAACTTTACATTTAAGTACATGAATGGAAAACTTATTATATGAAAAAAATTTGCATAGAAATTTTGTAAGTAAGAATGTTGGTGCATGTAAGGACATGTTCAATGTATCAGCATTCTTCTTTTTGACAGGTGTTTACCGCTTCAATTAAAAAGAAAAGGAAAAATCTCTAGAGCATGAAAATAAGAACTTCTCAGTGCAAGTGGAGCAGTGGAGCCATCTCAACAAAGAGAAACTTCTTTACAAAGTAACCGCCATCTGAATTATCTAAAATGCTATAGAGAAGGAAATTTTCTCGGATAGTTATCATGCAAAAAAAAATCTTCTGTTGTTTACCTCCTCTATAATTCTAAAAACTTCAACTATTGATGCCGCCTGTCTTTGATGATATGATAAAGGCTCCCAATCCTGCACATGCCATAAAAAAAGGTTGGTAAAATTGCTCTGGCTGGCAATATGAGTTCAGATCCATTCATGACATCTCTGAAAAAGACACTGACATGTGCAGACCAATAACAGAGGGGACAGTGGAAAAAATTAAACAGACTTATCCTTCCCTCATGCATGTAAACACATCAAAATTTGATAGTACAATGTAATCAAGGCTTAGGCTGATAACATTGTCTTAGACACAAGCAATATCATCGTATCAAGCATAGATGATTGGCATTATGCGTTGCTGCCACCAATTATTGCAGTTACTTAATTCATTGGACAAGGTATCATGCTTGGAACTAAACCATTTACAAAAAATAAAAAATAGAAAGAAGAAAGAAAAAGAAGAAAAAGTGAGGGCATTCTATTTTAACAAATTATCCACACCAAAGTTCCATAGCTTTGGGTCATTATAGGGGGGATCACAATAGCATCACCACATATTTCTTTTCTGTTTCTATTTCTCTCCCATTTTCTCCTCCTGGTTTTAAATTCATGTACTTCGACAACAGATCCAGAGAGTATCCTCACATTAGACAACATCATTGCACAAAATTTAGAACTAACCTCAATATCAAAAGCGCGCCCAGTCCACTCCAGTATGTGAGCATGCTGAGATATCACCCAATCAAGAATGAGTGGAGTGGAAACTTCTCCAATCTGCACATAAGTGAAACAATTTTTTTTTTTTAAATAAAAAGATATATGAAATGGTATCAATTATGCACAAGTGCAGAAAGCATCACATTATGATCCATTTCCTCCACAAAAAAATAAACAAATAAATTATGATATAGGCCAAATGAAAAGAGGATCTTCATCTTTAACAATACAAAGAAATGCAATGTTAAAACAACTATTGTCTTTCGCAAATTTGTGAATTAAGCAGCTTCTAACCTGGTAATGATCCAAAACTTGATTGGAGTGAAGCAACCTATTTGCTTCCAAGGCAGTAGTATGTAGCCGAGTCAAATAACTATCTAACATTTCAGCAGCAGGAAGAACTGACCTAGCATCTTCAGAAAGAGATGACACTCCCTTAAGGAAAGGTTTCTGCATTTTGACAACAACAAATGGCAATTGAGGAAGAAGCTTGGTAAATTTTATACCACAGCTAGAACAAGATAATTTAAAAAATAAATAAATAAATACAGAAACAAACCAGTCTTTCCCCATAAAATTTGTGCAATAGAACAACTGACATCATCAGGGATTCGGGACAATATTGATTTAACACCAGCCAAAAGACACTGAACTCTCTTTCAGCAACCAATTTTAGTTCCTTAGCAAGCATAGCTAATGGATGCATCCCTTGTGATTTAGATTCAAGATCCACTTTACTTGCAACCTAACATCATAAATATATCAACTTCAAATAAGGGAATGAAAAGGATGGTAAACATAAAACTCAGCTCTATTTAACAATTGCTTTTCCTACCTAAATATAAAACAATACCAATTCAAAGTATAGAATGGCATATATAACACAAGTGTAGAGTAATATATGTGACTCACCCGCCTGGCTTTTCCTACCTAAATATAAAACAATACCAATTCAAAGTATAGAATGGCATATATAACACAAAGTGTAGAGTAATATGTGTGACTCACCCGCCTGATTACAGCATCAGTGGACCTCTTGACGTGAGATTTAAGCCTTCTCGAAACATTGTCATTTGAAGCGCTCAATTTTGTCAACTGCATAGCGCATACACAAAACAACCCAAGGTTAGCTCCAATTCTCCTCTCTACAATCCCAACAAAACTAAATTCAACTGAGTCACTAAATGCAATGCCCCAAAAGAATGAAAAATATAAACCTAACAACATATATGCGTACGTAAATCTCTCTCTTTGTAAATAGAACATCCATTAAATCTCTCTCTTCGGTAAATAGAATATCCATATACATACACACCCATATAGAAGATGATGACACCCAAGTCCAGCACGTAATCTAATCAGACCCAGTTGTAAAAATAAAACTCAATCACTTGGTCTTCCTACTCCAGAAAACCGATTTCCATGTGTTTCAAAATACTAGCACAACGAGAAGTATCATTGGCAGCAACTCTCCCTTTGAGCTCACAATAGTTCAAATGTACAAACCAACCACCAGAGGCCACCAGAAGCAGTGTCCTAGTCAACCAAAATATGGTATTGGAATAAGTAATTAGGATTTGATAATACTGGCACTAAAATGAAATGTTGAGAGGTTATTATCTCCACCAAATATGGTGACAAATCTTCAACTAATATAGCCATAACTTATAATAGTTATAGCAAATAATGCTTAGTATCATTGTTTCAAACACTTTGCTCTCTGCCTCTTCCTTGAGGAAAATTTTCATGGCAATGAAGCAGATCTGCCGTTTGTTTCTTTTAAAGAATACAACTTAGATGATAATAAGAGGCCATTGACTTAAGAAGCTGAGATGCATTTTGAAGGAATCATTTGAGCATAAAAAGAAATACAAAAATGGAACGTCGAGATAAACTTGTAAACAGAGTTGCAGAACATAAGAGCAAAATTTCCAAAATTCCAGGAAACCAAGGACATTAAACATTACTAACTAGCATGATAAGCAAAGATACAAGGTTGGTGTTCCAGCTCAAATAGATCCATCTAATATGGGTTGAATGAGACTGTATAGAAATCCCAAGGACCCAAAACAAATCTTCATAATCCATATAACATAAATGTTTCAAAATTAAGCCACATATATGGTCCACATTCTTTCCTAGTAATTCAAAATCTGCTAAAGTTATGTAAGCCACCTATCCCCAAATGAATAGCACATTGAGTTCATCAGCAACACAAACTGAAGAAGTAAACCATATACCTCTTCACTATGATCAAAGATCAGTAACAAAGCATATGTTGGTTGATACTAACTTTGAAATCATCAGTTAAACATTTTGAAGAGATTGAGAATGCATCCATCAATTTATAAAAATGCATTTAGCATCCATAACAGTGTAGTTAAAAGCAAAAGGTGCACTCAGGGAGATATGCCTTCCTATCGCCCTTGAAGCGCAAAGTGCAAAAAAAAGCGCTCGCTTGAATGAAGCAAGGCACAAAATCCTAAAAACAATTAATTAAAAATATATATGCCAAAAAACATAAATCTTTAGCAAACATAAATCCATTGATAATCAAAGCTTGTAAAAAGTCACTTCACATGGAAAAAATAAAACTCTAACCTATAACATTAAAGAAAAAAATCTATGGAAATATTTAGGAATATTAAAGTCCATGGGCCCATACATACGTGAGCCTATAAATGGGCAAGTGTTGGAACCCACTTGTACAAAACCAATTGGCTTGTACTAGGTGCAACACCCACTCACTTATAAATTCTTTTTATATTTTGTTATTATTCGATGTGGGATTCGTTTCTCAACACACCTCCTCAAGTGCAATTGGGCTTGGCTCGTGGTCAATATCAACAAGCCAGTTGACACTTGCTCATAAATGGACTGGCTGACATCTCTTCTTCAACTTCAGTCCGAACTGGCATCACCATCAGTTCAACAACGGGGGGCTTGAACATGGGTCCCAGGATCCAGCCTGTTTGGGTATGAAGCTCTGATATCATATTAAAGTCCATGGGCCCATACATATGTGAGTTTATAAGTGGGCAAGTGTTGGAACCCACTTGTACAAAACCAATTGGCTTGTACTAGGTGCAACACCCACTCACTTGTAAATCCTTTTTATATTTTGTTATTATTCAATGCCGGATTTATTTCCCAACAAGGAATCTAATACTTAAATTTAAATATAAAATAATCATACCTGTTGCAGCCGATTGATAGAGACAAAAGAAAGCAGCTAATAGAGACTAAAAAAAAAGCAGCTGCTGACTGTTTAAGACTCTTCCTATTTTATATTAAGTTATTAAATTTAAACCTAGGTTTTAAAAGACTATTTTACCGTAAGTTAATGGTGTCCTAATTACCTCATAAAACAAAACCTGCTGCTTAGTTTAAACTGCCTTAATTACCTAATACAAACAAAGTCTGCCGCTTATTTAAACTGAGAGAGAGAGAGAGAGAGAGAGAGAGAATCACAAAACTGATTGTTTCATTTAAGAAGTACAACAAAAAGTATATAAAGCGATGAACTCTTTTAGCACCTTGCCTAGTGCGCCTACACTGATCCAAAAGTTACGAAGTCAACCTAAAATTTTACTAATTTGGATGCAGTATCAACTTTTAGATGGATTACAGCACATTAGGAGTAGTAATATGATAATTCAAACAATCAAGGAATTCCATATGGTAATTGGGATGACAATTTCCTGCAGGATTCAACATTGCAGATACAGCAGTCGTATTTCTCTAATTAGCCAATTCTGGATGAAGTTTTACAGGCCTTAATGTTCCTTTGTTTTAAGTCACATTGAGAATCTTCTTTGACTTATATCAAGTATCATAGTCAGCATAGGGGAATATTTTTTAGTATAATCTTAGTCAAAATAAAACTGAATTAAAAGAAGAGTCTATCTCTATAGGAGGCCAAGTGAGTAAAGGTTTAGGATTACATTTTTTCATCTATTATGATGCTTGTAAACCATCAACATTAAATTTTAATTCAATAAATTCCAATAAATTATGCCTTTGTTTTTTATTTGTGATGCAATTGTAAGTCTCTAGAAAGTTTGAGGCTTTCTAGATAGGAGTGAGTCCTAAATCCTACAAATGTGAGGCTAGTAGTCATAGTTTTTTGCTTAATTTTTTTTCCATAATAATTTTTTAAGCCTTAATTCTCGATTTCTACATATCCTAGCCCTAATCCCTAAAGCCAAGTTTTTCCTATTCGTTCTACATCACAGAAATTGGTCAACCACCAAATATGCATACATTTAACAATTTTAACTAACACCGCAGAAAGACCTAACCTTAATTTCACCGCGATCATCAAAAGTAAGAAGTCCAACTGCTGATACCAGGCTCATCATTGTTCTGAAATAAGGTTTCTGAAAAGGGGAGGGAAAGAGTATCATAATCAGAAATAAAATTCCTAGAAATATGAGCACGTTTTACAAGTTATAAAAGGAACTCTCAAGGGTACAACAAACATGAGAAATTAACAATCATTGATGCAAGGACCCAAGTTTTTGCATCAGACGAAACAACCTCTTTCGACTGGTCTGTGTTTGCATGTGTCAAACATAAGCACATATCACAAGTTATAGTCTTATAGAAGGAAGTTCCAAGTATAAAACAAAAACACACACACCAAAAAAAAAAAAAAATCCCTCTCTTGTGTGCTTGCTCCTCTCCCACTCCTCCCCTCACAATTGCTCTCACAATTGTTTGCCACAACTCTGGCTGTGTGTGCCTGAGAGAAATTGGAGAGAAAATGATGCTCATAGAAATGCAACATTCCTTTGAAAATTACATGCCTCGCTTACACGCCATACAAGTCAGGGTAAAGAAGAGGAATCAAATAACATTTGAAATGACATATTGTATGAAAACCAATAATGACACTAACAAAAAAGGCGATTTGATAGAAACAACTAGAGATTCAAACATTCAGTAATCACTCATTTATAAACCATGAAATATGATACATAAACCACTGAAGATTAGCAAATTACCTGGCTGAAATGCAGATGATAATCTTGCAGTGTACTGTCACACCAAATGCTTATTTGGGCAAAAATAGCCTCCACCAAACTTAACTTTAATTCATGCCCATCATATTGGGCTGAACAAACTAGGCTATTCATATACTGCTCCTCCTTCCCACCAGCTTCTTCAGCAGATAGAACTTTCTGCAACTCAATAACTGCATTTTCTAAAAGTACACCTCCATCTGATTCCACAAACTTCAGAAGCTAATTCAGTTAGAATAAATGCTAAAAGATCATCATCAATCATCCATATGTGTTTTTAAGAAAATTCCCACTATCATGGCAAACTATAAAATTATTAAAGTAACTTACATTAAGTAGACAGAAAGAGAACAGTGTCATAACAATGGCTATAGCTTTTAGGAAAAAGAAAAAGAAAAAAAAAACTGAATGTGTTTACTGCAGCTCTGAAATTCAATGTTGGGTATGAGGGATATTTTAATAGTTTCACATTTCCCTGGAATGGAATGAGCCACAGCTTTTTGACGCATATTTGAGTCCACTTTTGTCCGTACTTGTTCATAACCAAAAAGTTGTTTTTTATGTAAACATTTTATATATTTTTTTTTCAGAGTCCAGTCCCTGTTGGATATTTTTTCTTTTGGATAAAGTTTCTTGTGGGATTAAAAATACCAAATCCTCTTCTCGACGATTTATACGTATCCAATTATGCTCGCATTGTAACTGTTTGAAGCAATAACCCAAAGTGTGTTTCAAGTGGAACTTCAAGTGCGATGATGCCTAAACAAATTCTGGTATTAACAGAAACGAAATGAAGATAAAAGTAATGCTCAGCCTAACACCATCTGCACTTCAAACAGTATCAATCTTTTCTCTGGCTTTATTTTGATCTCCAATCGTATCTTTTATAAACTATCCACATAGTTCCCAATTCTTTAAAGCTTCAAATAAGCCTAAACACCACAAGAACTCTAATTCACTAACTGCCCCCCACATCATACAACCGAGGTTCAAGAGTTCCATGATATGATCACATACAAGGCATACAATTTCTAATATCATGCAACAAGAGATATAAAATATACCTGTTGAAAAAGAACCCACCCATATAATGCATTATGCATTTTTTGGGTGATGCCTAAAGTAGACCAGGTTAATTTCACAAGAGACAAGACTTCATCAGCTTCCTATCAAAAATTTATGCGGCAAAACTGAGCATCATTATCAGCAAAACGATAATAACAACATTGAAAAAAAAAATTAGGAGTCTACCTCTATGAGTTGGCCTTCCTCAAGAACATCAAACACACCAAAAAGTAATTTCTGGTAAAGTCTTATATTCAAGTGATAGCCAGCAGTCCAATAAAATGTTTCACCTTGAATGCCACATCGTGCAGGCAAAGACGATACATTTACAGCAACTTGTCTGATGGATGCTAGAACTGCAACACGCTCAGAAGGTGACATTAAAGTGTCCCATTCCTATAGCATCCAGAAAACCACGTGGACAAGAATGAGATGTATTTCAATCCAATTTCATTTAACAGTCAGGAATCCAACATACCTTCTCTCTGATCTTTGCAACATGGCTTCTGATGGTCAGATGTTCAGATGTCATGACTTCAGCAGAATAACAAAGAAATTCTTCTAATATATTTGCCTGCATGAATAATTGCAAACAGACAGCACATTGAAAGCTTAGAAAACCTTCAGATTTCTGTTTCTTTAGTCAAATTAAATGAAGACCGCTATAGTATGTCCGGGACACAGTTAAAGAACCACACAAACACCAGAGACAGCATCTGCTGATGCAGTATGTAAACAATTTCATAATTTTGTGCATTTGGGCATAAATGATTAACTAGCTTTGTAATTTTTGACACCACATTGGATAGACCTTAGTAAAATTGAACTCTCTAACATACCTAATAATCTACGTCATACTACACAAATCTTAGGCCTGAACACAGACCAGAATGAAAAGGCCATTGCCAAATTTCAACAATGAATTATAGAACAGCAATCGAGGACCATTAGGCCCAAGGCAAGATTGAAAAGGGCAGGCCAATATGTTTATACCTGGTCGATATCTGTCCCAAACCACAGCTACACCCCTAAACAAAGTAAGAGTTCCACTATCTAAAGTTTAGCGCCATAATATAAATAATGCATGAATGTGTCAGGCCAGTTTTATATAGCAAAAAAAATAGAATCAACTAATATGGTCCATCATACCTGCCTATTCTTCCATTGCATATAAGATTTTTCATTCCGAAAATCAGACTTGAAAATTCCATTCAAAAGCCCCAATGAGACATGAGGAATGTCAATTTGTCCATGCATTCTCCTTGCTGCCAATTGCATCAAATTTCGCCTAATGCAAGCATCCGTTGCTTCTGAAATCTAGTGAAGAAGCACAGCTTACTTTGGAGATTGAAACAGTAATAAGAGAAAGCAGTGTGGAAATATGGAGACTCCATAGCAACAATTATTAACTACATAGCCAAACCAAGGCCACGTATTCAATAAAAACTATTTGTGAATACACTAATTAAGACAAACTACATAATTGAATTTCTTTCTCCTCTTTCAGAGGGAGATTTCAGTAACTTCTAAAGGGAAGATTCATGAGAATAAGAGACAGACGGGGCACCTTTTTTTTTTTTTCTCCTTATATGGGCCAAATAACCAAAAAATCTAAACCCTTGCTCCTTTTTCCAATTTTGACCAAACCTTTTAATGTTGGCAATTTTAGCATGATATTGTTGGCAATTAGTGCAATTTTAGCCAACTTCCTCTCTTGCAAGAGAGTTTCCAACTAGCCTTTTTAAGAAAATGAGAGAAACTTGAGGAAGAGAACATGTAGATTGCTGATTGGAAGCCCTCTTCTCAAATTGAATACTTCTTAGAAGAGTCCCAGGCCAAAAACCCTGAAGCAATCATAGTGGATACTTCCCAAAGGAATGAAGTTTCTAAGGCTTTCACTTTAATGTGCTAATCCTCTACATGATGATTAATAAGGTGGCTGACTACATGCATCAAAGAATGTGAGAGAACACTATCAAGGTGATCAATCCCTAGTACTTGCTGTGAAACTAGAGTGAAATTCACCCCGAAACATTGTAATAAGAAATTAACAGGAAGCAAGGTAGAGTGAGAAAAAAGAAGGGAGGAGGAAGACAGGGAGCAGAAAAAAACATGTATACTTAAATTATGTTTTTTTATTCTAATTAGTAAAGTAATAAAATATTATCATTTATTCCAGTTATAACTGGTTGGCCCAAGTCACATCCAATTGCCAAAATTAGGCTAAAATTGCCAAAAACAGGTTTGGTCCAAATTGAAAAACAAGATCAAAGGTTTGGATTTTTTTTTTTTTAATCACTGTGACTTTTTAATGTTGATTACAAAATTCATTAAAAATCTTATAAGCATACTAAGACACAAGGTCAATGTTAGAATACTGAATATGTTAGAATACTGAATCAAAACAAACAATGTTCACTCTTAAAAGTTCATGGAAATTGCATAGTAGCCTTGGAATGGAAACATCTATTTGTTGTGTTATGTTTATCATCACAAAGTTCCACTGTTTCATTTTTTAAAAAAAAAATGAGAGAAGATCTTATAGCTTGCCTGCATCTGAACACGGACTGTGCTCATGAGCTCTGAGTATCTTCCTACAGACTGTGATTGTGAAAGCATTTTATCCCTTTTACTTTTTGACCCAGACAAAAATTTGGAACTCTTTTCTTTCTTTCTATTGTCACCTGAATAGCCTTCAACCCTACATGCAAGGAATAAAAGATGACAATGAGAAAGCAAGTGCGAGAAAGAAAGGCACCAACCAGGCAACTGCACATCAAACAAAAAAGATGTTGATATATACAAATGCAAACATGTGCAGACACGGCCACAAGCATGAGGCTGAACATACATGCATGTACACATGGACAATAATAAGCGTGTGTGTGCAGAGAGAGACAGAGGGAGAGAAATTGTACCCAGAAAAAAATATAGATGCGAGCAATAACTCATAGGCTGATTCTCGCAAGTCATCATCAGACAATCCTTCAAAAATCCTGAAGATACGTATCAGTTTACTCAAAGGATAAATGGTCAATGCTATATAAACATATAATTTTTCACTAAGGGGAAAGAAGGGAAATCCTACACAATCACCTTTTTTTCTGTCACAGTTCATAGAGTTTCTATTGCACCACATTCTCAATTCAAGGAAATAATGCAAGTTACCAAACCAATACCTGTGGTCAGGTTAGGTAAACCAAGTGGGCGAATTTCTGAATTTCGCACATGCCCAACAGGTGTATTTGTTCCTGCTTTATATCTAGCATTAAAGTCATCCCCAAACGTTGTGGCATTCTCAATGTGTGAACTTTCCATCTGACTCGATGATTGTGATGCATTCGTGGTATGACAAACGCTAATTGGAGGAGGTACACGCCTAGGAGGAGATCCAGCCAAATTTGGATCAGAAAGAAGAAAATAGGAGTTCCTTAAGCGAGAATGACTCTGTGAATAAAATTAAAAAAAAAAAAGTGTTAAACTTTCCAAAATTTAATAGCCACAACTAATGTACTCAAAACCACAGGCAAGCATAAATTCACGCGGAAATCAGTGCAAATTATGACTAGTCTTCAATGCCAGGACGAGGTGAATCAACAGCATTCTTCCAATATTCTCAAACCTTCCCAGAAATTACATGCTCTTTTTCGGTTTCATTACCAAACCACACGTATTTCAGGACTAACAAATTTCATAATGAACCGATACAAGCAAAACTTGATGACACTCATGATAATGTTTCTTCCCATTTTAATTACAAAAAAATATACATCAGAAGCCTAATTCAAGTTTCATTATTTTCAAAACCCAAGCTCATACATAGCTTAAGTAACATTACATACACATAGCCGAGTAAGAGAGAAATAATAATAACAATAATTAAGCTGTCTAATTACCGTAACAGGATAACTATATTCGTCTAGGTACTTGTTAGTGGCTTCAGTAACATCGATAACTCCACCTAACAAAAAGAAAAAAACATAATTAACGAAGTTACTCTTAAAAAATTCTTAGAATCCAAACGGAGCAGTGACTATTTGTTAATTTTCCAATATGAGAGGTGAAATGGAAATGGAAGTAAAACTGAAACGAAGTATTATAATGTAACCTGATTTTAGGCATTGGAGAATATAATCGGCGCTGAGAGTATCAAAATCAATATTAGAGAGAGAATTGGTGGGACCGGATGGAGTTCGAAGCTCTTTGATTAAACCAGAAGATAAGAGGAACTCCATTAGTTTCCGGCGATCCCGACGGTAACGCTGCAACAGAGCTGCCTGCTCCATCTATACTTAGCTTGCAAGTCAATAGCTACTTAGAGAGAGAGAGGGAGAGAGAGGTTTCTGAAGGGTTTT
Source organism: Reutealis trisperma (assembly GCA_947687605.1). NCBI lineage: Eukaryota > Viridiplantae > Streptophyta > Magnoliopsida > Malpighiales > Euphorbiaceae > Reutealis > Reutealis trisperma. The sequence goes on along the minus strand of CANTUT010000039.1, from coordinate 6,393,543 downwards.
GGAGTAAGCAAAATGTGGAGTGGTAGAAACGGAAGACCGGAGGAGATGCTGCTGTTTTTTCTTTTTTCTTTTAAAGAAAAAAAATAAATTAAAGAATAAAAAGGTACATCTCGGAGAGCGCGAAAAGCTGACGGTAAAAGGACATGTTTTTTCTTTTTCTTTTCATTTTCATTTTCTTAAAGTTTTGAATATTGTTTTTCTTTTTAACTTTTTATTTTCTTTACTCGATTTAACTTTTTGCTTGGCTATACTGTTGGAATATTGCAAATTAATGTATTGTCCTCATCGTTCACAAAATTGTTAGTTATCGGCTCGAATAATTCCAACCAACGGATTAGGGTTTAAGAATGGTTAGTTGAGGAAGCAAAGCAAATCATTGATTTGCGAAAGCATATTACCATATTTCTTCGGCATGCTATCACGGCACTCATTATGTTAATAACTCTTTAAACCTCTTCTTAGAATGCAGGTATACTTTCTTCTATCCAGAACGAGGTGATTATCAGTTTCTCTTTCTCGTCAAGTATTCATCAATGCAAGATTTGTGAGTAAACGGAAATATTCTTCGCCTTTGGGCATGACTCAAGTATCACAATGTCCATTTAAAACCTTTATGCAGATTAAGAAAATTGGCATATGGGAAACAATACAACTCAACTTATTCCTTTGGCAACACATTTCTTACAGAGTCTCGACTAGAACCCTTAAAAGCACTCCCAATGCTAAATACACAGGAAAAGACCTTGAGGAGCAGTATACATGTAAGCAATAATATGTTCCCTAACTACTGAAAAATAGAAAAGGAGATTAAAGGAGAAGAGAAGAAAAATGAGAAGTGCCTCCAATGAAGTTAGCATCACATGCCTTGAGCAACACCAATATACACATGCACCTTTCCATCACAGAGCAAGAACACAACAGTGCCACCCACCACTACAACAAGCATAATTATTAATTATTACTATCATAACAAGAAGAATAGAAAACACTGTATTTAGTCTAATGGCATGCTGTGCATCGAAAAACTCTTGAGCTAGAACCAATTGCCAAGTCCACAGACTTGCAACTTTATTCTCAATACTTTCACACTTCCTCCCTGTCTCGGCTGCTACTCTTCAAGATATTGTACTTGCAGAGTGGGCAAGTTGCATTAATATACAGCCACTTATCTACACAGGCACAATGGAAGTGGTGACCACAAGGCAGTTCCCTTAGCTCAACTCCATCATCATAAGCAGAGAGGCAGATGCAGCATTCCTACAAGTTACCACAAGCTTCATAGTCACACCCCTAGTTAATCAAAAAAATGATGAATAGATTCATTATAATAACATGAAAAGAACAAAAGCTGACATGCTTCATAAGTTCAGGTTATTATAAGTTATCTTTAAGAAGGAAGAAGAAATGCATCAAACTATACAAAAATAAATGGCTTAAGAATTGAAAGTGGTACCGCATCCTCCTCCGAAAGAACATGCTCAACTGGTGAATCTGTTCCACATTCAGTCATTATTCCACCTAGAGGACCTTGTGCATTGCCAGCAAGCTTCTCATTATCTCCAATTCTCCGGAATTTGAATTTTGAGAGCTGATCAATGTCTTCTTTTGATGCTCCTTCCTGTTTTAACAAGTTGTGGAAAAGATTGAAGAAAAACAAACAAAAATGGGATTGGTGTATAAATAACAATAGCACACTCCCAGTACAATATAAGTATACCAAAACCTGGACATGACACAACCTTAGGAACTAACATTTCAAGCAAGAAAAGGTGATAAAGTATTGTCCGACCACAAAGTTCCATGAAGCCAAGAACTTCGAACTAAACCATAAGGAATTATTATAAGACCTCCCTCTCTCCCTCCCTGGCAGGGTGATTGGGATTTTGCTAATCTCAACAGGAGAGCATATGCACTTGAAAGAACTTAGATGAACACATGGCCAAAAAGGTTGAGACAAATAAGTAGAATGGCTAAGGTAGTCATCAAATGACTGAGCAACTCGATTAGTTCTCCAAGGTGATCTGATGGAGCAAAAATTAAAGAGGTTTGGACAAATAGACTCCAGGAAAAAAAAAAATTGACCAACAGTAAAAGAGTTAATTAGAGTGACTAAAAGATGGTGTCATGGCATATGAAATCGGGAAAGAACAGCAATCACAATCATGTGTTTTATGTCTTCATTCAGGAGTTACCTTTTCAATTAGCCCTGTTGTATTATCCTAGTTAAAAATTATTTCTAATATCTTATTCACCTTGTTCAGTTATGCAAATTGTACATTGTTACATGTGTTCAATACAGACTCCTCTGTCTCCCTCCTTGAATGTATATTAAAAACTTGGAAGATGAGGACTCAGCAGCTTTAAAGAGCCAACCCAAAATTTGACAAGTAAAACCCTTAATTGTGCATATAGCATGCAAACATTCAACTCTTTCTACCTAATTTTGAAAGATACAATTCCACTTGGCCCCTAATCACCAGTTTACTTTCAGCTAGCCCATCTCATGCACATAATTAACTTCAAAAGTTAGAAAAAATTCGTAAAAAAATGGCCATCAAGGCAATTATCAAACTACAGATATATGAAATTCAGAAAAAGACCATGCATATAGCAAAAGAGCGAGTTACCTGGTCTGCAACTGCATATAAGATTGCAATAATACATGGAAGACAGCAGCAAACAGCAATGCCAATGACACATGCCAGAGCAACACAGAAAACGACAAAGAACACATCAAAACCAAGAAAAATTATACAGAGCCTGCAGATCAAAAATTGCATTGCAACTGGTAAGATTCTACTGCCAGAAAACATTTCAACTTCAAACAACAGCAGAAAGGGGTTAGAACAAACCAGTAGAGTTGAGGGGAGCCTCGTGCCAAAGCTTGGCCACCGGCAGATACCCAGTAAAATCCGATGATCCACCAGATAAACGAGAACATTGTATTTGCAGATTCCAAGTGCTTTGCAACACTGATGTGTGAATAAATATAAAAATAATGAATTAAAAATCAAATGCCACAGACCTCGTACGATGAAAGCATCCCAATTTCAAAGTGAAGTTTCAAAGAACTAGGGATTAAATGTGAAGATCACAAGCAAGAAAAATATAATAAACATCATCAAATTTATGCATCTTATATCAAATTTTGATGGATAAATCTGCAAATGTTCAATTAAATCACACTTACTTACTTCAAATATTAAAAAAAAACTTATTTCACTTCAAAGTCAGATTAGTCATCACTTATCTAGTCAGTGAACGCATGATACAACTTATGCAGCAAACAAAACATTTCTTAAATTATGGATTTCGAATTCAATTTAACACGATGTCAATCTCCAATTATATAACATAACATATTTCTCTGGCAAGCATACCTGGTTCCATCCTCCTCCAGCTGAGCCAACGTAATATACTCCCCAGAATCCACTCTCGACCCAGAACTCGAGTTCCCATCACTTCCAAGCCCTCGGTCCAGTCCCCCAAATCCCACTCGCCTCCTCCGCCGCCTCTTATACTCCACACACACACAAATCATATGCAACACACATTGGAACCCATAGCCAATAATCCACAGCCTCAAGGGCATACTAGGATGCTCCTTCCTGCTCAATATCAGCACCGCCACCGCCACCGCCACGAACGCAAAGTTCCAAATGATGTCGAGGATCACAACAGGCTTCGAATACGCCCAATCGCTCTGCCGTTCCTCGAGTTGCTCAGCGGCCGTTTCACGAACAAGCATGGATGGCTCCCGCATCATACGACGACTGCTAGCGCGACGGAGGAACCGGGCCGCGTCTCGTAGGGATTGACGGCGGACGGATCGGCGACCTGAGTTGGATTCTCCATTGGACCCAGGGGAAAGCAACGGCGTTGTGTCGACGATGTCGTCAGAGGATCGGGTCGGGGTCTGAACCCTGGTAGTAATTGTGGAGGTCGCGTTGGACATTTTCGAAAATTTTACAATTAATTAAAGCTTAAGGCCATGAAAAAAAAAAAGGATTTGAAGATCGAGTGAAAAATTCTTAAGATTTGGGACGGGAGAAATCGTTTTTTCTTTTTATTTATTTTTTTCTTTTTTATAGATGGTGTGAAAAATATAAAGGGAAAGTTTGGAGAAAGATAGATTGAGATGGTGGCGGTGGTGGTGGCCAGGGGTTATCGAAATCACAGGAAGTTGCTTTTTTTTTTTTTTCAAGGTGATTTTGGTAAGGTAATTCCAATCGGTTTGGTGCGCAAAATTTGCTTAATTAAATTATAATAATGTTAATAAATTATTTTCCATTCATATGATTCAAGTGATTAGCTGACACAGAGGATAAATATTATTTAAAATTTAATTACCATATCTCTAATAATCCCCATCTAATAAGATTATTAATTTAACATTTTATTTTTTTAAAATAGTTTCATTTTTATTTTATTTATTAATCTATCATTTTAAATATAAATTTATAAAAATATAATTACTTAATGTTATACATTAAAAAAAATTATACTAAATAAAATTTAATATAAATATTTTATAATTTAATTAACTTAAGATTCAAGCTAATTTTATATATTACGAATATGATTTTCACATTGTGTTATATTATGAGTCAATTTGGTTTCATTCATTCATCATTATTATTATTAGTATATGATATCAAAAAAAAACACAATTTTTTAAAAAAATTAATTTTTTGTAAAATGCTTTTTTTAATAGTTTTTATGATAAATAATTAAATACAATGCAAGTTCAAAAATCAAACTCGCAATGACATTATACATAATTAAAAAATCTTAGATAAATTGATTTTATCATGTTACTTATAAACAAATAGAAATATGATATATCAATTAATTATGTCAAATCACACATAAATTAATATTATATAAATAAATTATATTAATTAATTATGCTATAATTTATGGATAATTCAATATTATTAATTGACGTGTCATATTTTTATTAATTTAATATATAGGTAATTTGATAAATCCAGTCTACCTAAAAATCTCTCTATACATTACATAATCTCACAAATTCAATTAATGAAAATGAATCTATCTTTGATTAAAAAAACATATATGGACATAATAATCAATCAAATCAAATAAACTTACAAAATAATCTAACCTAGAGCGAATTTTTTTAAACATTAAGAACCATCCAACAAAAATTATTTTAAAAGTGTTTCAAATGATACTATTTATTTTAAAGAATATATCTTATTTAATAGAAAATATATTAGTTGATAAATAGTAACAAATTTTACTTAAATTTCATATATTCTCTATATTTTGTTATTAATTTTTAACCATTAAATAATTTTTATTTTTATTTTTTAAGTTTAGTTAATAAAAAATAGTACTAAAATTATATCTAATAAAGTACATGAAAACTTATATTTCATTACTTATAATAGAATATAGTATGATATTTGGCTATATGCAATTAGGGAGTCAAGCCAACTATGTTCTTATTTTTTAAAGGATAAATAATCAATTAAAACTTTACTTTTGGATAATTATAAATGATGCAACTGCTTCTGATTTTTTTTTTTTGCATAATTTGTGTTGCCCAATCATTTTTTTTTTGAAATAATTTTTTATATTAAAAAAATTAATATATGTAGGGGTCTCTTATGAATGCTCTTAGAAATAATAATAATAGGGTAGAGAGAAACAAGTATGGTTTTGAGATTTTCATCTTTACTTTAAGAATGGAACAAAGTAAATCGAATTGAAATAGGGAATGGATATTCTTATTTGTATTTTTATAATTTTATTTATGTGTGTATATATATATATATATATATATATATATATATATATATATATATATATATTGTGAAATCGGAGCAATTAAACTCAATTTCATTTTCACTCCATTACCATAGACGAGCAGAAGTTATTCATCGGCTTTGAGGCAATGACTAGTTTCTCGTTAGAGTGAATTAAGTTTTGCTATATCTAATACTCTAACAATTTATTTATTTTCAAAAAAAAAATTAAATAGTTAGTTTTACTCTCTATGTTTAAAAAATAAAATTTTATTTTTTATTTTAATTGTAATTAATGTTATCTCTTTCAATATAAACCATTTGATTTAAAATATTAATATTTATAAAACAAAGTAAACTATAAAGTGTCAATTATAAGTAAAATTTTTTATTTTTTATATTCAAATAGGAACTCTAATGCTATTTATCATAAAAAAAATATAATATCTAAAATAAAAAGTACATTTAAAGATGCTCCTAAAATTAATATGTCTTATCCAATAAAATCAAATTTACATTCATTGACTATATTATTTCAAAATAGTTTCAATTTTTTATTTATTAAAAAAATATCAACTGATACATTTCATCTACGTAATCAATAATTATTAAACAACAAAATTTCAACCTGAAAATCATTATGAATATTGGATTTTTCAGCGTTAATTTTTTTTTTTTTTCTTTTACTTGTTAGCTGCAAGTGAATACAGTTAACACAACAGCAAATTAGCAATAGCGTTCTCTTTATTTATTTATAGGATGGGCACGTAACACATGGGTTAATGATTAGTAATCAACAGCAACCAAACCTCTTTTGTGCCAAAACTATTGTTGCCCTTTAATTAATGAGAATCAGTTTTGTTGCCCTTTAATTAATGAGAATATGATTAATTTTCTCAAAGAAAATAATAATATAGTAATTAATAATGGTCTAATGTCCAAACAAAGCAACTGTAAACCGGCGTGGCTAAGCCCAAGCGTGTAAATAACTAAACTTGTTATTTCATTTTTGTATTATTATCTATAAAAATATTATTTTTATTTATCTACTAAAATAATATTTGTTTTTTAAATTTTAGATTAATATAGATTAAAATTTATTGAAATAAAGTTCTACTATCATTAATTTTGTGTGTATATATATATATATATATATATATATATATATATATATATATATATATATTATAAATGTATAAATTATAATTAATTATATACAATTATTAATATACTTATAGAATAATTTATTTTTTTAAGCTTATTATTATAAATTGATTTATTAAAATTTTTATTAATTTCACTTTAATATGATCAAAAAATCAATTCTCAAATTCTTAAATTGGGGAGGTAGTAAAAAATTATGCAAACAATCCCTTAATTTTAGATGAGGTAATTTCCACTCTTCTAAATTCTTCTCATATTCACACTATCTTTTTTAGAGCATTTATTATACATTGCAATTTGGTTTTCGTTAATTTTTCTTAAAATGTTAATTTTAATATTTTATGGGTTTATCCTATAAGTAAATTATACATTTTTATTTTCTATTTAATTATTTATTTTTCAAACAAAGCAAAAAAAAAAAAAATTTCTATGACATAAGTGATTGTTTTGAATAGACAGTCATTTTAAATTACAATAGTTTTGAATTTGAATTTAAAGTGTAAAATCATGAAAAATAAGCATAATAATGAATTTTAAATTATCAATTATTTCAAATAATTAGTTATCCAAATAAGTCTAAATTTATTTCATAATCTTGTAAAATTTAAAAAAATATGCTAGACGTTCAAATAATAAATAAAAAATAAAAAATATTTTACTTGTTTCATTAAAAATTTTAAAAAAATACGCATTTAAATAATTTATGAAATAGTGTTATATTTGTACTAAGCAACAAATTATGTATTTTTAAACTTCTTGAATAATTTTTTTTTTATATCTATTCAATTTTTGTATATATTATTTTCATAATAAATGTTATACTATCATTATATTATAAAACAATTGATTTTATTATTACATGAAAATATACTTTTTTTTTTAAATAATTTTATTATCTATAGAGTCGAATATGATGGAAAATTTTTCTTTATTACTAATTTTATAAATATAAAAAAATAACCCAAAAAAATAAAAAATATTAAATTTATCTACAAATTTACTTTAATTTATGCAAACTAAAAATTTAAATTTATCTATAAACTTACTTTAATTGAAGTCAAAAGTAAAAATTTATTTAAATCTAAATCATTATTTTTATTGTAGCTGGACAAATACATTTTGAGAGGTCTGGTTTAGATATGGGCACTCCACAGCTAAATCCGATTTTTTCAAGTGGACTAACTACTTTTGGACCACGTGTCAATTTTGGATTCGGTGAGTTGTCAAATCCATCAAAAGGGCCTATTCAGGATGGAGGGTGAGAAAGACAAAAATAATTTTTTAATTTTAATTTGTTATAGTTATAAGTTTTGGCATTATATATTTAATTTATGATTATAAATAAGTATTCCAGAGGACATGAAAGTAAATCTAATGCGTCTAAGATAAAAAAATAATAATAATAATAATAAATCTAACGAAAAAAAATTGAAATACATACGTAACGATGAAAATTTGAAAGATTTTACGGCAGTATGTATATTTTTAAAGTGAAAAATACATTATTAGTTAGTAGATATTTGTTATTATCAACATTTTTCATTTTCATATGAAAAATAATATTTTACAAATAAATGAATCTTGTTATAAATACATAAAGTTGATCAAAATATTAAGGTGTTGTTTAGTAAAATATTTAAAATTGATGTATTTATAATACCAGCAATAAAATTTTTAAATTATATAAATATTTAAAATTACTTATTTTAAATTAAGTATCAAAAAATTTAAAATTAAAATTCTAAACATTGAATAATATAAGCGATCAAATGTTTAATTTATATATGTTTTTTAATTATAATAATTTTTTTGATTCAATATAAATTTTAAATTTATTATTTATTTTGTTTTAAGTTTAATTAAAATTGTTTAAAACATATATTACTAAAAAATATAAAATTAAAAAGTGTTAAAAATTTAATTTTAATTTTAAAATAGTTTCACTAATTATTAATTATGCTAATTTTTTAGGAGTAATTTATCCACAAATATGAAATGCTACCATCAATAAAAAAAATTATTATTTTCTAAAAAAATTATATTTCCTCAATGCTAGGGGTGTAAATGAGACGAACCGTTTGCGAGCAGTTTAGTGTTTAGCTCGATAAAAATTTGTTCACTTTTAAATTATTTTATAAACGAGTCAAACTTAAATCTTATTTTAAAATTCGGTGAGTAAATGAGTCGAGTTTAAGTAAAATAAAATTCGATTCAATTATACTCGTAAACAACTCGATTATAAGCTCGTGAACAAATTAGCAAAAGGCTAGATAATAGACTTATAAACAACTTTATTATTATTATTATTATTATTATTATTATTATTATTATTATTATCATTAACTTAATAATTTTTACATTTCAAAAAATATATTTTAATATTTTTATAAACTTTTTACTAATTTAAATTGATTAAAATATATATATTCCTAATTAATATAACTTAACATGCTTATATTATATAAAATATTTTTTTTATTAATTAATATTTTTGTAATATATGTAATGTTTAATTTTATAATTATATTTTTTATTAATGTGATGCTTTTATTTTTATATTAGTTTTAAATATTTTTATTATAATTATTTTATTAGAAATAAATATTTAAAAAATTTAATATTTTGATAAGTTATAAATAAATTTTATAATGAGTCAAATTTAAATTTAATTTAATTATAATTTATTAATAGACCGAACTCGAATTCAATTCAAATTTTAAGCGATTTAAATTTGGATAAAATTTTAAAAGCTGCATCTAAAACCCAACCTCCAAAAAAAAAAATATAAACTGGAAAGCTACAGGTTCCGCCAAAACTACAAGACCGCTTGGAGCAATTCCCTCCAAATTAAATTGAAGGGGTTTAGGGATTAGTTTCAGCTATTGAGCGGCGAGGGTTTCTGTAGAACATCAATGGCATCTTCGTCTTCGTCAGGCACTAATAGCAATAGCAGCTACGACATTCCATGGGTGGAGAAGTACAGGCCCAACAAAGTCGCCGACATCATCGGCAACGAGGATACCGTCTCGCGCCTCCAAGTCATCGCTCGCGACGGCAACATGCCTAATCTCATCTTATCCGTACGTCTGTCCTTCCTATAACTTATTCTCCCCTAAACCCACTATTTGTAATTATTTATTCTATCTTTTATTTGATTTGAGCGAAATTGAAATTGTTAAACCCTATTGTAGAAAGTCTGTAAATAGAAGCAATAATTTTGAATTTCAGATGCTTTGTAATTTTTGTCTTTTTCCCATCATTAAAAAGCTAAATGTGAGAATACAATCGTTAAAATTTGTGCTATCGGTTAGTGAACACTTTTTCTGTGCATATGCAGGGTCCTCCTGGAACTGGTAAAACTACAAGTATACTGGCTCTTGCACATGAGCTTTTAGGACCAAATTATAAGGAGGCTGTTTTGGAGCTGAATGCTTCGGATGACAGGTAAGTTGAATTGCAAATTTTGTGGCATCTAAGCTTTCAGATTTTTTTCTATCACTAATTGTCATGTCTTGCTCTATATTTTATTAGGGGTATAGATGTTGTGAGGAACAAAATTAAGATGTTTGCACAAAAGAAAGTGACATTGCCTCCTGGACGACACAAAATTGTAATTCTTGATGAAGCTGATAGGTATTGCTGGTGATTGTGTTTTGTTATGCACTAAACTCTGTTTTTGTGTCGTTTCACATATTATTATAATTTTGACTTATTTTTTATTTTTTATTTTTTGCTAGAGGTTTAGAATTTAACTCTCCATATATTATTCACAATTTATTTGTGTAATTCTTTTGCTAGTATGATTTCACTAATTCTTCCTTTATTTTATTCGGGCTCGGGAAATTTTTTCTCTTTTTTATTTTGTGGTGGTGATCATGGTGTGGGGTTGTCTTGTGCTTACAATGAACAAATATCAGCATGACATCTGGAGCACAACAAGCTTTGAGGCGCACAATGGAAATATATTCAAATTCCACTCGTTTTGCTCTTGCATGCAATACATCATCAAGAATTATTGAGCCTATTCAGAGTAGATGTGCGCTTGTTCGATTCTCAAGATTATCTGATCAAGAGATACTTGGTCGTCTCATGGTAGTAGTTGAAGCAGAAAAGGTAGATAATTTATGGTTCTGTATTATGCTGCCTGTATTGGCATTGTTCAAAGCTTATTTATGCCATTTTCTTGATTATGTTCTTTGTTTGTGACCAAATTGACCTTGTGATGCCTTATCCATCATTCCATCTGATTTAGAGACCATTTTTTTGTTTCCTGATTGGACCTCTTTGTTTGCTTTTGTTTGTTGAAAGCCCCCTTTATCACCAGAAAATTTTGTTCAATTCAAGCTATCATTTCCTTATTCTTTAGTAATAAGCTAGTATTGTTTTAGAAGATTTCTCCCTTCTCTTTCTATATAGTTGTATCATAAATTTGCAGAAGTAAGCAACAGTAATCTTGCTGAATTTAATGGGCAAATCATTTATTCCGATAGGCTATATGATGTGATACTTCACCACAGAAAATGTTGTGGTGAGCTGGTTATGAAGTAGCAGCCGTCTGATCAATTATCGATGAATTATTGTTGAAACTAAGAACATAGGTTTAAATGTATCAAGTGGGAGATACTATAGGTTGAATGAAAATAAAATCTCAGGTGAAAGTTTATTAGCACCACCCCAGGCATGTTGTCAGTCAAACCTGACAAGGACTCTTTAACACGGTTCATAGAAGTTTGTATCCTCGAGAGCTAAGATCACAATCCTATTGTAAGCCTGATATATTCTTTAGTTTGAGTTTGTAAAACTGGTGCTAGTATATTGACTTGTGTTTGCAATAAATGAAGGTCCCATATGTTCCTGAAGGTCTTGAAGCTATTATATTCACTGCTGATGGAGATATGAGGCAGGCATTGAATAACTTGCAAGCTACATACAGTGGATTCCGGTTTGTCAACCAGGAAAATGTTTTCAAGGTTAGAAGTCTCAACTACTGTTGATAACTTCGGCATTAATAAGCAGTGTGGGATGTGGCAACTCTAAACCATGTTGGTTTCTTTTCAGGTCTGTGACCAGCCTCATCCATTGCATGTGAAGAATATGGTTCGCCATGTCATTGAGGGGAAATTTGATGATGCTTGTTCTGGTCTGAAGCAGCTGTATGATCTGGGCTATTCTCCCACTGATATAATTACAACGCTTTTCCGCATCATAAAGAATTATGATATGGCTGAATATTTGAAATTGGAGTTCATGAAGGTAAACGTGACATTCCAGACTCAATATTTCTTCTGACAATCTAAGATCTACTTAAGTCACATTTTTCTTTCTTGATTTTTATGAGTTTGCAGGAAACTGGATTTGCCCATATGAGAATTTGTGATGGGGTAGGTTCCTATCTTCAGCTTTGTGGCCTTTTGGCTAAGCTTGCCCTAGTTCGCAACACCGCCAAAGCATAGCAGGATAGTAGTTCTTTTCCGTTTTAGTATGTGATAGAGGGAGTTGCTGATGTAAAACAACACTGCTTTTTGGATGTTAAAAAATTGTGTTTTGTTAAGGGGAGAGCGGAATTGCCATTTTGTGGGAGCTTCTCTGACTTGTAACTGAATCGGTATAGAGACATAAATACTAAATAGTGAAACATTTACTATGGCTGCTTTTTACTATTTGCTTTTGTAAAGTGTTCTTGAAATCGAAAGTAGTGTGCACTCTAAGAAAGGAGTAGCCCTACCCAATTTTCCATACAAAATAACGGAACAAACGCAACCTATATATCAGTTATTGCTAAAATTTGTACGGGTTTGAATGAAATATAATAGAGATGTGAAAACACGTAAGAAAGTTTTGGAAATATACACAAGATAACGAGATGCCTATGGGTTGCTGCTTGCCTATAGCTAATTGATTATCAGGGATTAATATTATCCATCCCACATTCTTTGCTGCTGCCAGGAAGAATGCCCCTGTTTTATAAGTGATCTGCAGTAAATTAACAATTAGATGTTCACTATCATTCTTTTGTTACCTTCATACATGTTAACTAGTGGAAGTGCATCTCCATTTTTATACTGGGTGTCCCTCAGTTTGGCAGCATGTGATTGTAAATGGCAATATAGAGATGAGAGGCCAGTTAATATAACCGGTTTAAGGATGGTTTTGGATTAGCCAGTCTATCTATAAAACCTTTTAGACAAATTTAAATTATGTGTATGTGTGCGATAAAAAAATAAAATTTAACAATTTAAGGGTATTATCAATGATAGAAAAGAAAGTAGGAGTGCCACTATCTCCACCCACAAATAGAAGTGTTTTTTATCCAATGCATCTAGAAATTGCCTTGGTCCCAAAAATAATGGATTTGGTCGATTTGGTACTGGGTTTGTATATTTTGAACCATGCTCTTTTGGGCTTCGTACTAACAATTTAAATCCAATCACATTTTAATTGTATGGACTCACTTTCTGTGTTGTGCTTTAAAGCTTTGCATTGTCCATTCAAATTTTCTACAGTCCAGCCTATGAGTTTTCTATAGCATTAGAAAATTTCATGGAGAACAAGGCATAAGCAAAGTGATGTTTTTCAAATGCCAACCAAAGAAATAGAAACACATAATTAAGATTAACTTGTGCTCATTAAAATGTAAGGATTTTCCATTACATCTTCCAAGGAAGTCCTGATTACACTTCAAACAAATTTTTTTTTAAAAAAAGACTTAATTAGTCACACTTTAATTGAAAATACATGAATGAGACAACAAGGATACTTCAAGTGGAATGAATCTTGCTTAAGCTATTCTCCCACTATTTATTATTAACACTAATACACACTTCACACTTAAATGACACTTTGGTAGATAATTAATTAACAACATTACAAACCCTTCGTATTTCTCCTTGAGAACCAGTTAATGGACTAATATTTCCCATCTTGACCATTGCAGAAGCAAAATCAGATCTGAAAATGGAAGCATCTCTACTATACTGATTAACAATACTATCTGTGGATCCACCACTAAAAAGCACTTGATCTGATTGAAGAAGTCCTTTCTTTTGAATAAGATTTCTATAATAATTGTTATCAAAATTATTAGGTGTCACCAAATCAAGTGGTGCAAGATTTCCATCTCCATTGCCACTATCAGAAGGACAATTACGTTTTCTAGTATTAGCAAAACCAGCATCAATATCACTTCCATTGCTATAAATCCTACCACGAAACGTTAAACATCTTGCTTGCCCTATTGTATGTGCTCCTGAAAGAGCAACCATATCTCTTTGAGTTAAGCCTTTGCTACTGAACAAGGAAGTGAGTTTGTCAAGACTATCTGTAAAGGCAGGAAGGTTACTATCAGCTAGGCTTTTGCTTGCTGTGGTAGAGTCCCTTCTTCCTAGGTTTACTGTCCATGATGGTCCACCAGCCTGTTCAATTTATACATGTGTAGAGTTATTAGTAAAATATCAAAGCAATAGACTAGTTCTATACATGTTTACAACACGACAAGCATATGCCTAGTCGCTGATAGATGAAATACTGACATTTTAATTTTAAATATATATCTGTATTAATTCTAATATCACATGACAAACACTCCAAATGTACAAGTATCACATACTAATTTTTTTAAGAAATAGTATAGAAATATTACAATATGTTTATATCTTAAAATTAAATTAGCATATATTTTTTAAAATTAATTATTAAAATATCAGTATTTAGTAAGTCATAACAAAATATTAAAATTAAAGATACTCACAGCAACAGATGCATCGCGAGCTGCTACAGCAACAATGTCAGCACAAGAAACAATACCAGGACATCTACTTTCTACTTGAGTCTTGATATCATCAATAACATTAAATCCTCTAACAGAATTAGCATTGTTGCGAGCAGTTTTCTCACCAGTCATTGATGGAGTATCATCTAGCAAGACTGAGCCATCACAACCCTACAATACAACAACAAAAATAAATAAATAATTAAAATAATTTTCTCTATAACTTCAAACATTAATTAGTTAGTAATTATATAAATGTAACAAAATATAAATTAATTAATTACTTGAACAAAACAATCATGAAAATGAAGGCGAACAAGAGAAGCAGCCATTCTCTGCTCTCGTGACACAGCCGTAGTAACAGCTTGCTTTATAGCACTCAGGGCAGTTGGACATGTCGTATCATAGAAATTTGAAGAAAGCTGTGCTTCACAAGGCAAGCTTGACAAGGTTATCAATAGTATTGCCAAAATAATAATGAAATTCATTTTAATTTTTTTTAGTATATAAAAAGAAAAAAAAATCTTGCTAGCTAATGCAAAAATGCTATAGAATTAGAGAAATTAAAGAGATTAATTGGTAGTTTAGAGTGCAGAATAAGCACAAGCTTCATATCCTATTTATAATGTCCAATTTCAAGACTAATTGTGACCTATTCTCCAAGGGAATGCCACAAAAGTCTTAACCTTTAATATTATATACTATTATTATTGTAGGTCATGCACCTTAGTGAAATTCCTTCCTAATGATCAGCCTAACTTTTGTTTTTTTTTGGCTTTTAGGGGTTTTGTTTATTAAAGCAAATCAAGGAGTTGAAACAAAAAGAATTGTCAATTTGGGTATAAATATAATCATAATACCTTGCTTTAATTTTCCTTTTAATTAATTTATTACTTTTTGTTTTCTTTTGCAAAATAACGCGTTTTCCTTTTTTTTTTTTTTTGAGACATACCAAGTCATGATTAAAATATAGAGATTTTATCATGAAATCTCACACTTCAGTATTTCATGCTTTCATATGTAATATAAAAAAATTCATTCCACGTTTATAAAAAAACTAAAATTATATATAATCATATACTAAATTTTTATATTTTTATTGTATTATCAAATTTAATTCATGTAGAAGTTATTATGTGAGTATGTGAAAATTTATGAGAATAAGAAGATTATGAGCCAATGAAATTTTCAAAAACTAGTTAAAAAATTTTAAGTAGTGACACATTAAAATCTTTAAAATATCCCACTAAAATTGTTAAATGCAACATACTTCCACTAATTTTCTTTAAACTCCTAAAATTTTTACACTGAAATATATATTGCGATCCAGTCAAATTATTAATATGTCCTTGATTAAAATTTGCTTTTTTTTTTTTTTCAAATCTAAATATTTAAAAATTTCTAAACGTTCCTTACTCAAATTATATTATGACCTTATCTAAATTGTTAATATATCCATTAGTTTTACTTTTTTATTTTTCAAATAATAATATATTTATTTCAACCAACACAATAAATTTATAAAATTATTTTAGGGATTATTTTTAAAAATGAAAAAATATAATTTTTCAAATTTTTATCTTTTGCTATTTTTTCCATTACATTGAATAAAATGAGAAAAATACTAAATTATTTTTAAAATATTATATTATATGAAATAAATAAATCTTTAATAAATAAATTTTTTATTAAAAAAATTTTAATAAAAATTTTTTGTTAAATAATTCATTATATATATACATATATATAAAGTTTCTTTAAAAAAAATTCACTTATAAATGAATTCTAATATTCAATTTTTATACATTAAGTATCAATTTATTTTTAAATTGCTAATATTGTTAATTTATAATTTATTTACAAATTCTATCAATTTTAATAAAATTTAATAAAATTTATAAAATTAATAATATAAACTTCTAAATAAAATATAATTTATAATCATTTACAGTTAAAAAAAAAAAATTTAGTATTGAGTTACCTCGCTAAAGAAAATTTGAGCTTAGTGCTAAAATATCATGCATGGGAACTAAGCAGCAGTTCCTTATACGTGCTTCTAAGTTGTAAGGTTTGTCGTTGAATAAAATTTATCTGATTCCATTCATAACTTCATAGTTCATATTTGGATGTCAATAATTGGAGAATCTTAATTGCAATTGCTTTTGGAAAAAATCAAAGTCAGAAAGTGACTTTCAGACCTTTTTACTTTCTTGTTTTTTAACAATGTCTTCAATGTTCAAACATGCCTAACTGCTTTTTGTTTCTGATTCTTTTTACATGTATTTCTTTCATTTGAATATAATATATAACAACCCACCACCACATTAAACATGATAATCACCATATATATATATATATATATATATATATATATATAAAAGAATTTTCAAGCATAACAAAAAGACATCGAATAGATGACTTATAGTGAGGAAGGAACATTCAAGTAAAAGATTTAAGTCACTTTGTATAATAAGTTCAACTATTAAAAATGAATATCAAATTGATTAATTACTTTCAGGGCTAAATTATTTGACATAATATTAAATATTCGTATAGTTGCACGTTAGATTATTAATTTCTTGGAGGAATGTGTTAGGTTCACCTCAACAATTTTTTTTTTTTTTAGTATTGGAGAGAGGGAGAATTTTATTATTGATTATATTTAATTTAAATTCTAACATTTACTCTTACTTAAGCTGTTCTTAGTTGAATGCCTATTTGGTCATTATTATAAATGGTCATGAGAGGGAGTGGAGATTCATTCTCCATCTCCATTCCCGCTCAATAATTTTTTTTTGTCCCATCTCTATCCCACTATATCAGGATAATTTTTTTCACCATTTTCATTCTTGTGGAGATCTTTATCCCCATTTCACTTTTTTTTTTTTTCATTTTTCAAAATGTTATAATCACTAAAAGAAAAGAATCCGTATTCTATTAAAAAATATAAATTTTATAGTATGTGTCTATATGTATATATTATAGTTTAAAAAAACTATCGTAAAAGGTATATAAAGAATAAAGAAATATATATCTTAATAGAAATTGAGATGATCTTCTCGTAAAATAGTTTTCTATGGAATGTAAATTGAAAAAAAATTATTTGGAGTTTGAGAGTTGTTGAGATTGAGAGATTTGGTGTGGGAGAGGAGTGGAAATATTATTATGTTGATATGAAGAAAGAGAAAATTACAGATGGTAGCTAACTTTAATCCTAATATTAGGGGTGGGCATAAACCGAACCGGACTAAATTGAATTTCTAATACGAAACAGTTCATATAAGTAGTGAGGGTCTGTTCGGTTACATATTTAAAAAATTTCGGCTAATGGAATTCGGTTCGATTTTAGAAATTAGTTAACCAAATCGACCGAATTTTCAAAATTATTTGTTCCCCCTTAACCCTAGCATAAAATGCTGTCGTTTTGAAATCATATATAATCTTCATAAATTGATACCCTAACCTAACCCTCATTTTTCTTTAGGTTGCCTCTCTCTAGAATCTTCCCCCCTCTCTTTCTACTCTCGTTTCTCTATGAAAATCTCTTATCTTTGTCACACTGAAAAGGTGAAAACCCCTCATTTTCAGAGCATTTCTCTCTAAAATCCTCTAATTTTTTGGAAAAATATATTTCTTCTTTCCTCTGAAATCCTTTCACTTTTAGAAAAATCTCATCTTGTTTGAGTTTCTGGAGAAATCTTTTTTCTTTCCTCTGAAATCCTCTTGAATATCATCCCGTTTCTCCATAAATATCCTTTCATCTCATTTTCTTTGAAACCCTAAATGTTTCTCTCTATTTCTGGTGGAAGCTTGAAATCGTATTTTCATTTATATCTTCTGGTGGAAGCTTTGAAACATAGAACCTCTAAATCTTTGATTACCATTCTATTTTCTCTCTTTGATTTACAAACCTTTTTTCTCTCTGAGTCTCTATATGCATAAGTGATGATTTTTAGGTAAATATATTGTCCTTTTTTTTGTTTTATCTATTTTTATTTTTAAGTTTTCTGTTGAACTTTTTTTTTTTATATTAATAACGATTTATGATATTTTTTTAGTGCATATAAGGATCTTGCTTTCTTATGCTCTATTCTCTTGTGATTTGGTCAAAAAAGAAAAAAAAAAAAGAAAGAAAGAAAGAAAGGGTAAAAATCTACCACTTGATCTATATTTTTTACATTTCAGATATTATTTTGATGATTTCCTTTTATTTCACATTTTTACTAACGATCTGCAATTATTTATCCTTTGCACGCAAAGATCTTAATATATCTGATGGAAGCTTTGATCAATAGAGCATTGGAATATGATCTCAAAAATCATGTGAGATTTTGGATCAAATTCTTCCAATTTTACATTTAGGAAATTAGGATTTCGATAATTTGGGGGTTTTAAAAAAAATTAATTTTTTTATTAAACTTAAAAATCTTATTAAATGATAATTTCTAATGCTCTAAATTTTAGAAATTATTTTAAAATAACATATTTATTTTCTGTAAATTACTAATTTATTTTTTTGTTTATTTATTTATTATTTATTAATTACTTTTTAATTTATAATTATTCAATTATAATTATTAATTACTTTTTAATTTTTAATTAAACCTATTTAGTTATTTAATTATTTGTAATACTAATGTTTTAATTTTAATTGCTTTTAACATATTATATTAATATTTATCTGATAGTAACTATATTTTTTCTTTGTTTGTTTATTCTTCTATTATATAATTTACCAAATTCAAGTAAAGGGAACAAACTATCACTCTCTGTCTATGAGACTCAGTTGAGATAAATGTGAGTTTGGATTGGAGCTAAAGTTATTTGGTTATTTTTTTTTTTAACTATGTTGTTTTAATTATGTTTTATGTTTTGCAGGTTCTTAATCATCTGTGGACTTAGTTATGGTAATTTCCATTCAAGCAGTTGCTTTAAGGTAAATTATTAATCCCAATCTGTGATTTTATTTGTGTTGTTTTAAATTTTTAATTTACTATGTTGTACGAACATTCTATGACTAATTATCTTTGTATCTAATTTCTGTTTTAGATGACAAATGATAATACTGAAGAGACTGGATCCATTGGCAGCGATACTAATGTATCCAGTCCATCCCCTGGTGGAAGCAATCTTGCTCAGTCTCAGACTAAGCAAAATATGGTGGAAGCAATTGGCCAACATCAAGAAGCAACTGCTGCTCCTCCACCACAACCTGCTAAGAAAAAGAGGAAGCAAATAGAAACTAGGTCTCCTGTGTGGGACTACTTCAGTAAGATTTATTCCTCTGAGGGTAAAATTATTTAAGCAAAATGTGTATACTATCCCAAGGTTTATAATTGTGATTCCAAAGTTAATGGAACTTTTAGTCTTAGAAATCACATGTTTAATTATTTAAAGAATCCTGCTAGCAAACATGTTAGGCAGTCCCTTCTAACTCTTCAACCTATTTCTGAACTGAACCTTTGAATGAGATTGAGAGGTCACAGGCTGTAGGCACACTGGGGGCATGGAAGTTTGATCAGGATGCAATTAGGGAGGCTGTTGCATTTATGATTATAGTTGATGAGCTCCCATTTAGTTTTGTAGAGGGGCTGGGGTTTAGGAAATTAATGAATACAACTTGTCCTAGGTTCAAAATACCATCTAGAAGGACTATGACAAGGGACTATTATAATTTATATGTATTTGAAAGGTCCAAACTCAAATCTTTTTTAAAGAGTCATTGTCAAAGAGTAAGTTTGACTACTGATATCTGGACTAGCATTCAAAAAATCAATTACATGTGCATAACTGTACATTTTATAGATGATGAGTAGAGGCCTCATAAAAAAATTTTGGCTTTTATTCTTGTTTCTAGTCATAGGCATGAATATATAAGTAAGGCCATTGAGACTTGCTTGTTGCAGTGGGGCCTTAAAAATATATTCACTGTGATTGTTGATAATGCTTCATCTAATGATACTGCAATTGCTTTCCTTGAAAAAAGAATGCAAAATTGGGGTGCAAGCATATTAAACTATTAATATTTACACATGAGATGCATTGCACATATAATTAATCTTGTTGTTACTGAGGGGTTAAAAGATGTAGGCCAATCTATAAAAAAGGTTAGGCTTGCTGTGAGGCATATTAGAAATTTCCTGCCAGGTTGAGAAAATTTAGGGAAATAATGTGATTTACTTGCTGTGTAATATAAACAGTCCTTGTGTCTAGATGTGCCCACTAGGTGGAATAGCACTTATCTGATGCTTGCTGTTGTAGTTGAGTATGAGAAAGTGTTTGAGAGGTATGATGAACAAGAGTCTAGTTTGCTTGCTGATTTAAGAACTAGTGATGTTCCAGATTTCTTAGACTTTGCTGCTTGTAAAAAGCTTTCTGAAACTTTGAAACATTTCTATGATTTGACAAATAGAATATCTGGTTCTTTGTATGTGATTGCAAATTCATTTTTTGCTGAAATTTCTAATGTATTCTATATGTTAAAAGAAATATGTATTTCCCCTAATATTGATGTTGCTGTCTTGGGTAGAAACATGAAGTCCAAGTATGATAAATATTGGGGGGACCCTGAAAAAAATTAACAAATTGATATTCTTTACAAGTGTCCTTCATCTTAGGGAGAAGTTGGAATACTTGGACTATACCCTTCCTCAAATGTATGAAAATGAGTTGGGTGGGAGCTGAAGTGATAAAATAAAAAAAAAAATTGAAAATTCTGTTTAATGAATATGAGTCCATGTATGCCTCCTCACAACTTGTGTCCTCTCAATCTGATTCACAAAGCATTGTCACCTCTTCCAAATCAAGTTCTGAATCCTTTAACCCTAAACCAATGTCCATTCTTAAATCTAGATTCAAGCAACACAAGTTAGAAAAGGGAATGAGTGGAAGCAAACAAACAGAACTTGATATTTATTTAAGTGAATCACTCCTTGAAACTGAGGAAAAATTAGATGTTCTAAGATGGTAAAAAATTAATTCTAAAAGATCCCCTATTCTGTCAAAATTAGCTAGGGATGTTCTTGCTATCCCTATTTCTACTGTTACTTTTGAGAGCGCTTTCAGCACTAGGGGTAGAGTACTTGATTACTTTATGAGTTCACTAACCCCTAGGATTGTGAAAGCTTTGTTATGTGCATAGGATTAGATTAGGCCATCTAATCAGCTTCTAATTATTGAGGAGTTAATGGATAAACTTGAAGAAATTGAAAAAGGTGAAAGCATATTAAACTATGTTGTTTATTTGATATGTGAACTTTACTGTTTCATTGATGGTTGGTTAATTTTGTTATGCAGAATTACCTAATGTTGGATTAGGGCATTCTGTGGTTGGAAGCAATTGACTCTTTGATTTTGCAGCACTAATTTGTTGCTTTGATAGTTTTGTTTCCTTCCTTCATTTATTTTTTCATGTTATTTCTCGTGTGATTGCTTGCTATCTTCCCTATGTAATTTTGATGCCATATACTAGTCATGTGAGGGTGCAGTGCCATATTAATTGTATTTGGGTAAGTATGGTGATAACCTACTGCTGGTTTGTTTGATACAATTGAAATGAGCAGACACAACTATGGCAGACAATGCAGAGCTAAGCTTTACTTATTTATTTGTATTCATTTGACATCTTGTTGATTTCATTACATTCATTTGTGTGTTTTTGCATTTCTTATTGGGTTATGAGGAAGCTTCCACCTCTGAATCATTAAGAATGCCTGTGTTGGATTTATTTGTGGCATGGTATTTTTGAACATTTTAAAGTTCAATGATACAGCCCAAATAAAATTTGACCGTGTTCTTCTGTGATTTGAGAAAAATACTCTGAGCCTGCTAACCATATTTTTTAATTATGTTTATCATGACATGATCTGACTTATTTTTTTGTTTTATACATGGTCTCTTTTTTGTTCTTGCTATTAATATGTGTCGGAATTTGAAACTAAATTTGGGGGGAAGCTGCCTTTTATATTTTCCATCATAATTTTTTTGTTCTTACAATTATATTATAATTTTTGGCTATAATTTGGTTAGGAAATTGTAATTTTTGTACTAGTTATGGTAAGTACAAATTCTAATAATGCAAATAGTAATTAAGCAATTCATTTACAAATGTAGTCAGTTTTAATTTTGTAACAAGTTATTAATCTATTTCTCACTGCAGTAATTAGGCTATTCTGTTAAAAAAATATGTTAATTAAATATTTACTTTATAATTTTTAATGGGCTAGCCCATTGGCCCATAACCGAAAACTGAACCGACAAACAGAAATTTTTTTTCGAAAAAACAAAAAATTTAAAATTGGTTTTTCTTGTTATTCAGTTCGGTTCGGTTTCCATTTTAAAGAATTTTGGTTCTGATGGTTTTAGAAAAATTTAAATTGAATTGAACTAAACCAACTAATGCCCAGGGCTACCTAATATCACTTGTATATATAATGAACTAGTAGCATTTATAGAATTATATATTAACGAGTTTCCATGGATTCAGAGATGGAGATCTTGGGCAATATAAGACCTATGCATTTCTTATCCACACTAAAGGGAAAAATTACACTCTATCTCTATAAAAAAAAAAAATAAAATTCTTCAGCTCGTTTAAATGTCCTCCATGCTCATCTCTAGTCATTGTATACTACCAAGTAACAATTGAATTTTAGTCTACAAAAAATTTAGTTAAATTATAAATTCCTTTTTTTTTTTTTTGGTCTTATTATGGAAGAGTATTAGTAGCACTTAGACATGGATAACAGTTCAAAACAGCCAGTTTCAGTTTGGTCCCAACTTCCTAATCAACCCTTAACTGGCCCTTGAATTCTACGATTTGATTTCGGTTGACGGTTTATATGGTTTCGATTTAGGTTTGATTGATTACAGTTATGGTTTCATATGATTTTAATTTTGATTCAAATAATTTAAAAAAATTATAAAATAAATATGAAAAACTATGAGTTCAAATTGTTTTCATTTAAAACATTAACATATTAATGTGTTATTAAAATTTTAAGTTCTTTTGTGCTAACTTGAAAATAATTTTTTATATATATATATATATATAATATAATATAATATAATATATTGATTGATGATTTAGGATCATAATTGGTTAAATAAAAATAAATATATAAAAGCCATTTGTAATTTTTTATAGTAAATAACTATTTATAATTTCATATTTCATATATATATATATATATATATATATATATATATATATATGCTTTAAAAAAAGTTTTTTATATAGTTCGGACAGTTGGAATGATCCAGTCTAATCCAATTCTGATTATTTTTCACCTTTATGATCTTCAACCAACTTTTAAACTTCCAATTCGATAATTCGATTCATCAATCGAACTATTTATCGATCTGATTTTAAATTTTTCTCAGACTAATTATGGTCTAATTTATAATTCAAGCGGACCCTTTACTCTTGTCTAATAGTACTGCCATTGGGTACAAATATAAGACGTGATTATAGGGTGTAGGGCCAAGTGAGGCTAAAATTTTCGTATTCTTGCCCAACTACCGGCTGATCATCCAATTTATCTATCAATAAGTCTGTCATTTTACTCAAATAAAACATATCAAAAATATAATAATTATTATTATCTGCTTTATGATTGTCTGGGTCAGATCCTATGTAACTATAATTCTCATACTCTGCCAATTTAGAAGATGAATTTCATATGGGCTGGACCAAATTAGATCAAGTTTGAAGTTCAAATTATTTTACTCAGGCAATGCCCTGCCTATATAGACACTGAAGAAATTATTCTTAATTGCTTGTGCTTTGCACAGTTGCAACCAATTAATCTTGTCAGCTTTTCCTTCCTTAAAAAGACAACTCAATTGCCAAAATTAAAATTAATTATGATAGTAGGCAAGAATTATCAAGTCACTAAAACATAAACACACAAAGTAAAAAAGTATATTGACACCTTTTTACTAGGTAAAAAAGAGATAAAAAAAGTCATATTGACTAAAATATCTTACCACTTATCGGTTTGATACTCGAGATAAACCTACATACTTAGGCAGTGTTTAATAAACCGTAATAAAATATAATGTAATGTAATCAAATTTATTTTTAGTATAATGTTTATACTGAATTCAATGTATTTGATTACATTACATTCTATTTTATTACGGTCTATCAAATTTTTTTATTAGTATAGAATTATAATATTTTTGGTTGAAGAGAGTATTGAGTGAAGTGAGAGTAAATTAAGTGGATGAAGCAATAATCTAAAAATTTATGTATTTGGGTTATGGAAGATAAAGGAATAAGAATATCTAACAAAAAAAGGCTGCAAAATAAGCCAGGCCGAGCTTTAACTTGCTCAAGTTTAGCTTGGTTATTTTTTCCTGAGTTCAATTTCAAGCTCGAGTTTGGATTTAAATTGAAAAATCATATTCAAATTCAATTCTTTTCGAGGTTAAACCTGAATCGAGCTTAAAAATTATGTTCGGACTAACATAAAAGCAAAAGTATCTAATTAGTAAAAAAAAAAATCTAATTATAAAATTAAGCGTTACATGCTTCAAAAAAATTATAAGTATATATATTTTAGTTAAATTGAATTACCAAAAAGATTATAGGAATGTTAAATTATATTTTTGGAGTGCAAAATTATTAGGCTGCTGCTCCTAATAATAATAATAATAATTATTATTATTATTATTATTATTATTATGTAATATAAACTCTTTTCTTTTCTTTTTTGAAAATTAACTTCTCAACCATTTGATAAAATTATAAAACATAATATTAATAGAACTAATTGTATGTATATATCATTATTAATTTCATAATTATAAAATATAAATCATAAATGTATGTATTAAAACATTATAAACGAGCTTGTAAACGAGGTTATTCTCGAGCCTATATTGAACTATTCACGAGTCTGATCGGGCCGAATTTAGTTTTACTAAAGCTCGGCTTATTTATTAATAGAGTCTTAAATTAAGCCTCAAGATAGATTAATAGAGTCTTAAATTAAGCCTCAAGGTAGACTCATTTATAAAATGAGCTGAATACGAATGAATTTTTATCAAATCAAACACCAAACCATTCGTGAATAGTTTGGATCATTTTTAGTTCTAACTAAAGCTATAAGAAGTTGAGGGAAATAAATAAATGTTAACCCATTTAAAATTTCTTATAAAAATATAATTAGAGGTTTAATTTAGCTGTAAATGTAATATGTTGGAGCTTTGGACCCACATTAGTCATACATTGTGTAGGAGATATAAGAGTTAGTGTGTTTCTTCAATCTTGCCATAATTTAAAAATGTGTATGTATCTTTTTCCTAACTCTATATATATTTCTGTGTATGTACATTTAAGAAAAAGATTTCAAATTTGATTTCTATTCTTCTTCATATAAGCCAAAAAAAAAAAAAGAATTTGCTATAGAAAATACAAGTCAAAAATCTTATTTGGATTTTCATTGAAAAACTCTTAATTACCAACATGGGTAAGAAAGTTTTCTTTAGCGGTGTAACAGCAAAAACCATGATACAATTCTTTCTCAATTGGCCAAACCTCTCCACATGGGGAAGGGGAAATTCAAGTATTTATGCCATATTTTTTAATTTTCTTAAAGCGACTCCTCAAAAAGTTGGGATTAGCTGTAGCCTATATGAAAATAATCTAGGGGAATTAATTCCAGCTGGAGGTGGCCCAAAAAAAAAAAAAAGAGAGAGAGAGAGACTTTTGTTGTGATATGAGACATAATAGAGGATTCGTGATATACTACAATTTAAAAAAAAAAACAAAAAAACAAAAAAATCACATGATTGCTATTGTAATTGTCAAAGTAAACTTATTGTCTAGTGAAAGGTTTCAACAAGAAGCAAGTTGGGTTCCAATTTAAATAATTAGTGATTTACTATGAGAAAGTGAAGGATAAGAAAATGACAAGGATGATAGTAACCCTTTTCTTTAATTTGCGTTGAAGTAAAATCTCAAATACTATTCTTAGACTTTCATGTTAAGGGCTAAGGATGCAAAATTTGGAGTTTATCTCTAATTTTCCTAATCTAGCCAACTAGATTGAGATTGATGCCAAATTGTCGCTAGTTAGGCAAAGGCCAATTGCTAAAAGGGTCTAAAATGGAGGCTTTGGATCCAATAAACTCTAATGGATACTTTGAGCCTAAGTTTTTCCTATCTCAATGTATAAGCAAGATTCTAACACAAAGTACTTTGAAAAAGATTATCTTTATTCCATAAAATTCACCATGCTTATTGAAAAATAATAGTAGCAATTTTTTTAAGCAGTAGTAAGTGGGATTTAATAATAACTAATAATATAAATAAAAATATTAATTTTAGAATTCAAATCACATTCAAACAACTAACTAGAAATGATGAAGTTTTGCTAAATTCAAATTCAATTAATTTATTGGAAAATTATTGAGTGCGCGCTAAGAAATAATGTACCATGCACTCATAAATTTATGGGATCCATTTGTAGGAGGTAAATTTCTTATTTATTTATACTATATATAAAAGTGGCTTGCGGGTGGAAACATAGTGATGGATGAAAAAGAGCATGATTTAAACTAATATTTAAAGAAAATCTAATTACATTTGAATGGAAAAAAAAATGTGATTTTAAACAAATAATTATAAATAAAACCTAATTTTCTACTTTATACTTTTTTATCATTTGAATATATATATAACTCATAATTATATATAAATTTTGTATGTATAAAATGATGTGCGTTGTAAATTAAAATTTTTATTTATATATAATGTACATTAATTTATATATAAAATTAAGATTTATATATTATTTAATTATAGATTATAGATTAACTCTGATAAGAACTAAAATAAATTAGATAATACTAGTTTTTAAAATTAATTCCACAAAGAAATTATATATTGATTTTTAAAATTTATTCTCTAAACAAATTACAAGTTATTAAATTAATTAGATGATACAAATTTTTAAAATTTTATTTTTATTACTAACAAATGCTCTTGAATTTTTCTAATAAAACTATCAAGTTATGTTATTATAACTTATCAAATTAATAAAACTAAAAATTTTATTATTATCAAAATACAATTTATTAAATCAATTCCATAATATTAATTTTTAAAACTTTATTATTATCAAATTTCAACTTATTAAATCGTCCTATAAAAAATACTGTAAACACAAATAGTCGAGTAAGACTTTCGAACCATTTCAAAGGATATTATATTTGTTCCTATCTTTGAGGTTATTGTATTATATACCTAAATATAATAACTTAGATATATGTTTTTTTTTTTTTTACTATATATGTATTTTTGCATATAGTCAGTATTTTTTTTTAAATATTTTGTTTCTATATATGAGTTTACATCAAGTTCAAACTTGAAAAAGATTAATAGATTTTACATGCTAACTGTAAATTTTTCTTTTAAAAATTTATTTGTAATTTTAATATTATAATTTATTATTATTTTTTGTAATGAGCCGGTATATTGAAATCCTGAAGAGTGCTCGTAAAATTTTTTTAAAAAATTATTACATGGGATATATATTTTATATTATTTTTATTGTATATAAAACATTGTAACCTTAATTTGTATTCTTAATTAATTTTAAAATAATAATAATAATTCAGATTTCATTTCTTATTATATTTATATTATAAATTTTTATTTCAAATTCATTGTAAAAAAATAGTTTTTATTAATAATCCACAAGTTAATAAAAAAATTACGTGCAATCTAATAATAATTTAGATTTTGTTTCTTATTATATTTATATTATAATTTTTTATTTCAATTTCATTGTAAAAAATAATACTAATATTTTATATTAATAATTCACAAGTTAATAAAAATTCCGTGTTATGCACTCAATGTATTGAATAATTTGCCTAATTTATAACTAAACAAATAGTGTACTCGGTTATATTGATTTTGTCTCGTTTATTAAAAAAAAAAAATTGAGTCGTGTCGAGTATCATAATGTATGATTTATTGAAAACACAAGCTTAAATAAGTTAAAATTGAGGAAAAAAAAATTTAATGTGTTTCAATCATGATATTTTTTTAACTAATTTATATACATGCTTATCAAAATTAAATCTCTTTGTGGTAAGTCCAAAGGCATACTCTTTATTAGATTGCACATTCAGTAATGGAAAATTCTTATCTATGATATGAATATATTTTTATCTCATACGCCCGAATAAATGGATGAAAATATATTTCCTCAATATGACTCTTATGATAATTTTTTTATCAAATAAAAATACAATGATATTATTTTTTTTATTTGTATATTATTATTGCTTTGGTCGAATATATACATTCAATATATGTAATACTTACTTTTCAGTAACTACCCTTTGAGTATTGCTTATCTACTTAGATTAAAAGGCAACATTTTTAAATAAACTTGAGTTATAAATAAAATTATTTGCAAAATTAATTTATTAAAAAAATCAGAATAACCGTTTTGATTATTTTAATACACTTGTACAGAGCAATATCTTATTCCTTTTTTATAATTTTTATGCTATAGAAAGTAATATGATTAAATTTAAAAGGATTATATTCCAAGGATGTATATCATAAAATTAAAAATAAAAAAAAAAATTATGCATATTATATAAAAAAGAACATAAAAAGTCAAAATGAAATTTTTTATAAATTTAATACTTTTTTGTGATGACAAGGTCAATCTTGTGGTCAACTCTGTCATATACATAGTATAAAGTTCGCATGATATAGTACGTCAGAGGATCCCTAAAATCAGTAAATACACCTTTGCTTCATTTTCAATGATTATCTCATATTCAAAAGGAAAAATTAATTTGGTCCTCTGATAGCCGTTGCTAAATTAAGCAATTAAATTTGAACTAATTTAATTTTAATTATATATATATATTCTGCAATTTCCTGAATTTTAAAATCATAATACTCTAGTCAATTTTAATTGGTTCTTTGTGTTTGATTGATGACGACGTAATTAAATTAATCAATACATAAAAACAAGCTAAATATACAATAATTTTCCATTTCATTAGAAGACAAAAGGCAACAGTGATTTACACTTCATCCAAGCAAACATCCAAAAGGACTTAACTAACAATACTACACTTGAATTGAAAAGCTCATGAATGAGACAAGTAATGCCTCCAGAATGGAATACATCTTAGTTAATTAAGCTATTAGATCACCCAAAATTATTTATTTTAAAAACTATATTTTATGACACACAATTAATAATTATTTTTTAATACATTTAACTTCGACTGAGACTCAAAATTGAGATCTCACTGTCCTGAAAACAACTATAATTATTGAGTCAGATGCTCATATTTATAATTTTCCAAAATTATTTAATTAACAGCAGTGCAAATCCTTCTAATCTCTCCTTGAGAACCAGTAAGAGGCTCGATATTTCCCATCCTTACCATGGCAGCTGCAAAATCAGAACTGAAAGCTGAAGAATCTGAGTTATACTCATTAACAATACTATCTGTAGATCCTCCACTGAGAAGAATTTGATCAGATTGAAGAAGACCTCTTCTTGCAACGATGTTTGAATAATAGTTATTATCGAAAGTATTGGGTGTAACTAAATCAAGTGGTGCAAGATTTCCATCACCACCAGAAGATGGACAATTGGCTTGTCTAGTAGTAGCAAAATCTGGATCAATATCAGTTCCATTGCCGTAAATTCTAGCACGGAATGTTAAGCATCTTGCTTGTCCTAGTGTATGTGCTCCTGTATTTCCAAAAGTGAAAAAAATTTTTAGTCTGTGGTCTTTAAAACTGTGAAGCTGCGAGTTCGATTTTGAGTCAGAACTAATTATTAATAATAATTTTAAAAAGTATTCTTGAAACACAAACCTGAAAGAGCAACCATATCTCTTTCGCTCAGCCCTTTGCTGTCGAACAAAGAAATAAGCCTGTCAAGGCTGTCTGAAAAGGCAGGAAGATCGCTATTAGCTTGAGCAAGACTTGCAGTGGTGGAGTCTCTTCTTCCAAGATTTACAGTCCATGATGGTCCATTAACCTGTTTTGCGTATAAAAATCATAAGAATTAATTAGTGAATAGTACCAAGTTAACAGACTTCTGTTAAAATTTCCTAGTTTTTGCTTAATTAATATAGGAATATTAACTGGAGTAATTAACTTACAGCAGCAGATGAATCGCGAGCTGCAACTGCAAGAATATCAGCACATGAAACGACTCCAGGACATATGCTTTCCACTTGAGACTTGGCATCATCAATGACATCGAATCCGTTGAGAGAACCAGCATTGTTGCGAGCAGTTCTCTCGCCAGTAAATGTAGCAGTATCTTCGAGCAAGACTGAACCATCACAACCCTGTAAAACAAATATTAGCGTCAAGTTTTAGCTGACTAGAAAACATCTCTAATTGTTCAAATTAAAAAAAAAAAAAAAATTATTATCGAGCATGTATCAAGTAATAAATTAATTAATTAACTACCTGAACGAAGCAGTCATGGAAATGAAGGCGAATAAGGAAAGCAGCCACTCTTTGATTACTTGAAACTGCATTATCAATGACTGTCCTAATAGTACTTAGTGCATTAGGACATGTACTATCATAGAAGTTTGAAGAAAGTTGTGCTTGACATGGCAAGCTTGAGAAAATCATAAAAAATATTGTCAAAACCATGCAAGAAATAGATAAATGAGAAGCCATTCTAATTATTATTTTTATTTTTCTCCTTCTTAATTTATTATATATCAGAAATTAAATCTCTGATGAATTGAATTAATAAGAGAAAAAGGAGAATGAAGCTAAATGTAGGTATTGAATTTTTAATTTGGAGTGAAGAGCAGAAGAAGCCTCATGTCCTTTTTATAGAGGATTGTCCTGAAATTTTGCGACCTAAAATTTTGCGAACTATTCTTCAAGGGCACAGCCTCAAAAGTCCTATGGCATTTATTAATGTGTTATAAAGTTGTCCAAGTCAGAGTGCTAGGTCTTAATTTTTGGGTCGTAGTGTTTGTGTGCATTGGAATAAATCAAATTAAGATTTTAATAAATAATTAATTGCATAATTAATTTACTGCTTGCTGCTTGGACTCTTTCTATGCAGTACTACATTCTTTTTCTTTTGGGTTTGCTCTATGTGGAAAAACTTGGTGATTAAGGTTTAGGATAATAATAATATAATTATGGAATTTTAAGTGACAATTTATGGTAATAATGAGGATTATTAGTCATTCCTTAATTACTATGATTCCGGAGAAATTTTTAGATAGACTAAGTCTATTGTATCACTTATAGACCATTCCGACATAAACATGACACGTCAATTAATAATATTACATCATCTATAAATTAACTTAATAGAAATAAACAATATCAATTAATGGTACTATAATATATAGGTGATATTGTATCATTAATTGACATATTATAATTTTATTGAATTAATTTATAAGTGACATAATAGATTCAATCTATCTAATAATTTTTCATAATTTAATAATAACACAATATCAATATGCCTTTTTTGTTAATTAATTGATGACGAGTTTGATTTTTTTATTTTATTGACTAAAATTTTAATTTTTTTAAGTCAATAAAAGAGATTTTTATAATAGTTGACTAAAAAAAGAGATATTTATAATAATAAAAAAAAAAACTCTACTAGTACTTTGATTATAAGGGAAAATACTGAACTATATGTTTACCGTGACACAAGCATAGAATCTTTTATCTTGGAATTTTTATTATACAAGTATTTTATAATAAAATACTCTTGTCGTTTTGTTAGCTCTTCCATGAAATATATTTTTTTATTAATTTGGAGAATCAAATTCAAACTTCTTTTATAACATTATTTATAAAAAAATATTTATTCATAATTAAGATGTATGTATAATAGAAAATAATTCATGTTATTTTGTTACTTCTTCTATAAAACATAAATATTTTTTTATTCATTTGGAGAATCAAATTGAAATTTCTCTTATAACTTTATCTAGTGATTATGAGTATAATAAAACATGATGGACCCTAAATTTAAAAATATATATAAATTTATCTAAAATTTGATCTACTATTTGTAATTACAGTAATTGTAATAAAAATAGTACTTATTATTAAGTTTATCATCTTGATTAACTGTTGTTTTAGCTTACTGGTAAGTACTAATTTAGAAATAAATGACAAAGTTCAAATATCACTAATATTAAATTTTCCCTCTCTAATACTTGGAAAAACAATTTAGCATCCTGATTATTTATATGATCTTTTTATCGTAACTATATCGTTTTGCTTTTCATATTATATGTATGAGATTTATTTTCTATATGTTTAGAATAATGTTTGGATTGAAAGATTTTGAATGAAGTATTCAAATAATGCGTGAATTTATCCAATTTTGTCATTTAACTTATAAGAAATATTTATATTTTTAATTAAAAAATTGATAATCAGTTTCATGAATTTCGAAAATTCTCCATTTAAATTTTTTTGGGTAAATTTAAATTTTTTAAGACGATAAAAGAAATATTTATAATAAAAAACCCCATTCTAAAATTATAAAGAAAAACATTATTATACTATATTTTTAACTGTGTGCAATATGACACAAGCATAGAATTTTTTTTCTTAGAATTTTATTACACTTTGTGCTATAAGACATGGTATGATAGAAAAGAACTCTTGTTGGTTAGTTCTTCCATGAAATATTACTTTTTTATTAATTTGAAGAATCAAATTCAAATTTCTTTTGTGTAACTTGTTTGAAAAAATTATTTAGTCATAAATTATATGATAGGAAATGACTCTTGTGTTTTGTTAGTTCTTCCACACACATATATAGATATATATTCAAAAGGTAACTTTATTTTTAAAAAAAAAATATTTAGTTACCTTGAGTGTTAAAATATGATTCGCCTTAAATTTATAAATACATATAAATTTGCCTTAAATTTGATCTAACATTAATAATTATAGCAATGTAATGAAATATATATATATATATATATATATATATATATATATATTGAGCAGAGAGGAGGAATCAATTCTATATTCATAGCTCCAATTATATATACACTTACTATTAAGTTATATTTTAATGTGCATGAAAAAAATTATTAAGTATATCATTATAATTATTTGTATAATCTTCTTGCTATAAATATTTTGTAAAATAAAACTTTTTACTTTTATATTATATATGAGACTTGCCTTTCATATTTTATGTTTAGATCGAGATGCTTTAAATAAGAGAATTTAAATAATTCATAAATTTATCTAATTCTGTGATTTAATTTATAAAATAATTTGTATTCATATTTTCAAAGAAATTTAAATTTGAAAATTTTAAAGTCTAATTACAATTTAGTAGTATGACAACTCTAATATTATTAAATGAGGGTTTATAGATTCGCAATTTAGATTTTGTTCTGAATGCGAGAACAAAGAGTGATTATTTAATCAATATGTTATACTATAAAATAATACGATATGAATTGATATTGAAAAAATTAAAATTTATATTTATATAAAATAAATTTCACTTGAAGATAAATAGAGGTGGAATATTGTCGAATATGAAAATATTTTCGAACATTTTCTAATATGGCGGTATAAATGTGGTTATTGTGGATATATATCAATATTAGAGTACTATTTTTCATACTTGGCGGCCCCACACGATGACAATTACGTGGGTGCATGAGAAGACTGATGGACCAATGTTAACTTGCGCTGTCGGTTAGTTAAAACATTAATGATTAATTAAAAGATTACACGCGGTTACATCAATTTCCGAGCGTATGCTTTGAATAATCGAAGTCATAAAAGCGCCTTTTTTAGACTTTGGCTTGATCAAATCCTTATAGTATAATTTAATTTAATTTTTTTTCCTTTTTATTCGTTGTACACGCTTATATTTGTAATTGTCAAAAGATAATCTATTTATATATTCAATTTTAATTGACTCATTTCATTTCATCTAGAATCTCTTTATTAGTAAACTTTATACAGAAACTAAGGAATTTTTAAGACCTCATTTATATACGGGAAATAAATTTTTATTTTTTACAAAACTATTTTGAGAAAATAAAAAAAATTACAATTTACTAGTGTTTAGTTATCAAATTTTTTTAAATATAAAATTTAAAAATAATTTTTCAAGTTTTCTAAAATTATGCTAATAATGGGGATGAAGCTAATATAGTCAACTCCAATGGTATAAAAAGAAATCTTCAAGTCACCCTACATATTAAAAAAATATATATATCTTTGATGCATTAAATTTTTTTTTTGATTTAGTCTTATTACATTAATTATGTTCCAATGTAGATTCAAATCCTAATTAAATTATAATTAAAGAAAAAGGATAAAAAAAAAATCCTCAAGTCAATTTTAAATGCCAATATAATTGGAATACTGGTATTATATTGTCAAATCAATTTTACTATTGATGCCAGTTGTATAGTGAGATTTTCAAACAGTAGGAAACTAGTGAGTATTGCAAGGAAAATTGCAGTTCTGTTAATGTTATAGAATAATTACAAACTTAGCCTATTTTTTTCTTTTATATTTTTTTAATTGGGGGATTTATTTATTTATTTATTTTTTTGAAGGATGATTTATTATTTTTAATACACTGAAATTTAAAAAAAAAAAAAAAAAACTATGAATAAAGCCCATCCCTACTCTCCATCAGCCGCGATAGACGGGAAACTTCCTGTGGAAGAGAATCCCAACATCATCTTCGTTTATATATAAAATATATTTATATATACATAATAATATATAATATATTATTTTATATTATATATAAAATATAAAATATCATTTATATATATATAATATTTACATAAATATATTAAATTTCAGTTGGTTCAGTTCAAACTAAAATTTTTTTGGCTAAAACCAAATCAAACTAAAATTTAATTTGATTCTCTATTTTAAAAACTGAACCAAACCGAAATCCTTAAAAAACTGAACCGAATCGAACTAAACGGTTTCGGTTCAGTTTTGCTCACCCCTAGTCTCACTTATATTTTTAACACTTTTTTTACTCTTTATCCTTATTTTATCATTGGATATTAATTCAATTTTTTGACATAAAATTTATAGCAAAATATAAGGATTGTATTTAATAAAGGGTATAAAAGGAAAAATAATATATTATTTAATTTATGCTTAAATTTTGTAAAGAAAAATATGTCCCAAACAAAATGGGATGAAGAGAATAGTCAGAAAAAAATAAAAATTAAATTTTAAAAAATAAAAATAAATTATAAAAATATCATAAATGTATTGATTTAGAACTCATAGTGGGCTTCAGGCAGATCTTAGCTCAGCCAAAATTTGGACTAGGCTTAAAAAAATCTCGTGGAAAAGATAAAGATAGCTTGTCTTATGGTCATGGTTGAAGTAGAAAATAGGCACCACTTAAAGCGCAAGTAACAAACTTCAAGTGATTATAATGTCTGGCATCCAAACAAGATTCTGATACAGAATCTCTCATCTTCATCATGGCAGCTGTAAAATCAGACCTAAGGATTGAAAGATATCTAACTTATTCATTAACAATCGCGTCCGTTGATCCACCACTGAAAAGTACTTGATCTGTTTGAAGAAGTCCCTTTTTATCAATAAGATTTTTGAAGTAACTATTATAAAAAACATTAGGAGTCATTGAATCAAGTGGTGCAAGATCTGAAGTTCCTGAACCATCAATGGGGCATGGAAGCTCTTTTCTTAAACTTCTAGCAAATTCAGAATCAACATCACTTGTACTCATAGCTTTTAGACCTGGACCAGCAAGGCCTTTGAATCAGTAAAAGTAGAATGTCATATGTGAGAGGTTCAACCGGAGAGTGAACCAGAATTAAACTGAAATTTTAAATAATATATATATTTATTATTTATATATTAAAAATAAATTTAATGTACATATAACTAAAATTAAATAATAGCATAAATAAAAAATTATAATAATATTATATCTTAGTATAATAATTTCCAGCACAAATTTTAATATATCAATATTCAACATAAATCTAAAAAAACAAACTTAATTATTTATTAGACCAAGCGTATTAAAATTAATTTTTCAGACCAGGCGTATTAAAGTTAGCAGACATTGTTTTTTAGATAATCGTGTAAGAAACCCAAAAATGAACTTTTGCACGCCTAAGTCATCAATTTTAACTTTTATACGCTGAATTATAAATTTAAACCAAGCGCGATCAAAACAAATAAAATGCAAACAATTTTCTAAAACAAGAATCACACAAGCTTTGCCAATTGTTTTTACCACAAATAAAAAACACAACACATAAATAGTTGAGAAGTTTGCAGATTTTTCAATATTAAAGTAGTTGGGTAACAACTCAAATGAAATCTTTGATTGATTTAAAAGTAAATCGGATTTCATTTAAATATTCCAAAAGATTTTGTATTTTAAAACTCATATTACATTAAAAATCTTCAAAACAAATAAATTATATAATTTGTTTTTAAGAATCTAACAGATTTAGAATATGAACTTTCGAAATCTGTAGAAAATAAGGATATTTTGTACCAAAACCCAGTAAAGAGTCGATCACGAGTATATATAGGTTTATCATAAGTATATGTTTTGAAAAATTTTATTATTTAGAGTTTTATTGTGTTTATTTGATATATATATTCGAAATTTATTGGACATTAACAATTACATAATTATATGTATATAAAATTTTATGCATATAACAATAACACATCAACCTTATATTAGAAATAAAACATCATATATTATGAATTTTTTTTTTTTTGAAAAGTCACAGTACCTATTAAAACTCAAGTATATAACGAATATATTTCAGTTATATG
The DNA here is from genome assembly GCA_947687605.1 of Reutealis trisperma. Taxonomy (NCBI): domain Eukaryota; kingdom Viridiplantae; phylum Streptophyta; class Magnoliopsida; order Malpighiales; family Euphorbiaceae; genus Reutealis; species Reutealis trisperma. The sequence continues at coordinate 6,355,991 of CANTUT010000039.1, read as the reverse complement.
TTAAGTTGAAATTTAATTCATTTTGCCTATTCATATTTTAAAATACATTTTTTTATTCTGATATTCTACAAAATAGACACCATACATGTTTTTTTACATCACAAGGGACAATGGGATGAAAACATAGTGTACGTTGATTTTGAGTATACATTTAGTATATAATTCGTAAGTGACATTAATATTATATTTTAATTTAAGAAAAGGAACATTTTTAATAATACACAGTAAAAAGTATATGCAGTGTATATTTTGGGTTTATGTGAAATATATGATAGTACAATTCTTACTCACTTTTGCATATTCTAATTTAATATCTTATTTTTTTCCTTCTATTATACAGATATAGATATAAAATAAGTATTGTACATAATAATGGACATAGTTAAAAAAACATAAACTATATTCAATTGTGATGCTAATGCTAAAATATGCAAAAATCAACAATCAACCAACAATCAACAACAAATTATCAAAAATCAACTTATAAACAACCAATAATCAACTTAATCAACCACAAAATCAACATCTAATGAACTAAAAAACAACCTAATTCTCAAACTATTTTATAAACTCTTTAAAATTATAGTATTTTAGAAATACTGATGTTAAAATACACAAAATCCAACAATCAACATAAAATCAAGCACAAGTAAAACTTTGATCAACAAAAAACAAAACAATGTTCTTTCAATACTAATGCTAAAATATGCAAAAACCAACACTCAACATGTAATCAACTTGCAATTAATCTATTATCAACCAATAATCAACATATGATCAACAAAAAATGAATTATAATATTTTTTAAAATCAAACACTTAACCATCATGAAAATAGTAGTATTCGAGAACACATATTAACTAATTCTTAAAAGGAAAATATGGCAATGAGTTAGATGGTGAAATAAAAGTACTGGAGCACTAATTATAACTAATTATTGGAAACAAAGCAATGAGACTAATAATCTAAAGCTAAAACAAGAAAGGCGATTATCTACTATGGTGCAATGAAAAAAAAAAAACACAAATTTATTTATGAATCCACTTATATTTTTTATTTTTTTTAATAAATTTATCTCTTTAGTAGATGTGTACTCATAAAATTATAGTTTTTTAAAGGATTTTAATATTTTTCAAACTAACTCCGATTATTAACCTTATCATCTTCTTAAAAATCAAAAACTCATTTGTAGTATTACTCCTTTTTTTTCTTTTTTTTTTATTTGACTTGAATTAAAGCTCAAATTAACTTAAGATTTCATAAATTTAAAAAATATTTCAATACATACTACTATATTCTAAATTAAAACTCTTTAGTAAGATTACACTTTTAGATATTATTGAAGTTTGTCTTTAATATTTAATAATTTTTTTTGGTATTATGACAAAAAAAATGGTAAAATACTTATTATTGATTAGATTCAAATTTCAAATGTCCTTATATTAGAATTTGATCAATACTGTTAGAAATAAATATTGAGAAAGAAATAATAATTGTATATAATTTGACCCCTCTAACAAATATGCTAATAGAAGTAATAAAAATATAACCACATGAATTGTGGTTGGAGAAGTATAGAGGTAGAGGTGTGGCCTACACCTTTACAACTGTACCTTTGTCTTCATTTCATTTTCTAAAATTCATATTGCCTTTGCGTGGTTTTTATTAGATTTTCTTTCCTTCCTTTTAATAAAACAAAATAAATAAGCATATATAGACAGAAGAGTTTATATGTATTATCCTTTTCAACAATTTAAACACGTAGTGCACGCACTAAACAACAAGCACATTAGTTCAATGAAAAAAGCTAGAACCAAAAAATAAAAAAATAAAAAAATAAAAAAAGAGCGTAAAAAACTAAAAATGCTTTGCCAAAAATGTTTAAAAAAAAAGAGCGTGAAAATATAATTTTCTTTTAAAAAAGGATAAAAAAAAAAGAGCGTGAAAATATAATTTTCTTTTAAAAAAGGATACACATTGTAATTTCCTCTTAATTTTTAGACTGGGTGTATTAAAGTTAGCGGATATTGTTTTTTGTGGAAATTACATTACATACATTTTTTTTAGTTCTTTTTACTTTTTAACCTCCAATTTTGATTTTTTATTTTTTTGCTTTTTGCTTTTTTCTTTTTTACGCTTTTTTAGTTTTGTTTTAATATTGTTACGCTTTTTGTCATTTGTATCATATTTTTGCTTTTTTGCCTATTCATTTAATTCTTTCTTTCTATTTTTTCTTTTTCTATATATCTCATTCATGAAATGTTATTATTAATTAGTTTAGTAATTCAAAACTGTTTATATTTATGCTATTAATTAATAATATAATAATCACATATTTGCATGATAAAATAAGAAATTATTTTTTAATTTAAAGCAATATTTAATATATTAATATACTAATAATTATAAATTTTGTGTAGAAAATTTTTGCTCCAAGTTAGAGTTTTTTATATTAAATGAAAAATAAGATTGAGGGTGTTAAGTCTCTAAAGAAGATGAGAGAATTTATTTCTGATATATACTTGTGATATATCTAAAATATGCCTAAAATATACTCGTGATATACTTAAAATAAACCTAAAATATACTCTTTACTGTGAAAACTAAAAATCATTTATTAATTTTTTTTAGTCTCTTAAAAATTTAATTTAACTCTTAAATTTTTAAAAAAATATTCATATATTCTAATTAATATTGTTGTCCATGCTTGATGATGAATCACGTTTAAAAAAAAAAAAGTGTTGATGATATTTCTTCAAAGAAAAAAGTTTCAGTGTGTTAAGTGTCTAAGTAATACGTAAGTATTTATATACTTAAGATATACCTGAAATATACTCATTATATACTTGATATACCTAAAATATACTCGTTATATACTTAAGGTATATTGTGTATTGTGAAAATCATTTGTTATTTTTTAAGAATATAATTTTTTTTATCTAATATAGAGTTGATGTATTCTTATTATATACTTATATTTTTGTAATACTCAAGATCTAAACATATTTGAAAATATATATCAAATAAATACAAGTTAATCAAATTTAGTAAAATATATACTTATGGTATACCTATGATATACTCTAAATATATTGTTTTTTGATTTTGCTGAAAAAAATTTTTGTTCTATTAGTTTTTATAAATTTCATATATGAAACTCAATTTTCGTATTTTAAAACTTTCAAGTTCCTAAAAAAAATCACATAATATCCTCACTTTTGAAAATTTTTAGTATAATAATAATTAAAAAATCACAAAATTTTAATGAAATATATCTATAAAATTCAAATTACCTTTCAAACTATTGAAAAAGTGAATATTTTATCAATTAAACTAATTGAATCTTCAAAAAACTGCAGATCTAAATCAATTTTGTTTAAAACTTAATAGTACCTTATAAAAATTAATTTTGATGATGATTTTCACTATAAATAAATTTGAAAATCAAAATATTTAGAATTTTGTTAATCACCTGTGGTAATCATCAACATCAATATCATAGCCTAACAGCATGCAAAATAAACAAATAAATGTAAAAATTTGATAATGAAGTAAAAAACAATAATAAAAATAACAAAAAAAAAAAAGGATTTCTATAAGACAAATCAAAGCAAAAAACGTAGAGAAAATTAAAAAAAGATATATTTTTTATTTAATCTTTTTTGTCCATTGTATTTTTAAAGTAAATTTAATATGATTTTAATTTAAAAAAACTAATAATAATAACAATGACTTTATTATGTGTCATTTTTCATGAATTTTAGCCTCCTAACCAATGATTTTTTGCTGAAAAGTTGAAGAGGGTATAAAAGTAAAAAATAAAGGCATTCAGACGTTTTTGTAATAATTTAAAAGTAAGCGTATAATTATAAGTTGGTTCTTTTTTTTTGGTATTTATGTAGAAATCCCTTGTTTTTTTAGGCAATCTAGTGAAAAACCCATATATATACGTCCGACCCATATCATATAAATATACAAACAAATTAGACCCTATATGGTAAGATCCATCACTATTTGGCAGGGAAAAAAAAAAAAAAAAAGATTCATCACTAATCTACTGGCCCATGTCTGTATAAGTTCATTAATTTACAAAAATCAAACTTATTATTAAATTTTCACAAGTGGGAAAAAAAAAAAAAGAAAAAAAAAGAAAACAGTCCCCATTATTTAAAAATATTTTTGTGGATCATAAGTGTCTGGCATTGGCCGGCCCGAGTGATTATTTCCCCCAAAGAGGTGAGATTTTGTTACAAGTCTTCTACCAATTTTAAGATTTTAATAAATATTAAGGAAATTATATTTTAATTTATTAATATATACATATAGGTTAATTTAATTAAATATAATTGTAGGACCTAGAAATAAAATTATACAAATTCGACAATTTGATAATTAAATTTGTCAGGGAGTTGAATTGATTGAATAAGCATTTCTATATGTGCAATACAGTAGAAAAATAAAACTAAATTTTGAAATTGAATCTTTGACATTATATAATCTAAGAGAATATTTTAAACATAAGCAAGATTTGACAAAGATATCAAGTTTATGCGATTTAAATTCAAGTCAACATTTTAAATATTCATATATAAGTCAACTAACAATAAAATATTCATATATAATTCATATATAAGGTTTTTGAAACTCGTTTCAACACTAAATATACAGTAATTAATACATTTTCTTCTTATACTAATTAATAAAACAAAAATTTCTTTCATAAATTTATGAAACTTCAAGAGACAGACGTTTTCCAAACTCCTTTAATAAAACGTAGGTACACTTGCTTCTTTTTTTTTTTTAATTATTTTTTCTCAATTAATTTCATACTCTACTTTAGAGAATAACAATAAAATATTTTCTCCGTCTCAAAAAGATTATTCACTTTTTTTTATATAGTTTAAAAAAATATCATTAATTACTTGTTAACTAAAAAATTTTATTATATTTTTTCATTATACCCTTACAATACTCATTTATTAACTAAGCTCATCAAATTAGTGAGAAAGTGAAGTCTTACTTATATAATACACTGTTTGGAATCATGTATGTGCAATAATTCAATTCAAATATTAATGATTGAATTCGTATGTTTGAAATAAATTTTATGGTTACAAAATTCATTTAAATTTTATTATTTAGAATAATTGAAAAGTAAAAAAAAAAAATAATTATTATTTTCTCATTTTATTCTTATATAGAAAAGTCATATTTAATTTGAATGAGAGTATATATTTTGGGGTTTTTAATATTGAATTTCAATAAATATATATATCCACACCAATATTTTCAAACCCGGTCCGGCCTTAAAACCGGTGAAGACAGAGAGTCACAGGTCAGAGGTCGAACCGGAATCAAACCAAAATTTTAAATAATATTATATATTTATTATTTATATGTCAAAAATAAATATAATATACATATAAAAATATAATATATTATATTTATATGTTAATATATTAGATTTATATATTAAAAATAAATAATATATACGTAATTAAAATTAACAAACATTATTTAAGTAATTAATGAATATTACTTATAAAAAATATGAATTTAAAATCATTAACTAGAGAAAAAACATATCAAGTGGTTATTTTGATAATCAAATTTGAATGGGTCTCATTACTTAGTAGTGGAAAGTTTACTTAAATTTGTATTTTTCTATGTAAAAAAATACAAATTTGAATATTCATTTAATTAAAATAGTGAATGATAATTTGAAATTTAAAATATATAATTTATTTTTTTTAATTTGGTAGCAAATTTTTTTTTTTTATTTATTGACCCGGCCCACCTGCAAAAACCCAGCCCTGTTGACCGGGTCACCGATTACCCAGCTGGTTCGGCCAGGTTTCAATCGGGTCTGACCAAGCTGAATTTTAGAGTTATTTCGGACTGGTTTAGTCTCCGGTTCTCGGTTTTTCTAATCCGATCGGCCGGATTGGGCTGGATATGACAACTATGATACACACGCATTGAAGTAACTCGAATACTGAACTTTACACTCTTCATATTTGCATGGGTATATATTAATCAGTGCACATAGAAAATGCTAAGAGTTTTTTCTCATATATTTTAAAATTGCGAGAAAGCATACACATTTGGTTATGCTTGATACACAATTAATATATAACGTACAACTTTCAGGAATGGACAGGACAAACTAAATAATTAATCTTCTTGCTGAAATTAACTACATACTTTCCAACACAATTTATTATTATTATATATATATATATATATATATATATATATATATATATATATATATATATATATATATATATATATATGATAGGAAGATCAAATTGCTGATGATTGTTGAGAAAATCAGTTAACAACATTGCAAAACTTTCGTATCTGTCCTTGATCAGTACCAGTTAAGGGGCTTATTTGTCCCATTTTTATCATCGCAGCTGCAAAATCAGAGCTGAAAGTTAAAGGGTTTGCGACATAATCATTAACAATACTATCTGTAGATCCGCCACTAAAAAGTACTTGATCTGATTCAAGAAGTCCCTTTTTAACAAGAAGATTTTTGAAGTAGTTGTTATCAAAAGAATTGGGAGTCACGGAATCAAGAGATGCAAGGTTTGTATTCCCAGAACCATCAGCTGGGCATGGAAGGTCTTCTCTTAGACTCCTAGCAAATTCGGTATCAATATCAGTTGCATTATTGCCATTAACCCTATCTTGGAAGGTGGAACATTGTGCTTTCCCAATTGTATGTGCTCCTGTACATAAACCCAAACGAAATATTTAGCCATCATGATAAAAGTTCATAATTTATTTTGAATATCGATAATACTGGTAAAGGTTGAAACCTGGCTCTCACTCTTAATGTATCTTATTTTACTACTAAATTAAAATATCAGATGATAGTGAGGCACAAACCTGAAAGAGCAACCATATCTCTTGTATTTAGATTATTGGTAGCAAACAAGTCGATGAGTTGCTGGAGAGAATCTGTAAAGCGAGGAAGGCTCTGATCAGCTAGGGTTTTACTTGCAGTGAGGGAGTCTCTTCTTCCTAGATTCACTGACCATGATGGTCCGCCAACCTGCATGTGTTTTAATTTGTATGTCGAGATTATATATATAAATTACTGTTAAAAAAATTATATTAACAAAGAGATTAAAATCACTATACAGCAACAGAGGCATCACGAGCTGCTACAGCTACAATATCAGCGCAAGAAACAATTCCAGGACATAAGGTCTCTAATTGAGACTTGATATTTTCAATCACATCATATCCTCTAACAGAATTGGCGTTGAAGATTGAAGTTTTCTCTCCAGTCATTGAGGGCGTGTCATCTAGCAAGATTGAAGCATCACAACCCTGAAATTAATACAACATTAATTGACAAAAGTAATAATTGTGATAATTAATGTTCTCCATTGATAAATATATACACATAAAGTTGTCATTTATAATTACTTGGACAAAACAATCATGGAAATGAAGACGAATGAGAGAAGCAGCCATTCTCGGATCGCCCGTGAGAGGTGAGACAGCTAGATTAACAGCTGCACTTATGGTAGTCAGGGCAAGAAGGCATTTTGAGTTATAGAAAGTTTCATCAGAAAGTTGAGCTTGACAATTAGGCAAGCTAGATAAAATTAATATCAAGAATATTGTGATAACCATGCAAGTAAAAGATATACGAGAAGCCATAATTTTATTTTATTTTTGGCTTTTAAAGTGTTTAGCTACTAAAAAAGAAAATAGAGTATTGAAGTAATCAAGTAGCTAGTTTAAGAGAGGAATTGGATTAGCTGGCTATGAAGAGAATGAACAAGCACAGGCCTCCCTTATCCTATTTATAGTGTTTTATTACAAAACATTGTGACCTGTCCTCCACGTGGTTCAGACATATTATTTTCAATTTCCTAGAAAATTTGGACCTTTTTTTTTCTTCTAATATTTAAATTAATTAAAATAATTCAGAATGTGTAACTTGTCAAATAGCTAGGTATACCACTTCTATCATAGAGTTGTACTCATATTTGATAAGTAAAATTAAATGTAATTAATTTCGTAAAATTAAATATATGTATCTTCCTTAAAAAAAAGTATGTTCCGCCGCCCAGGTTTCTTGTGATTTGCAGCTTATATACATGATTTTTGGTCTACGATTAACTAATAGTATCTAATTAATGGAGATTGTGCCGACAACGTGTTCATTCTAGTAATTTTGTTTTGAAGCCAATGAAGTGAAGTTTACGTCAAATCCTTGTAATTTCATCTAAAATTTTAGAATATATGATGGTGTGAAACCGAACGTATGTTATTTTTATATACACTTGTATACTTGATAATTTAATTTTTTATACTTAATAATTTAATTTTTTTATAATACTGAAATTAAATTTTCTAAAAAGAAATTTTAGGAGGTTTTTAAATAAGCTTAAATGCGAAATTTTGGAAGGCAAAGTGTTGGTTGTAAGATCTCTGGGTTGAACCATAAGTTCACAATAACTAAGGGAAAATCCATAGGTTGCATATCTATCCTTTTAGAAAAAGAAAGATATATATTACATTTATGGTTATATATCAAAAGCATTTTTATTGTCCTAAAAAATTACATTAGTTATTAAATTTAAATCTTTCTATTGATTAAATTTAGATAAACATATATAAAAAAAAAATTCTTTAATATTATCAGCATTAAAAATGCATAAAATTTTTTTTTTTTTTAAGAAAATATCATGAATTTTCATTCATATATTAAAAATAATATATCTTAATTTAAAAATAAAAACAACATTTGAATTTCAAACTAGTAATTTGACGGGAAGCATACTGTGTTTGGTGGCTGTTAAACCACAAATCGATCTTTGTGTATTTGAATAAATCTAATTTTTTGAATATCAATAAAAAAATTCAAAATCAATTTAAAAATCATAAATAGTATAAGAGGACAAAATTCTTTTATAAGCAAAAAATAAAATAATTATGAAAAAAGGACTAATAAATCTCATCAAGGTAATATAAAAAATTATTTTTTATTTTTGCCCACTATGGTATATATGTAAAGTTTAAGTGTACTTTTAATTCATTCAGTGATTAATTAATTAAAATCATTAATCAATATTATTAAATTAGACTAAAATTGAAAAAAATAAAAAACTCTCAAAGGTTTAGGCTTAAAAACATGCTTTACACACACACACACACATATATATATATATATATATATATATATATATATATATATATATATATATATATATATATATATATATATATATATAGTATGCAAGTAGAATTTGCTTGTGGACAGTTGGACGAAATAATCATAACTTATATTGTATTATTTTAACTACCTGGCTACTCAGCACTCAGAGGAGGATTACTTGGCCCCAAACCCTAACTATTTTTATTGTTTTTTCTTTTGAGAAGAAAGACAATTCTCATTTATAACATATAAATTACTTAACAATAAATAAAATATAAAATTTTATACATCATATTTTTAAATTTTATTTAAAAGAAGAAAATCTTTATTGATCGGTACAAGATCAAAGGAGATGGAATGGGCTGAAATCTTTAGAATTGGGCCTTTAGAGAAATGATCTGAAAAGAAAGAAAACAGGTCAAGAGGGAGGCCTGATCCTTCGGTGCTCAAGTCAACGAAGACCTTTGTTGGTGACCAGAGAAAGAGAGTTTCTCTCATCTGGTCAGAATATATTTTAGTGGGAGAATGGAAGTGAGAGAATGCAGAAATTAATCAACCTTAATTGTTTATTGATTTCTCCTTTTTATATGATTTTATATGGGATAAAACTGTCACATTTTCATGAGAGAGAAAGAATGTTCTCCAACAGTGAGTTCTTCTTATTAAAGTGGTAGGTATAGTAGTAGGCGCATGGCACCTGTCTTGTCCTTAGAGAGGTATTTGGTGAGAGTTGTGTCATGATATAGAACGAACAGCCTAGGTGGAGTGCCTTTCTGTCAGCTGATGTGACACTTATACTAGAAACTCCCAACCACACAAAAATTGACTTGCCTAGGAAGTTACTTATAGCGGAAGTAAGACAAAGTCTATCAAAAGCCTTCGCCAGGGCATCAAGGTTACTGAGTCATTCTGATTTGGTTCCACTTGGGCCTTTCTTAGTGGGCTTAGACTTCTCCTCTTGAGTCTTTAGGACTTGAGGTGTATATGAGCCTTCAACTCTCAAAATCTATTAAACTAATGAGTCATTTTTGTCCCTCATATATATATATACATAAACTTACAATAAAAGGGCTTTATTAAGCTTAGTTATAAATGGTTTACTACATCCAAATCCCTACACCACCAACATTCTATTACATCTCGGCTCCCTCTCTAGGCTAGGATGGCAATTTTACAACTCCCATCCCCTCAAAAGGACTTTTGTGAATAAATAGAGAATAAGTTTTAAATTTTCAATCCAAATTGAATTCGGATGGAGAACAAATGATGGATAAATTCAACCCGAATTAATCATTATATATATTTTTACTATGTCTTTCATTTTTTAATTCTAATTTTATTTGTATAATATGAATATGTTATTGAATATTTTACAATAGAAATGAAAAAAATGTAAAAAACTTCTTAATAAAAAAGAGATTATATAAAGAATATAAAAAATTAAAAAAAGACTAAATCCCCAATTTGATTTGTTCCAATTTGTCACACAATCCAAAATAGATAGGGTGGAAATCAAGTAATAAAATTTTGGAAAATTACTTATTTACACTTTGTGTATACACTTTTTTTTTTTTTTTTGAGCAATACGGAGGAGAGAATCAATTTTAAGTTTAATGCTCAAGAAGAATATGTACTTATTACTAGATTATAACTCAGTGTATCTATAATACCCAGGATTTCTTTAGCCAACTATAAACAGTAAAGATGACATAATAATGTCCATATGCCATATCATTTAAGGTCCTCTTACTATACTAAGAACCTTAAGAACATCACTAGAAGTGAATGTAATGAATAATATGACAATAAGTAAGAAAAGAAGTCAATATTTGATATGTGCTTTCATGACAAAATGAAAGTCAAACCGAATTTGACCTAATGGGACTGTGTTAGCTAGTTATATGAAATATGAATCTAAAGTGCTAGTAAATGAGTGTTCACATCTCCTAAGATATTGGGAGGTGATGATAGTGATATGAGAAATTAAATTCAATCAAATTTTAATAGTATAATGGAGGTCAAACTTAGTTTGACCCAATGAGTTTATGTGATACACATACTTGATCAATGCTAGTAAAGAGTTAGTAAATGGGCATTATGATATGTATGGAATTTATCTAATAATGTTTAGAATGTGTAGTGATATTAAAATGTAGAGATATGCATACTACAGTGAAAGAAATAAAATGAAAAATGCATGAAGTTACCAAGTTGAAATGTGCATATATGGGTTTATTGTTTGGGCTCTTGAACCCAAGGCCCAAGCCCAAGTATGAATGGCCCATTAGAGTTCACAAATTGGTGGAGCTTAACTCTACTAGGGTTAGAATAGATTAACTATGGTTAGAATGGTAAGTAATTGGGTTAGACATCAAAATTGATTATAAAGCCACCATATTTGACTAAGTCCACTTCTTAATAATGATGGAAATCTCATCTCACCATCATCATTGTCCAAGTTCATTATTCTTCATCATTATTTATGCTAAGTCACCATCCACCTAAGAGTGATCTTAGCCATCCACCTTGATTTATCATAGCCATCCATCTTGATTGAATCATAGCCATTGAAGTTGTGAGATTAAATCACAACCATCTATTTCCTTTCATATATATAAGTAAAAAGATGTCAATTTCTTCTCATTTGGCAAACTCACCACCAAAAATACAACTCCCACCAAAGAAAAACCTCTCAACTTATTCATCACTCAAGGATACTAATTATGGCTTTCCAAGGTGAGAATTTGTGCTTAGTTGTTTCTTTTATTGTTTCTAACTTGTGCCTTTGGTATTGATTGAATTGGTTTCTCTCCTTTTCCATCTTTATGGTTCGGCCAAGTTAAAGAAATTCAAGGGGGAATTAATTTTACATGTCCCATATTGAGAGATGAGTATTGGAATTGAAAATTTGAAGGGTTAAATAAGTGAAAATTTGCAAGGAAAGCAAAAAGTACACAGAGAGAATTAGAAATCTAGGTTCGAACTAAATAGGAATTATTGAAGGGAGGGTATAAAAATTTATTTGGCAATTTTCTAGGTTATTTTGGATATGGAATAATGATTTGGAAGTGTCAAATTGGATTAAAGAGGCTTAGTTCACTCTAAACAATTCATGGAAGCATAAACCTAGCTAAAAGGAGAACTATGTATTATAATGCTAGTTTTGATGTTTGATTGATCATATGAGTTTTATATTATACTAGTTTCATATTTCTATGATTAAATTGAGGATTTGAAATGGAATTATAGGTTTTCCCTAAATTCTACGGTTTACGAAAAATTTAGGATTTTGGGAATTTGACTTGGATTTATAAAATTAAAGGGAAAATCAAGATTTAGAATGGTGCCATATAAATTGTATAACGTCAATTTTGAAATCCAATGGATAGAAATGATTTACTCTAAAATTAATGAATTAGATTCATTTATGGAATTGATGATGGGAATAGTATTGACTCTAGTGAATATTGGAAATTTCTTAGTTGATTGGAATTGACTAGCATGAAAGTGGAAAAGTAAAATTGAGAGGAAAGGAATTATCTTTCCTAAAATTAATAGCTTTGAGAAGAAAATGTTAAGTTGATGATAAGTATATGTATGGTATATTATATCTTGACTTAAAGTGACAAGTTGTGAATAAAATAAAAGTGTTAGTAAAATAAGCTAAACTAAGTAACGTGATAATGAGGAAGTAATTGACATGTGATTGGAATGCAATGTGTAGTGTCTAATAACAAGGTCAAGGGTAATGTCTAAGAGTACAAGAAGCACCACTTGTACCAAAGTCAATGTTAATGGGAGTAAAGGAGTCCAAGGTGAGTACTTAATAATATAATATGCGTTGTTTCATATACTTGAACTTTTATTGTTCCAACTTTAATGATTGAATTGTTTCTATGCCTTGATAAGTTGAATGGCTCATTGATATTACACATTCTTGATTTCTTGATAAGCTTAATTTGCTTATTGAATATTAAACCGTTGATATGATACTTTCTTGATTATTGAGCTAAAGTGAATCAAATATTTCTTTATGGCGCTTGGTCAAATGAACCTTATTGCTTAATCTCATAATATGATCAATGATGGGAACTTGACTATTTATTGATATATTATCCATTGAATCATTTCGTGGATAGAAAAAGTAAAACGTTATAATGATACCGTGATAAGCAGAATACCCCTCTGATGTGGGGCAATACATCAGACATTGTGCACAATGGTAATGGACCCGCGGATAGGGTAAAGATTATCCAAACCTTAGCTGGGAAGGGTTTAAGGTCCCCAATACGTATGATCTGATTAGTTGTACGTGTGACGAGGTATATAGGAGTGAACAAAGCGTATGTCGCCACTCGATTGATTATGAGGGAAACATACCATTTCCATAAAAGGAATTATTCTGCTAAAGATATAATATCTGTGATATGTATATATATATGGGAAAATTGTTCCATAAGATTATTTTTGACCCACTTTACTTTATTGCTATAAGGAATCACCATTAAATTTCACATCATTTGTTTAACCTATATTGTATTATTATGTACTAACTGAGTTATGTCTCATATTTTAGTGGTTTAAACTTTTCAGGTACAGTCAATGAGTTAGCAAGGTAAACTCTAAGCCCTATTTTCCGCTTGAGAGTTGCTCTGCTAAGTTTGAATGTTGTAATTTTTGAATATGATGACTATTGTTAGAGCTCCATGGTTATTAAAAGATTAACACTAATAAACAATAGGATGTATATGTAATTTGAACAGTATTATAATTGTTATTGTAAAAATGTATAAAGTAGTGAATATTCAATTTATGATATGAGATTCAATTTGAAAGGTTATTCATATTGTGTTTATAATTGAGATTATGGGTAACAACGAAAAGTAAATAGGTTACGATCTTGGGATATGGTTCAATGTGATGAATATCAATTGATTATGAGTGAAATAGGTTTTACGGGTTTTCGGTGCCCTTATGGCTACCCATGCTTTAGGACCGTCGCGGCTCAAAAAGGTGGGTCGTGACAGTATCTGGATGCATGTATACACTTAGTCAATATAATAAAAACACATAAAACAAATATAAATATGAATGTCTCTTTATTGGTAAAAAATATAATAACTTAATTTCAAATAGATAATTTTTTTAAAATTATTTATAATCTTTAATTGGATGCATGAAGATTAGATATATACACCCAATATTGATAAAATATTTTACAAAGCAGCAATGACAAAAATTCCTAAGCAAGCTGCTAGCTCACTCCAGATTGGAGTTGGATGTCTCTACACAAGCCCAGCTAAATTTCTTAGTAAGCCAACCTAGCAAAGAAAATTCTTGTCTAAAATGTAGATTATATAGTATATTTCACTTAATGTCGTCAGCCTTCCGAATAAAACAGTTATTATAGGTTCATCTTGGACATCCAAGACTAAAATTTCACAATTTCCTTCAATATATTTATTGATATATTAAATTTTCATGGAGTGTAATTATTTAAAGCTCACAGTTATTTTTTTTGACATTATTTTAGTGATATATTAATATATCGAGAAATATCAATGATATTTACTAAATATATCTATATCAACAGAATTTCATAAAAAATCAGTGAAATATTGAACGAAATACATATAACATTATTTTAAGAAATTTTGAAAAAAAAAAAGGGATGCAATTAAAAAATTTTTGTTTGAAATTTTACATATTATTGCAAAGAATCTCACAAATTAGTTAATAATTATCAAATAATGAAATGTATGTTTGTCAATATAATGAATATCACTGTCAATATATGACTTAAAATGATTATTGTATCTGATTAATAAATTGTCATCAAAATCTTTCAGTAAGTAAAATCCAGTATAGTATTTAAAATATTATTATAATGTAATTAATTTGTTTTTATTATAGTTTTGTAGAACAATAATTAAGTTGTATTAATTATAAAAAATGTATTATATTCAAATTCATTAAATATGAATTGATCAAATTTATTTTTCATGTTATTATATTTGATTCTTTCTTTCATACGAATTATATATATTACTTTATAACTTTAAATACTTATAAATGAATTTTTTTATATTTTAATTTATAATTATTTTTCTTACTCCTTTATAATATTTTTTAAAATTTTATTCAATATTTTTTTAGTTTGGATATTAATTCTCATATTTTTTAATTGATACAGATATTTAATTAATATCGATATTTTCATAATTTTAAAATTTAATATTGTAATTGATACCAATATTTATGTTGTTGGTGGACACTCTTATGCTCTTAATGTTGGATCGTTGGAGAATACACTGTAAACTCTACACTAACTAAAATTATATTAATTGCTTTGGTATTATTAATTACTTTCTATATTTTAAAATATTTATCATTTTAAAAAAAATTAATTTATTTATCATTTTAAAATTTCAAGAATATATTTATTATTATTTTTTCTTTACCTTTTATTTATTTCTCCATTAAATATTTGCATTGATTATTACACTAACTAAAATTATATTAATTGCTTTGGTATTATTAATTACTTTCTATATTTTAAAATATTTATCATTTTAAAAAAAATTAATTTATTTATCATTTTAAAATTTCAAGAATATATTTATTATTATTTTTTCTTTACCTTTTATTTATTTCTCCATTAAATATTTGCATTGATTATTTTTATTTTTTATATTAAAATTAATAAAAAATATATTAATTTATTTATCTTAAAATTATAATAATTTAATAATTTTTTTAAATTTATTTGCATGAAATTTTAAATTATATGAGGAGGTGTATTAATTAATTTCCTTATTTTAACATCAGAGCTTGATTTTTGACTTTTGACACAAAGTCCATCGCTTTGCTATTATTTCTCCTCTCACACGGCTGTTGCTGTACTATCACATTGGTATTTAATTATTTATTACAGAGTTTTCATCCAACAGCTATGATTGACATGGCAACCAAGAAAATAATACTATCATCATGAATATTATCATTCTTCAGATCCATGCAAGCAACACAAATTCGAAGAAATTTTTTACTTCAGTTTTTTATAGGGTTAAAATTTAAGAAAATTAAAAATTAATAAATTTTTTATTAATTCTAAATAATATAATTACATTTAATATAATAATTTTTTTTAATTTATTGAACTCACAAATCAAAAATAATGTTACATGATCATTAAAGAGTCATTTTAATAGTAAAAATTTATGTCCTTTTGAGATTTTAATAGTAAAAACTTATGAGTCTTTTGAAAATATTTCGAAGTTCAAATCTTAACGTGGGTGGGATAAAATTTTTATAAGAAATGAAGAGTTATTCATATTATATACCTCGTATTTTTATTAAAACAAAATCATTAGAGTAACTCTTTTGTTAATAATTTTTTTTTTAAAATTAATCTTTCTAAAAATATATATATTTTAAAATTAATAAAATTTACGTCTTACAACACAAAAAAAAAATTATAAAAATTTAAAATCTTAATTTTTGCTGTTATAAAATGGGTTTTATTCTACTATAATTAATAATCCAAAAATCGACCGCAGAATATTGATGGCTTATGTCGTATCCATATGCCGAACTGGGAAAATTCTGACCTCTTTTTATTTGAGTACCATGTGTTTTCTTTTAAATTTATATTTTCCATTTTTATTTATTTTTTTACATGCGCATCTATAATTCTTTGCTTCTAGAGAATTAAGTGGGATTGGTCCTAAAATGGATTTTAATATATATATATATATATAATGTTGAAAATTTTAATTATAAAATTATTTAAATCTTCAATAATTTATTGTATTTACTCTACATTTTTAATTTGATTTATTATAGTTAAATGAATATTAATTTATCATTTTTTTAAGTATATGTAATCAAATAATTAAAATTAAAAAATATTATAAATTTTAATTTTAAGAATTCAGCTATACATAACCCATTTAGGATATATAGCTGGGGATTTAATATAAATGATTTAGGCATATACTCATTTCTTAAGATATGTCTTAAAATAATATACAATTTTTAAATTTAAATTTTAAGTATAAAATAATAAAAAATAAACATGATTTTAAATTTTACTGACAATTCCAATTTATGTTGAATAAATTTATGAATGGAGAATTCGTTAAAACTTGTGTTGAACATGTAAATTGAAATACATGCCCATTACAAACGCGTGAAATGTTTTATTTTTCAATGCCACCTTAGAAAAATTTCCCATTAATGGTTTTTATGCATTTTACAATCATGTTCATACTCTATCACACTTCCTTTTTTTTTTTTTTTCCTTTTTAAAAATAGAATTCGCTGCTTTATTGGTTAATAATAAGATATAGTTGAAATATAAATTTCACGTATATTAAATATAGGATATTGAATAAACTTACATATAATTAAATTTTATAGTCTTATATATTATTTGGTATATGGTAAGTAAATTAAAAAAATATAACTTTCTAATAAGTTAAAAATTTCCGCTTATTTGCTAATCATTATTGAAAAAAATTCCCAAAAAATAGGATACCTACTTTATATGTTCGGGAGAAGTATACTTCCTTATAAGAAACTAAGGAAATTAAAATTTTTTAATTGAAATAAATATAAATTGACATATATACTCTTTATTAAATAGAATTGAATAAATGAGATAAAATATTATTGTACTTTTTATTATTACAAAAAAAAAATTACTTTCCAATAAGTTATATATAAACCAAACACACAATTACTTATTGGAAAATTTACTTTGTAGGAAATAATTTTTCCGAAAGTTTACTTCTTAAAAAGTATATCAAACGATATTTCAATAATTAGTTATCTTTTAAAGTTGGCACTTTTAAGACTATAAAAACTCTAATGTTTATAAATTGATACCATAATTCAAACTGAGATTTTAATTTCTCTTTCAATTTTTGTTATATTTTAAGTTTAGTTTGATTTCAATTTTTATCCCGTACTTGATGATAGGCTTTCAAATTTATTTTTTCGCCCATACTAAGTTTTCAATTATATTAATCCAGTTTTCTTTATATATATATATATATATATATATATATATATATATATATATATATATATATATATATATATATAAATGTCAATTGAATTTAATAAAAGATTATCTTAATCCAATTGTCATTTAAAAGGCTTGGCCCAATTATCACTTGAGGGGCCCAATAATCACTTGAAAGAAAGTTCTAAAATATAAATATTAAATATTAAATATATTAAATATAAAATATTAAATGAGTTATATATAATTTGACTTTTCAACGTAACTCTTAAGACTATATAAACTCCAACATTTATAAAATGGAAAGCATAAGATTTTCAAAAAAAAAAAAAAAAAAAATCTCCATATCTTTTAAAGGTGGAAAAGAAATTGTGAGGTGGGCTCAAGCCAAGGAGCTACGAGTTTTAACTTTAAAGTCAATTAGATTTAGTGGGCATGGATTTGTATTTTTCTTTTACGGATGAATTGCTATTTAGTCTCGATATTATAATCAAATACAATTTGCGACGAGCACACGATTATAAAGATTAACGCAATTTGCATGTTTATAGATGGGTATTTCTTTCTTTAAAGAGGTAAAGAAAGAGAAAGTGGAAGGGAGATTTTTCAGGATTTGATGCTATTGGAAAAGTTTTATGGAGATTAAAGTCAAGATTTGATGCAATTGAAGTTGAGATTTGTTGGTTTCTGCATTCTTAGATTGGGCGGTGGAGTAGAAGAGCACAAGTAACGTTGGGGGCTGTTTAATTATTATTATTTTTTTTAATAACCATTTCGCTATATAGGATTTAAGTGTAATTTAGGGAAAAAATAATTATTATGGTTTTGTTTGACTTTTTTTTCAATTGACAAACAGAAAGTCAATAAAATATAATAGAATGATTATTTTGTTGAGATGGTTAAAATTGAAGGACCATTAAATTAATATTTAAAAATAGTAATTCCGACTAATATATGAGTATATTTATAATAATATATAGAGACTAAATAATAATTCACCCTATTAATAATATATGATCATATTTAGAGAACAATTACTGAATTATTGGGATGTTCAAAGTCAGAAAATTAATATGGTTTTATATAGTTTTGACCATCTATAAATCTCCATGCAACTAAGAAAGCGTTATGTAAATCGTAATGAGATGTAATATAATGTAATCAAATTAATTTTAATATAAATTTATATTAAAAATTTATTTGATCACGTACGTTACATTTTATTCCATTACGATCTACTAAACACACTTTAATTGCCTTTTGTTCTAGTTCATTTTTTTAGATGCATTTATAAAATCTTTGCTTCTAATTATGCTAGCCATAGTAGATTTCAGATACCCACTTATGTAACTTATAAAATTTCAAATTGAACTTTTAGTAAGTAAGTATATATTACATGATCTGCGTACTAATTAAAAATTAATCAAATATTAATATTTGAGGTAATCAAATATTAATATTGGAATATCACTATCTAATAATAGTTTAAATTTTTGGGTTGAATTTATACTTTTCTGTCACATTCAAAATCGTGTGCTTGTAGAATTTGATACTTATGAATTAAACCACAATAAATATCTATGAAAATTATAAGTCAGAAAGTGGTTTGTTTTTAGACTTTAAACCTTTGATCATATCTCTTATATGCTTATTGGGTTTGGTTCTTTTTTACGTTTACATATTACAAATGTCAAAAGAGAATTAGTGTGATTTAAATGTATTTGACCCATTTCATCTAGAATCCCCTTTTAAGTTTTGTTAGTTTATATGAAAAAATAGGGATTTCTCCAAAAGAGGGTTAATTAGATTAAGCCATTTTAGATTTAAATCATCTCGAATTTAAATTATTTCAGATGGAAGTTTTAAATTTAAAGTGTATAATATTATTTCAGATAGTTTAATTAATATAAAAATAAAATTATATGTATTTATTAAATTTTGTTAAAAGTTGATAGTGTCACAATAATTTACGTAAAAATTTAAATGGGAAAATATGGCCGTGCTTTGCCAAATAAAATATAGACTACCTCATGATAATAGCTTGCTGGAGTAGAAATTAATCAATTTCTTGATTTAATATTATCACAATTAAAAATAAAACAAATAATTTTTTATTCTATTTTAAAATAGCAAAAATATAGAGGTACAACTTTTGAAAAAAAAAAAAAAAGAAAAGAAAAGAAAAACAGTTGCAATACAGTTGAACAAGAACGCGTACATACAGAAATGAGAGAAATAAATATATGTATCTTGCAGAAGCTACATTTTATTATTTCAGAATACAATAATTAATTAAAACCAACACCATTTATACAAACAATTAAAATTCTTTGGCACCAATGAATTAAACAACGTTGCAGAACTGTCCAATTCGGCCTTCATTACCAGTTTTGGGGCTTAAATCTCCCATCTTTACCATTGCAGCTGCAAAATCAGACCTGAAGATTGAACCATCGCTAACATATTCATTAACAATGGCATCTGTTGATTCACCGCTGAAAAGTACTTGATCTGATTGAAGAAGACCCTTTTTATCAACAAGATTCTTGAAATAGTTGTTATCAAATTCATTGGGAGTCATTGAATCAAGTGGCGCAAGATTATTATTTCCTGAGCCATCAGCTGGACATGGAAGGTCTTCTCTTAGACTTCTAGCAAATTCAGCATCAATATCACTTGTATTGTCGTTTACCCTTGTACGAAAGCTGAAACATCTTGCTTGCCCAAGTGTATGTGATCCTGTATTAATTATATAATTAATCATGCTTTAACCACAATTGAAACTAATTAATTTTATGTAATATATAAATATTTTTAAATACATATACACTAACCTGAAAGAGCAACCATATCTCTTTCATTTAGATTCTTGTTAGCAAATAAGGAAATGAGTCGGCTGAGAGAATCTGTAAAGCGAGGAAGGTTGTCGTTGGCTAAGTCTATGCTTGCATTGGTGGCGTCTCTTCTTCCAAGCTTCACTGACCAGGTTGGTCCACCAATCTATTTTTTTTTTTAATGAGTGATTAGAGATAACAATAATATTAAATATATTGATCAAAGCTAGATTAATATAAAATAATGAGATTATAAATTTAAGTCCAGTCAGAGGAGCACTTACCTCAACAGAAGCATCACGAGCTGCAACAGCAAGAATATCAGCACAAGAAACAACTCGAGAGCACTGACTCTCTAAATCAGCCTTAATAGACTCAATGACTTCAAATCCTCTGGTAGAATTTGCATTGTTGATTGAATTTTTTTCACCCATCATTGTGGTAGTGTCATCCAACATGACTGAACCATCACAACCCTACAATAATAGTATTAATACAAAACCAATAATTAGTGATTATATCAAGAAATTAAGTAAATGAAGTATTATTCAATTTAGTAGCAAATAATTAGGTATTGAATTTAATTACTTGAACAAAGCAATCATGAAAATGAAGACGAATGAGAGAAGCAGCCATTCTCTGCTCACGGGAGACGGCTGTGCTAACAGCTTCTTTTATAGTAGTAAGAGCACTAGGACAGCTTGTGTTATAAAAATTTTCATCAGAAAGTTGTGCATCACATTGCAACCCAGCATAAAAAATAAGTAATAATATTGTCATAACCTTGCAATTAGCAAAAGCCATTTGTTGCAAATTGAGAGAAAAGAGAATTAATATATTGAAGTAAGAAGCTACTAATTTTAATTAAGAGATGAATTTTTATAATTAGCAAGAGGATGAAGAACAAGGAAAGGCCTCGTACCCTATTTATAGTGTCCTATCCTGCAATGTTTTGACCTGTCCTCCAAGCGACTGATATTGATGTAGTCAAAATAATTAATTTTCCCATGAAATTTCTGAAGTTGCTATGATTCTCCTACTAATGAATTCAGACAGTGTTATTTCTATTTGGTATTTGGATTTCTTGCACTTTTCATCCTTTAGTTGCGTTCCTTCGTGAAATGCCAAGTTTGGGTAGATTAAAAAAGTTATATTTAATGGTTGATAATTTCTGTTGTGTTATATCATAATGATTATAATTACATTTAAAGACTAATTTCCAAATGCATGCTTGGAAAGTTCAAAGTAAACGGTTTTGTAATTTGACCATTTATATATGGATGCATGAAAGTTCAAAGTAAAGTGTATTTACTGCTTCAAAAAAAAAAGTAAAGCGTAATTATAAAATCATTGCTTCTAGTTACAGGTGGAATACTGAGCTAGCTACAGTAGATGTCAGATACGTTGGGGTTTATTGTATACAAAAATATTGTTAAAAAACAAATTATCATTTGAAATGAATTAATTACGTAAATATTTAAATTTAATTTTGTT
The DNA here is from genome assembly GCA_947687605.1 of Reutealis trisperma. NCBI lineage: Eukaryota > Viridiplantae > Streptophyta > Magnoliopsida > Malpighiales > Euphorbiaceae > Reutealis > Reutealis trisperma. The sequence continues at coordinate 6,333,451 of CANTUT010000039.1, read as the reverse complement.
CAGATTCAATCATTATCCTTCTAATGGGATGTTCAATGGCACTATATCTAAAAATTTTCTTCGTGAAATTGATGAGAGTTAATTTGTTTTACAGATGGAAGCTTCCAAATAAAAATAAGAAAATGGATGACCATTTCCTTTGGAACAATTTGGGAAAGGAATCGTTTGAATTTCAATGGAAATGCTTGGACACGGACAAAGATATGTAACCACTACTAGAAATATTTACCCCCAAAATTACGAAATTATTACTATAAATTTAGAGTAAGTTTCACTTATATCAAGTGAATATATCAATCCAATAAGATAAAAAATATAGAGAGTGAAATAAAGAATATAAACATCTTTTCACTATAAAAAAAATATACTATTTATTGATTGAAAATTCCATCAATAAATATAAAAATTCATCAGTAAGTATAATTATCAACGGACAGAAAATATCGGCGAATATTTGGTTGGTAAATATTTATTGATAAAAAATTTCATCTGTAGGTAAATTAATGATGAAAAAAAGTCAGTAAACCATTTTGCTTTCTGTTGTTTAATTACCAACAGAAAAAATCCATTGCTAAACGAACAGTAAATCGTCAATAATTTGTCATTGCAGTATTAAAAGTAATAATTAAAAAATAATTTTGTTTGTAATTTTCATCAGTAATTCATAATTTTGTCAATAAATCCATTGGTAAATAAAAATAATATATTAAATTACAAATAATATATCCATCGAAAATCCATCAGTATTTTTTGAATAATAATTTTTTAATTTAATTGTAATTGTATTTTAAATCTAATATATATATATATATATATATATATATATATATATATATATATATATATATATATATATATATTAAATTAAATTAAATTAATGTAAAATATAAAATTAATTTCATTAATTTAAATTAATGTAAATATTTACATAACATATAAAAATCTAAATGTCAAAAAATAGTATAACTAATAAAAAAATAGAAATTTAAAAATCTACCAAATTCAATAATTCCATACACATTACAAAAATAATTAACAAACTACATACATATTTATATATAATTAATAAATTACGCAATTACATAAAAAATAAATTACATCAATGAAAAATGCATACATATTTTATATATATAACATTATACAAATTTTAAAAAATTTAATTAATATATTCTAAAATATTTTTAATACACGCAAAAAATTAAAAAAAAATTCCATTTCGTATTCCATATTTTCCCAAACAATTACATAAATTATTTTTAAAAAAACAACATTATATAAATTACAAAAAAATAACCAAAAAATTATACACAAATTAATAATATTACAAACCAACAAATCACAAAATAAAATTAAAAAAAATATTACAGAAAATACAGATTTGAAAATGCAGAAAATTAAGAATTTAACAAGAAAATTCCAAATTAATTAATAAATTAACATATTACAAACCCACATTACAAATTATACAAAAAGTGCAAAAATATAGAAAAAATTAACAAATTATACAAAATACACAAAAAAAAACATATTAATTAACCAAACATATATATTCAAACATGTATATATATATATATATATATATATATATATATATATATATATATATATATATATATATATATATATATCCAAAAAAAATTTACAAAATACCCAAATTACAATAAAAATATTGAAAAAAATTGATCAAAATGGTGATTGGATCCACGGTGAAAGGTACAGAGGTGAGCAAAACTAAAATTAAAAGAAAATAACTAATTACACTTAAAATAAAAATAAAAAATAGAACTAAGATTAAAAAAAAAAAAAAAAAGAGAGAGAGAGAACAAACTAGATGCTGACCAACGGCAGCTTCTAGACTACGATGGAGCAACAAGCGATGATAGATGGCGACAACAGCCGATAGCAAAAATCAGAAGAAAAAGACGAAAGAAAAAGAAAAAGAAGGAAGAATAAAAGGATAGATGTGATTTGTATTAAAGATTTATGGAGAAGATTATTATTGATGGATAATTATGTGACATTAGTGATTCTTTCTGTAATCCATTGATAAATATATAAGATAGAATTTGTAATGTTTATTTTCTTTATCAATGGAGTCGTGGTTGTCCATCAGTAATTCTATCAGTAATGAATTAAATGTGCATAAATTTTTTGCGTCTGATTTTTGGGATACATTCCACTAGTAAATGATTACTAAACTATTATAAATACTTGCCACTTCTTTTTGTCAAATGTTTTCGACTAAAAATTTTCATCGGTAAATACCGACAATTTTTTATCGGTGTGTTCATAATTTTTTTCAAAGCGTTCTATCGATATTTCATCAGTAATTACAGATAGGATAGAAACAATTGGCAATTCATCAATTTCTTATAGTGTTTCATTGATAGAGATGACAATTTGTATCATATCCTTTGTACCCATCCAAATCATACCTATAACCAAAAAAATAATATTATGTTTGGATAAAATACGAATAGTATAGTAGTCTATTTATACTCGTACCCATACCCTACTATCATATTTTACCCATACTCGAATCCAAACATACTCATGTGATATATAATATGCACAGATAACAAATCATCATAAATAATATTTGCGCTAAAATTAACTGGCCATTAAAATTTTTAAAATAAGTATAAATATATAAATAAATAAATAAATAAAGATCACAGAAATAAGAAAAATAACAATGTTTTTTTGTGTGAAATATAGTAAGTTTCATTATTTGAGAGTAAAGAAATCTTTTGCAACTTTTAACTAATAAAATGTTATTTAAGAAAATATCATTAATTTTCTCATCAAGTATGGCTGGTATACGTATCAAAAATTTCTTTAGAGAAGAATTTATATTTTTTTCTTTTTAGCATTGGCTTTTTATTTTTATTTTTTATTATATGATCTATTTGAATATAATATATATATATATATATATATATATATATATATATATATATATATATATATATATATATATATATATATATATATATATATATATACTTATGTTTAAATTTGAATATATATTTAAAAATAATTTATTAATTACCCAAAATCATATAGATATGAGCGGTGGGAGAGACAAGGGGGAGCCTTTGCATGGGTGGTGGAAGAGACAAGGGGAAGCCTTTGTCCTACCAAACTTCTGTCCTATATATATATATATATATTATGATATTTGCAATATGTGGCCCCCAAATTTGATCCTGTTTTGATATTTGGCCCCTAATAAAGCTGAAAGAATTTATAATGTGGGACTGCTCATGTGCAATTGCATAAGAATCAATACAATTTGGACCTATTAAATATAAAACTTCACACGATAAAATTTATTCTGATAATACAATATTGTGTGTGGATTTTCATAAGATAAGATTTTATATCTTATTAAAATTTAATTATATAGATTAAATATTGGATTTATGTTTTAAGAATAGCTATTTATTAAATTGAATAATTAAGTTGTGTGTATTTGATTTTATAATAAAATCAAATAAACAGAATTTAATGGTTCAATTTAACAAACAATGAAGAACTTGAAGATTTATATTTTATATTTATTTATTTTTTATTATTTTCTACATAGTTTATGAATTATGTTGTATTAAAAAGTTTTGATTCATTGATTTTTGGAGCATATTTTAAATTACTATTCTATTACATAATGTCTTTGGCCCCCAAACAAAATATTTTGGCTCCGCCTTTGGGTATAGGACAAATTTGAAATTAATTACTCAAATGAGTATGAAAACAGATATGAATATATATTCATTCCTTTGTGTATAGGTAAGAGTACGTATTATACTACCATACCCATTGTCATTCTTGTGCATTAGATAAAAAAAATAAATAATAAAGTCACGTCGGTTAAAATATCTTATTATTCATTAATTTAGGTATATGAAATAAGATTGTGCAATTGGTGTAGGCAAGAAAAATTTTCCATAAATTTTTCATAATAAAAATAAATTATTTATCATATTTTGTCATAAAAATGAAGTTGTAAATATTTATAACAAAATTAAATTTGTGTAAAAAGCAATAATATATTTTTAAAAACTTTATAGAATATATAATTATTTGCATATAAAAATAATATTATGTGCGCCACCTTTGAGTAAGCTCACTCCCTTACTATTTAAAAAATATATATATAAATATTTTTGTATAATATATTTTGATAATAACTTTTTTATATTATTATTATTATATATCCCCTTTTTTTTACGATAATTTTTCATGTCTTGTTATATCATAAATTTAGCATTAAATTCGACTTTGCTGTAAAATATTTTATTCCTAATTTGAGAGCAGAAAGGCCCATATGAAACGTTCTATTGCACAGCACAATTTGCCACGGCGGCCCGTGTGTAGCCATTATCCTGATATAGGGAAAGTTTAGCGATTCTAATCCTTGGCATTATTTGTCAGTAACTCAGCATTTTAATATTATGAATTTTATGCCGTATTTTAATTCATAACATTTTAAATTAAGTTGCATTTTAATCCTTAAAACCTCAAATCAATTGTCCAATTGTCTTTTTTTAGTAAATACAACCAGGCAAAGTCTAAAATAAAAAAATTACGAATTATTAAAAAAGACACCTAAAATATCTCCAAGCAGTAAATTAGATAACCCTTCTGAAAAGTTAATCAATTTCCTTTTAATTCTAAAATTATTAAATTTTGAATCACTTCAATCTCTTAAAATTGCTTTTTTTTTTTTTTTTTTGATATATGGTATATGAATTAAAATTTTAATTTTGAAATAGTCAGAACTAAAGTATATAATATATTAAGGTAAATCACATGATTTTTTTTTTTTTTTAATTAACTCTGCTCATTGTTTTCTTCATTTGTGACCAGATATAACTAACAAAAAAAAAATGCAAGTCCATTTTAAAGCAATTAAGACTACACATTTAAACAAGATCTAGTTGCAAAAAAAAAAAAAAAAAAGACTACATAGTCAATTGGGGATCAATATCTCAAATAAAAATCGTTGTACAACATAATAATTTAATAAAAAAATTCATGACATTACTATCATCAACACTATTTGAACTTAAACTACAACCTGTTAAAAAAAATAAATTTAATTAACAACATTGCATAGCCTTCTAATCTCCCCTTGAGAACCAGTTAAGGGGTCTATATCTCCCATCTTCACCATAGCAGAAGCAAAATCGGAATTAAAAACTGAAGACCTCCTACTATATTCATTTACAATATTGTCTGTAGATTCACCGCTAAAAAGAACTTGATCAGAATTGAGAAGACCCTTCTTCTGAATAAGATTCTTGAAGTAATTATTATCAAATGAATTGGGTGTAACCAAATCAAGGGGTGCAAGGTTTCCATCTCCATTACCATTGTTAGCAGGACATCGGCGTCTTCTTGTGCCTGCAAATCCAGCATCAATATCACTTGCATTGTTGTAAATTCTACCACGGAATGTCAAGCATCTTGCTTGCCCTATTGTATGTGCTCCTGTATTAATTTGCCGAAGAAATATTTAGCAATTAATTGCATAATATAGGACTAGGTGAATCTCATATTTATGTAGTGAAAATGTATTGATTGCATCCACTGTATTAAATGATTTTCTTGAAATTGAGGGAATAGATATAGTACAAACCTGAAAGAGCAACCATTTCTCTTTCACTCAAACCTTTTCTATTAAACAGCGATTTAAGTGTTTGGAGGTCGTTAGTAGCTAAAGGGAGGTTGCTATCAGCCAGACTTCGACTTGCAGTGGTAGAGTCTCTTCTTCCAAGCTTCACTGTCCATGATGGTCCACCAACCTATACATATTTTCTATGTAATTAGAAATATTGCAATTAATAATTACTACTGAACTTCGATTTAATGATATTGGAATCATATTCAAAATTATATGGCTATGAAAAATTATTAATTAAACCATGTGTAAAGCTAATAGTAATTTACAGCAACAGATGCATCGCGAGCTGCTACTGCAACAATGTCAGCACAAGAAACAATTCCAGGACATATACTCTCCACCTTAGCCTTGGCATTATCAATGACTTGGAATCCTCTGGCGGAATTGTTATTGCTGATTGAAAATTTTTCCCCAGTCATCGAAGGTGTATCATCTAGCAAGTTCGAACCATCACAGCCCTGCAACATATATAAAAGCATATATAAGTACTAAATTAATAATGCCTCTTAATCATACTCCAAATTACAGTCTTGAACATTGGTTTTTAAGAATAATATTGTATGATCAGGTAATTATTATATATACCTGAACAAAGCAATCATGAAAATGAAGGCGAATGAGAGATGCTGCCATTCTACGTTCAGCAGAGACAGCTCTCTTAATAGCGGTCCGAATGGTACTCAATGCATCAGGACATGTTTTATCATAGAAGTTTGAAGAAAGATGTGCTTGTTTATAAGCAAAGCTTGAGAAAATCATCAAAGATAATATAGTCAAGCAACAGGATAAACGACAGGTCGTCATTCTTAATGTCTTTTTGCTGTCTTTCTCCTAGGTGTATGATTATACCACAAAACTGCGTGAAAAGAGAGTGAATAGATTTTGAGTTAGGTAAATTAGAGTTTAGAGACGAGATAGATGAAGGAAGATGATGAAAAAGAAGCAAGCCCTCGCTTCCTATTTATGGTAGCCTAGCTTGTCCCAAAATTTTAAGACCTTTTCTTTACAGGACTACTTCAAAGAAGTGGCTGAGTAAGCTAAATGCCACAACTTAAGTGTGTTGAAACAGAAAGCCAGCTGCTACAATTAAAATTCTTTATGCTTGCTGGGTCCATTGTTTTATGATAATAGAATAAATCAAAGAATTCGAGAAATGGGATCCAATCTCTTTAGAGCCTGCTTGGATTAATTCTTCAAGAAATTTATAATTCTTTTGGGCTACGTTACTTAGTAGAGTAATTTGTTGGACATATAGCTAGATATATCTAATATATTTGAAAAAATCAAAGTCAAAATTGTATCTTTAATTTTGCACTTTTGAGTGACCATGTATTTGCTTTATATTTTTTCCTTAAAAAAATTATTTTTATTTTTATTTTATTACTTTCCTTGCTATAATAAAATAAAAACATGTATTCACTTTATATTTCACTTTTTTTCAAAGTAGACGGTTTTGTAATTTGACCATTTATATATATATATGGATGCATGAAAGTTCAAAGTAAAGTGTATTTATTGCTTCCAAAAAAAAAGGAAAGTGTAATTGTAAAATCATTGCTTCTAGTTACAGGTGGAATACTGAGCTAGCTACAGTAGATGTCAGATACGTTGGGGTTTATTGTATACAAAAATATTGTTAAAAAATAAATTATCATTTGAAATGAATTAATTACGTAAGTATTTAAATTTAATTTTGTTCAGATTCAATCATTATCCTTCTAATGGGATGTTCAATGGCACTATATCTAAAAATTTTCTTCGTGAAATTGATGAGAGTTAATTTGTTTTACAGATGGAAGCTTCCAAATAAAAATAAAAAATGGATGACCATTTCCTTCGGAACAATTTGGGAAAGCAATCTTTTGAATTTCAATGGAAATGCTTGGACACGGACAAAGATATATAACCACAACAAGAAATATTTACTCCCAAAATTATGAAATTATTACTATAAATTTAGAGTAAGCTTCACCTATATAAGATGAATATATCAATATAATAAGATAAAAATATAAAGAGTAAAATGAAGAATATAAATATCTTTTCACTGTAAGAAAAATATTATTTATTGACGAAAAATTTCATCAATAAATATAAAAATTTCATCAGTAAATATAATTACCGATGAACAGAAAATGTCGGCGAATATTCGGTTGGTAAATCTTTATTGACAAAAAATTTCATCTGTCTGTAAATTGATAACAAAAAAATGGTTGGTATACCATTTTGCTTTCTGTTGTTTAATTACCAATAGAAAAATTTCATTGCTAAACGAACAGTAAATTATCAGTAATTTGTCATTGCAGTATTAAAAGTAATAATTAAAAAATAATTGCATCTATAATTTTCATCAGTAATTCATAATTCTGTCAATAAATTAGTCGGTAAATAAAAATAATATATTAAATTACAAATAATATATTCATCGGGAATCTGTCGGTATTTTTTGAACAATAATTTTTTATTTTAATTGTAATTGTATTTTAAATCTAATATATATATATATATATATATATATATATATATATATATATATATATATATATATATATATATATATATATATATATATATATATATATATATATATAATTAATGTAAACATGTACATAACATTTAAAAATCTAAATGTCAAGAAATAGTATAACTAATAAAAAAATAAAAATCTAAAAATCTACCAAATTCAAAATTCCATCCACATTACAAAAATAATTAATAAATTACATACATATTTCATATATAATTAATAAATTACGCAATTACATAAAAAATAAATTACATCAATGAAAAATGTATACATATTTTATATGTATAACATTCCACAAATTCTAAAAAATTTAATTAATATATTCTAAAATATTTTCAATACACGCAAAACATAAAAAAAAATTCCATTTCGTAATCCATATTTTCCCAAAAAAATACCAATATTACAAAAAATACAGTTTTAAAAATACAAAAAATTAAGAATTTAACAAGAAAATTCCAAATTAATTAATAAATTAACATATTACAAACCCTCATTACAAATTATACAAAAAGTACAAAAATATAGAAAAAATTAACAAATTATACAAAATACACAAAAAAATACATATTAATTAACCAAACATATATATTCATACATATATATATATTACAAAAAAATTCACAAAATACCCAAATTACAATAAAGATATTGAAAAAAACTTATCAAAACGGTGATCGAATCTATAGTGAACAGTACAGAGGTGAACAAAACTAAAATTAAAAGAAAATAACTAATTACACTCAAAATAAGAATAAAATATAGAACTAAGATAAAAGAGAGAGAGAGAGAGAACAAACTAGACACCAACGAATGACAGCTTCTGGACTATGTTGGAGCAACAAGTGATGACAAACGGAGCCAAAGGACAGCGACAACAGCCAATGACAGAAATCAGAAGAAAAAGAAGGAAGAATAAAGGGATAGATGCAATTTATATTAAAGATTTGTAGACAAAATTATTATTGAAGGACTATCACATGACATTAGTGATTTCATTTGTAATCTATCGATAAATACATAAAATAGAATTTGTAATGTTTATTTTCTTTATCAATAGAGGCATGGCTATCTGTCATTAATTCTATCAGTAATGAATTAAATGTGTGCTAATTTTTTACATTTGACTTTTGGGATACATTCCAGAAGTAAACGGTTATTAAACCATCATAAATACTTGTGCACTTCTTTCTGCCAATTTTCGACTGAAAATTTTCATCGGTAAATACTAACAAGTTTTCGTCGATGTGTTCATAATTTTTTTCAAAGCGTTCTATCAATGTTTTATTAGTAATTACAGATGAAATAGAAACAATCGGTAATTCGTCAATTTCTTGTAGTGTTTCATTGATAAAGATGACAATTTATATCATATCCTTGGTACCCACCCCGAATCATACTCATAACTAAAAAAAATAATGTTAGGTTTGGATAAAATACGAATAATATAGTAACCTATTCATACCCATACCCATACCTTACTATTAGATTTTACCCATATCCAAATCCATATATATCCATGCGATATATAAACATGCACAGATAACAAATCATTAGGAGTGGGCCTCGGTCGGTCAGTTTGGTTCAGTCAAAAAATGGACAAAACTGACCGACCGAATTATAATTATATTTATAACCGAACCGAAGAAAACTATCTAAATAACCATTTTTTTTTACCGTAATTATCGGTCGGTTTGGTTTGGTTTTGGTTTTTAACTTCGGTTTAAGCACTCAATTTTGGCTTAATTTATTGTGTTTCTTCATGTTAAGTTTATTACAAAATAAATATAAATGAAAATTCAAAATTGAAATAAAACATCATAAATAATAATTATACTATGTATCAGTTCTTTTTACATAAAACAATAAAACTGTTTTAAAGTTAGTTTACAAATTACACCCCTTAAATTTATAGATTACAAATCATAGCTCCACTCCCTTGCAAAAAATAAAAGTATACTATAATATTCAAGGTTTCCGTAGCTCATTAGAATTATAATAATACCATAAAATAAAAATTTTATGAATATAGTATCAATGACATAGTGATAGGATGAAAAAAACTCTTGTTGGTGCTAAGTGTTTGAGTGTATATTTTTATAAAATATGAATATTTATTATATGTTTTATTGAATTAATTTTAGGCAATATGGATTAGTTTAAGCTTATTATGATATGGGAAGGTAAGATTTAAAATGCCAAGTGAAAGGAAAGGGAAAAAGTTACGAAAAATTTTTAAGTTTGGGAAACGTTTTCGGGTGGGCTTGTTGATGGGCTTTTGGACTCAAAGCCCAAACCCATAGAGTGGCCAGCCCTAAGGCCTCTAATTTTGGTGGAGCTTGATCAAATTATGGTTAGAACAAGTTAATAAGAGGTTAGGGTAAGAAGGAGTTAGAATTAGTCACCTTTGTTGACTTATGTCAACTTTAACACCTAAGCTCTCTACTTTTCCATCACTATGTCTATGTTCATTTTGGTGATGATGGGATTCATTGTTATGATGTTTAGTCACCATACACCTAAGGGCCATCTCAACCATCCACCTTAATCAATCTTAGCCCTCCATCTTAAGCAAAAATGTGACTATTGATCTTGTTGGATTAAATCACCACCATTGATTCTATTTGTATATAAAGTGAAAATGTGTTAAACCATTTCATTTGTAACCTACACCAAAAATTTCACCCTCACCAAAGACTAAAAATCTCTCAACTTGTTCTTCAACTTAGAGCTAAATTTGGAGTATTTCAAGGTGAGATTTATTACTTAAGTGATTCTTTTCTTTTCTTAGCCTAAGTGTGATAGATTGTTAGTAACTATTTCTTTTTTTTTAATTTCTATGATTGGATTTTGGTGGAATGATTTAAAAAAGAGTTAGTTTAGCATGTTAAGTGATGAAATATGAGAACGAGGGTTAAGGATTTGGGGTTTAATAAGTGAATATTAACAAGGGAAGCATGAAAAATCAATGAGGAGGAAGTTTAGGTAGGGTTCGGCCAAACTAGGATTTTTAGGGGAAGTGTCCAAAATTTTTTTTAACACTATCTAAGGTTATTTGGGATGTTGAAAAATAGTTTAAAAATGTAAAAATTGAATTTAGAGATTTTATTCAAAAATTGAAATTTTTAAAGGCATAATGCATAATATAAGGGAAGTGTATAATGTGAGGTGTATTTTGATGTTTGATTGTTGTTGTAGGCTTCACATGACATTAATTTCATCTTTGAAAGATCAATTTGAGATTTGATTGAGAAATTTTGGGTTTTTCCCAAATCATCCCAATTTGGTAAAGTTAGGGTTTATGGGAATTGAAAGAGATTAATTTCAATTGGTGCATGAATGTTGATTGTTTGAGTATTAATTTGATAAATCCATGTTTAATTTGAAGTTTGAAAATGAATTTGATAATTTTTCCTAAATCTTGGAGTTTTGAGTCACATTGGGAGTTTCAAGATTTAAACTTGAATTTTTAAGATCTATTGGTTAAATAAGCTTGTAATTAATTCAATTCGATGTTTATGAAGTCAATTTGAAATGTGGTTGATGAAAATTATTTTTCAACTCTAATTGGAATATACCAAATTAGAGATTTTGATTTTTGAGTTTTGTTAATTCCCCTAAATGTTAGAAAATTAATTGCATTGGTTTCCATTGATGAATATAGGATTTAATTAAGGAATTAGGAAAGAAAAGGAACCTAATTGTTTTGATGAAAGAATTTAGACAACATGGGATTTTGGAATAAAGTGATTAAATAATTAATGTGTTTATGTATGCTATTGTTTAATGTATTGGAATGTGTTTTGGTGATTAATAGTAGGAAGTTGATGTTAAGTTAAGTTTAGAATTAGATTAGCAAGTTAAAGGAGTAGAAATTAATATACGATTGTTTGGGTGTATTTGTAGAATCGAAAGGCAAAGGCATTGCTCGAGATACCGAGGAGTCTCGTTATAATCTACGCTAGGACTATTGGTATAGGAGCTAAGGAGCAAGAGGTGAGTATCTAATAATATTATATTACTTGTGCTTTAAATATAAGCATGAATGTTGAATCATTTTCCCTAATTAAAATGCATTGCAATTCTTTGGCATGCATGATATGCTTTACCGATTATTGAATCAAATATCCTTTATGGCACTTGGCCAAATGAGCCTTATTGCTTAATCTCATAATATGATCAATGATGGGAATTTTGATTATTTATTGATATATTATCCATTGAATCATTTCATGGATAGAGAAATAAAATGTTATAATGATATCATGATAAGCAGAATACCCCTCTGATATGGGACAATATATCAAACCTTGTGCACAATGGTAATGAACCCGTGGATAGGGTAAAGATTATCCAAACCTTAGTTGGGAAGGGTTTAAGGTCTTCAGTACGTACGGCCAGATCAATTGTACGTGTGACTAGGAATGGGGGAGTGAGTAAGGCGTATGCCGCCACTCGATTTATTTTGGAGGAAACACATCGTTTCCAAGAAAGGAAATGTTCTGTTAAGAAATTATAATATTTACTGTATATGGAAAAGTATTCCATAAGAATAACTCTTGATCCGTTTTATTTTATTGCTATAAGAAACCATCATTAAACCACATACCATTTGTTTATTTTATATAGTATTATTTTGTATTCACTGAGTTTTGCCTCACCCCATAGTTGTTATTTATTTTCAGGACCAGTTGATAGTTCGGCAAGGTAAATTCCAAGTTCTACATCTTCGCTTGGAAATTGCATTGCTAGTTTTGGTATCATCATGTACATATTATGTTGTATTTTGGAGGTTTCATTCTAAAGCTCTATGTTTTGTTAAAGTCTGTAATAATGGTATAACTTAGAATATTATTAGTATGCGTGGTTGAATATTACCTTAGTATAGTTCAGATACATAAGTAATATTCACTTGAGTTGCAATTAGATTACTGCAAAATGGAGTTCAAAAGCGATAAGCATGAAAATGAATTTAAACAATAAGTGACTATTACATAGGTAATTAACACAGTAATCGGTAATAAGGAATAAAAATTATGGCTACGATCTTGGGTTAAGGATAACGTAATAGTAACAGCTTATGAGTTATAGGTTGTTTTATGGGTTTAGGTGACCTTACGTCTCCCTATACCCTATGACAGTCACGGCTCAGAGATGGGTCGTGACATATACTGTGTATCAAGATTCAAGAATCATTAATAATTAAATACATCAACATTCCTGCAAAATAGATACAGACATACAGTTAAGTTAGTATGTGAAGCAACAAACCAAATAGAGAGTAAAAATGGAAACACACGTGGGCTCAGAATTTGCTTTTTTGTTCATGTAGAATACGGTCAAATTTAACTGGCTGCATCGTTAAACTGCGAACCATTTAATATTTTTTGCCATGCCAGTACAACCCAACACATGTATTCATTCAATGTCAATAGAGGTGGAAGCATCATTACTGCCCAATTAAATACACAAATATACAAAAAATAAATGGCTTAGTGATCATCAATAGTTTATATCAAATAGGATAATTAGTTACTAACATATTGCAAACAAGAAAGATTTGCCTTCTAAAGTTAGTAAAACAGTCTAAGCAGTTTAAATCACATTATAGCCAACCAGCTAATAAAGCAAAACAAAACACAGCAAAACTTACCAATAATGCCACTGCCAAATGCTAATACCAAACTTACCATAGGTGAAAGGTTGCAAAAGCTATGCCTCCAATTTCACCAAGAGCAAAAACAATCAACACACAAAGCAATAGCAACAATAACAACATTTCATAAATATATACAAAAATAAAAAAAGTTAGAGAACATTACTGCCAGTGTAAAAACAGCAGCAAGCATCTGCCAAAAAAAAAAAAAAACTTTGATCTACACAAAAATTAGGGATATGTATCCAAAAAAAAAAATCATCAAATCTACATAGTGAAAGAATCAATCAAATTAGTGAGTGATTGCCTCCTCCAAAATAATACAATCAAATTATACAAGGAAAAGGAAGAAGCATAATAGACTTTATAGAAACCATGTTGTTTAAGAGCCAGCAACAGAATGGCCAAGTCCCATATTTGGCAATTCCACAATAACATCATATCATTTAATATGTACAAAACATAAATAATTAATTAAAAAACTGAAACAATGTAATAAAAAAAAATAAAAGTGCACATGTTTCAAGATTTTCTAGCTCATCAAGCGATTCTTCAATAAATTTTGGCTCTTTTAACTTCTTTAGCCAATCTTGACAGCATATTAAAGCCTTGCCTATACTAGGAGTTAAAAAAACTACTAAATGAATCTAGAACTCTACCCCTGTGCTAAATTTAGAAAGCACATAGAACCTTTGAGAGTTAATCTTCCATCATTTCAAAATGTCAAGGTGTTCTTCCTCAAATACTACCTCAATAAGGTAGACTTGTAGCTCATTTTGTTTGACCCTACCTAGTCCCATTTGCAACCTATGTTGTTTAAATTTGGACTTGAGTAAAGAGGTTCTGGAAATGGTAGAAGAAAAATCAGATCTGGATTGGGAGGTTTGAAATAATTGTGAACTCTGTGAATCTAATTGAGAGGGATTCCTAGGGTTATACATTTGCTCATATTCATTAAATAAAGCATTCAGATCATTTTTAACCCCTTTAGATAATCTTTCACCTTAAACAGACTTATACATTTGGTTGAATGAATAGTCAAGAAGCTAATATTTTTCCGTAGATCCCCCAATGTTGAAACAGCAAGCCAGCTGCTCCAATGAATTTCTTTATGCTTGCTAGGTCCATTGTTTTATGATAATAGAATAAATCAAAGATTTCGAGAAATGGGATCCAATCTCTTTAGAGCCTGCTTGGATTAATTCTTCAAGAAATTTATATTTCTTTTGGGCTACGTTACTTAGTAGAGTAATTTGTTGCACATACAGCTAGATATATCTAATATAGTTGAAAAAATCAAAGTCAAAATTGTATCTTTAATTTTGCACTTGTGAGTGACCATGTATTTGCTTTATATTTTTTCCTTAAAAAAAATGTTTTTTTTATTTTTATTTTATTATTTTTCTTACTATAATAAAATAAAAGCATGTATCCACTTTATATTTCACTCTTTTTTGTTGCTAGGTGAATTTAATTTATAATATTTAAATAAAATAAAATAAATTGTTAAAATTGAGCAACTTTAATAAAGATTCAGAACAAATTATATTTAAAATTAAAAATAATATTATGTAATAAATAACAATTATTTTTATTTTACATCTTAAATTAAACGCAACTCTATCATTTTAAAATTAATTTAAATGGGATTATAAAATCAATATACAAATTATTCTCTTAAAAAGCGACTTTAATTTATTTATTGACATGATGGGACCGGTTGGTGCAATAATGCAATCATTAATTATGAGGATATGTCAAGTTGTTAGGATGTAATTTTCACATAATGTGATTGTCTAGCTTATTATTCTAGTCACACTTCCTAATTAATATACCATTTTGAGATAATCATGATTTTCTATAATAACGATTTTTCAATTGTTATATATACATATATATATATATATATTTAAAGATATGATTGAGAAATTGTGACTTCGTCTTGGTTTAATAGCTTCAAAGTGAACATTGCGTGTGTTTCTGGTTGGCGTGTATAGATTTTTAAGCACTCTTCCAATAAGGTTTATATACATGTTATGCAACAAATCCAGCATTTTCTTCTCCCGTAAAATTACTTTTCAAATTTTTTTATGCATGTTAAAGTTATGTTAATTTCTTCATTATAAAATTTGGAAATGAAATATAATTTTTAAAATAAAATTTTTAAATTTGAAATCTTTTTATTTTTTATATTTGAATAAAAAATGATAAAAAAAAGTCTGATGCCCATATGCTAATTAATATCCAAATACAAGTATCCCCATAAGAAAGAAAGTACTAAATTATACTATCTCTGTCATCTAAAATTTCGACATATTAAATAAATAAATTATTAAATTATCACAATTTAAAAGTAAAAACTAAAATATCATTTTTCTTTATTTTGGTGAGAAAAAATAAAAACAATAATGTAAATATTTATTGTAAAAATAATTGGAAAGAAAGTTGCAAAAAAAATAAATACTTTATTGAAATATTAAAACAATATATATTTTAGAATGAAGGGAGTAATGTTTAATTTTAACTAGATGGATGTACATTGTTTTTTGGTCTTTATTGTTGGTTTTCTTTTCTAAATCCTAAAATAATTGATTTTTTTTTTTATTTTTTGACTTATCGGCCTAAAATACCCCAAAGTTTTCAGCTTTTTTTTTTATCATATCTTTTGAAATTTAGCTATCATACTCTAAACTTCTAAAATTGTTTACAATTATACTCTTTCATCAAAATTACACCTTTGAATTTTTTTTTTCTCTCCTGACAACATATGACATGGATTAATAATATAAATGATATATTACTATTTAGTCCTTCATATATTTAATTCAATTAATAAATTCATCTTTTCATTTTGAGAAACAAATTAAATGATCCCTCAAATTTATTTTGGTTGACAAACTAGTTTTTTGTTATTATTCAAAATAATTTTTAGCCGTTAAAGACAGATTTTATAGTAAAATACTAAAATACCCTCGATTATAACTAAAAAAATTCAAATTGATTAGTATTTTTTCCTATTTATCTAATAATTAGATCCAAAACTGATTTTGGTAAAAAAATTAAGATAGTATTTCTTTTTAGTTTTTAGTTCAATGAAACGTAAGTTTTCTTTTAAAAATTTTAAAATAATGTTTATGTATTCTAATAATATAAAAAAAATATATTTGAATTAAAAAATTATATATGCATTTTAAAATAATTAAAACGAATGTTATATATTTTTTGATAGTGTATAATTTTTTATTTATAATAAAAATATACTCTTTATTATTTAAGTTATATAGAATAAATTTTTATTTTTTAGAAAAAATTATGTAAAAGAATTCAAAAAATATTTAATTTGAGTTTTTATTAAATAAAAAAATTGATATTCAATTATCGTCTTTAGCAGTAAGAGATTAAGGGTTTAAACATGACAAGTACACTGGAAAAAGATATGCAAAACTTTTGCACTTCAATTAATTAGTAAAATAGAGTATAAACACAGCAAAATTTTTGTCTATATTAGATGTATATATTTATCTAATAATAAGATATTTTAGTAAATATAATTCTTTTATATATTTTTTCTTAATAAAATAATATAAATAGTATTTTTTACTTTATATGTTCTTATTCCATTAAATGGGTATCTATACCCAATTCAGTGTAGACATAAACACTCACATATGACAAAAAGTACCAAGCTAACTAACTACCATCTTCAAAAATAGAATAAAGAAAAAAAGGTAACTCACTACGCTTTAATTAAAGCGTGGGCAGTAAGATCAATGCCTTGAGTAAAATTGGTCATGATCAGGCTATTTTAATTCCCACTATTTATTTAGTGTATAGTGCTGATTAATTGCATTTTATGACACTTAATAATTAAATTTTTTTAGTAATTCTAGCTCTGGAAAGCTAATTGACAACATTGCAAAGTCTACGAACTTGTCCTTGAGAACCAGTTAAAGGTTCAATATCTCCCATCTTTACCATGGCAGAAGCAAAATCAGAACTGAAAGTAGAAGGGCTTCTACTATACTTTTTAACTATCCTGTGTGTTGATTGGCCACTAAAAAGCAATTGATCTGATTGAAGAAGACCTTTCTTTTGAAGAAGATTCCTGAAGTAGTTGTTATCAAAAGAATTTGGTGTCACCAAATCGAGTGGTGCAAGATTTTCGTTCCCCTTGCCATTTTCCTGTGGACACCTGCGTCTTCGAGTACTAGCAAAGCCAGCATCAATATCACTTCCATTGTCGTAAATTCTATAACGGAAATTTGCACATTGAGCTTGCCCAATTGTATGAGATCCTGCATTATTCCAGTGAAAATTTTTTATTAGCAAAATATACACAAACTCGCTACCAAAATGATGAAAAATTAAGTATTGTGTGTATCCGATGGATATGAAAATAGTGCACTCAGAACTCATTTATTCATATGAAATTAAAGAGGTCGAGCGGAGAATTTTACAAACCTGAAAGAGCAACCATATCTCTTTTACTCAAACCTTTAAGCTTGAACAAACCAATGATTCTGTTAAGGCTATCTGTAAAGCCAGGAAGGTTAGCATCAGCACGGCTTCGGCTTGCATTGGTAGAGTCTCTCCTTCCAAGTTTCACTGTCCATGATGGTCCACCAACCTATATTTTACGAATAGAAATTATATATATATATATATATATATTAATCAACGAATTGGTGATGATAATATTAATAATTTGATAATTAACATTATTAATTAAAGAGTGATATATCGAAAACTACTTACAGCAACAGAAGCATCGCGAGCTGCTACAGCTAAAATATCGGCACAAGAAACAATTCCAGGACATACACTCTCTACTTGAGCCTTAGCAGCATCAATGACTTCATATCCTCTGACAGAATTGGCATTATGAATTGAAAATTTCTCACCACTAATTGAGTCTGTATTGTCCAGCAAAATTGAAGCATCACAACCCTGCAATATACATATGTAATATACATTAATTCCACGAACTTGGAGAGAACAATTAGACCAATGAGCTATAATTAATTTAATGATATTAGAGTTGTCTTCAGAACTGGTCATAGGCTCGATAAAAAAAAAATTAACACAATATATTTACCTGAACAAAACAATCATGAAAATGAAGGCGAATGAGTGACGCAGCCATCCCTCGCTCAGCCGAGACAGCTCTTCTAATAGATGTCCGAATAGTACTCAACGCATCAGGACATGTATTAACATAAAAATTTGAGGAAAGCTGTGCTTGGCATGGCAAGCTTGAGAAACTAATGAAAACTAATAATGTCAAGACCATGCGAGTCAAAGGAAAACGAGAACCAGATGCCATTTTTAGTATTGTTTATTACAATTAAGCTGATGCCAAGACAGAGATTGATGTGGAAAATGTACAAGCTTCTAGCCCTATATATAATATTTTTATGTCTCAAAAATAATTTTACGTCATTTTCTTTTTTTCTATAACACAGTAATTGAGTGGTTGCCATTAATTTGTAAAGGGAACATCAATCTAGCATGAATTTTTCATCTGCCTTTGCTTACTATTAAGTCAGAGTTTTAGAAACGTAACCTAATATCAAACCAAATTATATAGTTGAACTAGTTAGATAGAAATCAATCCAATGACGGTTCATTTCAATTAATTGATTTTAATTTCAACTTTCTTTTTTTAATTTTAATTTTTTGCCTTATAAACTAAAAAAGAATAAATTTTTAATATCATTCTTACTGTTCCTTAAGCTAATCAAACTGATTGAATTAGTCAAATTAGTCAATTCGGTCAATCAAGTGATTTATTATTGATTGATATTTAGTTATTTAGGTATAGATTAAACTTGCAAGTTTTTATGAGTTTTTAATAGAGTGAAATGAAATGAATTCAAAACCAATTAGTAAAGCAATCAATCATCTTTACTAGCTACTCATGCTATTTTTCAATTCCAATAACATTATACATAATGGTGTTTTATATGGTTATTTTATTTTAAAACAAAATAATCTATTTCGTTTATGAAAAAAATAGTTTTTTTACAAAAAATTATAATTTTATTTATATTTTTTCGTAAAGTAAGTTATTTTTTTGCAATTCTACTTAATTGCAAAAAAAATTTAATTTTAAGAAAATATAATTTATTTTATGCAAACTAACAATTTTACGAGAAAAATAATTTTGTAATAACAAAAAATGATATTTTTTTAAAAAAAATCACAATCTTCTTATAAATAATATCATATAGGTAAATACTTAAATTACTTTATTTTAAATATATAAAACACAAAATTTTATTTTTTATGACCAATAAAATAGTCACAAATAAAAAATATAATTAAAAAATTTGAAATATTATAAATAAATTAATCTGCTATTATATTCCACTAATTAAAAATAAGAAATATTACAATGATAGAGATAGTATTTTAATTTCATAAACCTATAAATTTTATAAAAAATAGTTTAATTTATGAAAATATAAAAAGATTATAATTTTTCGTAAGAAAACTATTTTTTCATAATTATAAAATTATTTTTCTTTCCATAAAATTATTATTTTGCAAAAAATAAGTTAATATTTTCATTAAATTAAAGGTTTTTTCGTAACTAAAAAAATTACCAAATAATTATTTAATTTACAAAAAAAATAAATAAAATTATAATTTTTCATAAAAAAAATTAATTTTTCATAAATAAAATAAATTACTTTATTTTTAAATAAAATAATCATAAAAAACACCTATCCATCATATACAATTAAGTAACCAACGTTGAAGGAGTTCGAATTAGAAAAATCGATGTCCACAAACTAGGGAAATTTCGGCTCTTTGACCTTGTCAATATTATGCCTAAGCTCCTTTCGTCCTTTATTATAATAATTAATAATAATACCTTGTTCGTCAATTGCATGGGGCCGCACATAATTAATAACTTTATTGCAGTTTGTAGACTTTTAAATCATGAAAGTTTCAAGTTGCTTCCAAATTGCAACTTGCTCGAGTTATGGCTGAGAATCCATAACTGTACTTAGAAGAAGAAAAAACTGAAAACTACTATAAAAATATACAAAGAGAATTAGAAAATTGAATTTTACTTACTATGATCACACATGTCCAGCTAATACAATTCTGTTTTATATACAAACCAGAAAATAAAAGAGAGAATAGTGGAGAGGAGAGAGAAGAATAAAACTAACTAACTAACAGCTCGCATAACAAAATAACTAACAGCTGGCATAACTAATAGCTCCTAACAAAACTAAAATAAAAGAAAATAATGCGTAAAACAACTTAAATGAAACGGTGTGCATTATAAATTAAAATATAGAAGCTAACATCCCACCCTCAAGATGAACATTGGTGAGAATAACCAAGTTCATCTTGGACAATAGATGAAAATATGCATGAGCAGATAAAGGCTGAGTAAAAATATCTACAATATGATGAGCAAAAGAAACATGTGTGTTAGAAATGAATCCTTTCTTGAGCTGCTTGCGAACCACATGCCAATCGATATCTAGATGTTTCGTCCATTCATGGAAAACGGGATTAGCTGCAATGTGTAATGCAGCCTGGTTATCACATGAAAGAGAGATGGGAAGCTGCAATGGAACCTTGAAATCCTTCAACAAATAAGAAATCCATTGTAACTCGCAGACAGTGGTAGCCATGCTATGATATTTAGCTTCAACGGAAGAGCGGGAAATGGTAGTCTACTTTTTAGTCTCCTATGAAATAGGACTTGTGCCCAAAAAGATGCAAAAACCAATGACTGATTTGTGTGTGTCAATACAAGCAGGCCAGTCTGTGTCACAAAAGGCTTATAAGACAAGAGGATTTTGAGATGATGAAATAAACAAACCTCTGGCTGGACATCCTTTCAAATAACACAAGAGATGAGTGACGGCATGCCAATGAAGAATGCAAGGAGAACTAACAAAATGACTAAGATACTGAACTGCAAATGTGATGTCCGGCCTGGTTAAGTTCAGATAGAGAAGACGACCAATTATTCTTCTATACTGATCAGGTTCTAGTAGCAATTCACCCTCAAAAGCGCAAAGTTTCAAATTCTTAGGCAAAGAAGGCAGTACAGATTTAGCACCAAGAAATCCTGTATCAGCAAGGATATCCAAAATAATTTTCCGTTGATTGATATAAGTTCTAGAATCTGAATGAGCAATTTCCATACCAATTATTCTTCTATTCTAATCAAGCTTGATACCATGTTAAATTTTTCATGTAAATTTGGGAAAACCAACATTAAAAACTAGCTTATTAAGGTTGGAAAGTCAATTTTTATATAATTACTTAATATTTTTTATTTAGTAGATATGGGACATTTTTAACATTCCTTCCTCAAGTAACAACGGAGTATTCAAAATTGTCACTTGAAATAATTAGAACCGAATTGACTAGCAAGATAATTTAGCAATTGGTAAACCGGACCAACCGGCAAGATAATTAGGTAATCAAATAAACCGGATCAACCAGGAAGATAATTAGGTAATCAAGTAAACCAGACCAACTGGTAAGGTAATTAGATAATAAAGTAAACTAGACAATCCGGTAAAATAATTAGGTAGACAGTATCAATCTGCTCTGATACCATGCTCAAGTTATAGCTGAGAATCCATAACTATACTTAGAAGAAGAAAATATTGGAAACTACTAGAAAGATTTACAGAGAGAATTAGAAAATTGAATTTTACTTACTATGATCACACATGTTCAGCTAATACAATTCTGTTTTATATACAAACCAAAAAATAAGAGAGAGAATAATGGAGAGGAGAGAGAAGAATAAACTAACTAACTAACAGCTGGCATAACTAACAGCTCCTAACAAAACTAAAATAAAAGAAAACGATGCGTAGAGCAACTTAAATGAAACGGTGCGCATTATAAATTAAAATACAGAAGCTAACACAACTAATTCATAAATAAAATTCATAGCCTCGTCTAGAGAATATAAACGAGTCGAGTCGAGTCGAGTTTTGAAATATTCGAACTCGAGCTCGATCCAAAAAACTCGAGTTTGAATTCGAGCTGAGTTTTGAATAGCTCAAACTCGAGCTCGAGTTCGAACTTAATCAAGTCGAGTTCGAATCTAAACAAGTAATATATAAAAGGTAAAATGTTAAATATATAAAAATTCAATTAGACTCGATTGAGCTTGATTGAACTTATTTAGACTCAATTATAAGCTCGACTCAGCTCGTTTATACTATATTAGTAATATGTAAAGGGTATAATGAAAAATATATAAAAATTTGATTAGGCTCGCAAACTTATCGAGCTGAGTAATATAGAGCTTGAATTTGACTCATTTAACCACTCGAGATTGACTTAACTTACATCGAGTCGATTTCGAGTAATTTTTAAGTTGATTTCAAGTAATTCGCAAATAGACTTGACTCATTTACACTCCTATCTCTGCCCAGCAGCCCTTACTCATATGTCAAGAAATGACTTTTGTTTTGTATCATTGAGATAAAATAAAAATAATTGTGGTTAGCAAATTTTAATGGGTAATTTTGTCGACGAATTTTATGAGTTTTACTTGTCTTGTTGAGGATATGAACAAGCAACAAATTAATCAGCGTTCAAGGACAAGAAAAGTATACATAAAGATCAAGTGTTTCCTTATGATTGGAGATTCAGTAAAGATGTGTTGGCATATAAAAATATCGCTGCTTACTCAGTAAAATTTTGTCGGTAAATAAATATATCACACCCTCTTTATTTTAAATTTCTTTACACCATCTCTTGTTCACAAGTTTTAAAATAGATTTAAACTAATTTAATAAAAATACGACACATCAAAAAAAATATCGACTTTAGTGCATTAATTTATACGAACACTTAAAAAAAATATAGAATTTATTTAAATTTAAAAATGATGAATTTTATAATTGCGTGTATTAAAAAATTTCTCAATAAATTTTTATTTTTTAGAAAAAATTTTTTCATAGGTTTAATCTAATAATAAATAGATATTTTGACTGAAATATTAATATAAATTCAAATCAAATTATCCCACACTGCATGGCAATATTAATTTTGAAATTCAAGTCAATTTAGAGAGATAAAGAAAGAAAAGAAAAGAAAAGGAAAAAATCAGCCCGTTGACTCCCTTCTAATAGAGTATGAGAGCACTCGTGATGAGAAGTTTATGTCTAAGAGCAAACGAATTAAAAAAAAACCTTTGATGTATTCAAATTTAATTTCACGTATTAGTTGGGGTAGAATGACCAATTGGAATACTTCAAATACTTCCCCATCGCATTTATGTCTCTGATTGCAATTAGCATTCAAAATCAGCTCATCGAATGGTAATTATTTTTTTTATTATTTTTTTGATAAATATCACCATTTTTTTTTAGTATTTCAAGCCAAAGGAATGTATCATTCTACACAGGAGAATTTATTTACAAATAAATTATATATATTATTTTATTTCACTCAAACAATTAAATATAGAGATATTTAACTAATATAACTAATATATTTATACCTTTTTTTATTTAATGTATTATTATCAAATTAGACTATTTTATTGATAAAATCTATGATATAAAGCCCATTTTTTTTAATAAATTTTATCCTTCATCTTTGGAAAAAAAAAATTATCTTTCATAAAATTATGATACATTTTTTTTTTCTCTAGAAATGGAAAAAGAAACAAAAGACTGCTATACAACCCACTATAATACTAGGACTGTTAATAATTTTTTTACCACTACATACTAGGACTATATTGTATTCCAACTAGAACTGTTGAATTAGACAGTTGTATTATATAATTTCTTCTATATATATATCAAAAAATAACAAAGAATGTAGGCGAAGAGTCTCAAATCTGCACTTCCTTCACTTGCATTAAACTCATCTTCACCCCAAAATTCGATTTTTTCTCATATTGTCTATTGGGGGAAATTGGTCTCTGCTTTGTAAGAACATTTTAGTTATTACAGAATATTAATTATTTGGCACTTGAATTCTCTACCAATTTAATCAATTGATAACGTTGCAGAGTCTACGCATAACACCTTGAGAACCAGTTAAGGGTTCTATATCTCTCATTTTTACCATTGCAGAAGCAAAATCAGAGCGGATAATTGAAAGTTTCTTGCTATATTCTTCAACCATTTTATCAGTAAGTCCACCACTGAAAAGTATCTGATCTGATTGAAGAAGATCCTTTTTTCGAATAAGATCTTTAAAGTAATTATTATCAAGAGAATTGGGCGATCTCAAATGAAGTGGTGCCAGATTTCTATCCCCAATACCGTTATTCGCTGGACAGTTCCTTCTTCGAGTCTTTGTAAAGCCAGCAACAATGTCACCTGCATCGTCATAAATCCTATCGCGAAAAAGCGAGCATTGAGCTTGGCCGATTGTATGTGATCCTACACATATATATAAACCATGCATTAATAAAACATCTAAACATATACTTAGAAATTAATTTGACCAATGAGTTCTGACTTAGTTGTATTAGAATTCAGACTCAATTTCCAAAATAGTGAGATTGCGGGATCAAGGGATATTAATTATTGAACCATCACAACCCTATAAAAGCCGATTTGAATGAATAATCATTTGAAATAAACGTAGATATATGAATTTATATTTCAAAGTAAAAATCATAACAAGAAATAGTGTCAAATATATAAATTATTTCAAATCATTATATATCTATTTAAATCTATATCAGTATAAATGTTTCATAAATCGTTAGCTGTGAATATATATATATATATATATATATATATATATATATATATAAAATACATGAAAAAAGCAATCGTGAAAATGAAGACGAATAAGTGAAGCAGCGAGCCTACGATCCCGTGAGATTGCTTTCCTGATGGCTGATCGAGTAGTAGTTATAGAGGATATGTGCAAAATTGTTAACTCATTCCTTGATTACAAAAGAAGTGTTGGTCACAGCAGATATAATCAACAAAATAAATGCGAAATAATAATTATCAATAAAAGACCAGTAATTTAACGTAATTCACTCTTGATCGAATAAAACTTTCATTATTAGAGATAGTAGATACAAGAGAATTTAAATGAAATCTCACCAAAATAATAACATTCATCGTGTTTCCCAAAAACATCCTAAAGTATTTTTATTACTATTTTTTTCAATCCTCTTCTTAGGAATTATTTTCTAAAAATTCTCAAGAACTCTCTTTAAATTATTTTTCCTTTTGAAAAATTTTTTCTCTAGTATGTATTGCATTTCTATGCAAATCTATATGTTAGGCCTTGCATTGCATGCCTTTTTATAGCTATGCGAAATTGTCATGCAATAATTTACCTTCTTGACTTTTGACAAATATTATGCTTCTCTTTTTAACAAACTTTGTCAAATATTTAGACACCAATTTAATTTTCTTCTTTTCATATGTATGTGGGTCTCTCTATGTGATAGAGATACCACAACAAGAAGAATAATCCTCTCTTAAATATACAACCACACAAGATTAATTAGGAAATAAAACTAAAAAGAAAGAAATAACGTTACTAACGGTGACCAAAATTTAAGCAGAGAATACACAAATTTCCTATATACAACAGCCATAATTTTGGTCATTTAAATTTTTGACCATTGAAGCATATCTTTGGCTGTCATTACCATATTTACCACCATTATTATAATGATTTGAATCATTATAATATTGATTGTCATTACCATACTTGTTTGAATTATTTGAACCACTTGTTTGAATTATTTGAACCATCTTCTTCAGGGAGTGCATTAGGGCAAGTGTTATCGTAAAAATTTGAAGAAAGTTGAGATTGACATGAAGAGCATGACAATATAATGGAGAATATAGTAAAAACCTTGCAAGTTCCTGATAAATCAGATCTCATGTTTCTCCTATTTCCAATGTGCTGAGACTACAGGAGAATATAGTGAATAATCTACAAGGAACATTTCTTTAACTCTAATTTATAGCAGTTTTCCCTTTTTTTCTTCGTCTTCTTCTTCTTTTTTTTTTTTTTTTTTTCTTTCTGCATTATATAACATTTTGATATACGATAAAATTTAAGTGTTTTCTATAGTTACTTTGTCTAAAAACAAAGTAATCTATTTTGTTTGCAAAAAAAATAATTTTTTTATGAAAAATTACAATTTTATTTATATTTTTTCATAAATTAAATTATTATTTCGTAATTCTTTTTAAATGCAAAAAAAAACTTTAATTTTACAAAAATATTGACTAATTTTTTGAAAAAAAATTTATGAAAAGAAAAATAATTTTGTAATTAAGAAAAAAATGGCTTTTTTACGAAAAATCACAATCTTTTTATATTTTTTCATAAATTAAACTTTTTTTTTATAAACTTTATATGTATATAAATTTAAAATATTATCTCAATCATTCTAATATTTCTCATTTTTAATTAGTGAGATATAATAACAAGTTAATTTAATTACAATATTTTAAATATTTTAATTATATTTATTATTTGTTACTATTCTATTGATCATAAAAAAAAATAAAAATTTTGTGCTTTAGAAGTATTTGCCTATATGATACCATTTATAAGAAAATTGTGATTTTTTTAAAAGAATATATTTTTTAGTAATTAAAAAATTATTTTTCTCCTAAAATTGTTAATTTGTATAAAATAAATTATATTTGTATAAAATTAAAATTTTTTTTGCAATTAAGTAGAATTGCAAAAAAATAATTTACTTTACAAAAAAATATAAATAAAATTATAATTTTTCATAAAAAAAATTATTTTTTTTTGTAAACAAAATAAGTTACTTTATTTTAAAATAAAGTAACCATAGAAAATACTTAAAATTTAAAAATAACGTACAGAGGATTAATGAAAACCTTAAAAAAAATTAATAATAATAATAATGTAAGTATTTTGAAAAATTAAAAAAGTAACTCAAGTGTTTATAATGAATGAAGTTATAATTAAATTTATTAATTCAACATTGCTTTTTATAGTTACACTTAAAAAAAATAAGGGTATAACATGTATTTTTCTTTTTCCCTTAATTCCACTTTAAAATTGAGATTTTCTATCTAAAAAATAATGATTATTGATTATTGAGCTGGTGATTTAGCGGTGGAATACTCTTTAAACTCTTTATTCCTCAAGATTTTCCATGTTTAAAAAAAAAATGAAAAGTACAAAAAATAACTTTGTGAGTAACTCTTTTATATTTATGAGTTTATGAATTTTTTTTTTTTTATAATAAAGAAGAATATGTAGTTTGCTTCATTAACACTTTAAGATCAAAACTAACATGTTATAATTAACACTGATATGACGTTGATATGACACTTATGAGTGCTAACTAATAATATTAATGGCACAAAGCCCAAACTATTAACAAAATAAATTATAGATCATTTTTTATTCAAAAAAATTTTATAAGCTCATAAGTGTAAAAAAATAAAATTACATATACTTTTTTTTATTTTTCTAAAAATTGAGATTATTTAGAAATGTGGTTAAAAATAATATAGAAATTATGAACAATATAATCATGCTTTCGCCTACTTTTGAGGTACAACTAGATGTGATATTTTATTAACCATACCTTAAAATGTGAAAATTTAATAGAATTAAAAAAAATATTAGAGGGTAATATTAGTTTTACCATCAACGCAAAAGTTTCACCTTTAAAAACATAAAAAAAAATATATATTTTATTATAAATATTCTAAGAGGGCGTTAAATAGCACACTGAAATGTAGTCTACTAATAAATATATATTCTATTGAGTAAAAGATTCATATCAATTCTCCCTCCCAATGTTTTTTTAGAAAATAAAAATAAGAAGCGTTAATGAAAGCTTTTCCTTCTTTTAAATACACAAGCAACGGGAAGGTCCAGACTTGGAGCTCGTTTAATTTATGGAAAGGCTTAAAGTTTGGGCGTCAGTGTTGAGACACAGTAAAAGCCCATCTTTGAAAACGACATCATTTCAACCATTTATGATTCTCCCACGGGTTTTTCCGCTGCCGTTAAATTAAAGGCTCGGTAATTTAGGGTTTCTGAGACAAAGCACCAGCAGAGCGGCGACGCCATCATCTACCTTTCGCCATGGTTCTTAAGTACGCTTTTCTCTCTCCCTCTCTCTCTCTCTGAATCAAATATCGAATTTCTTTGCATTGTATGACTATTAACTTTGTAGATCTCAGATAAAAAAAAAAATTGAAGATTTTGTTTCTTAGTTTTTTGTTTCAATGAGCTTCATAACTGTACACTTCAACTGAATAGAATGGTATGCGAATAGGCACAAATTGAAACTCTTCAATTGAAGTAGAATGATAATTGAAACTTTGTTCAGATACTCTAATTATTTATCATTTATTTACACTTAGGATGCATTACTAGCAAGGTAGCACTGCACTGCAGTTCGTGCATTCTGGTCCTGAATCTGTTTTTTTTTTTTTTTTTTTTTTTTTTCTGCTTTATCTTAGTTTCATGGATTTTGATTTTTAATTATGTGGTCAATTTTTAGATGTCTAATTTACTACTTGGTTATTGCACATCAGGACTGAGCTTTGCCGCTTCAGCGGTGCCAAGATTTACCCTGGTAAGGGTATCAGATTCGTTCGATCTGATTCTCAGGTGATCATTGTTTGTAGATTATTATTATTATTGCTGTTTTTCTGTTAATGTATTTAGAAAGTTCCATTGTATCATGTTATTTTGTCTTCCTTGATAATCATCTAAAATAATAGTTGTTTGTTTGCTTTTTCTTTAATTCTTGAAGGTTTTCCTCTTTGCCAATTCAAAATGCAAGAGGTACTTTCACAACCGTCTGAAGCCTTCGAAGCTTACCTGGACGGCCATGTACAGGAAACAACACAAGAAGGTATTGATTATTTCATATTTAAAACTCTCTCTCTCTCTCTCTATGTTACTTTGTCAATCATTTGTGTGTGTATAGGACATTGCTGCCGAGGCTGTTAAGAAGAAGCGCAGAACCACTAAGAAGCCATACTCAAGGTCTATAGTTGGTGCCACCTTGGAGGTCATACAGAAGAGGAGAACTGAGAAGCCAGAGGTTCGAGATGCTGCTCGTGAAGCTGCTTTACGGTATGTTAACTCCTCTTTAATGATTTACAAAGGATGAGTTGTCTTATTCAAACTCACTTTGCTAAGATACGCAATGTGAAGCTCCTTGTGCTTTACATATTCACGACTTCTTTTGATTTCCAGTGAAATTAAGGAGAGGATCAAGAAAACCAAAGATGAAAAGAAGGCAAAGAAAGCTGAGTTGATGGCCAAGACACAAAAGACCCAGGGCAAGAGCAATGTGGCCAGGGGTGCTGCACCAAAGGGCCCCAAGCTTGGTGGTGGTGGTGGGAAGCGATGAGTTTCTTAAATCTTTGATTTGCTCATCTATGAAGTAGCATAAACGATTGAAAATTTTAATTTTTCATATTCCTGTATGGATGGTTTTATCACTCTTGTAGTTCAACCTCCTTTTAGGGTATTTCTTGATGCTATTGTGATTTGAGCATCATTCTATTTCTTTTGAATTTTGAAATGTTTTTCAAGGAATTGTCTATCGACCTAACTAATAGCTTAGTAATTTATTTTGTTTACATGATTGTTTAATTCAGTCATTTACCTTATTCATTTTTTTCACATTTTTGTTCATTAAGGTTACCAAAAACCAAATTCCTGTCGTCTGATGACCGAAAATCGGATGCATCATAGGCCTCTGTGTCTGTATTATCTTTCTCCTCTTTCTTCTCCCCGTCCTCTCTCTCTCTCTCTTCTTCCTCTAATGCTGTAATTCCTGGTTAGGAATCTGAAATTTTACTTCATAGCATGAAAAAAGTCCAATGATTTTCTTGAAACAAAAATGAAACGTTTAATCATAATCAATTAAAATTTTCGTGATTTTACCAAACTTAGTAATAATGTTGATAATCATTGGTTAACTAAACCCTAAACCTACGTTTTCTGATTGGCCAAAGGTTCAATTTAACTTTTATAATTTTTTTTTTGGAAAGTTCAATTAAGTCCAAAGTTAATTATGTGTCTCAAATTGACAAATGAATTTTTAATTTTAGTTGGATTGAGTTCAATTTCCATTAAAATGATTAAAGTAATAATTAAATCTATTACTTTATTCAAAAAAAATTATTGTTTTAAACAAATTAAATAATTTGATTAAAAAGTTAAATACCTAAAAATCAACAAAAAGTAAAAAATTCAGAAATTTTAAATTTAAATACTTTCCCCTTATTATTATTATTATTATTATAAATCCTTCCATGCATTTAACTCTTGAATTTTATAAATTAAAGAAAAAAGTTTTGTGGCAACCTGGACTATTAAAATAACCTATTTAACTCTTATATTTTCTAATTTTGTATATATTCAGTATTATGATGCTCATAACTTGTGAATTTGAAAGTATGTAAATAGGTGCACATTTTTGTCAAAAAAAATTGAATATTTTAAAAACCAAATTTAATAGCCATCCACCTTTTTCCTTTTTATTAACTCTAATTTTCGTGCAGTCTCAGACTAATAATATTTCTTTCTAATTGAATTTCTTAATGATTTAACTCCCTATAATATTCGTAATTTTACGAAATTTACATATTAGATTTTTTTGTGTTAAATGTTTACAAAATTAAAAAGTTGAGAGGTTGAATAAGTTATTATGAAAATCTAAAGTGTCACGATACTTTTTTTAAGACACGAGTGTCAAAATAAGCATTCCGGACTACATTATAAAAAATTTGAATACTGGCTTGAGGTTTTGTAAGATTTGCCTTAAAAAAAAAAAAAACATGCTCATTTATATATAATATATCAGCGCTTTGGCATCACCAACGGTGTCGTGGTGTAGTTGGTTATCACGTCAGTCTAACACACTGAAGGTCTCCGGTTCGAGTCCGGGCGACGCCATAAATAATTAAATGTTCTGCTTTTTCATGTTTTGTTTTTTCATCACTGGCATCTATCATACCATTTTTGGCAAAGGCTGGACATTTTGTTATGTCAAATATGAATGCAACTTGATTGGAGACAGTTTCAATAACACATTTTTAACTTAATTCAGGACAATTAGAGCTCACTCTAAATTCATGAACCAAACCATCTATTTCTATTGAACTACTGCCTGGAACTTTCTCTAGTCCTCTGTCTCTCATCATTTTCCTCACCTCTACGGCTTTCTCATACAAGCCAGCTGCAGAGTACATATTGGATAAAACTATGTAGCAGCTTCCATCTAAAGGGTCCAATTTCAATAGATGATCTGCTGCATATTCTCCCATCACCAGATTCCCAAGCCGACATGATGCTCCAAGAAGAGCACCCCACATAGGAACACTCGACGTCATCTGTGAAGTTTCAATCAAGACTTTTGCTTCTTCCAACAAATCTGCACGGCAGAGAAGGTCTACCATGCAACCATAGTGTTTGATCTTCGGTGCTAGGCCATATTCCTCGCTCATAAGTTGAAAATATTTTTTCCCTTGGTCAACAAGCCCTGAATGGCGGCATGCACTCAATAAACTAAGAAATGTGATTTCATCTGGTGGAATATCGGTCATCAACATGTCTGAAAACTTTGTTAATGCTTTTTCAGCATAACCATGCACACCAAGATTGTGAATTATCGAATTCCATGCCCCAACATCCCTCTCTTTCATACTTTGAAAAACAGAAAGAGCCCTGTCGATGTTGCCACACTTTGAAAGCATATCAATCAAAGCAGTTCCCAATACAGCATCCACATTTATCCCATTTCCCTCTATGTAAGTTTGAATCCATTCACCTTGATCCAAAGCTATCAAATAGGAACAAGCAGTAAGCACACTTACCATCGTAAACCTATTCAGTTCTGTTTTTGCCTCTTTCACCTCATGAAATATCTGTAGTACCTCTTTATATCTACAAGCTCTTGCATACCCATCAATCATCACGTTAAAACTGATCAAGTCCTTGATTTTTGGTGGCATCTGACTGAACAATGCTTGAGCATCGTCCATTAGACCCGAGCCAACATACCCACCAATCATAGTATTCCAAGAAATCGAATCCCTTACTTCCATTTGATCAAACAATTCTCTAGCTTCCTTCAACAACCCTACCTTAACAAACCCATCAATTAAACAATTCCAAGTAACCAAACTCCTCTGCAGCATTCTATCAAACATCCACCTTCCCTCCTCGACAAAACCCGAATCAACCAAACCCCCAATGATAGAATTCCATGCAACAACATCTGGTGCGGCTATTTTATCGAACACTTCGCAAGCAAAACCAATTACGCCACAAGACGAATAAAAAGAGATCAAACTATTTTGTATAAAAAGATCTTCACTCAATCTATGTTTAAAAACCAACCCATGAACCTGTTTACCCTCCTCAATGGCTTTAACCTGAGAACATGCTTTCAGAACAAAAGGGAAAGTCATTTGATTTGGCACAGAATTGGCATTACAAAGCATACTATAAAACAAAGAAAGCGCCTTTTCGGGGTTTTCACTCTGTGCATAGCCTCTAATAAGCACATTATAAGCAAACGTATTTGGATTTTTATCAAGATTGAAGATTGATTGAGCGTAATTAATGTCTGCCTGGCGAGAGATTGAGGAATAGCACAAGAGTCTAGTGAGGGCTATTGGGTTTGTAATTAGGCCGAGTTTGGTGAGCTTGGCTTGTACTTGCTTGAACTCAGTAGTGTATTTGCAGAGTTCTAAAACGGAGAGGCATGGTTGGAGAGGGGTTTGGGTGAATCGGTTGGAGTTTTTGGCGGGTTTTATGGGTGAGAGAAAAGGCCGGAGAGTGGACATGACAGTTAGAACGGGGAGTTGGGTAATCAATCCACGACTTTAGGCTTATATAGCTCTGTGCTTTGTGTTCCCTAACCTGATCCAAAAAGTCTCAACATAAATAAAAAATAAAAATAGAACTCATGTTAGTTCATACAGTAGAAAATTTATAACACCGTTAATGAGGTTTACACGGCGCTGATGCTGCAAGCCCATAAAATTATAATATCAATTTTCTTATTTTTGTGGGATGTACTTAATTTAAGATTAAAAAATAATGGCAAACTTGTAATATTATATTTATAAATTTGTAATATGATTAATAATATAAGTATATTATATAAATTTTGGAAGTTAAAATATTAAACCAATAAAATTTATAAATATAAAAAAAAGAGTAATAATAAGTGTATAAATGTAATTAAAATAAAAGGGATAAGCGTATTTATTTTACTATTTATATAGTATCACCCTCATCCTCTTTTTATATATATAGTTAATGGTGGAGCTTAACTTCGATTTTTCAGGGGCTAAATTAAAAATTTTAAAAGACACTTTTCTTTTATTTCCTATGTTGGAAATGTAGTGGATAAGTTTTTTTTTTTTTGAGAATTTCCATAGTTTAAAAGATTTATTAATTAAAAATTTTAATCTTACATGCTTGTTGACTTAAGATAAATAAAAGTCAAGCAAGTAATTGAATAAAAATTAATTACTTATATGTCATATTAATATTAGAACCTATCTACAATTATTTTAATATTTTATTATAGGGGGCCAAATATTAAAAATACATGAATTTTTTTTTCTTCATAATTTTAATTATATAATATATATAAAGAAATTTTAAATTTTTGAGAGGGCTATGTCCCTTAAAAGCTCCGCCCCTGTATATAGTATATAATAAAATAATATCAATATCATTTTTATAGAAAGTTGAATATTTAAGTGTATGAAAATACTAAATTCATAATATAAGCAATTAAACAAACTTATTGTTATAAACAAAATGGAGAAGAACATGAACAAAAAATATAGAGAAGGGAATAGTTTTTTTTAGTTGTTTCATTCAATAATATTAGGCCCTTTATATAGAGTACAGAAGAGAAAGAAATAGGAAGTTTTTCTAATAAGGAAAATACAAGAATAAGAAGTTTTTCCAATATGGAAACTAAAATATTCATGTATATGGAAAGATATCAATCAAATCTTATAATATATCATAACACTCCTCTTTGATGTCTTTTATAAAAAATATGCCTCGTTAAAATCTTACTAATGAAAAACCCTATGGGAAAAAAAATTTTAGTGAAGGAAAAAGAGTACATTATTCTTGTAGGGATTTGCTCCATAACACTGTCTCGTTAAAAACCTTGCCAGAAAAATCCAATGGGACAAAATCTATGCTAAGGAAAAAAAGAATACAGTGCACTAAAATCTCTCCCTCATGAAAATATGATTTCTATCAAATATCTCTTAGCCGACGCATGCTAATTTTGTTGACTAACTTTTCAAATGTAATTGTAAAGAGTACCTTTGTAAACAAATCTACTAAGTTGTCAAATCGTATACTTAATAATATTTAAGTAATATCCACATATAATAATTTATTTATAGTACTCGCTTAAGATATTACTTGCGTTATGAATATAACTCGTTAAAAACCTTATTAGAAATCCAGTGGAAAAAAACATATCTAAGGAAAAGAGTATATTTCATGCGTTATTTTATCATTTCATAGATTGTCTCATTAAAACTTTTGTCCAAGAAAATCCTGTGGGATAAAAACTTAACTAAGGAAAAAGAGTACAATCATATACTAATTCGCTCCTCTGATGATGATAGATTTTAACATAATGTATATTAATTGATGAAACGATACCGTTTAAATATCACATTAGATAAAAACTTAGTACATGAGTCTATTAAATTGTCACTCAAGCGAATTTGGTGGATATCTCTTCTGGAGTTTATGTATATACAAGAATTTGGGTGAAATTTATGTCTACTTCGTTATCCTTAATATAACTACCTTTAATTTGTGCAATACAAATTGCGTCATTCTCAAAATACAATGGGAGTATCTTTTAATGAGGTACTTCAAGACCATAAAAACTTTTATAAAATTGCAATACCACTATAAGTGAATACATAACCAGTCTAAAATTTACCATCATAGAGACTAAGCAAATAACCAATATTCGCATGTAGACCAATTTCAAATATGAATTATAATATTAATAGTATATTGAAGATAACTTTTTACACCACTTTAATATCTCTTTATAGGTGCAGAGCTATACCTAGCTAGAAATTTTTATTGCAAATGCAATATCAGACTTGATGCAATTTGCAAGATACAAGAGTGCCCTATAGCACTTATATATGGTACTTCAAGACCAAACAGCTCTTTATTATCTTTTTTAGGTCTACAAGAGTCTCTCTTCACTTCTAGTGAGCGGACCACCTATTGGTGTGCTTGAGGGAGAAGATTTATCCATACAAAAATTGCTTAAATATCTTTTCCACATAAGTATACTGGTATATTAGGACTCCTTAATAATTGATCTACAGGCCGATACAAAATTTTATTTCCTTTAAATTTTTCATCTCAAACTCACTTTTCAAATAGGTATATACTTATTTGAGTTTATTAGGAGTCACATTGATATTTAAATCAACTTATACTGCAATAATAACATATACCATTCTATGGTCTTTTATGAATACAAATGGACATAGTGTAATATTCACATATCTTTCTTTCAATAAGAATTTACTCAAACAATCATACCACATGTCCATATTGCTTTAATCCATACATAGATTTTTGCAATTTGATGAAATATATGTCATATGTTTAATGTGTATTTATTTATGATATACTTAGTTCTTCTGGAACTCTTATTACTTTCATAAGGCGTACAATAAGCCTTTCATTAACTGCCATATTAATTAAGTATTGAAACATGATCATTTTCATAATAAGAGAATTATTTTTCTCATAGTCAATGATAGAACGAGTCTAGCTTTACTTTAATTGCCTCATTCCATGATGATCAATCATGTTTATGCTAATATTCAGTTATATTTATAGATTATGGATCTATATTTTCTCTTGTAACAGCAAGAGCTACTGTTGAGGCAAATTCATCGTCGACGATAATTAAATTTCTATTAACTCTTTCTTATATCATAAAAATAATTGAGATATCATAATTTTCATTTATATGATCATCAACTCCAGAAGTTATATCTGGAGGATCTAATTGTTCCGTTGTCTCAGTCTGTGTCTCATAATTGGCTATAGCTCTTTGACTGAGATCTTCCTTTTTAGGAGATTTTATGAGTGGCGCTGTTTTTCTTTTCCGCGGATTTTTGTCTTTAGTTTCAATTTACTATCCACACTTCTGGTGTGTAGTGAGATTGATTGATTTTCTATTTGCAATTGGAATCACAACCCTTGCTAGGGTATTAGCAGCTGTAATATGATACTTTATCACTCTTTTAGCATCTATAAATGCATTTGGCAGTTAAGTTGCAATTTGTTGCAACTGTATTATTTTGTGAACTTCTAGTTCACTCTAACTTGTACATTGACCAAAATTATTTAAAGGGTTTTTCTTTTAATAAATTTCTCGATATTTTTTAGCACTGTAGGTACTTTTCCTCCCCCTAATGTCGAAAAATATGTCTCATCAAAATAAATTTATAGTCTTTTTTGTGGACTCATTATCGCACATTAAGATAGATTTAATATATTCATGGCACAAAAAAATTTACTGGTCATGTCCTTATACAAGTTTCAAGGGAGAGTATATATGATGTACATAATGACATTCATGCCAAACTTTCAAGGTTTAATTATTGAACTATAAGTTCAATGCTTGAATTGCAGGTTCAATGCAATATATTGTGCATGTATACTAGGGATAAAACAGTAATGAAATAACTCATTATAATACACAACTTATAAAATCTTTGCAAATTACTCCTTCAAAGAGTTTACATAACATCATCAATATTGAATTAAGTTGTGTCCTCTATATGGGCGGTTTCTCTTTTAGAATCTTATGATTTACCAAATGATTTATAGTATTCACTTCAGGGAATACAGTTATTCTAGTGGGCATTATTTAATGATTTCTTGTTAGCAATTATTCTTTCAAACTTCTCATTATCTACCAAATGATTTATAGCATTTACTTCAGGGAATGCACTTATACTAGTGGGCATTGTTTGATGATTTCTTATTAACAATTATTCTTTGCAACAACTAGAAAAATAATATTTGTAAATTTTCACTTTTTATACTGCTACTATAGGAGCATATAACTTTATTACCGTATAATTTCAGCTGTGAAGTAATTTTAAATATGGTTGAATTATATTTTCAAATAGACTTTAAGTTTTATAGGTGTAGATTTAGCTAATCATATTTAGCTTGTAGCAGTATCACATATTTCAAGTAATTATATCTATTTTTAAAACTCTTCTAGAAAATATAAAAATCATTAATAGTGAGGTATTCAACTTTTAAATCCTCACTTAAATGAGGTTTAAATAAATAGTAGCTTTTACTTTTACTAGCATCTAAATGCATTTTATTATCAACAACTCACGTTAAAAATTATTCTTATTGAATTCAAGAGAATATAAAAATTACCAACCAAACTTTAATTCACTATACTTTACTTTAGTTAAATGACTTAATTTGCATATATTTAAAATATATCTAAATAGACAAATCAAAAAATAAATTAATATTAATTTTAACAAACATTAAATTCATAATTTATCCTACCAAGAAAAGGTAAGCACTAATTATGCTTTTCTATACCAACATAAATCCAACAATATATGTAATCTAGAAATAAATTCATCAATTTACAAATTAACAAAACCATGTCACTTATATAATTTATATTCATCTCATCTTACATTTAAATCTCTAATTGCTTTCACATCTAATACATATTGACATAAGTAAAATCAAAATATATATAACATACACAACTTTCTTGCAGGCTATTCAACTAACAAATATATATATATATATATATATATATATATATATATATATATATATATATATATATATATATATATATATATATATGAGATGTGTATTGTCCATAAAATAAATTTTGAGTTGAGATGCTAAAATCGAAAGATATGTAATAATATATACACTAGTAGAATCGATCTCAATTTAATGAATCAAGTAAACCTATTAATATGAACGCAAGATTAGTCTTTCCCCACAAAGCAAGTCAATCAATCAATAAATGAATAATTTAGGATTGGATTTTATGCCCAAAAAAAAATTATAAGCCATGATTTTAAAACTATGCATAAAATGTGTTGTTATAATTGATAACCAATTAAAAGTTGCAATTTGATTGG
The DNA here is from genome assembly GCA_947687605.1 of Reutealis trisperma. Taxonomy (NCBI): domain Eukaryota; kingdom Viridiplantae; phylum Streptophyta; class Magnoliopsida; order Malpighiales; family Euphorbiaceae; genus Reutealis; species Reutealis trisperma. Next base: position 6,294,392 of record CANTUT010000039.1, on the reverse strand, counting down.
TTAATCAAATAGGCCATACCCATCATTTCAAAACATATAAACAACAATGAAACACCCAAAACAGAAAAATCAAAGCAAAAGGGTTTACTTTAATATTATAACCATACGCAGATACTTTATTGATATTCAATTTATTCAATGCGTGTAGTTTAAATCAAATTTATTAGTTATTCAGGAATATAAAATATCATTTTTTCAGGAATGTCTATTTTATTTATTTCAATACCCGAAAGAGTGACACAAGTATAAATAATTCTTATTTGTAATGTCGAGAGCCATCAATTAACATTGTCTAATATAAAATCATAATAAAATCATTCTTTTAAAGACTTGTAGGCAATGCATTTAGTTTTTCAGGAACATTTAATGATTCTTTAATGAATTTATATTTGTTTATTTTGATTAGTTTTTCATGAACTATATAGAATATCAGTTTTTCATGAACTATATAGAATATCAGTTATTCAGGAACTGTAGAGAATACCGGTTCTTCAAGAACTGTAGAGAATACCAGTTTTTCAGGAACTGTAATTATTATTAGTTTTTCAGGAACGCATAACTTAGTTATTTATTTAATTAGTTTTTCAGGAATTATAAATAATACTAGTTCTTCAGGAACTAGAATTTAAAATATAATACTAATTCTTTAGGAACTCATAGCTCAGTTATTTATTTAATTAGTTCTTTATGAACTATAAATAATATTAGTTCTTCAGGAACTAGCATTTAAAATATAATGCTAATTCTTAAGGAACTAGAATTTAATTGATTAATCATTAAATAGTATATCAAATATTTATAAATCTAAAAAAAAATAATTTGAGATAAATGATTGTAAGAGAGAAGAAAAAAAATGATTTCTTCAAATTAATTAGCCCAATATGTTCAAATGATTTCTTAAAAAAAAAACGATTTAGTTTTTTTTTCTTAAAAAAAATGTATTTGGTACATAAATATTAATAATAATAGTAATTAATTAGATAAAAATTGTTTACCATAAATCTTGAATTTTATTTTTTCAAATTTTTCTCCTTAACTGGATTGTAACAAATCACAAGCTATCAGAAATTATGAACAATATTGTAAAACAATTCATGCTGATAACGTGTTATAAACAAAATGGAGAAGAACATGAACAAAGAATATAGAGAAAGGAATAGTTTTTTTTAGTTGTTTCATTCAATAGTATTAGACCCTTTATATATAATACATAAGAGAAACAAATAAGAATATTTTCCAATAAGAAAAATACAAGAATAAGAAGTTTTTCCAATAAGAAAAATAGAATTAATACTAATATGGGAACTAGAATATTCATGTATATGAAAAGACATCAATCAAATCTTATAATATATCATAACATCTATATAATTGTAAGAATTTATTTTTTTTTATTGGTAGGCCCCCAATTACTCTACATCCTCCTATTCCCTTAATCTCACTCCATCTTGAATTTTTTATTTTTTTATATTTTTGAATAATATATAGGTAAATGAGTGCAATAAATTAAAATTTATCTATTTTAACATTGATTACTTTGATGTGGTGATCTAGTGAGAAATACATGTTCATCCACTTATTTAATTCAGATTTAATCTCCTAAAAAATAATTCTTTACATGTGATTGACACAAAAAAAAAATAGAAATTAATGAAAAATAAAGATTAAGAAATATAAAGTTCAAATATTATGAAGATGTTGACCAGAAGAAAATGTGCAGAAATATGAAAAAATATTGTCACCCTGACATATAAATGACAACAGAAACAGAAACCCTTTTTTTTTTTTTTTTTTTTTTTGAATTTTTCCACTATGTGTGAGGAAGCTGAGGTGGTTGTCATGATTGGATTAAATAAAAATATCAACTCTGCTGTATAGTCCTAAAAGATTGGATTGTGAGAAACATATGGCAGATTCAGAGAGAGTAGCTTCTAAGAAGAGATTGCCAAGCCAACAACCAAAGCTGTTTAAATGCCAACTCAAGACACGCACACACACACGCAACCAATCAGAGAGTCTGCAGGGATAATGGGCTACTCGGTTTACACGCGCGGATCCTTTCGTGTTGAAATCAACACGATGTGTTACGTTCACATTATCTTCACTGCTACTATTTGGCGAAAAAAATATATATATATCCGCCAGTTTTAATCTGAAATCAACAGATTTAATTTAATAAAATATTTAAACTGAAATTACAAATAATTTTTATTATTTTGATTTAAAACTGACCGATTTTAATTTTAATTTCGGTTTGAAATCAATTTCTTTATTATAGTTTAAACTAGTTTTAAACATAAAATTTTATTATATTAATTTTGATTAAAAAATTAATATAATATAATTGAATAATTTCAAATAAAATTTTAATAAACAATAAAATTTATTAAAATACAATTGTATATTAGAAAAAGGACATGCACTTAATTCTTATATTAATTTATTAAAATATAATTATATGACTAATTCAACCGAACTGTCGATTTCGGTTTGAAATCGTCAATATTAGTTTTTAGTCCGATTTTTAATATAAACTAAAATCAAAACCAAGCTTTTCATGTCCCATTATAAATCGAAACTATAACTGAAAAATAATTTTGATTTTAGTTTTGATTTTATATATTTTGGCTGAATCTCAATTGGTTCAAAGATTCTGGTTCGATTTTAGTCACCTCTAATTGAATGTAAAATTAACAGCTAAGATTTTCTTTTATATTATAATTGTTCATTCTTAAATTTTTAAAAAATTTTATTTAAAAAAAAAATTACACACACATCCAATATCAAATTTCTAATATAAATTTGGGATAATTAACCTTAAAATCTAACTTATTAATGTTGGGGTGTCAATTTCTATATTCACTTAATATTTTTGTGTTTAATCAATATGTGATATTTTAACACTCTCCTCTCAAGTGATAACAAAATATTAAAAGTTATCACTTTGAACAATTAGGTACTTGAGTAAATTGGAACAACCGGTAAGGTAATTAAGTATTTGATTTACTTAGATATTTGATTGAATAGAGTACTTAATTATTTGGTACTTAATTTACTTTGAATACTTGATTAAATAAAGTACAATTGATTAAATATGATTATTCAGTTCTGATGCTATGTTAAAGTTTTAATATAAATTTGAAAAAATTAATTTTAAAAGCTAACTTGTTAAGATTGAGATGTACATTTTTATATTAATTACTTAACATTTTTTATTTAATTAATGTAAGACATTCTAACATATACATGCCAAAATATTTTAATCTTTGGTTTAGAGTTTTAAAATTTTCTTCAGAATTGAGAGTAATTGTATTGAGTTTTAGTAGAAATCAAATAATATATGTATATATCTTATTTTTATGCATATTGAATGTATTTAATGATTATTATTAAATTAATAATTTAATAACCAAATATTTACCTCATGAAAAAAAAATTAAGAATTATAATATAATAACTTTCAGTGCTACTAAATTTTTTTCGAAAATTAAAAAAATTTCAAGTTCAAATTTTAATAATAACTAAAGGAATAAAAAAAATGCAGCCATTTGGTTTTTTGATGTGTAAAAAAAATAAAAAAAAAAATCCAATTTTTACGGATAGTGTTGTGACTTGTGACCATTCCCACAAAAAATCTAGTCACTGCTTAATATATCCTACAGGTTCGGGCAATTTATTTTTATTCTCAACTCGCCTACGCCTTTTGTGATCTCTTGCTCCAAAATTTTGCTTCAATCCCTTGCTGCCACTATTTCTATAGATTATCATTTGACATCCCAAATTCTAATTAATGATGTATATAACTTAATTATATCATTAGGTTTTTACAATCTATACAAAAGAAAATTAGATATTTAAATTAATATATTTACTTTATCTCCTATTTGGAAACTCAAATTTTATAAAAAAAATAAAATAATTCAAATGAATTATATTTTACTAATTTTCATGGTTGTTTGGGACAATTTAAAAGATTAAATTTTTTTAATTAGTGATACACAACAAACTTAATTGATCACTCCAAGAGCTCGCAAAATGAATGATCGATATCTTTTTCAGCTTCTTTCTATAAAAATCGCTAAATGATCCTTAATTCGGCAAATAATTAAACATATGAAACAGTATAGAACGAATCTTATCTCCATACCATGTTGTCAATTTCTATATTTTCAAGTATCACGTTCTATATTATCTGGACACTTAGTGGTCCTAAATTATAAAAATTTTTCAAAATTATCTCCTATAAATATCTTTAGGCTGTTTAAAACACAGGTTACTCTGAATTTTTTTTAAGCAAATATATAATCTAACTTAAATATTTGAAAGTTCGTCTAAACTGATTGGCTGATCATCTCTTTCTCTATCTCACAGATTTTGACAGTTAGGTATCCGTTAGATTAATTTAGTTTGGCTCATATCAATTAGTATTTGGTTAAATTCTTTTATTTAATATTTGGTATAATCAATAAATTATTTTGCAAATTTTAAATTAATTAAAACTAATTTAGAGGAAATTATACAAATACATGCTATAGCCTTCTAAAATTTCAATACCGCCTAAAATCATTACTCATGGCTGATTCAAGAATGACACTTAGAAATGTCTATGGCAATGGCATTCTTTTAGTATGAATAAATTCGTTGGTATTTTCACAATTTGGTATGAGTAAAATTGTTTTTTTTTTTTTTAAAAGAAAAAATTAATGTACATGACTATTGGTTAGGTGAACAAAATCAGTAAACTAATTGCAAGGTATGATTTTTCTTAATTTTTTTTTTCAAGTAAATTAATAATAAGAAGAAAAAGAAGGAGATGGAGAAGGTAGCTCATGTGTAGCTGTTGAGTTGACTTTGTAGCTGTTTAACTTTAAAATAAGAAAAAATATTCGTCATTTACGTTGAAATGTTGCAATTGTGAGTTTGTTTAGCCTTGAAGAGTGAAATCAAATCATTTTTTAGGAATTTTTACAGAAATAATCTAAAAATATAAAAAAAAAATACTTTTTATTTTCTTTATTTTTTAAAAAAATAACACTTAAACCTTAAAAAATAACATTTATAATATTCAATTCATATGTTTTATTTGTACTCTGTTTTTTTTTCAAATGTTTATTTAAAATATGATTTATTTATGACAATACTTATTTGAATGGCGATCAAATTAGGATTATCAATTTTTAAATATGATTTTTTTTATATTTATATAAATTTGGTTAAAAATTTATTACTTGATAAATAATTATAAATTTAGTACTTGATAAATAATTATTTGTTTTATAAAAATTTAAAACTAATTTTTAATAAAATTAATTAATATAATAAAAAATTGATTCTCAAAATTTTAAGTGATATTTATGTGTATATGAGTATATAGATTATCTGTTATTATTTTAATCTTTTTTTATTTATATTATTTTTAATTAATAATTTTAATTATAATAATGTGCTTATCCTCCATTAAGCAATTTTATCAACCTAGTCTGAACCAAAAAATATATATATATCTTATTTGTTTCCTTACTTTATAATTACGATTGCTTCCAAAATCAGGGTTAATATAATATTTCTATTGCAAATAGTCATTTTTTTTATAAAAAAAGAAAAATCCTTTTCAATAAATAGTTAATCTATTAATTGTCATTTCATTATATTGTGAGCTTAAAATTAATTTGAAAATAATTCATAGGTGAAAATTTTTTCAAAATTAATTTTAAATCCATAAAAAATAATCAAATTACAAATTGTTATATTCATTATTCCAAAACATCAATTCTTTTATTTATTTTTTCCTCTAAAAGCTATTTATTTGCAATTATATATAACTCCAACAACATGATAAATTATAAGAAATTTATTTGTTCCATCGATTAATCTTTTAATTTGATTTTAGGTGATCATTCACTCTCGCGAATTTACAATAATGCTAAACTAACTCTTAATCAAATTTGATTTAACTTTTTAGGAAAAGAAGAAAGATAACATAATTATTATGATTAATAGAAAATGCAAATAAAATAATGCCGTTAGAGGTGACAAAGTGCATTTCTTTTGGAGTATGAGCAATAATTAAGAAGCATTGCCTTTTTAATCCCTTTTATCTAAACAAGAGCTACGTTAAAAAGGCCAAAAAGCTTTCCCTACAAACAAACAACAAACAAAGAAAAAGAATAATGAACATTAAAACATAACCAAGAGACAATATAAGAAATGTGAGTTTCAATTTTTAAGCATTGAACAAAAAGAAAATGAGGCTTTCCACCTTTTAAAAACATCACTTTTGTCTATGATTGATAATGCTTTTTACAAAAATTTTTTTTAATGAAAAAATAGAGCTCTTAAAATTATCGTATTTAATTTATAATTTTTTTCCATGATAATTTTGTAAATTTTTTGTATTAAAAAAAAATTTATAATAAAAATAAAATTTATGAGAAATTTGTTTATCAATTATATACATACTCATATTAAAGACAGAATACACAGTTAAATAACTTGCATTATTTAATAGGTAAAATTTGAAAAGTATAGAAATGCATAAAATGAATTTCTTTATGGCATCAATAATTTCACAAATGAAAAACTTAAATAATTTTTTAAAAATAATATTAACCATTTTTTTGTATCAATTTTATGTTTATTATTAAAATAAAATCAATGTAAAAAAAAATAATAACAATTCAATGCAAAATAACAAAATTTAAAAAAATTAATAAACAAAGTATGATAAATCCAAAAGTTTCAAAATGGGGTTTTTCATCTTAGTTAGTTCAAATAATTTATACTAACATGTGTTCTTCATCTCTATGCACGTGTTGTCCTTTCCATTAAAATGTGGGTGACCAAATCTTTGATTTGGTTACTTTTAGACTGATTAATATTATGATTAACTTAACAAAAAATATAATAGCCATATGTATATGAGGTCATAAACCAAGGGAGGAAAATAGGTTTAGTGAGGAACATCATGTCAATTGTCAAGCAGTTTTCATATCTATTATTTGAGTATTTTTTTGACCATATGTAATTATGTATGCTTTAGCCAAATTTGCCATTATATATATATATATCTATAAACTTTTTGGTTGCAAGTCCTTATCTCTCAACTCCCGTCTTTCCAATTGGCACCCAAATTCCCATTTTTACCATTTTAATGTTTATATAGCTCCAAATTAAACATGTCCTTTGGTATTACTTCTGAACTTCTCAATCTCAAATTTTTTTTTTTTTATTAAGAGTAAGCAATACCTAACTAAAATCGAAAAATTAGATCGAATCAACTAATTCAATTTTGATTTGATTTTTATTCTAACTCTAATTTAATTTGATAGAAAATATAAATTTTAATTTTTCAATTTAATTCAATTTTAAAACCAAATCAACTATTTACTCACCACTATTTTTTATATCTTTCACCCTTATTAAAGATTTTAATGAAAATACTAGACTTCCTTATATTGTTATAACCTTAAAAAAATCCTGGACACCTTTTTGAATACCAACAAAAATAAATAAACATAGAACTAAATAATTTTTCTAAATCTCAAAGTGTTATTATTATTATTATTATACTAAAAACATTAATTAATAAAAACAAAAGGGTAGATAAGTAATTACATGCTTAACCATTACTCATTGCCTAACACACGCGAGAGTCGAGACCCCTCATCTCAACTGGCAAGCCAGTAAGCCACGTAGAGACAAGAAGCCAAGAAGAAGAGACAGATGCAATGAAATTCTTTATTTCTTAAAGTTGATAGCAACGGTTAAATCAGAAATCCAAAAAAAAAAGAAGCCAAGAAATCGAACAGGGAAACTTTCTCTTCTTTTTCAATTTCTGATTTGCCTTCACAAGAAGCTCCCTTACAAGCCACTTCTTCTCCTTCCAACTCCCACACCTATATAAAAACTCTTTCGAATCTTTAAAACTCTCCACAAAATTATCAGAGAGAAAATGGCAAGTGGTGATCTTGAAAGAGGGACAAAGAACAGAGGATACAACAACAATAATAGCCGGTTTTACTATGTGGAAACCTCGGATAAACATTGGACATCATGGTTGATCCCTATGTTTCTTGTTGCTAATGTAGCTGTGTTTATTGTGGCTATGTATGTCAATAATTGTCCCAGAAACAATCCGGGTTTTGAAGGTAGTTGTGTGGCTAAATTTCTTGGTAGGCTTTCGTTTCAGCCTTTGAAAGAGAACCCTTTATTTGGTCCATCTTCTTCCACGTGAGTTTTTCCTTTGTATTCTAATTTGTGGATTTTATTGGGTGTTTATTGGTTTTGTGATGTGCGTTTTTTATTGGTTTTCTGCTTGGATTCTTGTGATCGAGTTTTTTGTTTCTGGAATTCTGCGAAGTTAGTAGCTTTTTTCCTTTAGTCGCTGTGAGCTTGGAATAGTGGATTTCTATCTCTATGTTTTGACTCCCTTTTCCCTTCATGAATATTCTGGGCTTATTGTATTTTCCATTATTTTGATGCTTTCTGGTAGCTATTTGTTTAATGGGTTATGAAATTTTACAGGGGTTATATGTGTAATGCTTATGTTTGATGTTTATATTGAATTTTTTTTTTTTTTTTGATATTGCTTTTGTTTTGTTAGTTGTGGATACTCTTTTGCTTTGTAATTCTCAGAATGGAATATTGGTGTTGTCTCGAGTATAATTGATTTAATTCTTTGTTTGGATGTAGCATGAGTTGGTTCATTGATTTTAAAGTATCATCTAAAATAGTTATGGAAATTTTCTGGGACTGTTTAATGTTAATTGAGTCCTTTCAGTTCCCAATTTTTCTAAGCAACAAATAAACAGATAGATTAGATCTACAGTTGTAAAGAGGCCATATAAAATTTTAAGATGATGAGGTTGAATTTTTTCCCCCTTGAACGACAGTTGAATAAGATTACACTTTTGTCAGTTTTCTGCTATTTGCTCTGTTTTTAGAGGTTCCTCTGATTGCAAAACGTCTTCTCTCTCTCTCCTTTTATTTATTTATTTTTTATTTTCCTGTTGTAAGTCTTGTTCTTGCTTACATATAATAGAGTTAGTCAAGGTTAAATGCAGATTGATTTTGTTGATCGTTCTGGTAAGCATGAGGTTACTTCTTTGCTTCTTCTAAGCTTGTATCGGTAAATGGTTGTGTTTGGTTTATTATAATTTATACGAGGGTGTATTCTACCAAAGATTTTTTAATTGGGATGGTATCATTTTCTGATGGGTTGGTTGAAGTCCTTGAGGACGTGATAATATGTTGAATCTGTTTGTTATGCTGCAATTCACTGAGGACGTGAAAATATCTTCTTGTTCCCTTTATACTCTGTGGTTCGATAATATGAAAAATTGACTTTTAAGCTTAATACTGTTGATGCAGATTGGAAAAAATGGGAGCCCTTAAGTGGGACAGGGTTGTGCATCAACATCAAGGATGGAGACTTGTCACTTGTATGTGGTTGCACGCAGGGGTTATTCATCTCCTTGCCAATATGCTGAGCTTAGTCTTTATTGGAATTCGCCTTGAACAGCAATTTGGATTTGGTAAATGTCCTTCCTCTGATGTTCTAATTTTTGCATTGAATACAAAAGGAAAATTTTACATTTTAAAATGAATTTTTGGCCCTTTTCTCTTTCTTATTTTTGACCCTTTTCTCTTTCTTTTACTCGAAACAGCAGCAAGATTTGGCTCTTAGGTTTTAACTTTGCTGAATGTCTTTCAGAAGAAAATATTTCCATTATGCTTTTTACATTCAAATAAAAGAGGTGGCACAAATGATGTGTTGGGTCATTTTTGGGATGTCAAAATCTGAAATTATCAAAATGTCATATTTGGCTTTGCTATCTCTTTGAAAATAAAATTAGTCCGCATAGAATAGCATTTCGGCAGATGTGTCTGTGCAGTCAAATTCTATCATTGTCATAAAATGCACTCACTCTAACGTGTTTTGGACTTACAATCTTGCAGTGCGAGTTGGGATAATTTACCTCTTATCAGGATTTGGGGGAAGCATATTATCTTCCCTTTTTATTCAGCGAAACATTTCTGTTGGTGCCTCTGGTGCTTTGTTTGGCCTTCTTGGAGCAATGTTATCAGAGCTTCTTACTAACTGGACAATCTATACTAACAAGGTCTGCTTATAATCCTTGGTTTTTTGCATGCATTCATAAACTTGTGTATAATACATAAACATAGAGTAAAGATGAGGTTTCAATATTATTTGATAAGATGTTATAGCCGCTTGAACTAGGATAAAAGTCAATTCCAAAAAAGGTGTCTGATGATATCTACTTTCCTTTATAAATATGCCTTTTAACTTTGTCATGCACTATGCTGTCATCGAATATCTGGTATTAAATGCCTTTTAGCAATAGCTCCATGCTAAGATCACCAGTTCAAGTCTGTTTTCTGAAACTAGTAGTCAGTGTAGTTTAGTTTCCTGAGTTGTTGAAACTGGGTTTTAATATGTCATTACATTATCATGAGGATTTATTTACTTATGATCAAATAATTCGTTAGGCACGCATATATAACTCTACTCTTTTCCTGCTCTTGTAGATTGCTGCTCTGTTAACTCTTGTGGTCATCATTGCCGTTAACTTGGCTGTAGGAATTCTCCCACATGTTGACAACTTTGCACACATTGGAGGTTTCTTGGCAGGTTTTCTCCTGGGTTTTGTTATATTACTTCGTCCACAATTTGGGTGGTATGAAAGCCGCAATCTTCCAGCTGATGCCCGTGTAAAATCTAGGCATAAGGCTTACCAATACGTATTGTTATTGGTTGCCATGGTTTTGCTTATTGTTGGGTAAGTTCTATAATGAAAACCCTAATTACCGTTAAATGAAGATGACTGACCTGGATGGATCTGATAATATAAGCCCACTGAAATATTTTGGCATTAATTTAGTGAGTAGTTTTTAATGGAATAAAAGTTACTACAGATAAGCAAATGAGAAGAGGTTTGGAGGCGAAACTAATTCTGTGTTTCGTTTGTGCATGTTTCAGTTTTACAGTGGGATTGGTGATGCTGTTTAGAGGAGAGAATGGAAATGAACACTGCAGCTGGTGCCATTATCTAAGCTGTGTGCCTACCTCAAAGTGGAAATGTGACAACTGATGGGAGTCTTCAACCTCTTTGTTTCTTGGATTAAGTTGTAGGAACCTTGTTATTGGATTCTTTTTCTTCTCTTTTCTTTTCTTACCTTTTCTTTGATTTCTATTTATTTTCATTTTTTATTTGTTTGGGATGCTTTTACACTTGTACATGAATAGTATATGGCACTGGGATTTAATTTGGATATAAAAAGGAGTAAAATATTAAATACAGATGGGTTTTTCACTGTATTCATAATTGATGCTTCATATATAATATGCCATCTCAAAAAGGATCCTCCTGATATAACTGCAAAGATAAAGTTCTCTATGGAGCTGTCAGTAAGTAAGATCAGTTTGCTCCAGCAGGGTATTTCAAATCCTCCAAACAGAGCCTGCTTGCCTGATTTTTCCACGTGTTTCATGGAAATGAACCCCTAAAAAACACGCGTGTTCTCGCATTGCACCAACAGAAAAATTCTTATCTGGCGTCGCCCGGACTCGAACCGGAGACCTTCAGTGTGTTAGACTGACGTGATAACCAACTACACTACGACACCTCTTTGCTTGTAAGTTTCGAAACATAAATTAAAACATATTTTTCATGGTATGATTTGTGGAGAAAATGTTGAGCCTTGCTGCAATAAACCATTTTATGTAAATAAAATTTACCATTTTTTTTTTTTTGTCAAAGAAATAAAATTTATAAGTTGGTATAGTCTTAAACTCTTGAATTAAGAATAAATTATTGAAGCACATTAAGACAAAGTCTAATAGTATATGCATATATAGTTTAAACAATAAACTCATATTCGAATATCTCTTTTCGCACTAAAAAAATAAATTATTAAAATTTATTAATAATTTCCTATGTTTGGATAGAGAAAAAATAAAATTCATTTTCCCTCTTTATTTTCTTTACTCCCTGTAAAAGTTCCCCTTCATTGTATGAGCAATTATTTATTAAATAATGTAAAAATAAATATTCATTTTAGATTTAATAGTTGAAATTATAAAAACATATTAGATTATATTTGTATAAAATATAGAAAAATCTTAATCTATGCTGTTGATTATTTAAATTCGGATATGAAAAAAAAAGACTAAATTGGCTAACTAGATATTTTAATCATTGACTTATTGGAAACAAAATTTCTTTCAAGTCAAAATAAAATTAAAAGAAAAAAAGGTAAAAAGAAAAAAGAAAGAAAGTATGAGAGAAAGTGCAATACGAGGTAAAAAAAAATTGTTTAGACGATTTTCTTTACATTAAAAAAATGTTCAAATTTAAGTAGATATTTTTCTTTACGTGGTTCCCTAACTGGACTAACAACTGGGATTAACTGAGCTAATGCTTTAAAAATCAGAAGCCCAAATTACACTATACTTAGATGGTTCATTGATTGATTTTTTTCCTTGCCTTGTTATTGTCTTGTTGTTGTCATTAATCTTCTAACCTTGAAAAAAAAGAACACAGAAATATGCAAAGAAAACCAAAAATTAGTGGGAAGTTTTTTTTTCTTCGAAAATGAAACAATTCATTGATCATGAAAATAATACATATATGCTCTTACAATAAAGTTTACTCTCTTTATTTTGAAAAAAGTGACTATTAAAATAGTTAATTTTATTTATAAATAAATGGCCATTTAGCAACTCAATAAAAAAAAATATAATAAAATGACTGATTTACCCTTTCATTTCTCAAGTAGGAGAGATGTTTCCCTAATTTATACTGTAATTAATAAACGTCTTTTTAACTTATGATAAAATTATTACTATCTTAAAAATAATAATTTTTTTTAATGGTCAATTTTTTTCATAATAAAGAGAGTAAATCTTTAGGAATATTAAAAATTTAACTAAAATTATAATAAAGATTATAAGCTTTTGAAAGCCAATATGCTACTTTGCTACAATTTCTGTTAACGTAATTAAAAATGGGAAATTGGAAAAAAAAAATTGTATCTTTTCACATGAAAATTATTAGATTTTTTTTTTTAATCAGAAAAATTAAGCCGCATATCAAAATTTTAAAGAGTCACTTATTAGTAAATTGACAAAGGCCAATTCAATTCCTCGGCTTTTATTTATATATATAAAAGCGGGAAGCAAAAGTTCAAATAATTGATTTGAGACATATGTTAAAACTAAGGTATATTTGATACATTGGATTTTCAAAAATTAGAATAGTTATTTTCTGTAAAATAATTATTTTAAATTTTAATTTAAATTTTAAATAAAAAATATTAATTTTATAAAATAGTAATTTTATAATTTTTATGTAATACATATTTTAGCAAAGAATTAATATTTTTTAAATTATAGAATATAGTATTCTATTTTTACCCTTAAAAAAAGTTAGCAAATCTAAATTCATCACTATTGTCTTTTTTTTTTTATTTTTCAGATTTTTCTTTTTATTATTATTCTTTAAGTTAAATAAAAATTTTATTTATTATACATTTAAATTATTTTTTAATAAAATTTGATAAAATTATATTTAATTTTAATATTAATAATAAAATTAATTTATAAAGATATTATAATTTTATATAAATAAAATAGTAAATTTATACTATAAATTAAATTATAAAATTAAAATAATTATTTTATTTTTATTTTATTTTTTAATCATAATTATTTTATTTTTTATATACTCTGTCCCGCAAGCCGAACATCGCGTAATTTGTTGAAAAATTAATATGACGATGATGAATCGGAACCTGCCTGACCCATCACATAGGGCTACTCAAAGTTTCTATTTTGAATATATATAAGCTGTACTGACAGATAAGTTTACATTTAATGGACCATACGGTACCGTAGGGCCGTAACTACTAACATTACTGGTTCTGAGTTGGGTTTGCTTCATTTAACCCCACAACCACCGACACCGTTTCCTAAACCACTTCAATCGTATCCTGCAAATCCCATCTCTCCTCTGACTCCCATCATTCACTACCAAATCATTTTTTTTTTTTCAAGTTCTTGAGATTTAAATAAAAATATAATATTCTTTTTATAAAGGGTATTAAATAGAAAATTTAAAAGTTTAAATCTTCGTCAAAATCAAATTTATTAAAAAACCAAAGTTCAAAGGAATTATTTTTAAGTAGAATAATAGGCAAAAGAAAAAAGAAACTCCTTCGGTATTTTTACAAATAGCAATTGGATTAAACAATTTTTAACCTATAATTATATGCAATAACGTACCTACACAAATTCTGAAATATACTACTGGATTTCGTTGTTCTCGTAAACGCGTTTGTTGAAGTCTCAGTTGAGTCCTACAAGTAAAGAAACGTCACTTGCACTAAAAATATAAGTTATCCATTGGATTCCTAGTGTTTAGTCAGATTTCACATTTAACCACCAACATTGCAAACTTCGACAGATCTTACAAAAACTACAAATCAAGTATTAACTAAGTTACATTAGTTAGCCAGATTAGAAGCTACTCCAAAAACCAGAATCCTTTAAATTATATTATTAGTATCTCTGCCTAACAGGCATTCCAAGCCTGTCCAATCGACCAGACCCCGGATATGCTTTGCTGGTAAAACTTGCCCGCAGAGCTGAAGCCCTCTGTGCACTGCTTGATCTTAATTCACCAAAGCCATGAATTGAGTACCTCTTTGCTGAACTTGATCTCTCATATTGGGCCCTCTGTCTTGGAGCACTGAGAGATCTCACTTTGGCCCTTGAAGATTCAGTATAAGACATGTAATTTGGGCAGTAATCTGAGTAGCCACTTAGAAAGCTTGCTGCTCCATCACTCTTGCTAGGAGTGAAGGGACTTCTCCTACCACTGCCCCCCCTTGATGATGCAGAGTAGAATTGAGGGCTATTTTCAGCAGTGCAAAAAGCCTCCTCATCCTCACGAGGAAATTTCAATGGACTTGATGATTGGACTTCGCCAGATGATGGACTTGGAACTGTATGACGGGTAGTCGAGTCTTTTGAAGTTGTGAAGCTATGACTATATTGATCTGAAGCCAAGGTACTGTGAGAGGAGTGAAGAAGGTTTCGGCGTTTAGGTGTGAAGTGGGGTTTTCCGGTATCTATTTCAAGTATTTTGTCACTCTTCTCATCCTCCATAGTGCCAGTTCTCGTCAAAGGCACCCTTTGCTCATCCATCCTACGTTCTGACCAATTAAAGGATGAGTGCACTACGTCTTCATCACTAATTGCCCTACCATTAGATTTTGATCCAGTCCTCTGCATATTTAAAAGGGATGTATCAGGTATTGATATTTACATTTAAATAATTTTTCGTAGACAAATCCAGAAAGAAAACAAGGATACCTTCAGCATTGATGACTGCTCATATTTTCCACTCCTAGCTCGGATTGCATGTTCAATTTTTTCAGGAGTTGGCGGACCCTGCAAATGGTTGAATGTTTCAACGTGGTTTCCAGTAACAAATTAATTGATGCACATCTAACATGGACCCCAAGTATCCTCAAGAGAAGAATTCCAAAGTAAATGCCATGCTCAATTCAAAAAAATAAATTACTAAGTTTCCACATTCAATTACTCCAATTTACAACTTCCATAGAGCATTTAGAGGCCAAGAAAGCAATGAATAACATTGGCACATTGATGCGTTAGTACGACTTCTGTAATTCCTATCAAACCAACTTAATTGGTTTAAAATCCCATAACCTGTACTGGAAAGTTAAAATCCCATAACATGTACTGAAAAGTTGTCTAGAGCCAAATAAATAAAAAGGTCATCTCGAGCTCTAAAGAAAAGGAGCCCACATTCCATAAAGTACTTTAATTCACTTCTCAAAAAATTCCAGCAAAAAGAATCCATATATTGGAGGGAAAATTGAATTCCACTTACAGGGTGGTGAAAATGAGAAGACTTGCTACTCGAATGTGAAGATTCAGAGATCTGTATACGCCCTCCATGTGCTCGTGCCTGGACTTTCAATATTGCTTGCCTTCGATGAAGCCACTCTTTAGTTCTCTTCCTCTCAATGTGACCTCTTACCAGTGCCTGAAGCCTTACCAATGCTTTTAGAGCTCGCAAAGCCCTCCTTGCCTTCAAGATATCCATAAAAACAAATCACTAACCAAAATTACAATCACAGATTGGCATGCACAGCACCATTAGCATTTCATAGACACAACCGCATTAACTGGAAAAGTAATCATTTCAATTATGGTCAAAGAGACAAAAAAAAAAAAATCAAATGATATTTAATTGGTTTTTGATGTGCAAACCTAATGCATTAAATAATTGTTAGTATAGAACTTTTATGTTTCTAGTAAAGTAGAAGCTCAAGGGAGACAATATAGCAAAACCAATTTGAAATTATTTCGCCAAGGGAGAAAATATAGCAAAATCAATCTGAAATTTCAAAAGAAAAAGAAACCTTAAAAAGAAAATTAAGTTGTGTATCTATCTCTAGTGTCTGAAATGAATGCATGCCACTGCACATCCAGAAGACAGAGACATCTCACTAGCCGCCCTACAGTGGGTGAAAAGGAAAGAGCAATGCACGAGCCTCTGACTATATAATATATACAATAATCCCAATATTAAAGGACCCAACCAATCCCAGCTTTTACTTTATCCCAAAAGTCATTCTTCTGAACTTAAAGGAAATATGCACAAAGTTTACTTCTATAGGACCCATCCCCTTCCCTTGACAGATTATAAATTGCACTTAATTCCCTTAAAATAGTGTATTCTCACCAACCAGCTTTAGTTCAATAATACTGGAGTCTGTCCGGGACTATAAGATTATGAGTTAAAACCATTGCAACCAAATTAACAAAAATAAATAAATAAATTGTTGTATCCTAGATTCTCAGATAAATATAGCAGTAGGATGCATTATTTTTAAGTGTAATCAATGTATTTACTAATATCTCATCTTCCTCTCCCTCCCCCACTTGTAAATTCACTGACCCAAGAAGCTAAAAAGTGATACTAGCAGGATAAAGCTGAAAATACTCCTACAATTATAGTCAAAAAGTACCACCAACCCAACTTACAAAACCTATAAAATTTAAGCAAAAATTAATTCATATAACATTCTTCAATGTATAGGCATTTTTAGTGTAGCAGTTGAAATCTGGTTAATATGTCATGATCATGTAGGGAATTAATAAATGAAAGAAATTCCAATAGGTCCAAATTAATTAAGAACTTATTGAATGGTAGGTGAATATAATTTCTGCATGAGATAAGTAACAAGATAACTAATCAAATAAAACACACCGACATTGCTCACATTAATAATTAACAAAAATTTTATAATAGGTATTAATGAAAATTACCTAAATTGCCCTATTAATAGCAATTAATTAAGTTGATACAATTAGCCAACAAACATCTAACTCTTAACAAAGTACAGAGCAAATAATTCCGTCCATTAAATGTTGTAAAGGCCAACACAATCAGAAATAGAGAGAAAATTTTTTTGTTGGGTCCACACGGGGTATTAGGGGGTGCATAATACGCACCCTCCAGTGCATGTTAGTGACGGCTCCTGAGATGTGCCCATTAGAATTGAATTATGGGATTG
This sequence comes from Reutealis trisperma, assembly GCA_947687605.1. Taxonomy (NCBI): domain Eukaryota; kingdom Viridiplantae; phylum Streptophyta; class Magnoliopsida; order Malpighiales; family Euphorbiaceae; genus Reutealis; species Reutealis trisperma. The sequence continues at coordinate 6,276,761 of CANTUT010000039.1, read as the reverse complement.
TAAGAGGAAAAAAGTAAATGTAGCAACTATAAGAGAGGTTTTTGTAAACCTGGTCGTTTTAGACAAAACGACAAAGAAAACAACTCAGAGGCCAATACAAAAATAGAGAGAGTGAAAGAGGGGGGGGGGGGGGGGGGGGGGGTGTGTGTTGTGGGGGTGAAGATAATACGACACCGTTTGCTAGGTGGTCTGCAGAGGAACAGATTCCAGAAAATCACTTTGAATCTTTCAGGAACTAAATGTAGCAATAAACAACAAAACCAGACGTCAATTTCTTTTACTTTTACTTCTAGACATTTTTCTATCACAATTAGCTTTCAATTAATTTAATCACAGTAATTAGCAAAAGTTAAAATCTGTGATTAATCAAACTCAAAACAAATGAAAAATACTGATAACGCTTACTAGAAACGTGAGTGTTAATCCCGTAAATTACACCAAATTCCATGGCAAATTAATAAATAAATAAATTACAGGAATAAAAGAATATTAGAAACTAACCAAGTAGCCTCGGAAAGCCGCTTGTATCTTAACAGCAGCGAAATCCTCCCGCCATCCATGGCTCCCGCTAACATACGCCATTGCTGAGTTGTTAACACACCTTCCACTACTCGTCAGCCTCACAACCTCCGCCGCCGCATGAGCCGCTGCAACAGCGGCTTCCGCAACTGCCGCCGTAGCAGCAGCTACAGCGATCGCGTGTTTGTTTGGATCCTCTTCGTATTCCGACGAACTCTGAACCTCCTGACCAGTTTTGATTTGGTGGTGTGAGTGGTCTTTCTCCCTGTACGATTTGACAAAGCTCCATCTTCGTTTCTCCTTTGAACGAGTAGTTGTGGTTTGTTGGTGTTGTGACGGAGATGAGTCGGGTTTTTTAAGGCCGAGAACTGCCCGGAACCACTTTGAAGCTTTACCCATTTGGTTATGGTTAGCGATGGTGAAATGCTAGTGGTTTAATTTTGGAAGGTTTTGAGATGGCATGCATTTGCAGAGAAGAGAAGAGAACGTGTAGCTTTGTTCAATAAGACAGAAAATGAAGTTTGTGTATATAAATAAGGAAATTATAATGCGACCGAGAAATTGTGATTTGCGAAGGTGAAATATAATTATTTTTCCCCAATCGCATAGCAGCGCGTCAGTTCTCAGGTTCACGGGCTTGCAATTCAAGTCCCATTTGTAACTCTAATTGGATGAATTTTCTTTAAAAAAAAAAAAACTACATATTTATTAACTATTAATTTAATGAAAAAATTAAGTTATTAATAGAATTATATATATATATATATATATATATATATATGAAAATATTTCAATAGAGAATGATATCATTATTATTTACACTCAATTAAAATTAAATTAAATATAATGTTTTTAATTACAAAATAATAATAGTATAAATCACTTTTTGCACATCTCATATATATGATGATAAAAAAAAAATGCATATAATTCAAAATAGAAAACTTTGCATTTTGTCTTCATTTTCCCCGTTTCTTTTTTTAATTTAAAAATAATTGAGATTATTATAATTTTTTTATTAAAAAATGTTTTGGATTTTTTTTATTGGTAATAAGTTTTTTTTCCTCATTGTATTTCTTTCAATAAAATAAGCATTTTTAATTTAGTTTTTAATTATTTTTTTGAAAGGATTTCTTTTTCTTTCATTAGTTTATCCTTTTCACTGATGACTTGGTTTATATATATGTATATATATATAAAAGATTTGATATTTGAGGGATAAATGAATTGGAGAGTTTTATGAAATCCTACAATTTAGTATAGTTTCTCAAGTTTGATTCAATATATCGATTAATTTAAATTAATTATGTTTTTTATTATGAGATTTTTATGCAAATAACCCAAAAAATTAAACTTTTTTCTTTTTATTTATCATGCATTGGTTCTACTTCCTTTTAAAATTAAAAAATTAACTTAATCATATTAAATTTTATTTATGAAAAATCAAAATAAATTAACTACTAACCTATATTTAGATTTAAAACTATATTGTTCATCTAAATTTATGTATTAGATTTTCCATAAATGTATATAGTATCATTTGTTTCATATAAAATTAAATTTATATTTACAAAATCAAATATTATTAAATTTTTTTTACTTGAGATTTTTAAAAATATTTCAAAATAGGCAAAATTAGTGAATATAATATTTTGAATAACTCATGACATTTCAAACTAATAACAAATATAAATTTTACAATACCAAATTTCAAGCGAAAACTACAAAATTAAACCCACAACTTATTTTTATTTGGTGATGCAATTCTCTCAATAGTAAATTATGCATCACTTATATTTGAAATTGCAACAATATAAAAAATTACAGCATACATTAAATAAAAAAATATACCTTTAGCATATAATTATTATTTAATATTGTTTAACATTTAATGTATAGAATATATTAAATAAAATTTAATATATTTTTACAATATAATTAATATATACCATTATTTATAAAAGTCATAAATTTCAAACAAAATAAAAAGACACTGCAAACAATATACATTAAACAAAAAACAATATATTTATAGTAAATAGTTTGCATTCAATACTGTTTAATATTTAATTTTTTCAAGAAAATTGAAAAAAAAAATTAAAATGAGATAATTTTCTAGAACAAAAATACAAAATATTTATCTGACTAATAAAAATTATTACAAATTATATTAAATTATGGATCCATTATAATATAAATCTAACAAGTTAAAAATGAAAAAAGTTAAAAAAAAAAGTACAGATATGAAAAAAGAATATTAGGAGGGTATAAATGTTAAAAAAAAATATGGTGTAAATTAATTTTTTATTATTTATGATACATAGGCTTTTTAATGAAAATCATCTATTTTCTTATGAAAATTAGGAAAAATGTAAAAAATTATTTATAATTTGCTCCCATAAATTAAATTGAGGTTAGCAAAATGAAAAATAAATTAATTTGCAGAAAAAAAATAAGAATAACTACAACTAATTTAGGCTTAAAAAGCTCATGTAATAAAATAGGAAAACGGAAACTAAAGTAAATTATGCATGTTAATCTAAATAGAAAAGTTTTAGTTATCGTCTAGCATTATGAATTTTAAATATGTGAATTTAATTAAAATCTATGGTTTGAGCAAAATTCATGGAATCAAAAATTCACATTTTATGTAAATTTTCAAAATTTTTATTTTTAAATGTTTTAAAACATAATAAATTTTAATAAATTTTTAGATTGCAATTTAATTTTTAAAAATACTAAACTATAATTATGAATTTTACGAAATTGATTACTGAAATCCTTCCAAAATAAAGGAAACCTTAGAATTCTCTTTCATTTTTCCTCCTCTCTTTTATTTTCTCTTTAAAATATATTTAAAAATTATCTTTTTTTTTTGTTAAAAAAATTAATTTAGACTATCATGGAATTTTTCAATGGACAATAAGTTTTGTTCTCATTATATTTCTTTCACTAAAATAAAATTTTTAATTTATTTTGTTAACTTCTTTTTTGGAATGATATTTTTTTAATTTCATTCATTTGACTGAGAATTTTTAATTTTATATATATATATATATATATATATATATATAAGGCTTGATATTCGAGGAATAAATGGATGGAACTGTTTGATGAAATCATATAATTAATTTAGTATTGTTTTATCAAATTTGATATAATATATATCAGATAAAAATTTAAAAATATCAAAATGTAATAACAACCTATTTAAATTCATTTATAATTTGCTTTCATAAATTAATAAAATGAAAAATAAATTAGGGTTAAAAGCGCGCGCGTGTCATAAATTAGGGAAAGGGAAAACGAAAAATAAAACAAAAAACGTGACTACGTGACATAGAAATAGAAAGCTGAATTTCCTGTCCTTGTGCGCCTCTCTGCACGTAACAGTAAACAATGGAAGAGACTTGAGATACAAATACAATACAACTATCTAGATAGATGCGTTTCTATTTGGCCAAAAAAAGGATGGAAGCGTTTCTCAGTGATTAGTCCATACTTTACTTAAATTACTATTTTACCCCTTCCTATTTTTACCTACTATTTCTATATTTTTGAAATGACTCATCTGCCCTCCATGTTTTAAGTCATAAGTCTTTTTTTTTTTTTGGGGCCAAATGTTTTAAGTCATAAGTCAAGTCAATCGTTCGATTTCAATATATTGGGAATTTTTTTTATTTTGGCCGCGACACTTGGACCCACTCGTAATGAGTCAATAACAAGTGGGTCACCACTTTGATTGATCTGATGATCAAATATCAGGGAGATGAAAAGATCTCTTTGACGATGATGGCGACTAATGGTTTAATCCTTCGGATATCAAAAGATCTTGTGCAATTAATTGTCTGTGGGTGATTTTCAGGTGTAGTTAATTACATCTACCGTTCCAAAATACACAATTTTTTTTTTTATATAAAATTATTAAATTATAATAATTTTTTAAAGTAAAAAATTATTTTTTTATTTTTTAATATTAAAAAATAAAATTAATTAATAGAAATGATTAATAGAAAATAAAGGAAAAGTAAATTTGAAAAAAAAATTTAAATTTGAAAAAAAAAATTTCTTAAAAACATAAAACGAGAAATATTTTAAAATAAAAAAATAATATTAAAATAATAAATATTTTAAAATGAATGTAGTAATTTTTGCATGTGATTATATATATATATATATATATATATATAATATTTTTTTGAAAAGGAAATTTGGATACATTTCTTAAAAATTTATAAATTACTATTTTGTGTGCAATTAGATAAATTTATATTTAAGATAATTGAATATTTAAAACTACTATTTTAATTATATGATTATAATAAATTAATATGACTTCAACTGTTTTAAATAATTATTTATCTAAATAGTTCATGGTAATATAATTAAAAAAAATTAGAATCAGTTAGCATAAGTTACTATCATTTAAAATTTTTATGGATTGAAATTTAAATTGTAAAATTATAAAAAATACATGATAACTCTTTTGTATGGATTTTTTTTTTCCCCATGGATTCCTCGAATTGTGACTCGATGTGAGAGAGTTATAACAGCCAACGCCCATAGCCAACCAAGTGATGGAGACAAGATACGATTCTTCACGGGTCAAAACAAGGAAAAGAAAAGAAAAAGAAAAAGAAAAGCCCCAACAAGGCAACACTGAAAAAGATTGTAAATTGAAACCAGCCAGTCGTCTGAAATCGTATCTAGAGAAGGAGAAGTAGAGAGCTCCCAGAAATCTTTCAGTTCCTAGAATTTCATAGCCTGCCATGTTTTGTCCACTCAGTACATACTAGGTACCCTATAGTGGCCATTTTGCCCATTTCCAAGCCAAAACTTATCCTAAGGTCTAAATAAGTGAAGCTGTTTGCCAGCGGCTTTATGTTTAGGTTGATAAAAATTATTTTAGGTTCGGTTTATTTTATAATCAGATTAAATTTAAATCAAATTTTAATACTTAATAAATAAATAAGTCAAAGTTGGATAAAATTAAATTTGATTCAATCAAACTTACGAACAAATTGAATATAAATTCATGAGAAAGCTTGCAAATATCTCTTTTAATAAGTTTGTAAATAATTTGATTATTATTATTATTATTAAATCAATAATTTAAGCACTCTAAAAATATATTTTGATATTTCTATAAATTTTTTAGTAATTTAATTTGACTAATGTCACGCCCCGAACCTGAGGGCACGTGACTAGCACTAGGACACGGGACATGCACGTGGCTACCAGTGCCCGTAGTAAGCCTAACTCAAACCACAGGACAAAAAACCCAAAACACACAACTGAAAAGCCCAACTGAAAAGGGCTATGAGCCTAAATAAGATAAGCAGAACCAAAAGATTCACAACATAACACACCTATCAAATTGGCCCAACCTCAATTATTTTATATTTTCCAGAAATAAATAAATTACAGAAAGGCTCCGCTTAACCCCAAAGATTACAACTCTTAAAAATACATAACTGAAATAATATACAAAGTTCAACTACAAAGTGAAACATTACGGAGTTCTAGAGTTACAATTACAAATGTACTTCTATTATACACATTCTTAATATCTCATTAATACAAATCACTGCCGAAAGAAAATTGGCAGTCTACTCAATTACAATTCCTTCCCAGCTCATTCCCTGACCTAACTGTCGACGCTTCCGACCGGCTTCCCTCAGAAGAGTAGCCTTGGAACCAGGAAGACGCCAAACACCGACATCTCGCAACAGATAACATGAACATGATAAGAATTACTCTCAACCCCAGAACATACTCGATAACCTAACAAATACTCTAAGAACTACTAAATATAGAATAACTTATATAACAACTGAAAAGCAAGGGTTTCGGGTTCACCTTCACAAATTCTGAACATACGAACATCGAGGATTGTGCCAGAACGTCGAAACAGAACCACTGGACCTTCCCACGCGCCGCCGCCGGTGGTGGCGGATCAGGGAAAACTCCACACCAGCAGGTTCACCTCAACCCCAGGAGCACAAAAACAGTCACCACTCGCCGGCACTCGCCCTCCAGCCACCGGAAAATGCCTCCAAAGCCACAGTTTGGTATTTTTTGATCTCCTCCTCCGGTGGTCCTCAGGGGGCAAGGCAGGTACCAAAGTGAAGCTCTCATCTCCAGGAGTAAAACGACACCAAGATCGCCGGATTTCGCTGCCATAATCGGCCGAAAAATGGAGTTGAAGTTGTGATGGCCGGCGGTACTTCTCTCCTCGCGTATGCCGACGTGCCACCGCCGATCACCGAGCTGCCACCTCCCTCGAGGTCGCCGATCCTCCTTCTACCCAGCGGTGGTGGCGGTGCTCACCACCGCCCGCCGGAAAGCTACCAAACTCCCCTCTCTCTCTCTCGGCCTCACCTTTCTCTCTCCTCTCCCTCTGCTGCCCGTTTCCTTCTGCTTCCTTCCCAAAAACTCACCGTTTTTGCTTCCCCAAACTGACCAATCCCAGCCTTCCATTTCTTCTTCTTTTTTTACTTAAAACAGATTATGTTTATATATATATATATATATATATACACCAAACCATATAATATATACATATAATACTACACGCATACATACATATATAATTTACCAAAAATAATCATAATAATAATACTACTAATAATATTAATAATAACAATAATAATAGTAATAATAGTGATAATAATAATAATAATAATAATAATAATAATAATAATAATAATAATAATAATAATAATAATAATAATAATAATAATAATAATAATAATAATAATACCACCAATAATCATAATAATGAAAATGATAGTAATAATAATAATAATTAACAATAATTCATAATTTACATATTAATAATAATTTACAACATATACTCATGAATATATATATCAATAACATTATTAACGATAATTATAGTAATTATATCGGAAATTCAAACTTTCGATAAAATACTATAATCAACTTATAATATAATTAATACCCTTATTAATACTCAAATATCAAAATATAATCCGAAATACAATTCTTCAAAAAATATACATTAACATAATCATAATAATATAATATTGTAATATTATATCAAAATTGCTATTAATAATACATATTCAAATAATATGAATATTTATAATTTAATAAAATATAATTCAAATTCTTACTTTAACAAGGAAAATAATAAAATAATATATTTCCGTACGAAAATAAAATTTTATAAAATAAATGAAAATTCGGGTTGTTTCAATCTTCCCTCCTTCAGAAAATTCGTCCTCGAATTTTCAAACACAGCACTGAACCATGACTTCTCCATCACACTTCCACTGCGCACTCTGAGACACAACTGAACCCAAAGGCAAGATAACAAAACAAACAACTTCAACAAGACATAAAACTATAACTAAACCTCCAACAAAATCCTTCTAATACCAATATCCAATCTATTCTCTTAAACCTTATAACAATTAACTAATTATTCCATATTCCTATACCTTTGATTTAATCACAGCTCACCTAAGACATCCCTTGATTTCACATCAATTAATCATAACCTTAAACATATTTTATCTTTAAGCACTTATTAATATTAAAGCTAATATGAATGCCTAACTTCTTACTTTCATGAACTATTTATGACATCAACCAGATAAAACTCCAACAATTAATTCTAAGTTAATAACACTCTTAATATTTCTTAATTCATTTCCAGACTAATAATTATTACTTAATCTCTAATAACCTCGATAAATATTATTATGTCTAATATCTCGCCAAACTTGTAATTTCCATTAAATTTAATTGTGAGAATAACTCCCATAGTAACTTCTTTAATCCTTTCATCAAGTAAAACATATCAATACTTAATAATTTGCTTTCCACTCTACTTGCTATAACTAATTTCCTCAATATATATGTATATAATCTATTTTATCAATTTGAAATCAGCATATATGCCTACACACCAATTGATATACAAAACCAGAAATTTTACCCTTTATCTCAACATCCCTTATAATAACAGAGTCATCAAGAAATTTTGTTAACTCCACACATTTTTTACACCATAAGTAGGATACTAACCAATAATTCACAAGTTATTTAAGACTTATTCTCTTGCTATAAAATACTTTAACATCCTAGCTTAAATAGTTATTGTCTCCCAACTATACACATTTAACCCATATCATTATCTTATTTCGAAATTTCCATCAACATCTTATGATCTTTCATATTCCTAATCTTTCTATTTATCCAGATAAAATCAATAAATTCACTACTCTTACTAACACTCGATAAAATCTCCAAGCAGGATTTACATCTTTCTTAACCTATGCCATTCCATTGTTATCTCAACTTAACATATATACCTCATGAATATGCCCAAATAATAACTCTATTATATGCTATAATTAAATTCTTTTCCTTAGTAAACTCAATACTTAATCTTTAATCCTTTCCACAATGTAATATATAATCTAATATCTCAAAACATTATCTCATTCCGAGAACTTTAATCCACTGCAGGTATATCTCAAAACTGTTTAAATTTGCAAAACTATTTAAAATCATTCGTAAAAATTAAAACATTTTCACTTTTATTTTAGAGCTCAAGGTACTGTGTCCAGAGATGCTACACAATATGCAACCTTAATGTAATGATCCATGAAGGAGATAATGAATGAATAATGACTTATAACTTTATAATGTCTGACTCAATGAATGCAGACAGACACATACACTGGACACGAGTACAGAGTTCTAAAATAATAAATTCTCAAAACTAGTATTAAAATCATACTTGAAAATCAATTATCATCTTTAAATTTATTTAAAACATTCCATTCCCAAATCATTTACAATTTTGAATAAAGTCATTTTATACCCTTCTGGATTAAGTTCTCGGATATCCTCCAATTCATAATTCATACAGCCTTAATATCCTATCCCTTATACAAGTTCAAATCATTACACTCTAATCATATTCTACTAACATCACAAGGTTAAGAAAATCATAAAATTCATCATAACATCACGTTAACGCTGAATTGGAAGCAAAGGAAACTCAAGACGACAATTGGGAATTCAATACTCCGCATGTTACAGAAACAAGGACCCACAACACTGAAAACATAAAAGGTCACAAGATCTTTGCTCTGATACCACTTTGTCACGCCCCGAACCCGAGGGCAAGTGACTGGCACTAGGACACGGGACATGCACGTGGCTACCAGTGCCCGTAGTAAGCCTAACCCAAACCACAGGACAAAAAGCCCAAAACACACAACTGAAAAGCCCAACTGAAAAGGGCTATGGGCCCAAATAAGGTAAGCAGAACCAAAAGATTCACAACATAACACACCTATCAAATTGGCCCAACCTCAATTATTCTATATTTTTCAGAAATAAATAAATTACATAAAGGCTCCGCTTAACCCCAAAGATTACAACTCTTAAAAATACATAACTGAAATAATACACAAAGTTCAACTACAAAGTGTAACATTGTGGAGTTCTAGAGTTACAATTACAAATGTACTTCTATTATATACATTCTTAATATCTCATTAATACAAATCACTGTCGAAGGAAAATTGGCAGTCTACTCAATTACAATTCCTTCCCAGCTCATTCTCTGACCTAACTGTCGACGCTTCCGACCGGCTTTTCTCAGAAGAGTAGCCTTGGAACCAGGAAGACGCCAAACACCGACATCTCGCAACAGAGAACATGAACATGATAAGAATTACTCTCAACCCCAGAACAGACTCGACAACCTAACAAATACTCTAAGAACCACTAAATAAAGAATAACTTATATAACAACTGAAAAGCAAGGGTTTCGGGTTCACCTTCACAAATTCCGAACATATGAATATCGAGGATCGTGCCAGAACGTCGAAACAGAACCACTGGACCTTTCCACGCGCCGTCGCCGGCCAGCCACGCGCCGCCGCCGGTGGTGGCGGATCAGGGGAAACTCCACACCAGCAGGTTCACCTCAACCCCAGGAGCACAAAAACAGTCACCACTCGCCAGCACTCGCCCTCCAGCCACCGAAAAATGCCTCCAAAGCCACGGTTTGGTATTTTCCGATCTCCTCCTCCGGTGGTCCTCAGGGGGCAAGGCAGGTACCAAAGTGAAGCTCTCATCTCCAGGAGTAAAACGACACCAAGATCGCCGAATTTCGCTGCCGGAATCAGCCAGAAAATGGAGTTGAAGTTGCGGTGGCCGGCGGTACTTCTCTCCTCGCGTACGCCGCCGTGCCGCCGCCGATCACCTAGCTACCACCTCTCTTGAGGTCGCCGATCCTCCTTCTACCCAGCGGTGGTGGCGGTGCTCACCATCGCCCGTCGGAAAGCCACCAAACTCCCCTCTCTCTCTCTCGGCCTCACCTTTCTCTCTCCTCTCCCTTTGCTGCCCGTTTCCTTCTGCTTCCTTCCCAAAAACTCACCGTTTTTGCTTCCCCAAACTAACTAATCCCAGCCTTCCATTTCTTCTTCTTTTTTTACTTAAAACAGATTATGTTTATATATATATATATATACACCAAACCATATAATATATACATATAATACTACACGCATACATACATATATAATTTACCAAGAATAATCATAATAATAATACTACTAATAATATTGATAATAACAATAATAATAGTAATAATAGTGATAATAATAATAATAATAATAATAATAATAATAATAATAATAATACCACCAATAATCATAATAATGAAAATGATAGTAATAATAATAATAATTAACAATAATTCATAATTTACATATTAATAATAATTTACAACATATACTCATGAATATATATATCAATAACATTATTAACGATAATTATAGTAATTATATCGGAAATCCAAACTTTCGATAAAATACTATAATCAACTTATAATATAATTAATACCCTTATTAATACTCAAATATTAAAATATAATCCGAAATACAATTCTTCAAAAAATCTACATTAACATAATCATAATAATATAATATTGTAATATTATATCAAAATTGCTATTAATAATACATATTCAAATAATATGAATATTTATAATTTAATAAAATATAATTCAAATTCTTACTTTAACAAGGAAAATAATAAAATAATATATTTCCGTACGAAAATAAAATTTTATAAAATAAATGAAAATTTGGGTTGTTTCAACTAAAATATATATACTCTTAATTAATATAATATTTTTATTATATAATCTAATATTGTAATCTTTAAAAATATTTTTTATTAATCAATATTTTTGTAATACATATGTAATTCTTAATTTTATGATTGAACTTTTTTACTAATTGAATGCTTTTACTTTTATATTAGTTTTAAGTATTATTGTTATAATTATTTTATTAGAAATAAATATTTAAAGAGTTGAGTATTTTAAAAAGTTATAAATGAATTTCAAAATGAGTCGAACTTGAATTTAGTTCAATTATAATTTATTGATAAACCAAACTAAAATTAAGTTCGAGCTTAAACGATGGAGTTTAAACATTATTTTCAAATTCAATTTAAAAAAAAAATCGAGTCTAGACTGAACAAGTTAGAACTTGAACTTGACTCGGCTGATTAACCCTTAGCTTACCCTTCTTCTTTTTCTTTTTATGTATTTATGTTATTTTAAACTATCTAATGAGTACTTATTAAAAATAAAAATTCAAATAAATTAAATAAATAAATTTAAAAATAAATTAAATCAGTGAAAAGTATATATTCTAATATATAATTGTAACAAAATACAATTTTATTGAAAATTTTTTCTATGCAATTTATTTTTATATCAATTTGCTTATATTTATTTAAAATTAATTATCTTATAATTAATTTTGTCTAAAATAACTGTTTTTAATCAATGCCCTTTTAGCACCCATTAGAAAGGTTGATAACAAATTTATCTTTTTCATTTTCGAAAAAATATCATAAGCAAATAAATATTGATATAAATTTCAATTAAATATTATAACAGAGTGAGAATTGAATCACATGGTTAAGAAATGACAGAAATGGAAGGAGTGTTTTCTTTTTGGATTCTTCAAATCGGACGGTAGACAATATTAGATACAAAAATTTGCACGTCACTAGAGAATATACCCAACTTGTCGACATTCACATCCAAATAGTATATACTTTTTAAGTCTACGTTTGTTTAGTGGAAAATATTCTATGCTATTTGATTGTACATTCAAAAATAATCTTTTTTATATTTAAATTGTAAAGTACATTAAAGAAATACATTTATTTTTTAAATATAAAATTATAAAAATATTTCAACTTTCCATTATTTTTTTAACTGAACCTTCAAGCACTGTTGATTGTCAACTATCACATTATTATTCGTTTTATGAAGGAAAAAAAAAGATGGATAGTTATTTTTCTTAAAATGATTTATTTTTTAAATAGAAAAATATTTAGTTGTTCAAACATTTTTTATTTGTTGAATAATTTATAAAATATTATAAGCTTTAGAAAATATTGAAAATATTTTTTAGAAAATCAATTTATATAAAATAAACAGAGTCTTAATTTATTTTTTACTGAATTTATCTTTAACTGAAATTTAAACTAAAGTTTTCTCAATTCAAAATAACACTATAGTCAAATCTAAAATTTATTAAGTACAAATTGAGCGTTATATTTTTATGATATCATTTGGTAGGTCGTATTTATAATATAAATTTATATTAAAAATATATTTTATTATAATTTATTAAATATATTCTATATGTTTAGAAAGATAGAAAATAAATGAGGATGGAAAATTAAAAAAAAATCTTCATTTTCTTGTTTGAAAACAATAAAAATATAAAATAATATAAAATATGAAAGTAAAATATTTATATGAAGTTCACATTCTATTTCGTCTCCAATTTGGAAATAGAGAAAGTGGAAGGAAAATAATTAAAATTACATATTTACCCTTATGGTTATTTATTTTCAAATCATTTATTTTATTTGAAGATAAATAATCATAAATAATAAATTTAATATTAAATAATATAAGCATGTGATTTAGATTTAAGATTAACATTCTTTTCCATTTTATTTTCTTATATCCAAACAAAAGGGAGGGAAAATAATATTTTTCACATTTAACACTTTACTTCCTTGTTTTACTCTCTTTATTTTTCTTCCCCATTGACATATTTCTCAAACATAATGTTAATGGTGTCTTTGTCTTGTCTTTTCATTATCACGGGAGGGATGGCCTGTTCGTTTGTTAATTGTAAAGGATGTTTGTTTATTTGATTTTTTTTTTTAGTGATAACTATTAGATAATTAAATAGCTACTGTTTATAAACTTTTTTAAATTAATTATACTTATTTAAATAAAAAAATAAATATTATTATTTATTTTTAATATTATTAAATATATAAATAGTAATTATATTAATAATAATTTTATCAAATATTTAACAATAATCATCTAATAGCTGCCGTCAAATGGGACCGTAATATAGACTGATCGCAGTGTAATCAATCATTCAGATTATAACACGTGGGTTGAGAATAAAGATATGATGAGAGAGTCAAAGTAAGAGACCAGGTCAAATAAAACCAAACAAAGCCATGTTCTTTGCTTTGCCTCTTAATTAAAGAAATAGTAATTAAACAACAACGACGAGTGTGGAAATGTGACACATTGGTCAAAATAATCTGCGGTTAGTAAATGCGGATGCAGAGGCAAAATTAGGTTCGAATGTGTAGGGAATTGATGCATACACACAATTCACAAGATGAACAAGACAAACCCTAATATCCGTACCATAAGTCTATTATTTTTCATTTGGTCGGTGTTACGACTCTAGTAGAAACTGCAATCTTTTTCTTCTAGTTATTTTTTTTTACCACATGGAAACAATTTATCATTCAACATTCAACCTTTTAAACTTCAAATCACAATTAAGAAAAATTACAAAAAAAAAAAAAATTTAATTTATAAAAAATATAAAAAAAAATTATTATTTTTCATAAGAGATTTTTTTTAACTATAAAATTATTTCTTTTTTTATTAATTTTTAAATTTTTTCATAAAATTATTATTTTATATAAAATAAATTATATTTTCATAAAATTAATACTTTTTCATAATTAAAAAATATTATGAAAAAATAATTAATTTATGAAAAATATAAAAAGATTATTTTTTTTCTTAAAATAAAGAAAATAATTTTTTTTTTTTTTTTATTTATAATAATGTAAGTATAGAAGGTACACTGTTATTATTCGTTAAGAAAAAGTAAAAGCTTATCTACATTATGGCATTTTCTTATATAGGACTATTTTTCCTCCCTTAGTGTGAAAATAATTATAGTGATTGTGCTAGTCCCTATGTGTATAGAAAAAATTGTAATGTACTACCTATATTTATATAGAGGCTTTTATATGAAAAGTTTGTGTAAAGTTACCTTTTAATAATTCAATGTGCAGAAAAGGCCATAGTAATTTTTTTTTTTTTTCCTAACATACTCGCCTAGTCTATTTTCTTACCTTTGCCAACAGCTATTTTTCGTTTCCTTCACAAAATAATGATGGTTGTTTTGTCTTGTCGGGAAATTAGTACCAAGCCTGGTACAAATCTTTGTCCCTACAACAGTAGCAATGGAGATAGATTTTGCTGATTCGATTCATCTCGTCTCCACAGTTAGTCTGAACGTGAATGCATTTACAATTAAATATAGGGCCTGGGTGTGAAATCTTCATTGAGTTGACATCCATTTGCATTTTGCAAGGTGGGCTGAGCTTTAGATTTATTTTTACACAGGGCCTGATTCATTTCATTCAAGTCTCTTAATATTTGCTGTATTTAAAATTACAATCATATAAGGTTGGACAAAAGTATAAGCTGGGATGGTTAGTTATATAGAGTTAAACTTCACAGACTAATTTGGACCTGGCCTGCCTTTTGAGCAAGTTTACTAATGTGCAACACTAATTTCAGTATACCTGACCAAGAAAATACCGAAAATTTTGATAGTTAGAGCTTCTTTCTTCCTGAGATGTCACAACCACAACTTGAAGAAAATCTTACTGCAATCGGGAAGTCATTAAATCCAACTCCCAAACTTTAAAAAAAAATAAATAAATTATGATTGCATGGTGATGGGATGTCCTTCTATATATATATATGTGCACACACGCGAGGGATTTAAAGAGCATGTACAATGCTGAAAAGCGTGGGAAGTGGCAAGTCATGATCAGGCCCCAGGGGCGGATTTACATTAGGAGTAATAAGAGCAAGTAATCAAAATTTGAAAATGACAGTATATTGTATATACTTTTTATCCTCAGGCTGAAATTTATTTTTGCCCTCATCTATTTAATATATCAAATATTTTATTTAATTAATTAAATTTAACAAATCAGCAATCACTAGTTTATTGGATTTATACAAGGTTTTAGGTGTTTTTAGGTATGTTATATATTTTTTTTCATCCACTTGAATAACAAGATAAACTATTTTTGCTTTTTGTAATTATGATAATTTATCTTGTTGAATTTACCAGAAATATATATTTAATTATTAAAGAATTATTACATAAATAAAAGTTTGCCCTGTTGAAGTTGGGTTCTGCATTCGCCCCTGATCAGGTCTTGAAGGTGATCATAAAATTTCTGCTGGTGATGCAGAAGCATGGATACATTGGTGAGTTTGAGTCCGTTGATGATCACAGAGCTGGCAAAATCGTGGTTGAATTGAATGGAAGGTTGAACAAGTGTGGGTTTATCAGCCCTCGTTTTGATATCGGTGTGAAGGAGATTGAAGGATGGACTGCAAGGTTGCTCCCCTCAAGACAGTTTGGTTATATTGTGTTGATAACTTCTGCTGGCATTATGGACGACGAAAAGGCTAGACGAAAGAATGTTGGTGGCAAGGTTCTGAGTTCTTTTACTAGGTTGATTCTTTCTTTTTGGGTTGAGAAAAATTATTCTGCTTATTAGGACTTTTTGGTTGTACTTCTGAACTTGTTTACCATAGTAATAATGTGGTATCCAAGTAATATCTTTTATCCTTGTAGCATCGTGTCTGCTTGTTGGTATTTAAGATCATAGAATATGATTGATGTTGCTGGATGAGTTTAATTATGGCAAAATAAATAATAATAATAATAATAATAATACAAGGATATGTTTTGAAATCCATACCAGCCCAATTAGTTCAACCAAGAAAATTGGAAACCAATCTTAGTTACCAATAAATTTGATACCTTTCATGAAAGACATTATTTAAAATTTCAATTTAGACATTATTTAAAATTTCAATTTAATTTTCGATTGACTCGCTCCAAGCCCAGTATGTAGCTCCAGAAGAACTAGCCGCGGTTACTCTCTCGTTCGCGAGCTCTTTCGTCAAATTCTAAAGCGCAGAAATACCAGTCATAATTCGGTCCACCAAATCACCAGGAATGCCAGCAAGAATCAAAGTGTCCTTGATAAAGCTCCATCGCAATCGATCGTATGCCTTCTCAAGATCCACTTTTATGATCATACAGTCCTTTTTAGCCCTCCAGTTCTTCATAGAATTCACTTCTTCCTGTACAATAATCACATTATCAGTAATTTGCCTCCCTGGGACAAAACTACACTGAGTTTGCGCCACCAGGGAGTTCATGAGAGGCTTCAACCCGTGATCTTTGCTTTCACATGCTCAAAGACCCGAACGGGTTTCAGAACATAAGTCCAAGGTATAAATTCCATTGAGATGAAAATGGGAGCCACCTGTTGTTGGCAGCTCATCCCCCTTTGCTAGCGAGATGCTTCCCCTTTTCTATCAAAAACTAAAAATTTAAAAGAACAAATTTCATTTATTGCTGAAGTCACATTTTCTAATCTATGTCCAACTATCTTGCCATGTATCCTTCTTTTTAAATCTATGAGAGCTTGCAATTCTAAAGTCTATGAAGTCTTCTGAACTGGAGATGTTGCAACTCTTTGGACTATGCTCGCCATTCGATGAATTATGTCTTCAAATGATGGACGTTGTTCAGGATCACTGCTTGTTTTAATAAAAATAAAACATTTAGTTTTAATATCCATTAACAAGTTTCAAATTTTTTGAAATTAAAAAGAAAATTTTAGTGTAATTTATAGAAGCACCTTCTCCAACAATCACGAATTATTGAAGCTAATTCGGGATCAAGGCCTTCTGGTAATTCCAATCTTCTATCCATGAAGCCTACAACTCCAACTACCTGTTAAATGGAAGACATTCACTTTAGTGAAAATCAACAAGTTATTCATTAAAGAGGCAAATCAAACTCATCTATAATGTGTGTATCAGGATAGACCTGCATTGGATTTAGATTATTCCATGGAATGGATAGAGTCATTAGTTCCCATAGGATGACACCAAAGCTGAACACGTCAGACCTATTACAATGCAAGGAATGTTAGTCACACAACAGATAGAATTGGTGAAAATACGATGATCAAAGTGAGTAAAACAAAAGGGAATTTCTTTACTTTAAACTATTGAATGAGATTTTAATGATTTCCGCTTGAACCACTCAACCTAGCCTTAATCCCAAAATTAATTGGGATCGGCTATATGAATTCTTTGCTTCCACTCTAAAACAATTTTAGGCTATAGCTTTTGAACAATTTTAATGATTTCTGCTTGAACCACTACATGAGTGATTTTCAATGAAGTTTAAGAACATTATGGCTTGTATTGATTCTAGAACAAGAGAGAATGGACATTATAGTTTAACCAGATTTTGTGGTATGCAGAATTGCATAATTTTTTTCAATAATTTGACTCATGAATCAATCAGTCTATCCATTTAACCAGACTCCTCAAATGGAACAAGACAGTACTTAAGTGATTATTATATAGCGCAACAGAGTTCAGTTTCCTGCAATTACTTCTCATTTGAAGGTTCATTCCGGAGGACTTCAGGAGCCATCCATTGAGGCTGCATGAAGAAAAATAAAGAAGTTAAAAGCAAGTTTAGTAACAGCAAAATCTAACACCAAAGCCAATATATTTGCATCACATATAGTTATATAACTAAAGAAATTTTCTTGTTTATGAAGAAAGAGAAAGGGAAAAAGGTTGTTACAGTTCCTCTTCCAGATTTTGCTGTAATGAAAGTTGCATTCTTCCACCTTGACAGGCCAAAGTCTCCAACCTGACAGAAACATTAGATGATTTTCTACGTAACAGCTAAAAGATAAGTCTGCTTGAATAATTTGAAGGGTTTGACATATTACCTTGACCGTCCAGTTTTTATCAACAAGAAGGTTAGAAGATTTTAGGTCTCTATGCACTATTGGTGGATTTCTGTGATGCAAATAATTCATTCCTCTAGCCTGTAGTAAGATTATAATTGTGCAACTTTGTTTCAGAATTTGACTGACTCAACAATTCTCTGTCATGCTTAAAACAACACTCATATACTATCAGAAATACTTTGGCAAAAAAAATAAAATAAAAAATACACTATTAGAAATATGTTGAGGGAAAAACAAATAACATACAACATCAAGGGCCATTCTTAGATATCGTCTAATGTCCAAGGCCTGATTGTTTTTGTGTAGTGTTTTGAAAAGGCTCCCCCTAGCATGAGAAATGGAATCAACGTAAGATAAATTCTCCGTGAAATGCATACAAACATACATCAGACATATGTACAAGAGCAAGTAGCATCAAGTATCCAAACAAACATATAACAAGAAACAGGTTCAATACAATTGAACATGACATAAAATCAACAATTCTATGTGGCCTTTACCTGGGCAAGAATTCTGTGACAATGGCAAGTTGTTCGGGTGAATAAACAGCTCCCATAAACAGCAACACATTTGGATGTCTAAGTCTCCTCATTATATCAATCTAGAAAGTTGAGATCCTGCAATCAGGTACTGCCTTCACAAATAACAATTACAAGAAACTGAAAAGCTGAGTATTAAGCACCTCTTTTTTGTAGTCCTGTAAAGTTTCTTCTTTGTATTGATTTCCAAAATAAAGCTTAACAGCAACATCCTGGTGGAAACGAATTCAGGTCCAACATGATTTCAAGCTAAGAACAAGAAATTTGTAGAATTTGTCAAGTTAGTAATTTACTGATCCATTCCAGATTCCACGGTAGACGACGGCACATGAACCTGTAGGTCAAAAAAGGAAGAGCAAAGTTGGAACAGTTCCATCTCTGACTATCAAAAAATTTACATTTAACCTTTTTGCTAGATGATAATGTTATTCTGAAATCATCAGATTTTGATAAATTATATTAGATGGATGCTGCAAATTAGACCATTAAATAATTTCTAGAAAGCACTTCTGACAATATTGACAACCTCTGCATTTGCATATGAATAAATGTTTCTAATAAAGATCAAACTTCTTGTTGTTATTATTATTCTATACATTCAGAATGTGCTAGAGTGTCACCTTGTCTATGAATACCAATTTGTCTCTTAGCACACACTCATTCATAAGCATGATAATTTTTTAGCATAATGTGTGTGTGATAATGTTAAGACAGCTGATGCTTGCAAAGGTTCAAAAATACCTAGCGCATGTTTTCATAGAGTTGGAATGAGCAAGTTACCCCTAGATTGGAACTCTTAATTGAAGTTTACCTTGCCCAACCTGCTCTCCTAGCTGTAGGTTTTCCCAGTGAATCTCACATTCGACCACAGAATTTGACTCATTTTCCCCTCCACTTGGTGAGCTTCCAACGCTGCCAGAGCTCTCCCCCACACTTGAAAAACTTTTACCATCTGGCTGCCTTTGTGCTTCATCTTCTGTCTCTGAGGCTTCCAAATTTTGTGCTTCATGATCCAACTCATTCACTTCCTTTTGGCAACCTAATCTGGGCGATAGATCTCCTGGTTTAGCTAACCCAACACATTCCTCACATTCTATTGAAGAGGCTTGACAACTCTTGTCAGAAGCTTTAGAGATTCTGCTTGCATTTATACTTGAATCTGCACATGACAAATTCCTTTTGTGTGGAAATTTTCTCTTGCAATCTGTATCAGTGGTGCAGCAGTAAGAAGTTGATGGCTCAGAGCGTCTAAGATTATTAGTATCATTTGCTGCTTCAATGATAATAGAAGTGTCAATTAGGCCATTTTGTTGACAATTGACATCATCTTCTTTGTTAGTTCTACCAATTCGTCCAATATGCAGCTTTGCTAACACCTTACCTGCCTATATCCATTTCAGCTAAATATAGTTCAGAAAAAAAAAACACTAATTACGGAGACAACTCAGACATCAAAATAACATTATTGTTGATCCAATAGCACAGCCATTTCAACTCTTGTTCCAGAGTTGCGCAAATTTAGTAAAGAAAATGATAGAAATGTAATCAAGTTATATTGATAATGTATGACTCTCAAGTGAAGTACTGTACGCGCTTTGTAGACTCAAATCAACCTTCAAAACGTTCATATGTGGTGTTCCAGAAATAGAAAAGCATTTAGAAATTTTAGGCTCAAATTTATATATCAACTCATTCCCACTTACCTCAGAATTGTCCTAAGACTACGCTACTTATTGATGTGACATGCACATGTTGAACTCATTATTTTAAGCAGAATATTATTCTTCAGCAGTGTTGTTACAGTAAGTAGCTGAAGCAACATTGAATACACCAAGGCAAAGTCCATACGATTTTATAGTGTTAAGCAAACTTAAAGGAGATTCACCTCTACAGGTATGCTGTTTACCATTCTCTTACCCCCTGTGTGGTATAAATGAATTCTAAATAGAAAATTCATTTACAAATGATAGAATTTGGTTTAGTTGTGTTGAATTCCATAAAAAAAATGTTGTCGTATTCATTTTTATACCAAATAGGGCCTTAATGTGGAATTTAGAATCTAGTTTTGCCTCAGTGAATAATAAGAATGCCAACTTAGCTAATTTTCTTTTAACAGATTTCTGAAGCATGATTGAGCCACAATTGCGACTTACTAGTGCACCAGGCGATACTGATTTAACATCCTCAGCTTTTGTAGCAGCCGGTTCTTTTTCCCTGGAATTCTCATGTCCATCACATGTATCATCACCGTGTTTCCGCATTATGAGTCTTGATGCCTAGTTGATTAAACAGTACAAGTGCATAAACCCACTTAGAATGAAAACAAAAACCCGAAATGAAAAGAATGGAAAATTCTTTTACAATATAATACATAAGCACCAGATTGGAAACCGACGATGCAATCTGAGGCACCGGTGCTATTGGTGGGCGTTGATGCCACTGAATCTTTTTTGTCCTTGGTACTCTAGCACGATCTTGATGACTTCTCGGGTTTTCAGAATTTGCATTATTAATTATTGCTGCATCACTTGAAACAGTAACAATAGCAGCAAGCCTACCATCCTCATATAAAGGACTTTTTGTGACCATTGCCATAAATATTTCTCCAGACTTCTTCTTGAAAGGAAACTGACCTGACCATGACTGCCCAAAACTCAATCTTTCCACAATTTTATTAAGAGGTGCATAGTATTCTTCAGCTACTAGAACTTCAGCTACACTTTGTCCAAGGACTTCATAATCCTTCCATCCATAAAGATGTTCAGCAGAACGATTCCTGATAGAAAAAACTATACTTTATCTTGAAGTAATTAATATCTGAGAGTCACAAAGGTAACCCAATTTATGTAAAGGTGGAGGTGATCCCATCAACCATCATTACCGTCTTCTACCAACAATGTGTACATTGAGCCTTAGTTGGGCTCTTTTGGTTGTACTCTTCTTATTGATTCAGCAATCAGAATTCTTTTGGTGATTAAACCCAAAAAAAAAAAAAAAAAAAGAAAGTATACATTATAAGCTAAGAAAATTGGCAATGCCAGTATCATCAAACTGACATTGACTGGTGCCAATAATTGTCTAGCCATGCTCATTAATTGAAATTTTATCACAATTCTACACTTAACAAGTAGAAGTCATGGTCAGCATTCATTACTATATATAGTGTTAATTACTATATATAGCATTTCTTCAAGAAACCTTAACCAATAATTGCAATGAAGAAAAAGAATACAAGAAATTGCAAGAAACCTTCAGTGTGACATTTCATCAAACATGTTCACTATTACTAAGACTGGGTAGGAAATTGGTAAATTTTCCAAATGTTTGTACCTAAATCATCTGCAGAATGATGAAAGGCAAGTACCCAAACCAAATGTCAGAGACATCTGCGCATTAATTATTGCACCCTTAACCAATAAATACATACATGTGGTAGCAACTCCTCCCATGCATATCTAGAAAATCTTTAAGCTATATCAGTCTACCTCTCTCAATTTGGCAATGAAAAAAAAAAATACTGTCACAATAAACAAATTTTTTTTTCTCCAAAAGACAATTAAAGTTAATTGAGTTCATTATAAGAGTGATTCTATAGATTTGTTTTTTTTACCATAATTTACCTTTTTACTCCTTGACATTGCATTTATTCCTTTTTTGTGTGTATAAAATGAAAAAACTGATATGCAGTCCCATCATGAAATAAAGAAAATTTTGCAATATCAGACAAAAAATTAATTGTAACCTCTTCCTACCCCAGTCATTTATATAATAAAGTTCAAAATCACTTTATGTCATAAAAGCAAATATCAATATTGATCACAAAACACTAATTTTTTTTTAAAAATCCATTTAAATAGATATACATTTTTCTAATATGAAATGAATTTGACTTCTATGATCATAAATAATAATAGTAAGAATAACAAAAAAATCATACAAGTACCAAAATTTTTGTTAAATAAAAAATCACTAAGAAAACAAAAATAAATTGAAATAACATTCCTCAAAAAATAAAATACCAAACTCAAATCCAAAACTATTATAAATCAATATTGAACAATCAAGAAACAAACTAGCTATATATATATATATATATACCTACCAATAAAAGATTTCTCCAGAGGCAGCACTACACACATGAACAGCATGTCCTATAGACTCCAACACTCTCTTGTAAGGACTTCCGGCCGAGAAGAATCCAGGAACATAACTCCAGCCGGAATCTGACGTCACCTCACCAGAATCTTGCATCATAATCATCATTTCTTCACTATTACTATTACTTAACTTATTTTTTATTATTTTCTTCTTTTCTTCCACGAGCTCACTGAGTTCCTCCTTTAATTGTGTTTGACTCGCCTCCAGACTCAAGCACCGATCCGTCAAGACTTTGTACAAACTTGTCCCCGACTCGTCTCCCGCCATTTCTCTCACCGGAGATGCACAAAAATTGGTGGTCTTTTTGCTTACCGTATGAGAATAGTTTATTATTATTATTATGAAGGTGGTCACTATATATAATAATATTATTGGTTTGGGTTTATTTTATTTTATCATTGGAATCTTTGGAAAGGTGTTTGCCACGTATCAATAGCCGGCAGCAGGGAGCTATCAAGTGTGGACAGGTGTAACATTGGGAATGCAGGGAAGGCAATAGGTAAAAAGAAAGACAGGTCTTTCTATTTGGTTAATCAATAAATATTCCTGATCTTATGGCAATACTCTACTGAGATGTGATGATGTTGATAATAATAATTATTTTTTTAAAATTTTTATAATATTTAAAAGTAAATGTTAAAATTCTAATTATCTCTTGAATTTTGTTTAAAATCATTGATTATAGAGGTGAAAATTTTTTTAGTCAATTTGCAAATTATTTTAATTTGTACTATAAAATATTGTATAATTGATTATATATAATATAAGATGAAACTAATCGTTTGAAGTGGAAAAAGTCTGCACCTAATATATAATAGATGAGTACGTATTGGTTAAGAACTTCAAGGTTAGTAATTGTCTCTTCAAAGGGAAAAAGAAAAGCGAGAGAAGATTTTTGTGCAACTTCTATTTATTTGTTAGTTTCGGCAATGGTCATGATTTGAAGCGATGAATGGGCTTTGCCAATTGCCTCTCGCTGCCCTAGGTGTGAAAAAGCCAATTAGGGTTTGGGATAGGGTTAGGTTGCTTACGCGCACACACACACTCAACTTTATATTCAATCATTTTGCAACTTGTATACATAGTTTTAGTCAAAATCAGTACAGTAATTCTCAAAAAATAATAATAGAAATTATCCTTTCCCCTTGATTATATAAGTACATATCTTGTTAGTTTTTACTGCGCGTGTACGTTTCATGAATAAATAATATAATAATAAAATAGAGTATCGATTTAATGGATATTAAAATTAAATTTTTTTATTAGTTACAAAATTAAATAGTATCGAATAAGACAAATAACATTAAACATATGTAATAAAAAATAAATTTAATATATAAAAGGTTTATGATTTAGAATTTATTAATTGATTACTTATGAATTGCACAATACAAATATTATGTTTATTCTTGTGATCACAAGTGATTAACACAAATCTATTAAATTTTATGAAAATTCTTAAAATAATTGTAAATAAGTATTCTTATATCTAAATAACACGTATCCTATATATAATATTTTAATAAACTAGTATTATACTTCTATTTTTATTATTTCACACAATACCTTTGATTCATGCAATCTTAGCCAATTAATTATTAGCTATTAGATGTTTACAATTAAGAAAGAAGAAATAATATATAAAGAGTTTTAAAAAATAAGAAAACTTGATTGAAAGAGTGATAGAAGAGATTGATACAAACTATTGAAAATTCTCATCTATTTATAAACAACAAATTATAGGTTTAGAATGTTTAGGAAGTCCTTAGAATCCAAGAAAAATCAGAATGCTAATTAATCCTTAAAGTGGATTCAATATAGGAACAAAAATCTTTTTTTTTTTTATGTGAAATTTTAAGTGATAATTTTTGAATATCTAATAATCAAATTAGACTTTGAGATCTTCATAAAATTTGTAAATCTATCTAAACTTTTCATTTGAATTATTTATTCGATATCTGTAGCTCAAATTATGATCAAAATATCGAAATTCGTTAGAGTAGTCAAATCGCGACACTCATTAGATAATACATGTTCATAGAACTTTTCACTCGCATGCATGATTTCACCACTTTTATACCTTCCTAAAATGTTGAAAATATCCAAAATTTTGTGCATGACTGTGCACTATTGGTCTTGCACAGCCATGCATGTATGAAACCCTTTTTTTTCCACTTCTTTTGTTTTCAACTTCATTTCAATTAATCTCCACTTAAAAACAAACTCTAAAAATAAAAATTAACAATAAATAAAACAAAACAAAACATAAACAATACAATTAATGAATAAACTTTAATAAATAATCCTCTTAATTAAAAAATTAATTTGTACTTATCAATTTTTTATCTTCATCGTATATTTTTTTAATGGTGACAAATTGATAAATTTATAAAATTAGATGACTCGAAATGATTTTCGATATGCAATTCATCATAATAAAATTTAATTATTTAATTTGAAATTTAGTTTATAATTTATATCAAGTTGTATACTACTAATGATATTTTTTACTAACTAAATTTGATTATGAAATTCATCCATCATTTATAGTCAATATTAATTATTTATTTTGACTATTAATTCCCATATTAAATACAAATTTAAAAATATTTGAAAATCTGAACCCACCAAGGCACTCGCATTCAGTATGGTTGAGGACATCACAAATCTAGTAATAATGGACCCACAATTTACATCATGAAGCCAATCTATGGCTTTTTGAGTTTTGAAATTGATGTTCCCATCTCAAAAAAGTCTATAAAAGCCATAAACCTATAACGAAGCCGACTGTAGTCTCCGCCTGATTCACATCTACCATCATTCTATTAATTAATAATTTATGAATTTTTTAATAAAAAATATATAATTTACATAAAAATAAATAAATAAATTTAATTAATGAATATTTTGATTCATTAATATTAAAATTATCTCTAAATGCATAATGTTTAAATCATACAGAAAAAGTGAAAATTTGACCTATCATTCTTTTATGCTACTTCTTATAATTAAATATAATTTTATCAAAATCATTATTTTTTTTATAGTTAAATTTATTTTTAGATTGATTTAATTAATTTTATACGAAACAATTGGATTTTGACTAGTGATATGCAGCCTAAATCCTTAAGGCTTGGATGGGACCACAGTCCACAAGGACCACTACTCTTGCAAGTATGATTACATTAAACTTATTATTAAGTTGATTAGTTAGTTCAACAAATAATATGGTGGATTTGATATTAAATCATGCTCTATTTAAAATTTGGGAGAGGGAAGAATAATGATCACAAGTTCACAACGGTTTTCAATTAACT